>OX451739.1:1409360187-1410560187 GCA_948472305.1 Vicia faba
AGGAGGTTCAATCCAAATGAAGGTTAGT
Organism: Vicia faba; assembly: GCA_948472305.1. NCBI lineage: Eukaryota > Viridiplantae > Streptophyta > Magnoliopsida > Fabales > Fabaceae > Vicia > Vicia faba. The sequence goes on from OX451739.1 coordinate 1,409,360,216, forward strand.
TCCTTGTATTTCTGATTTTTCTGATCTTTTAAACTGTTACCCCTTTCTGTTGAATTTTGTTGGTTATTTATGGTTTGGTCACAGTTAGTTGGTTATGAAGTCAGTTTGGATTCTATTGGAAGTTGTTAGGAGATTAAGAGATTATGTTATGACAGTTGGTTAGAACTTATTTTTCCTTCTGTTGACAGTTGGTGAGTTAGTTATAGTAGTTAGAGGTTGGATACTGTTAGGAAAAACAATTCTGCTTAGAGGGAGTTAGAAGATATTAGGGAGTTGGTTGGAAATTCTGTTAGAGAGGACGGTTAAGGATTGGAAACTGTTAGCATTCTGTTATGAAACAGTTAGATTGGATATTCTTTTATTTATTTTTATGGACCTTCTTTCACGGTTTTCATTTCTATTTTTCATACCTTCTGTTTTTTTACTTTATTCTCCAGTTTCAATTATTTTCTCTCTATCTTGAACTGTATATCCTGGTGAATGAAATTTTCCAACTTCTTTGCATCTCCAACATGTTGGTGAATGTTAGTGATTGGCTTTTGTTCTGTTTTTAAGCATAGCATACTCATAGCTATCTTGATTTGGGTTTATGCTATGGTACAAGTTTGGCTTTGGAACAACATGAAGAAGGTGGCGAGTTTGACGTAAACAGGGCCGTGCAAACTGTTTTGGATAATAGGATAGTTTATGAATAATGATTTTCTGTATATGCTTTAAACAAGTCTGCAGTTTATGTAACAATGGTTAACGACTTTCTGTCATGAATTTTCTGGCTTTGAATGAAACCAGTTTTATTTTCTTGATTTCTCACCATTTTTGTTATCTCCTCTACATTCTGATTTATTCTGAACTGATATGTGTTGCACCCCAAAATTTACCCTCTTGATTTAGGCTTATGTTTCATCATGAATATCATATTGCATTGCATTCATACATTGTGATGGGATCAAAGTACTTTGGTTATCAAGTCTTCCTCAAGCTTTGAAGGTTGACTGCATTGACAGGTTGCTCAAGTAGGACCTTATCATCTAAACCTCTGGATCTTTCAAGCTCAAAAGTTATTGCATATCTCAACCATTCATGAACTTAAGACTTGCTTTCTGACTTCTGCACACTTCAAAGATGCTAAGAAAATTTTTTGTGTGAATTATTGATCCTTGTTTCTATTTTTGATATATTTTTGAAGTGAAGGTACCCAATTAATGTTGCATATCTTGTTGCAATTTGCTTGATGGCCAATGAACTTGAGTGAGGCCTATAATTGGGCACCTAATGATCATGTTGGTTCTTTTTATCCACATAAACTCAAGTCATTTCACTTAATGCCCCATGCTTGAATGATTGAACCTTTTGATGCATGATTTATGACTTTTGCTTTCTTGTTGATCTTCACTTTGAAACTTGAGTTTTCAATTTGAGTTTGAGGTAATTAGATGGCCAATGATAACAAGAATGTAAATTATACTTCAATGATAGTCTCATTAAAACTTGAGAGTAATTGATCCCTATTACTTAAGTTAGTTCTAATCATGAATGTAGTTTGGCTTCTTTCTTTTATCCTTGTTGAATGTTTGAGGCATTTTGAATGCACTTGTGTAGCATGTTTTAGAATCAATACTTTAACCTTTTGATCATGTCCTAATCATGTTTTGGAAGCTTTACTTCAAATCTTTGATTATTACAAACTCTCTAATTTTGTCCTTATTTGACTTTCTTCCATGGTTAGGTTGAAATCTAAGTCTTTGATGCATTGTGTGGGATTCCTCTTCTATTATGCTCGTGAGCTGTGATGAAGTAATTGAGTATGATTGAATTGTGGTTGCTACTAACCTTAATGGTCTTTGATTGTATTCTTCTCAAGCTCCCATGATCCTTGATTGATATTCAATTGTCAATTCAATATGGTGATAGAAAGGACAACATTCCTCTAACTTTTGACCAAATTGTGCATATTCCTGTTTCTTTTTGTTTATCATATCTAATGTTTTGATAGTTGATATCATGTTCCATCACTTCATTATGGTGTCATCATCCATCCCTTATGTGAGTCATCATTCAATTTATGGGAATACTAACTTGGTTGTTGAATGTGCGAGGTACTCTGAGAAAAGTGTTCCATTTTTGACTGGAGGCTGCTGTGTTTCACTTTATTTATGAAACACAATTTATTATATTTGTACTACTCTTGTGCTTGGCATATTTGATAGTCTATACAGGATATATATATATATATATATATATATATATATATATATATATATATATATATATATATGTGTGATTATGAATGTTATACATTGCCCATGGGATCTGTTCATATCTGAAAATATCAATACTTACATCCTGATGGTGTAATTTATGACTTGATTTATCTGCTGATACCAACTTGCTTGAAGTTCTCTGGGTTTCTTTTTATTCTTGCTCAGTTGCTACAGATAGTTATCCGTTTGGTATTGCACTATATCCTTTCTTCTATTTTCGTAGTTCTATGTTGCATGATGGGACCTCTGTTGCTGATATATGTCAGAAGGACCTCTGTTTTGTTTGACGCATGTGTTGTTTGTGTTTGTTTCTTTAACTATTGATTGATGAGTCACTCAATTTAGAAATTGAGATCACGACATCGCTCTCAATGCATGTTCCCTATAGGATGTTTATTGTTTTCTTTCTTTAATTGTTGATCGATGAGTCACTCAATTTAGAAATTGAGATCATGACTTCGCTCTCAGTGCCTGTTCCCTATAGGATGTTTATTTTTTGTTTCTTTAATTGTTGATCGATGAGTCACTCAATTTAGAAATTGAGATCACGACTTCACTCTCATTGCATGTTCCCTATAGGATAGATATGTAAGCTTCCTTTGACATGTTGATTAAGGTAGGAATCCATGTATGCTAGCATAGGGTAGGATTTTCCTTTATCCTCAACCTTAGGGTCAATCATTGTATGATAACACTAGGGATAGTGCTAGGATAGTTTCCCTTAGTTGTTTTCCCTTCCTTTGCATTTTGCATCTTAAAACAAAAATTGTTTTCTTGGAAAATCATAAAACACCTCTAATAAACTCAAACTCTTCTTCAAGGTAAAAGATACAAATCAATCCTTCTTGTTTGTGCGCCTCTTGGCTTTGTTTTTAAACCTGGTTTATTAATGTTTCGCCATTCTTGCCATGATACCATGTTATCTTTTAGCCGATATTTCACCATCGCACATGTTTGTTATCCTTCTTTGATTCCCAATATCATTTTTAGGTGTGATGTTTTGTCATCCGTATTATTGATGTTTCGCCATCTTTGCCATGATACTGTATTACCTTTTAGCCGATGTTTCTCCATCGCACATTTGTTTGAAGCCGATTTTTCGCCATTGCACATGTTTGTTATCCTACTTTAATTCCCAATATCATTGTTAGGTGTGATGTTTTGTCATCCGTTTTATTGATGTTTCGCCATCTTTGCCATGATACCGTATTAGCTTTTAGTCGATGTTTCGCCATCGCACATTTGTTTGAAGACAATGTTTCACTGTCGCACATGTTTGTTATCCTACTTTGATTCCCAATATCATTGTTAGGTGTGATGCTTTGTCATCCGTATTATTAATGTTTCGTCATCTTTTCCATGATACTATATTACCTTTTAGCCGATGTTTCACCATCGCACATTTGTTTGAAGCCGATGTTTCACCGTCGCACATGTTTGTTATCCTACTTTGATTCCCAATATCATTGTTAGGTGTGATGTTTTGTCATCCGTTTTATTGATGTTTCGCCATCTTTTCCATGATACCGTATTACCTTTTAGCCGATGTTTCGCCATCGCACATTTGTTTAAAGCTGATGTTTCTCCATCGCACATGTTTGTTATCCTACTTTAATTCCCAATATCATTGTTAGGTGTGATGTTTTGTCATCCGTTTTATTGATGTTTCTCCATCTTTGCCATGAGACCATATTACCTTTTAGCTGATGTTTCGCCATCGCACATTTGTTTGAAGCTAATGTTTCGCCATCGCACATGTTTTTAATCCTACTTTGATTTTCAATATCATTGTTAGGTGTGATGTTTTGTCAGCCAGTTTATTGATGTTTCGCCATTTTTGTCATGATACTTTGATTATCTTTTAGCCGATGTTTCATATGAGCCGAACTACGGCTGCTCTGATTCCTTTAAAGGGATTTGTAGGCAAAGGGGTAGGGCCCAACCGAGCACAACTTTTCTTTTCCCTACATTGTTTTCTTTTCTTTCGCATGCATTCCCTTTTTAGCTTTAAGCCATAGACATAGGTTTTGACCACACCCATTAGATTAGACAACAAGAGTGGATACCGTAGAGTACTACGGGCGTGTGGGGTGCTAATACCTTCCCCTCACGTAATAGACTCCCTTACCCAATCTCTCGGTCGAAAGACCGTGATTTCTCCCTCTTTAGGTTTTCTCGATGTTTACCTTTCCCTTTTGGCAGGATAAAATACATTCCGTGGCGACTTCATTGATGTTTCATTACACGAGATGACAGGTTCGTCCAGGCGGTTTTAATATGGTGATCTGGTTTCTTTAGAAAATGCAAGGCTTCCCATTTGCTTGAATAAAGTCGGGTCTGATTTTATGGTATAGGCGAAGGGAATGAGAAGAGAATGTCTAGGGAATGTGCATTGACAAAAGTTTGAGAAGTGAGAAAAGATTGAAGATGAAATAACATGAAGATTGAAGTTGAACGACATATGTTTAGGATAGTATTTGTATTATTTCTGTGTAATTTTTAGATAAGGAGTTTGATGTATTGAACTTTGGAGATTTGGTAATGTAGTTGGTAGGTACTAAACATGTATTGTGACATTTTGGTGTAATAGATTTTGTAATTGGATTTGAAAGTGATGTTGAATATGACTTGAAATGTTTTTTGTAATGGAAACTTTGATTTGGGAGTTATTTGAACATGTAAGGATTTTGGTCAAATATCCTTGAATTTGTAATAAACAAGACTTGAATCAATTTTGAATTGTTTTCCCTCAATTCCTATTTCATTTAAAATTTCAAGTCTTCTCCCATTTGTACCTCATGCCATGCCATGCTATACTTAGCTAACCACGATAAAAACAAAAAGTGACTAGAAATACTTTGGTCAAAAGTCCACCTTCCATGGTTGACTGTGACTAAGAGTCAACGCTAGCGCAAATGATTTCCTTCTCATAAAAGATTCCCAAAATACTCCATGTAAGACCTCAAATCCTTGCATAAGATCCAAAGTAAATGTCTTGAACCAATATTTGAATTGACAATAAGAAAGTACAAATGCAACCCTAATTCGTCTTATGACACAATCCTCGTGAAATGACTTTCAATCCATGATCCACAAGGATTTTATGTCCAAGTGCAACATCTTTGAAAAAAGTCTATCAGAATGGGTTGCACCACAAGTAATAGAGGAACCACACCTCCTATGATAAATAAAGCCCCCGTATTTAGAGAAAGAATCCCATGATGATTATGGAGTTAAGCCTTATCCATATTCAAAGAGAAAACCAGTTAGACCAAGCTTGTAGAGTGTTGATCAGAAGCCTCAAACCATGTAGAAACCTTAACTCTTCAAAAGCCTTGATCCGATGACAAGTTATGATGAATGTTGCATGATGTGTTAGATGACCTAATGAGGGTTATGTACATGTGAAAAGTGCGAGACGCATAAGCTAGATAAAAGTAAAAGGGTAGGACAAATTTGGGGTATTACAGCTGCCCCTATTTAATCGTCTTAAACCTGAAAGTAGGATTGGTGCGTTCCTTTGAGACGTTCGAGGTAGAAGATGATTAAATACCAATGCCAAAAATTTGTTCTGCGAGAAAGTGTGAGTATTTTTTTTTGTGATATCTGTTGGGGAAAGAATTTTTCCTTTTTCTAGTGAAGAGACGGAGATTGGACTTGTAACGTAGCAATATAGGCTAAAACAAGATGGAGGTTGGACTTACAACATGAAGTGATGCCAATGCAAGACAAAGGTTGGTACAAAAAGACAGCGAACAGGGTTTAAGGCTGACCTACGATCCTGAGGTGAAAAATGAAAGTGATTTATCGGAGAACCTAGCCTATGGGCGATCTCAGGTTCTAAGACAAGATCCATAGGAAGAACCTATCTATCATGCGATCTAAGGTTCCAAGACGGTCTGAAGAAGAACCTAGCCAATGGGCGATCTCAGGTTCGATGATGATCTATATGAAGAACCTAGCCAACTGGAGATCTCAGGTTCGACGATGATCTGAGGAAGAACCTAGCCTACGGGCGATCTCAGGTTCTACGGTGATCTAAGGGAAGAACCTAGCCAATAGGCAATCTCAGGTTCAACGAAGATTTGAGGAAGAACCTAACCTATGGGCGATCTCAAGTTCTAAGGTGATTTGACGAAGAACCTAGCCTACAAGCGATCTCAAGTTCTAAGACGATCTAGGGAAGAACCTAGCCAATGAGCAATCTCAGGTTCGACGATGATCTATAGGAAGAACCTAGCCAACGGGCGATCTCAAGTTCTAAGATGATCTGAGGAAGAAGCTAGCCATTGGGAGATCTCAGGTTCGACGATGATCTGAGGAAGAACCTAGCCAATGGGAAATCTCATGTTCGACGATGATCTATGGGAAGAACCTAGCCTACGGAAGATCTTAGGTTCGACGATGATTTATCCGAAGAACCTAGCCAAGAGGCGATCTCAAGTTCTAACATGATTTGAAGAAGAACCTAGCCAACAGGCAATCTCAGGTTCTAAGATGATCTGAGGAAGAACCTAACCAAAGGGAAATCTCAGGTTTGATGATTATCTATGGGAAGAACCTAGCCTTCGGGCGATCTCAGGTTCAACGATGATCTATGGGAAGAACCTAGCCTACGAGAGATATCAGGTTCTACGACGATTTGAGGAAGAACTTAACCTACAGGAAATATAAGGTCCTAAGGTGGTCTGATGAAGAACGCCTACGGGCGATCTCAGGTTCTAAGACGATCTTAGGAAGAACCTAGCCAATGGGCGATCTCAGGTTCGACGATGATCTGAGGAAGAACCTACCAATGAGCTATCTCAGGTTCGACGATGATCTGAGGAAGAACCTACCCTACGGGAGATCCCAAGTTTGACGATGATCTATGGGAAGAACCTAGCCTATGGGAGATCTCAGGTTTGACGATGATCTATGGGAAGAACCAAGCCAAGAGGAGATCTCAGGTTCTAAGATGATCTGAGGAAGAACCTAGCATAGAGACGATCTCAGGTTCTAGGATGATCTAAGGAAGAACCTAGCCAATGGACGATCTCAGGTTCGACGATGATCTATGGGAAGAACCTAGCCTACGGGCGATCTCAGGTTCTACGATGATCTGAGGAAGAACATAGCCTACAGACGATCTCAAGTTAGACGATGATCTATGGGAAGAACCTAGCCTACGGGTGATCTCAAGTTTGACGATGATCTATTGGAAGAACCTAGTCAAGAGGCAATCTCAAGTTCTAAGATGATCTGAGGAAGAACCTAGCCAAGAGGCGATCTCTTGTTCTAATATGATCTCAGGATGAACCTAGCCTACGGGCGATCTCATGTTCGACGATGATTTATGGGAAGAACCTAGCCAAGAGGCAATCTTAGGTTCTAAGATGATCTGAGGAAGAACCTAGCCTACGGGAGATCTCAGGTTCGACGATGATCTGTGGGAAGAACCTAGCCTATGGGTGATCTCAGGTTCTATGATGATTTGAGTAAGAACCTAACATACGACCGATCTCTGGTTCTAAGGTGATCTAATGAAGAACCTAGCGTGCGGGAGATCTCAGGTACTAAGACGATCTGAGGAAGAACCTAGCCAATGGGAGATCTCAGTTTCGATGATGATCTATAGGAAGAACCTAGCCAACGGGCAATATCAAGTTCTAAGACGATCGTAGGAAGAACCTAGCCAATGGGCGCTCTCAGGTTCGACGATGATCTGAGAAAGAACCTAGCCAACGGGAGATCTCATGTTCGGAGGTGATCTATAGGAAGAACCTAGCCTATGGGTGATCTCAAGTTCAACGATGATATATGGGAAGAACCTAGCCAAGAGGGGATCTCAGGTTCTAAGATGATCTGAGGAAGAACCTACCCAAGAGGGGATCTCAGGTTCTAAGATGATCTGTGGAAGAACCTAGCCAATGGGTGATCTCAGGTTCGACGATGATATATGGGAAGAACCTAGCCTGCAGGAAATCTCAGGTTCGACAATGATCTATGGGAAGTACCAAGCCTACGGGCGATCTCAGGTTCTATGATGAGTTGCGAAAGAATCTAACCTACAGGCGATCTCAGGTCCTAAGGTGATTTGATGAAGAACCTAGCCTACGGGCGATCTCAGGTTCTAAGACGATCTGAGGAAGAACCTAGCCAATGGGCGATCTCAGGTTCGATGATGATCTGAGGAAGAACCTAGCCAATTGGCAATTTCAGATTCGATGATGATCTGAGGAAGAACCTAGCCAACAAGTGATCTCAGGTTCGATGATGATCTATAGGAAGAACCTAGCCTACGAGCGATCTCAGGTTCGACGTTGATCTATGGGAAAAACCTAGCCAAGAGGCAATCTCAGGTTCTAAGATGATCTGAGGAAGAACCTAGCCAAGAGGCGATCTCTATTTATAAGATGATCTGAGGAAGACCCTAGCCAATGGGAGATCTCAGGTTCGACGATGATCTATGGGAATAACCTAGCCTACGGGCGATCTCAGGTTCTACGATGATTTAAGGAAGAACCTATCCTATGGGCAATCTCAAGTTCGATGATGATCTATGGGAAGAACCTCGCCTACGAGCGATCTCAGGTTCGACGATGATCTATGGGATGAACCTAGCCAAGAGGCGATCTCAGGTTCTAAGATGATCTAGGGAAGAACCTAGCCAAGAGGCGATCTCAGGTTCTAAGATGATCTGAGGAAGAACCTAGCCAATGGGTGATTTCATGTTCGACGATGATCTATGGGGAGAACCTAGCCTACGGGTGATCTCAGGTTCTACGATGATCTGAGGAAGAACCTAGCATATGGGAAATCTCAGGTTTGACGATGATCTTGTGGAAGAACCTAGCCTACGGGCGATCTCAGGTTCGATGAAGATCTATGGGAAGAACCTAGCCAAGAGGAAATCTCATGTTCTAAGATGATCTGAGGAAGAACCTATCCAAGAGGCGATCTCAGGTTCTAAGCTGATCTGAGGAAGAACCTAGCCTATGGGCAATCTCAGGTTCGACGATGATCTATGGGAAGAACCTAGCCAAGAGGCGGTCTCAGGTTCTAAGATGATCTGAGGAAGAACTTAATCAACGGGCGATCTCATGTTCTAAGATGATCTGAGGAAGAACCCAGCCTAAGGGTGATGTTAGGTTCGACGATGATCTATGGGAAGAACCTAGCCAAGAGATGATCTCAGGTTCTAATATGATCTGAGGAAAACCTAGCCTATGGGCGATCTCAGGTTCTAAGATGATCTATGGAAGAACCTAGCTAATGGGTGATCTCGGGTTTTACGATGATCTGAGGAAGAAACTAGCCTACGGGCGATCTCAGGTTCGATGATGATCTGAGGAAGAACCTAGCCGACGGGATATCTCATGTTCGACGATGATCTATGGGAAAAACCTAGCCAATGGGAGATCTCAGGTTCTACGACGATCTATAGGAAGAACCTAGCCAAGAGGCGATCTCAAGTTCTAACATGATTTGAGGAAGAACCTAGCCTACGGGCGATATCAGGTTCTAAAATGATCTAAGGAAGAACCTAGCCAACAGGCTATCTCAGGTTCTAAAGCAAGACCTATGGACGATCTGCTAGGGGAGACCTACGGGTGGTCTATAAGTAAAATAGATCCATGGTCGATCTAAGATCCTAAGGTAAGACCTACTTGCGGTCTAGCAAAAACTAGGTCTATGGGCGACCTACAATTCTAAGAAGGTGGGAGTATTTGTCACGACACAATGATTGAAGATGCGAGAATGACCAAGTTTATGTATTTGTTGGGAATTGCGAAGGTGAAGTTCACCGACTAGGGATTTGGGAATGATATCCTCTTGTTGTGATATATTGTTGTCCTTGAATGACTCAGGTCTTTCATGTAAGGAACCCAATCTGGCTTATGCTTCGTATGTATGTTTGAAATTCTTTTGCCACAAAGATCCATTCTGATGAATCGATGCGCTTTTGAGGATGCAATGTTATGCAAGAAGAGTTTGCGATGGTTAAGGAACCACTGAGGCCCCTTGGACACGACAGTCACTAACTTTTGATTTTGGTGTCTGATCACACAACCTTGTTCTTTTGATAAGGATTTTCATTGGTAATCCTTTTCTTTCCTTTTATGCTTTTCAAAATCTTTCTCGTTTTCCCTAGCTTTTGCTTGGACAAATTATTTTGAATTTCAATTTGGAAGTCCAGCAGGAGGCCCTAACCTTTTCCTAAGCTACTTGTTTTCAAGTTACGAATTAGCAGGGTTTTTTGTTTCTTTCTTATTCATACTTTCTATTTTGAACAAGTCATTGATCTTTGAATTATTTTTGATTTGTTGTAAGTGGCCGTGACTGTCTGAGTCTTTGGTAGATGAGGGATAGTCATTGTTGTATTGTCATCTATTGACCTCCTGATGTGCGAGAGACACCCATTGGGACATCGTTAGTTGATGCACATTGATGATAGATGCGGTTTAACCATTGTGGTTTTAACTTTCCTCAACCTTTTTATGGATAACCATTGTTGTTTCCTTGGACGCACACTCTTGATGAGTTTTGAACGCTTGATTAGATTGACTGAACCCTACCCGCCCCAAGGTTAAAATGAGGGTTTTTCTATACAGAAAAGAAACTCCTACTTCGAAAGCTCGGAAGGGTTAACGAGGGTCTATCTCCCTTATATCTCCGGTGTTTAGGAATAGAAACAAAGACTATACATCGTCAACAGGGTCTTACTCAAAAGCGTACCAACCAGAGATTTTTTGCGTTTTTATATTATCGTCATCCTCCCTCCAATCTTTACCTAAGCATAAGACTTGTAGACTTGGCATCCATATGCAAGTAAAACATTTAAAGAGTGATAACAAATGATTGAATAAAAACAAATGGAGCACTTCAAGACAAGCATACTTATTACATTAAGATTTTCATTCAAAAATAAACAAGTTCCTATATGCAAGCAATGTTTAAACAAACAAGCAAGAGTGAAAATGAAAATGCAGTAAAGAAACTAATGATTACCATCATTGAGGAGACTTGACTCCGTATGGATTTCTTGATTTTGACGACTTTGTGCAGTCTTGATGCTTGAATAGGCGAGACAATTCTCCTTCTGATATGATGTGAACACAACAGTCTCTGAATTGATCCCGTCTTGGACCTTGTCTCTGGATGACATATTATCTTCAATTGAATGGCCAGGTTCCCCTGAATAATATGCATAGAAGATCCTTTCAGTAGAACGAATGAATGCTTTACCAGGAGAATCGACACAAACTGCATCACGAAGCATATTATGCCACAAAGAAATAATACAGTTCGTCTTCTATTAAAACAACAGAAACATCCACCTGGTGAGAAAGAGTCTGACAGTTAGCCAATAGGAAATAGACTTTTGGAAGAGACGCCAGACAGGTGCTGGGATTTATACTTCAACCCATTTATAGTTTTCAATATCAAAACCGAGTGCCCCAGAATAGGGGATACATCTAGTGCGTGTATCGTAATCGGAAGAGATGTTTGTGGGAGGAGGACCCCAAAGATCAGAGCTTGAAATAACATGATGTAATGCATTGGGCTTGTACCAACATGCTCATCAGACTTATTTTGTTTTTTCTTAAAAGCTTTTTTCCATGAATTCACTAGGGGATCAAATATTGTCTGCTGTCGAACATATAAGGGAATACAAAGCCGTGGAGAGTGCCCCTGATTGAATAGTCGAGTGCCTCAGTGTGGTAACCACATCTGACATTGGTCAACAAAAATGAAGCACTGACATACGATCTCATAGTAAATGGGAACCATCTGCTGATAAGATGCTCCAAGAATTCGAAATTGTGTAGCACTCGATGGTTGAAAGCAATTCCCAAAAGGTGAGGAGAAGAGAGAACCTGCTGTTGCGACAGTAAGTACAAGATTATTGACATTATCATCAGAGCTTTCATGACCTAGATCACCTGAGTCTTTAATCAATTATATTCCTTCTTGAAGAATTCCTGACCACGGGCCAAAGCTTATATGTATACCACAATCAATCCCATCTGGATCTTCATATCAATCAATCCCCAACGGAGTCATCCCATACTGGTCTATGAACATGTGGAGCAATAAATCAAGTTTGAACCTCTGAAGAGAGCACCAGGTCTGAATAAGAATCCCCAATCTTCAGGTACCTATCATGAATGCATGAATATGCATGGAGTGTATGAATGGATTCCATGTCATGTTTTGTCATTTCCAAGGAATCTACATGCTTTGATTTTGATTTTATGCAAGTAAGGGATGGAAAAGTTCAACACAAGACTTACAAATATGATTCCCTAGAAATAACAGAACATGTATGATAAGCATGTGGTAACCATGTTATGTATGCAAAGGCATGGGATCAAATGGGATCAAGGTTCCATCATTTTTGAATATAATTGTTGCATTGTTCTGAATCATGTGAATATTACCAGATCAAGGTCCGGCCTAGCTTCCGTACATACAAGAACCAAGTACCATGTAGATCATCAATCGTACGAGATCAAGGCTTTTGGAATCAGAATATTTCTGAGCTTTTTCTGAACATGCTGGGAATAACAGGATCGAAGTCTCGAATGAACCTACAAGTAAACAAGTCAGGAACTCGGAAAATAAATCTGAGAACCATATGGTCACCAATATAATATATCATCTGAATAAGTCACCAACAGAAATCCAGAACATAACCATTAGAACCAAAATTCATTGTATGAGTATAGTCACCATCTGTACCTGTGATAATAATTCACTACCCACTCACGAATGAAAACGAGGTCAAGGTAAGGTCGGGTAACTCAGAATCGAGGGTACTCCTAAAAAACTATCTCCGTATCACCTACGTGAAAATGGTAGCCCCTCATTTGTACCTCATTTGAGCATGGACGACATGGCGGAGATGGTGAGACCTAAGTCAACTAGTCTTTCATGTTCCACTTTATTCCTAGGGTTCCTGGTATTGGGCCTTTTACCTCATAGTAACACCCACCCAATAAGAAGCAGATCCAGTATAACAGCAATATACAGAAACAGTAAAATGCAATGCATACATATGCTCAGGTATATACAAAATGAATGAATAAACTTAAAGCATAAAAATAAACACCCAAAGAAAGGAAACAAGAGCTAGGAGCGACTCCGGGATGGACCAGCATTTGGTCGACCTGTCCCCAATAAAGTCGCCAGCTGAAACAACAGGCTGAAAATCATCAAATAATGAAGTCGTCGTTGAACATATTTTATCCCACATGAAAGGAAAGGTAAACATCGAGAAAAACTGAGAAGGGAGAAGTCATGGTCTTGCGACCGAGAGATCGGGTAAGGGAGACTGTTACGCGAGGGGAAGATATTAGCACCCCACATGCCCGTAGTACTCTATGGTATCCACTCTTATTGTTCTAATCTTATGGGTGTGTTTAATCTATGCTTATTGTTTATTACTGCTAAAGGGAGAATGCATGCAAAATAAATGAGAAAAGAATGTAGTGAAAATAAAGTTGTACTCGCTTGGGCCCTACCTCAATGCCTACGTATCCTTTTTGAGGAATCAGAGCTATCGTAGTTTGGCTCACATGTTTTTGTTTGTTTTGTGTTTTTTATGGACGATGTTTGTTGTACCCCAAAATTTTCCCTCCCATTTTCCCTCAAGACATGCCTCTAGAAGTCCTCAATTGCTCAAGGATGACCAAGAATGAACCAGACAATTTCTCTCCCTAAGGCAACAAGCCTCAACTAGGTTTTCAATTTTAAGCAAGATGTGTGAGTCACAAGGATCCCAAATTTTCTCCATTTGTATTAATATATCCTCAAGATCATCCATTCCAAATTTCATGCCTTGAACAATATGTTAGCTCAGTCAACTGCTCAAATGCCTGGAAATCAACTATACTAGGTCAAAAGTCAACTGCAACCCAAATACAGTTAAGCTTTAAGATTTTTGGTCAATATAAATATTTTTAAGTATTATCCATTATTTGATAAAGATTTGATCATGATTCCTCAAGAAATACTCCTAACTCATCAAAAGTCAAAAAGGGCAAATTAGGGTTTCTATAGGAAAAGTCAACCAAACTTTGACCAGGCATAACTTTCTCATACTTTATCAGAAATTTTCCCTCCAAGCCTCATTTTGAAGAGAATACAATTCCCTACAACTTCTCTTCATCCCTAAAGTTCAAGAAATGCCTCAATCAAAAGATACAAGCTCAGACATTATAGGTCCTTTCAAAATGTCAACAAAAACACCTTTTGGGTCAAAGCTCCTTACATGAACATGGAAGATCCAATTGAGGTGAAACCAAAAGGGTTGTTTAAAGGACATCCTAAGATATCTAAAAAGTTCAAGAACACCCTCATAGGGTTCAAATTGAAACATATATGCATTGCTAAAGTTGACCAATTTTATAAAAATGCACAAAAGTCAATGTGAGCAAATTGGATCTTTTGGACTAATGGGTGTGGGTTTTGGATCTCAAGCATACCCATAAACTTATTTAGGATATTTAAATCCATTATTTTATTTTTATGATATTTATTTGAATTTTTATTCATCTAAATCAAAATAAATCAAATAAAATAATGAAATAATGAAATAAAATCCAAAGATTTGTTTTAGGATCATATCATATGTCTAGAATCAAATGATCAAGTCAAGATTTCATGCAAGGGTTGATTGGAAGGAAAAAAGCTTGCTTTGGCCAAGTTTAGAAACAAGAAATTCAAATTGAAAATCAAATCTTCCTTTCACAAATCTTTAAGATTCTATCCAATTTTGTTAACCTAATGCATTCTCATATATATGTACAACATTACCAAACCTGAAAAGAGGAGGTTTTGCCGCATAGAATACACATAAGAAGTTCCAAATTTTTGACAAAAAAGTGACAATCAGATTGATATTTGCAGAAGGTTTCAAGGAGCTTTGACGTTTGCAATCCATTCCTGGGGACATTCTAAAGCTAACAACATCATTTTCACACATCAAAGCATCCAGAATCACCACATACATCATCACGGTTTGCACATATTTTTCTAAATTCGATTTTTATCATACATGCATTATAAATAGGTTTTGATTATGCATTACTATTTTTATGAGCATTTAGAGTGTATTTGAATACTTAATTTTCAGTTATGATACATTTATGACAAACTGCCATTGTTAGGGTTTTAACCTTCGTTTTAGGATTTAAAGATGCAAGAAAAATTGGACCTAACAACGGATACCATCATGCTCAGGGGATCAAACCCAATTAATTCATGTATTTGAATTGAATTTATATTGCTTGTTGTGGAAAAAGGTGCTGGGCTAAAACGACGGAAAAATGAAGAAGATGGTGGCATGGAGTGATCTGGTTGGGCCATTTGAATGCAGAGCACATTATTCTTAAATAAAGTTTGATCATTTATTTTTGGGTTATATTGTTTTGTTTTTGTTTACATAACAAATGAATACATTGGCTCAGACGGTAAACAAAGCGCGCTGGAAGGGGAAGGACCTGGGTTTGAGTCCCAGGTCCAACATTTTATGTTTTCTCACATGTTTCTTATATATCCAATGCGCCTGCTTGCCCATGCGTACACCTTGCACCATTTTATGCCATCAGATCTGCATGGTGCCAGATCCAACGCTGCCAATAGGAAATCCCCATCATGGACATCCAAGAGGCAGCAACACCAAATCACGTGCAAAGGACAATTGGGTTGGCTGATCTGGGCTCTGCAAATTCCACTTTGCACCCCCGAAAATGCTTCAATGTCAGGCCCATTCTTCTTTTTCTTTTTACTATTTTTTCTAATTTAATTTCTTTGTTATTTTAATTAATTTAAAAAATCAATTTTTATTATTTAATCATAACATCAGTAAAATCACAAAAATAATAGGATTTAGGTTTTTTTTATTAAAATTCATTTTGTAAATTAATTTGACTTAATTATTTTGATTGGTTTCTTTAAAATAAAATCAATTAGAATCTAGGTTTAAATCTCAAATCTTTTTCTTCAAAAAATATCAAAAAATATTTTTATTTCATATTTAATTTTTTTTAATTCATAATTTGTTCAATTAATTACTTTTTCATCATTTAACTTTTTTCAAATAAAAAAAAACAATAAAAAATACTTTTCTTTTAACTTATGCGCGCTTTAGGATTTAGACGCTTCACGTATTTATTATTTTTGTTGTATTATTTTCCAATTATGTAATTGTTCCTGGTTTGTAATAATTAAATTAGATTTAAATTCCTGTCTATAATTATGTAACTGCCCCATGGCCCTGTAATAGTTAGGAACTTTATTTTTCCGCAATTTACTTTCCGTACGATAAACTGCTTAGATGTTGGCTAATAGGATTGTATGGAAAGATAACAATTAATTGAATATAGATAACCCTAAATGCGCAAGATAAATGAACATAATCATTAGTGGCTTCGAATACGTGAGAATCCTTAGTGGCTTTCCTTGAGTCTAAGAGATCACTAGTCCCTCAATGACCCTCTCGACTGTTGCCTCAATTAAAAAAGTGATCTTAGATATTTAGGATAATTACTAAGAGTTCTTTCCCAGTTTCCTTAGTGATCGTAACGTCCCTTTCCTTTGTTGGATAAAAGAAAAGTCGGTGGCGACTCTTGCTTACTGCAACATTTGTGAATACAAAACGTAAACCAGTATTAACAGTCGGTTCTGCCACTGTATCACAGAACTGGCGACTCCGCTAGGGAAAATAAAAAGTGGGGTTTACCTTAGGGTCTAGATCATTTTAAACTTGCTTCTTTGTCTGTTTGATTGCTTTACTTTTAAGGGTATTTGTTTGGGTTGCTATAGATCCTACACCCGGATCTGGGGAAACCTTTTAGGTAAATAATAATAGACTGTGGAAACTGTGTGGGGTATACCGACACGGTTGAAGCGATGGCTACATTGATGCGACACTTTGGTTGGTACCGGTAGCCCTTGAGTTAATCAAGGAGAATACGGGGCCGCCACATGGTGTCATGAAGCATCAACTGACCTTAGAACCTTTAAATGAACAACTTAGCCATTAGGACGTAGTGAGATGGTCGTCTTTGGTGTATTCCCAAAGTTGGAAGATACTCGATGCTACACTCATTGAGACTTGACTCCTGAGTTTTGTTTGGTTGCGAGTCAGTCGCCTATCGATTGAAGCTTGTGGGAAAGGTCGGTGATATTAAGATCCCTTAGAACCTGGTTACTATTTATAGGACAGGTTGAACCAATCCAACTTTAAGACGGTATTACCTTAAAACCCATGCAAGCCTTAAAACTAAGGTCTTAGTGTGATTTGCTTTTGCTTGCTATACATGTGATTTCTTAGCATAATCATACACATCATAACATCATGCCACAATATTTCTTTAACCATTTCAAGGATCTCAAGGGTTTGTGATGCAGGTTATGGTAAATCAGACGTCTAGCAATGGGCAAAGGGGATTTATTTTCCTCTAGCCAATACCGTCAAAAGATAAAAACTCAACAGCTTGGGCCAGGGGCTATTACCCACTTGATATGGTTAGCTTGACTCTCATAGAAGCACACTCAATGATACGAATTTCTTTAATCGAAGCTTCAAAATTATGACATTTTCTTGTTTACCCCACGAGATCCCTGAAAACATTGCATACATATATCATACGTATCATTGCATAAGTAGGTTTCATAGCAGGTTTCTCATCCTCTTCGCTATCTATTTCAGCAATGGCTCTAGAACAAACAGTGAAGGATCTACAGACTCAGAATGCACAGTTTCAATAGATGATCATGGCTCTGGCCAAGGGGCAAGAGGAACTGAAAGCCCTGATTGTGAAAGAGAAGTCTAAGAAGCCAAGGAGGATAGCTGGTGTGGTAAATCTGGGAAGGAGATTCAAAGGACGGCTAAGGCAAGTGGTTGAGCTGACATCTTCCTCCAAAGAAGGAGATAATCAAGAGGGGGAGACAAGAGAAGAAGACCCTAGTCCGAGGGAATTTGACAATGATACTGATTAGAATGAAGAGCAGTATCCTCCGGTCGACGAAAAGTACAAACAGCTGGAAGAGCGTCTGAGTGCAATGGAAATCCAGAAAGTGCCTGGGATGGACTTTGAAGAGCTGGGTTTGGTGTTTGGGGTTGTCATCCCACAAAAATTCAAGGTTCCAGTGTTTGTCAAATATGATGGGGTTTCATGTCCCAAAATGAACCTCCGATCTTATGTGAGGAAGATCCAGCCTCACACTGCTGACAAGGACTTATAGGTCCACTTATTTCAAGATAGTTTTTCTGAATCTCAACTAGAATGGTTCTACCAGCTGGAGAGAACCAACATTCGTAATTGGGAAGACTTGGTTGCTGCTTTCTACAAGCAGTATCAGTATAACATATACCTTGCTCCCACTCGTACTCAACTCCAAAGTATGGCTATGGGTTCGAGCGAAGGCTTTAAAGACTATGCTCAGAAGTGGAGGGACTTAGCGGGAAGAGTCCAGCCTCCCCTGTCTGATAGGGAGCTAGTGGATATGTTTCTGGGTACCCTGTCTGGTCCATTTTGCAATCACTTGGTTGGGAGCTCCTCAGTCGGCTTTACTGAATTGATCTTGACAGGGGAAAGAGTGGAAGCTGGAATTAAGAGTGGTAAGATCCAAAAGGATGCATCCTCCAGTACAGTAAGGAAGCCTTTTTCCGGGAAGAAGGAAGTCAGTGCCACATATAGCCAAAGGAATCAGGACAGAACTGAACACCGTCCGGCAGTAGAGGCTATTATGATCTCTAAACCCGCACATATTCATCAAAGGAACAATCAGCCTAGAACAGAAAGGCCGGAAAGACAGTTTACCCGGATAAATATGACAATGTCTCAAGTCTTTCCACATTTACTGAAGCCTAATATGGTAACTTTAAAGCAATCTCCGAAGAATCCTAACACTGTCTTTCCCTGCTACAATCCAAATGCTCGTTGTGCTTATCATTCACAAAGTCCAGGTCATGATACAAACGACTGCTGGGCTTTGAAAAACAAGGTGCAAGACCTTCTCGAGGTGAAGGAAATTGAATTTGACGCCCCTGAGATTCCAAATGTTATCACTGCTCCTATGCCCAAGCACGACCGTGGTGTTAACGCTATTGAAGATGATATGTTTGTTACTGTCATTGATTAACTTGTTACTCCTTTCTTGACCATTAAGTGGAACTTATTGAAAGCCAGTTTATTTCCGGGTTGTGGTGAAGGTTGCCACTTCTATTTATCTCTATCGACTGGTGATCATTTGTTGAAGGCAGGTGTTCAATGCCTGATGGATGATAGAGAGGTTTTGTTTGAGAAGACTTCAGTTCCAACCATTTCTTGCAAGGATATTTCAATAATAACCATTTCCTCCAATCCTCCAAGGGTCTCCACCAAAAGACCCGTAAGGATTACATCTATTCCGAAGGTGACTCCATTGATAATTACTATGCCAGGGCCAATTCCATACCCCTCGGAAAAAACTGTTCCCTGGAATTATATGGGTGACGTCTACTACCACGGCGTCAAGCAAGACCTGCTGGCTGTTGAAGACCAAGTTTCTGAGAATGCTGATCCCGACATTGACAACATTTGTAACACCCCAGTTTCAATTATTTGATTTATTTAATTGGGAAATTATTTTATTAGAATTAATAAAATAAAAAGAAATTTTTATGTTGGAATATTTGAAGAAAATAAAAGAAATAAGAAATATTGGGTTTTTAAGTTATTGGGCTTGGATGTTGTTAGAAAAGAGTGGGGGTGCAAAAGGAGTAAGGATATGTTTTGGAACTCAAGTTATTTTTCTCATTATTCACGATAACACAGAATTTGGGATTTTGGCAAGCAGAGCTCTGAAGGTACGAAGAACGAAGAACATCGATCAAAGAGTTCAAAGCTGCAAATTGATAAGGTAAGGGGGGCTACTACTCGATTTACTTTTGCTTATGGGTTTAGGCACGGTTGATTTGGATAATCGTAGGGAGAAACCCCAATTGTTAGATGTTCTTAGGGATCAATACCCTTAGGATTGAACCTTGTTAGAAAAGGTTTAGGTTCCCAATTTTATGAATCAATTAGGGATTTTAGGTTCCTATGGTGGATTGGATGTCTTTGTACTGCATTGCACTGCCGTAGAGAGGTATTTTCATGCAAAAATATGGGTATATGAGCTGCTGCAAGATCAGAAAATTTGGGTTCACGCTCATCAACACGGCCGCGTTGATTTACGCGGGCACCCGTGTTGATTCACTGTAATGCTGATAAAAATGTGTTTTCTGGCCACAATTCAACACGGGCGTGTTGATTAACACGGGCACCCGTGTTGATTCACTGTGTTGGCATAAATATGTGTTTTCTGGGCACAATTCAACACGAGCCGTGTTGATTCACACGGGAACCCGTGTTGATCCCCTGTATTGTCAAAAAAACGTGTTTTCTGGACACATTTCCACACGGGCAGTGTTGTTTTACACGGGCACCCGTGTTAAACCTCCTGTGTTGGTTTTTAAACTATGTTTTCTGTGCATGCTGTTAAGTACGGACTGATCCGGTTTTGATGTGCAGTGTTTGAAATGTTTTGAATATGTGTTTATTGATTTCCTAGTATTGATTGATGCTAGTATCGAATAACGATCGTATGTTATGATACCAACACTATATGGATTTTATTGTCATGCTTTTAGATGATGTATCAAGCATGAATTA
Organism: Vicia faba; assembly: GCA_948472305.1. Classification (NCBI taxonomy): domain Eukaryota; kingdom Viridiplantae; phylum Streptophyta; class Magnoliopsida; order Fabales; family Fabaceae; genus Vicia; species Vicia faba. Next base: position 1,409,381,166 of record OX451739.1, read on the forward strand.
TGATATAACTTGATATGATTGATGTTTAATAGTATGCTGAGTGATTACATGCTATTCAGATCATGTTATATTTGATATTGTTGATGTTGCATGATATGTCGATTGATGTTAATAGTATGCTGAGTGTTACATACTTTACATATCATGTTGCATTTGTTAATTCCCATTGTGTGGAATTAACATTGTGGCCAATATACGTGTCTGCGATTTAATGGAACGTTGAGGTGGTAGCCGTGTCCGCGATATAATGGAACAGTGAGTTATCCGTGACCCGAGATTTAATGGGGCGGTAAAATGGTACCACATGCATGGGTGTGTTGCATAACATTGAATATGACATGAATGGATGATTTTTCCAATGTTGTATTTGATTGATTGTATGCATGTATTGTTACTAAATTGTTAATGATGTTTGATGTTAATTATAAGTATGAAAAGTAATAGATTATGAATATATAAATTGTAAAGGTTTTTGTAATCTATAAAACATGCTAATTGTTGGGTGATGCTTATGGTTTCCTGAATTGATTGTTATGAACGTATAATAAAATGTATAGTTGAGATGCTCACCCTTACTGTTGAATATTTCAGATTGAGGAGCTTCGTTCAGGTGCTTGGCGAAGGCTTGTCATTTCTAGTTTATTTTCCGTTTTAGTATTGTCCGGGTCATGCTCTGGTAGTTGTAACTCCGGGAACGTTTGTTTGTCGAGCTGCTTTAGTCAGACTCGTTTATTTCCCCTTTGTTTGTTATAATATGATGTTGACATTTTCCAAGTGTTAATCCCTGATGATTTTGAAAATGTTATAACATTGGTTTTATTAATTAAATTATTCCGCTGTGTAGACATGTATGAGTTGCTTCTATGTTATGCATGACAGGAACTTTTTTTTTATTAAAAGAGAATTGTGGCATCCTCGTTGATACATGTACTCTGAAATTATAATTTTAATTATTTGCAAAATAGATGTTCGGGGTTTTAGAGGGTGTTACAATAGTGGTATCAGAGCATAGTCGGTCGTTGCGACCAGAGTCTTGAGTCAGTCATTCCTTTTGTATGCGACTAGTGCAAGGTAACACTGTCGATACTGTATTCTGATGAAGAATATGTTTTGATTCTCAGGAACATGGCCGGAAGAGGTAACGGACGAAATGATGCTGCACTAGCTGAGGCTTTGGGGATGTTAGCTGGTGTACTTGCTGGAAACCCAACTGGAGGCGTGATTGGTGCTGATAGGCAATTGGGGAATTTCCAAAGGAACAATCCTCCATTGTTCAAAGGTGCACATGACCCTGAAGGTGCTCAGAAGTGGCTGAAGGAAATCGAAAGGATTTTCCGTGTAATTGATTGTGCTGAAGATCTGAAAGTCAGATATGGTACGCATATGTTGGCAGAAGAGGCCGACGACTGGTGGGTTGCAACAAGGACTGAAATGGTTCAGGATGGAGAGGCACTGACTTGGGCTAACTTCAGAAGGGCTTTTCTGAGGAGGTACTTTCCTGAAGATGTTCGGGGAAGAAAGGAAATTGAGTTTTTGGAGCTTAAGCAGGGCAATCTGACTGTTAGTGAGTATGCTACTAAGTTCACTGAGCTGGCAAAGTATTATGCACACTACAACAATGATGAGGCTGGAGAATTCTATAAATGTATCAAATTTGAGAATGGTCTCCGAGATGAGATTAAGCAGGGAATCAGGTACCAGCGTATTCGTAGATTTTCTGATCTGGTGGATTGTAGCAGAATCTTGGAAGAAGATATTACCAAGAATAGGTCGTCTCACTCTCGTGGGGCTGTTGATAAAAGAGGAAAGCAACATATGGACTGTGGCAAGCCATATGGTAGAGATAACCAGAAATCAGGTGGATGGAAAAGGCCTAGTGGGGGAGATTCTAAGGCTCCTATCAGATGCTACAGGTGTGGTGAGTCTGGTCATCACATTCGAGATTGCAAGAGTGATGAGAAGAAGTGCTATAAATATGGAAAGGCTGGTCATTTGTCTATTGATTGCAAAGGGAAGTCCGTTACTTGTTACAATTGTGGCGAAGAAGGTCACATTCGTCCGCAGTGTCCTAAGCCTAAGAAGGATCAGTCAGGTGGAAAAGTGTTCGCTTTGTCTGGATCTGAGACTACTCCAGAGGATCGATTGATTAAAGGTACGTGTTTTATTCATGGCACACCTTTAGTTGCAATTATTGATACTGGTGCAACTCATTCTTTCATTTCTTTGGATTGTGCTGAGAGGTTGAAACTGGACATATCTGGTATGCGAGGTAGCATGGTTGTTGATACTCCTGCATCGGGTTCAGTGACAACTTCACTTGTATGTAGGAATTGTCCTATTGAGATTTTTGGTAGAGGTTTCGGTATGGATTTAGTGTGCCTACCGCTTGAACAAATTGATATTATCCATAGAAATACTATCCCACTTCCATTCTGGAATAAACATCGGCTGCATAACTCCAGACGGCTTCTGATGCTCAATCTTCGATTTCTGACAGATTAAACATGCATACACAAATTCAGCTATTTCCTTTTTCATTCCCGGCCACCAAAACAATCTCTTCAAATCATGATACATTTTCGTGGCACCCGGATGAATACTCATCCCACTGCGATGTCCTTCCTCTAATATACTCTTCTTGATTTCTGCGACATCAGGAACACAAACTCTATCGCCAAATCTCATAACATCATTCTCATCAATTCTAAACTCACCACCTTGATCTTGGTTGATCAATGTCAATTTATCAACTAAATTAACATCAGATTTCTGCCCGATCCTGATCTCTTCTAGAATACCACTAGTAAGTTTCAACATACCCAAACGAACACACTTCGGAGTACTTTCACAAATTAAACTCAAATCTCAGAATTGTTCAATTAAATCCAATTCACGAACCATCATCATAGACATATGCAAGGATTTCCTGCTCAAAGCATCTGCAACCACATTTGCCTTACCAGGATGGTAATTCAAACCAAAATCATAATCTTTGAGAAATTCCAACCACCTTCTTTGCCTCATATTGAGCTCTTTCTGATAGAAAAGATACTTCAAACTCTTATGATCACTATACACTTCAAATCTCGAACCATACATATAATGTCTCCACAATTTCAAGACAAACACAACTGCTGCCAACTCTAAGTCGTGAGTAGGATAGTTCCTTTCATGAACCTTCAACTGTCTCGAAGCATACGCAACTACCTGTTGATTCTGCATTAGAACACCACCTAATCCCATTAGAGATGCATCACAATAAACCACAAAAGATTCCACCAGATTCGGCAAAATCAGAATAGGAGCACTAGTCAATCTCCGCTTCAATTCTTGGAAACCTTTCTCACATTCCGAATCCCAAATAAACGCTTGTCCTTTACGAGTCAACTTTGTCAACGGCAATGCTAACTTTGAGAATCCTTCGATAAACTTTCTGTAATAACCTGCAAGACCAAGAAAACTTCTGATTTCAGAAACAGTCTTCGGCGCTTCCCACTGAGATACTGCTTCTACCTTTGTAGGATCCACTGCAATACCATTCTTAGAAATCACATGTCCAAGAAAACTAACTTCATTCATCCAGAACTCATATTTGGACAACTTTGCATACAACTTCTTATCTTTCAACAACTCTAACACAATTCTGAGATGTTCCGCATGCTCTTCGTCATTCTTGGAATAAATCAGAATGTCATCAATAAAAACCACAACAAACTTATCCAGATACGGGTGAAAAATCCTGTTCATATATTCCATGAAAACACCAGGTGCATTAGTAACTCCGAACGGCATAACAGAATATTCATAATGCCCATACCTCGTTCGAAAAGCAGTCTTTTGAATATCTTCTGCTTTCACGCGAATCTGGTGATATCCAGATCTCAAGTCAATCTTACTGAATACACTGGCTCCAATTAGCTGATCCATTAAATCATCAATCCTCGGTAACGGATACCGATTCTTAATGGTTACCTTGTTCAATTGCCTGTAATCAACACACAGTCTCATAGAACCTTCTTTCTTCTTGACCAACAATACCGGAGCACCCCAAGGCGAAACACTTGGACGAATAAACTTCTTCTCCAGTAAATCTTCCAACTGACTCTTCAATTCAGCCAACTCAGACGCAGACATACGATATGGCGCCATCGACACCGGTCTCGTAGCAGGAATCAAATCTATAGAAAATTCCACTTCTCTCTCAGGAGGTAACTCACCAACATCATCAGGAAAGACTTCTGGAAAATCACACACCACAGGCAATTCACCACTCCTGACCTTTCCTGTTGCATCTATCGAAGCAAGTAACATAAACACATTAGCACCGCCTTCCATTGCTTCTTGTACCTGCCTAGCAGTCATAGTCAAATTCTCGACACCAACTGCTTCTGGAAAAATCACCGTCTTAGCAAAGCAGTTCAGATGAAGGTTGCCACTTCTATTTATCTCTATCGACTGGTGATCATTTGTTGAAGGCAGGTGTTCAATGCCTGATGGATGATAGAGAGGTTTTGTTTGAGAAGACTTCAGTTCCAACCATTTCTTGCAAGGATATTTCAATAATAACCATTTCCTCCAATCCTCCAAGGGTCTCCACCAAAAGACCCGTAAGGATTACATCTATTCCGAAGGTGACTCCATTGATAATTACTATGCCAGGGCCAATTCCATACCCCTCGGAAAAAACTGTTCCCTGGAATTATATGGGTGACGTCTACTACCACGGCGTCAAGCAAGACCTGCTGGCTGTTGAAGACCAAGTTTCTGAGAATGCTGATCCCGACATTGACAACATTTGTAACACCCCAGTTTCAATTATTTGATTTATTTAATTGGGAAATTATTTTATTAGAATTAATAAAATAAAAAGAAATTTTTATGTTGGAATATTTGAAGAAAATAAAAGAAATAAGAAATATTGGGTTTTTAAGTTATTGGGCTTGGATGTTGTTAGAAAAGAGTGGGGGTGCAAAAGGAGTAAGGATATGTTTTGGAACTCAAGTTATTTTTCTCATTATTCACGATAACACAGAATTTGGGATTTTGGGAAGCAGAGCTCTGAAGGTACGAAGAACGAAGAACATCGATCAAAGAGTTCAAAGCTGCAAATTGATAAGGTAAGGGGGGCTACTACTCGATTTACTTTTGCTTATGGGTTTAGGCACGGTTGATTTGGATAATCGTAGGGAGAAACCCCAATTGTTAGATGTTCTTAGGGATCAATACCCTTAGGATTGAACCTTGTTAGAAAAGGTTTAGGTTCCCAATTTTATGAATCAATTAGGGATTTTAGGTTCCTATGGTGGATTGGATGTCTTTGTACTGCATTGCACTGCCGTAGAGAGGTATTTTCATGCAAAAATATGGGTATATGAGCTGCTGCAAGATCAGAAAATTTGGGTTCACGCTCATCAACACGGCCGCGTTGATTTACGCGGGCACCCGTGTTGATTCACTGTAATGCTGATAAAAATGTGTTTTCTGGCCACAATTCAACACGGGCGTGTTGATTAACACGGGCACCCGTGTTGATTCACTGTGTTGGCATAAATATGTGTTTTCTGGGCACAATTCAACACGAGCCGTGTTGATTCACACGGGAACCCGTGTTGATCCCCTGTATTGTCAAAAAAACGTGTTTTCTGGACACATTTCCACACGGGCAGTGTTGTTTTACACGGGCACCCGTGTTAAACCTCCTGTGTTGGTTTTTAAACTATGTTTTCTGTGCATGCTGTTAAGTACGGACTGATCCGGTTTTGATGTGCAGTGTTTGAAATGTTTTGAATATGTGTTTATTGATTTCCTAGTATTGATTGATGCTAGTATCGAATAACGATCGTATGTTATGATACCAACACTATATGGATTTTATTGTCATGCTTTTAGATGATGTATCAAGCATGAATTATGATATAACTTGATATGATTGATGTTTAATAGTATGCTGAGTGATTACATGCTATTCAGATCATGTTATATTTGATATTGTTGATGTTGCATGATATGTCGATTGATGTTAATAGTATGCTGAGTGTTACATACTTTACATATCATGTTGCATTTGTTAATTCCCATTGTGTGGAATTAACATGGTGGCCAATATACGTGTCTGCGATTTAATGGAACGTTGAGGTGGTAGCCGTGTCCGCGATATAATGGAACAGTGAGTTATCCGTGACCCGAGATTTAATGGGGCGGTAAAATGGTACCACATGCATGGGTGTGTTGCATAACATTGAATATGACATGAATGGATGATTTTTCCAATGTTGTATTTGATTGATTGTATGCATGTATTGTTACTAAATTGTTAATGATGTTTGATGTTAATTATAAGTATGAAAAGTAATAGATTATGAATATATAAATTGTAAAGGTTTTTGTAATCTATAAAACATGCTAATTGTTGGGTGATGCTTATGGTTTCCTGAATTGATTGTTATGAACGTATAATAAAATGTATAGTTGAGATGCTCACCCTTACTGTTGAATATTTCAGATTGAGGAGCTTCGTTCAGGTGCTTGGCGAAGGCTTGTCATTTCTAGTTTATTTTCCGTTTTAGTATTGTCCGGGTCATGCTCTGGTAGTTGTAACTCCGGGAACGTTTGTTTGTCGAGCTGCTTTAGTCAGACTCGTTTATTTCCCCTTTGTTTGTTATAATATGATGTTGACATTTTCCAAGTGTTAATCCCTGATGATTTTGAAAATGTTATAACATTGGTTTTATTAATTAAATTATTCCGCTGTGTAGACATGTATGAGTTGCTTCTATGTTATGCATGACAGGAACTTTTTTTTTATTAAAAGAGAATTGTGGCATCCTCGTTGATACATGTACTCTGAAATTATAATTTTAATTATTTGCAAAATAGATGTTCGGGGTTTTAGAGGGTGTTACAATAGTGGTATCAGAGCATAGTCGGTCGTTGCGACCAGAGTCTTGAGTCAGTCATTCCTTTTGTATGCGACTAGTGCAAGGTAACACTGTCGATACTGTATTCTGATGAAGAGTATGTTTTGATTCTCAGGAACATGGCCGGAAGAGGTAACGGACGAAATGATGCTGCACTAGCTGAGGCTTTGGGGATGTTAGCTGGTGTACTTGCTGGAAACCCAACTGGAGGCGTGATTGGTGCTGATAGGCAATTGGGGAATTTCCAAAGGAACAATCCTCCATTGTTCAAAAGTGCACATGACCCTGAAGGTGCTCAGAAGTGGCTGAAGGAAATCGAAAGGATTTTCCGTGTAATTGATTGTGCTGAAGATCTGAAAGTCAGATATGGTACGCATATGTTGGCAGAAGAGGCCGACGACTGGTGGGTTGCAACAAGGACTGAAATGGTTCAGGATGGAGAGGCACTGACTTGGGCTAACTTCAGAAGGGCTTTTCTGAGGAGGTACTTTCCTGAAGATGTTCGGGGAAGAAAGGAAATTGAGTTTTTGGAGCTTAAGCAGGGAAATCTGACTGTTAGTGAGTATGCTACTAAGTTCACTGAGCTGGCAAAGTATTATGCACACTACAACAATGATGAGGCTGGAGAATTCTATAAATGTATCAAATTTGAGAATGGTCTCCGAGATGAGATTAAGCAGGGAATCAGGTACCAGCGTATTCGTAGATTTTCTGATCTGGTGGATTGTAGCAGAATCTTGGAAGAAGATATTACCAAGAATAGGTCGTCTCACTCTCGTGGGGCTGTTGATAAAAGAGGAAAGCAACATATGGACTGTGGCAAGCCATATGGTAGAGATAACCAGAAATCAGGTGGATGGAAAAGGCCTAGTGGGGGAGATTCTAAGGCTCCTATCAGATGCTACAGGTGTGGTGAGTCTGGTCATCACATTCGAGATTGCAAGAGTGATGAGAAGAAGTGCTATAAATATGGAAAGGCTGGTCATTTGTCTATTGATTGCAAAGGGAAGTCCGTTACTTGTTACAATTGTGGCGAAGAAGGTCACATTCGTCCGCAGTGTCCTAAGCCTAAGAAGGATCAGTCAGGTGGAAAAGTGTTCGCTTTGTCTGGATCTGAGACTACTCCAGAGGATCGATTGATTAAAGGTACGTGTTTTATTCATGGCACACCTTTAGTTGCAATTATTGATACTGGTGCAACTCATTCTTTCATTTCTTTGGATTGTGCTGAGAGGTTGAAACTGGACATATCTGGTATGCGAGGTAGCATGGTTGTTGATACTCCTGCATCGGGTTCAGTGACAACTTCACTTGTATGTAGGAATTGTCCTATTGAGATTTTTGGTAGAGGTTTCGGTATGGATTTAGTGTGCCTACCGCTTGAACAAATTGATATTATCCTTGGGATGAACTGGTTGGAATTCAACCGGGTTCATCTGAACTGCTTTGCTAAGACGGTGATTTTTCCAGAAGCAGTTGGTGTCGAGAATTTGACTATGACTGCTAGGCAGGTACAAGAAGCAATGGAAGGCGGTGCTAATGTGTTTATGTTACTTGCTTCGATAGATGCAACAGGAAAGGTCAGGAGTGGTGAATTGCCAGTGGTGTGTGATTTTCCAGAAGTCTTTCCTGATGATGTTGGTGAGTTACCTCCTGAGAGAGAAGTGGAATTTTCTATAGATTTGATTCCTGCTACGAGACCGGTGTCGATGGCGCCATATCGTATGTCTGCGTCTGAGTTGGCTGAATTGAAGAGTCAGTTGGAAGATTTACTGGAGAAGAAGTTTATTCGTCCAAGTGTTTCGCCTTGGGGTGCTCCGGTATTGTTGGTCAAGAAGAAAGAAGGTTCTATGAGACTGTGTGTTGATTACAGGCAATTGAACAAGGTAACCATTAAGAATCGGTATCCGTTACCGAGGATTGATGATTTAATGGATCAGCTAATTGGAGCCAGTGTATTCAGTAAGATTGACTTGAGATCTGGATATCACCAGATTCGCGTGAAAGCAGAAGATATTCAAAAGACTGCTTTTCGAACGAGGTATGGGCATTATGAATATTCTGTTATGCCGTTCGGAGTTACTAATGCACCTGGTGTTTTCATGGAATATATGAACAGGATTTTTCACCCGTATCTGGATAAGTTTGTTGTGGTTTTTATTGATGACATTCTGATTTATTCCAAGAATGACGAAGAGCATGCGGAACATCTCAGAATTGTGTTAGAGTTGTTGAAAGATAAGAAGTTGTATGCAAAGTTGTCCAAATATGAGTTCTGGATGAATGAAGTTAGTTTTCTTGGACATGTGATTTCTAAGAATGGTATTGCAGTGGATCCTACAAAGGTAGAAGCAGTATCTCAGTGGGAAGCGCCGAAGACTGTTTCTGAAATCAGAAGTTTTCTTGGTCTTGCAGGTTATTACAGAAAGTTTATCGAAGGATTCTCAAAGTTAGCATTGCCGTTGACAAAGTTGACTCGTAAAGGACAAGCGTTTATTTGGGATTCGGAATGTGAGAAAGGTTTCCAAGAATTGAAGCGGAGATTGACTAGTGCTCCTATTCTGATTTTGCCGAATCTGGTGGAATCTTTTGTGGTTTATTGTGATGCATCTCTGATGGGATTAGGTGGTGTTCTAATGCAGAATCAACAGGTAGTTGCGTATGCTTCGAGACAGTTGAAGGTTCATGAAAGGAACTATCCTACTCACGACTTAGAGTTGGCAGCAGTTGTGTTTGTCTTGAAATTGTGGAGACATTATATGTATGGTTCGAGATTTGAAGTGTATAGTGATCATAAGAGTTTGAAGTATCTTTTCTATCAGAAAGAGCTCAATATGAGGCAAAGAAGGTGGTTGGAATTTCTCAAAGATTATGATTTTGGTTTGAATTACCATCCTGGTAAGGCAAATGTGGTTGCAGATGCTTTGAGCAGGAAATCCTTGCATATGTCTATGATGATGGTTCGTGAATTGGATTTAATTGAACAATTCTGAGATTTGAGTTTAATTTGTGAAAGTACTCCGAAGTGTGTTCGTTTGGGTATGTTGAAACTTACTAGTGGTATTCTAGAAGAGATCAGGATCGGGCAGAAATCTGATGTTAATTTAGTTGATAAATTGACATTGATCAACCAAGATCAAGGTGGTGAGTTTAGAATTGATGAGAATGATGTTATGAGATTTGGCGATAGAGTTTGTGTTCCTGATGTCGCAGAAATCAAGAAGAGTATATTAGAGGAAGGACATCGCAGTGGGATGAGTATTCATCCGGGTGCCACGAAAATGTATCATGATTTGAAGAGATTGTTTTGGTGGCCGGGAATGAAAAAGGAAATAGCTGAATTTGTGTATGCATGTTTAATCTGTCAGAAATCGAAGATTGAGCATCAGAAGTCGTCTGGAGTTATGCAGCCGATGTTTATTCCAGAATGGAAGTGGGATAGTATTTCTATGGATTTTGTATCCGGGTTGCCGAGGACTCCTAAGAATTGTGAAGCGATATGGGTTGTGGTGGATAGACTGACTAAGTCTGCTCATTTTATACCGGTGCGAATGGATTAATCAATAGAGAGATTGGCACAGTTATATATTGAGAAAATAGTGAGTTTGCATGGAGTTCCTTCTAGTATTGTGTCAGATAGAGATCCGAGATTCACTTCGAAATTTTGGGAAGGATTGCAGAAGGCTTTGGGTACTAAATTAAGGTTGAGTTCAGCTTACCATCCTCAGACTGATGGACAGACGGAGAGGACGATTCAATCGTTAGAAGATTTATTACGTGCTTGTGTTTTAGAGAAGGGTGGAGCTTGGGATAGCTATTTTCCATTGATTGAATTTACTTATAACAATAGTTACCATTCGAGTATTGGTATGGCTCCGTTTGAGGCATTGTATGGTAGACGGTGTAGAACACCTTTGTGTTGGTATGAATCTGGAGAGAGTTCAGTAATTGGGCCAGAGATTGTTCAGCAGACTACTGAAAAGATCAAATTGATTCAAGAGAAGATGAGAGCTTCTCAGAGTCGTCAGAAAAGTTATCATGATAAGAGGAGAAAGAATTTAGAATTCAGTGCTGGAGATCATGTGTTTATGAGAGTTACTCCGATGACGGGTATTGGTCGAGCGTTGAAATCTAATAAGTTGACTCCGCGTTTTATTGGTCCGTTTCAGATTACGGAAAAAGTAGGAGAAGTTGCTTATCGTATTGCTTTACCTCCGAGACTTGCGAATTTGCACGATGTTTTTCATGTTTCTCAGTTGAGGAGATACATTCCAGACCCATCTCATGTAATCCAAATAGATGATGTACAGGTGAGAGATAACCTGACAGTAGAAACATTTCCTATGAGGATAGAAGATCGGGAAGTGAAACAGTTAAGAGGTAAAGAGATAGCATTAGTGAAGGTTGCTTGGGGAGGTCCAACAGATGGAAATATCACTTGGGAGATGGAGAGCCAGATGAAAGAGGCTTATCCGGAACTGTTCGTCTAAGGTATGTTTTCGAGGACGAAAACTCTTTTAGTGGGGGAGAGTTGTAACACCCCAGTTTCAATTATTTGATTTATTTAATTGGGAAATTATTTTATTAGAATTAATAAAATAAAAAGAAATTATTTATGTTGGAATATTTGAAGAAAATAAAAGAAATAAGAAATATTGGGTTTTTAAGTTATTGGGCTTGGATGTTGTTAGAAAAGAGTGGGGGTGCAAAAGGAGTAAGGATATGTTTTGGAACTCAAGTTATTTTTCTCATTATTCACGATAACACATAATTTGGGATTTTGGGAAGCAGAGCTCTGAAGGTACGAAGAACGAAGAACATCGATCAAAGAGTTCAAAGCTGCAAATTGATAAGGTAAGGGGGGCTACTACTCGATTTACTTTTGCTTATGGGTTTAGGCACGGTTGATTTGGATAATCGTAGGGAGAAACCCCAATTGTTAGATGTTCTTAGGGATCAATACCCTTAGGATTGAACCTTGTTAGAAAAGGTTTAGGTTCCCAATTTTATGAATCAATTAGGGATTTTAGGTTCCTATGGTGGATTGGATGTCTTTGTACTGCATTGCACTGCCGTAGAGAGGTATTTTCGTGCAAAAATATGGGTATATGAGCTGCTGCAAGAACAGAAAATTTGGGTTCGCGCTCATCAACACGGCCGCGTTGATTTACGCGGGCACCCGTGTTGATTCACTGTAATGCTGATAAAAATGTGTTTTCTGGCCACAATTCAACACGGGCGTGTTGATTAACACGTGCACCCGTGTTGATTCACTGTGTTGGCATAAATATGTGTTTTCTGGGCACAATTCAACACGGGCCGTGTTCATTCACACGGGCACCCGTGTTGATCCCCTGTATTGTCAAAAAAACGTGTTTTCTGGACACATTTCCACACGGGCAGTGTTGTTTTACACGGGCACCCGTGTTAAACCTCCTGTGTTGGTTTTTAAACTATGTTTTCTGTGCATGCTGTTAAGTACGGACTGATCCGGTTTTGATGTGCAGTGTTTGACATGTTTTGAATATGTGTTTATTGATTTCCTAGTGTTGATTGATGCTAGTATCGAATAACGATCGTATGTTATGATACCAACACTATATGGATTTTATTGTCATGCTTTTAGATGATGTATCAAGCATGAATTATGATATAACTTGATATGATTGATGTTTAATAGTATGCTGAGTGATTACATGCTATTCAGATCATGTTATATTTGATATTGTTGATGTTGCATGATATGTCGATTGATGTTAATAGTATGCTGAGTGTTACATACTTTACATATCATGTTGCATTTGTTAATTCCCATTGTGTGGAATTAACATGGTGGCCAATATACGTGTCCGCGATTTAATGGAACGTTGAGGTGGTAGCCGTGTCCGCGATATAATGGAACAGTGAGTTATCCGTGACCCGAGATTTAATGGGGCGGTAAAATGGTACCACATGCATGGGTGTGTTGCATAACATTGAATATGACATGAATGGATGATTTTTCCAATGTTGTATTTGATTGATTGTATGCATGTATTGTTACTAAATTGTTAATGATGTTTGATGTTAATTATAAGTATGAAAAGTAATAGATTATGAATATATAAATTGTAAAGGTTTTTGTAATCTATAAAACATGCTAATTGTTGGGTGATGCTTATGGTTTCCTGAATTGATTGTTATGAACGTATAATCAAATGTATAGTTGAGATGCTCACCCTTACTGTTGAATATTTCAGATTGAGGAGCTTCGTTCAGGTGCTTGGCGAAGGCTTGTCATTTCTAGTTTATTTTCCGTTTTAGTATTGTCCGGGTCATGCTCTGGTAGTTGTAACTCCGGGAACGTTTGTTTGTCGAGCTGCTTTAGTCAGACTCGTTTATTTCCCCTTTGTTTGTTATAATATGATGTTGACATTTTCCAAGTGTTAATCCCTGATGATTTTGAAAATGTTATAACATTGGTTTTATTAATTAAATTATTCCGCTGTGTAGACATGTATGAGTTGCTTCTATGTTATGCATGACAGGAACTTTTTTTTTATTAAAAGAGAATTGTGGCATCCTCGTTGATACATGTACTCTGAAATTATAATTTTAATTATTTGCAAAATAGATGTTCGGGGTTTTAGAGGGTGTTACAACATTGTTGGAACCAACAAAATAACAATAAGTGGAAGAGTGTTCTCCCCTGAGATTTCTCCTCCAAGAGTTGTTACTGGTCCTCTGATCATTCCTACTTGTGTTCCCGCTGATACTACTACTGCAATTCCTGCGATTACCCCTATTGACACCCCTATCACCGAGTCGACCGAGACTCGGGGCAAGGATTTATTGGTTGAGCCTGTCCAGAAAAAGGCACAATCAGTATCTATCCCAGAGGCTTCCAAGAAGGAGATGGAAGAAATTTTGAAAATTAAAAAGAAGAGCGACTACAATATAGTCGAACATCTAGGGCAGACCCCTTTAAATATTTCTATGCTAGCCTTACTGTTGTTCTCTGAAGCTCATGCAAAGGCTTTGGTGAAATTTCTTAAAACTGCCCATGTGCCACAGAAAACCTCTGCTGACCAATTCGAAGATTGTGTGGCTAGTTTGACAGCTGATAACGGTTTGGGTTTTTCTGATGCTGATCTGACACCTAGAGGGAGGAAACAAAATGATGTGTTGCATGTCTTTGTCGAATGCATGGGCACTACTTTGGCCCATGTCCTGGTAGATACTAGTTCATCTTTGAATGTGCTGCATAAGAAAGCTCTGGATAGACTAAACTGTGAAGGTTTGACCTTGAAGCCCAACAACATTGAAGTGAGGGCTTTTGACGGTTCAAAGAGAATGGTGCATGGGGAGGTGGACATCCCCATCAACAATTGGTTCTCAGACTTTCGACTCTACCTTCTACGTGACGGATATCAGACCATCCTATTCTTGTTTATTTGGTCGCCCTTGGATTCATGGGGCGGGAGCTGTTACGTCCACTCTGCATCAGATGATGAAATACCCGGTCAAGGGAAGAATTGTCACTGTACACGGTGAAGAAGAATACATGGTCAGTCACCTGAATTCCTTGTGATATGTAGAAATGGATGGTGAGTTCATCGAGACTCTGTTCCAGAATTTCGAAGAGGTATCTCAGAAAATGGATGCAACTGAAACTGTCACCAATATGCCGAAGATCACCAGACCTCTCTTGAAGATGGCTTCTCTCAAGGATGAAAAAGCAGTTATTGAAGAAGGTGGGTCTACCATCTAGGGCCAACTCCCTGATATTCCATACAAGTCTGATAAATTTGGTTTGGGTTTCTCTTCACGGGCTCAAAGGGTTGTTCGACGCGCTCGTGCTAGAAGACCACCCCTACGCATCAGCAATCATGGGGTCAACACTCTAGAAGACAGTGAGGGTGACGAAGACATGGATAACTGGATCTTCCCTACTACCAACAATGGACCCAGTAACTAGACAACAAAGGACTTTGTACCAATTACTTTTATTCAGAAGTAATGGTCTTTCTTGTTTTTTGGATATGTAATAAACAATATAAACTCTTTGGCCATGTGTCTTACCCGGGGAACAATGGTTTATTTGTGAGGGTTATCCTATTTCAATTACATATGGCATTAATAAAGCGTTGGACGTTTATGCATACAAATTTTGTGCTCTTTGTTTTTCTTTTATGCTTTTACTTTGTCTGTACAACTATGCTCTTACACACACTCACTTATCGACTGCAGATCCATATCCACTCTGGATCCCATTGATAACAGTTTTGCTATTGTCGGTTATGACTTTGAAAATCTGATCAACCAAGTCGAGGACGAAGGTGAGGAAGATTATGAGGTACCTGGAGAACTAGTTAGGCTGTTACAGTAGGAAGAGAGGGCTATACAGCCTCATGAAGAGCCAGTCGAGACAATAAACTTGGGCACAGAGGAAGGCAGAAAAGAAGTCAAGGTCGGTGAAAATTTGGGGCTTAATGTTAAACAGCGGTTGATACAGGTGTTTCATGATTATGTCAAGATCTTTGCCTGGTCATATGAAGACATGTCGGGACTAGACACGGATATTGTGGTTTACCATTTTCCAACTAAAGAAGATTCCCCTTTGGTAAAGCAGAAGGTCCGTCGTATGTGCCCTGAAATGTAAGAGAAGATCAAAGCAGAGGTTATGAAGAAGTTCAATGTTGGTTTCTTAGTTATCACATCTTATCCCCAATGGGTTGCCAACGTAGTTTCAGTGCCTAAAAAGGACGGCAAGGTACGGATGTGTGTGGACTACACATATTTTAACAGGGCAAGCCCCAAAGATGACATTCTGCTTCCCCACATTGACGTTTTTGTTGACAACACAGCACAACACAAGATCTTTTCCTTCATGGATGGTTTCTATGGTTACAATCAAATCAAGATGGAACCCGAAGATATGGAGAAGACAACCTTCGTCACGCAATGGGGCACTTTCTGATACAAAGTGATGCCGTTTGGATTAAAGAATGCTGGGGCAACCTATCAGCAAGCCATGGTAGCTTTGTTTCATGACATGATTCACCATGAGATAGAGGTCTATGTGGATGACATGATAGACAGTTCTTAAACTGAGGAAGAACACCTCGATCATCTACAAAAGTTGTTTGATAGGTTGAAGACGTACAAGCTGAGGTTAAACTCGAACAAGTGCACCTTCGGGGTAAGGTCTGGTAAATTGCTAGGTTTCATTGTCAGTGACAAGGGTATTCAGGTAGACCCTACAAAGGTGAAGGCTATACAAGAGATGCTGGCTCCTTGCACTGAGAAGGAAGTAAGAGGCTTCTTGTGACGACTAAACTACATTTCCAGGTTCATTTCCCATTTAACTGCTACTTGTGAGCTAATCTTCAAACTCTTGAAGAAAGATCAAGTGGTAAAATGGAATGACGAATGCTAGACTGCCTTCAAAATAATCAAGGAATACCTTCAAGAACCACCAATTCGGATGCCTCCAATTGAAGGAAGACCTTTGATAATGTACTTAGCAGTGTTAGATAATTCAATGGGGTGTATGTTGGGGCAGCATGATGAGTCCGATCGAAAATAGCATGCGATATACTACCTTAGCAAAAAGTTTATCGACTGTGAAATAAGATACTCACTTATCGAGAAAACTTGTTGCGCTTTGGCATGGGCTGCTCGTCGACTAAGACAATATATGTTGACCTACACTACTTTGTTGATATCTAAGATGGATCCGATCAAGTACATCTTTGAGAATCCTGCTCTCTCCGGAAGAATAGCAAGATGGAAAATGATCTTGACCGAATATGATATCCAATACACAACCCAGAAAGAAATCAAGGGAAGTGTACTAGATGATCATTTGGCTCATTGGGCTGTGGATGACTACCAGTCCAAGAATTTTGAGTTCCCGGATGAGAATATTATGTTAGCGACTGAATGCAAAGAACCTGGACCAGATGAAGGACCTGAAGAAGGATCCCGGTGGACTATGGTTTTTG
The DNA here is from genome assembly GCA_948472305.1 of Vicia faba. Classification (NCBI taxonomy): domain Eukaryota; kingdom Viridiplantae; phylum Streptophyta; class Magnoliopsida; order Fabales; family Fabaceae; genus Vicia; species Vicia faba. The sequence goes on from OX451739.1 coordinate 1,409,398,069, forward strand.
ATGGAGCCTTGAATGCACCCGGTAATGGCATTGGTGCTGTAATCATATCTCCTGAGGGCTGTCATACTCCTTTCACCCCCCAGACTATGTTTCAACTGTACCAACAATATGGTGGAGTATGAAGCATGCATCATAGGTCTCAAAGCTGCTATTGATCTGAGGATCAAATTCTTGAGCGTTTTCAGGGATTCAGCGTTGGTAATAAGTCAGATCAAAGGAGAGTGGGACACGAAGCACCCTAATCTCATCCCGTACAAAGAACATGTGCTGACATTGCTTCCACACTTTGAAGAGGTCACCTTTGAACATTTTCCACGAGAAGAGAATCAGTTAGTGGACGCGCTAGCTACTATGTCATCTATGTTCAAGGTCAAGTGGGACAACGAGGCTCCCCGGATCACTATTGAGAGGTTGGATGAACCAGCATACTGCTATGAGATTGACACTAAAGAGGTAGCAGACAAACCTTGGTTCTATGAAGTGAAAAGGTATCTCGAGGCTCAAGAATATCCTGAGGGGGCATATGTCAATGATAAGAAGTTTCTGAGAAGGTTCTCCGCAAAGTTTATCCTCGGTAATGGAATACTCTATAAGCGCAACCACGACTCTACTTTACTTCGGTGTGTAGAGAAGAGCGAAGTAGAGAGGATTATGGAAGATTTACAAGAAGGTACCTTTGGAACCCATTCTAGTAGATATACCATGGCTAAAAAGATCCTACGGGAAGGATACTACTGATCCACTATGGAAGCAGACTGTTATCAGCATTCCCAAACTTGTCACAAATGCCAGATCTACGCTGATAAAGTGCATGTACCTCTGGTTCCCTTGAACGTCTTTCCGGCTCCCTGGCCCTTTGCAATGCGGGGAATTGACATGATCAGAGAGATTATACCTATTTCTTCCAATGGGCACCACTTCATCCTAGTGGCCATTGATTACTTCATGAAGTGGGTTGAGGCTGCCTCTTTTGCTACTGTTACCAAGAATGTTGTGGCACGGTTCATCAAGCATAACTTGATTTGTCGGTATGGTGTGCCAGAAAGAATCATCACAGATAATGGTATGAATCTCAACAATATGATGATCGCCGAACTCTGTAAGCAATTCAAGATCCAGCATCATAATTCTTCCCCTTACCGGCCGAAGATGAATGGCGTTGTGGAGGCTGCTAACAAGAACATTAAGAAAATCATACAGAAGATGACAGTGACATACAAAGATTGGAATGAGATGTTACCATTTGCTCTTCATGGTTATCGCACCTCAGCATGAACGTCGACAGGGGAAACACCTTATTCTCTGGTATATGGTATGGAGGTTGTCCTACCTATTGAGGTCCAGATCCTTTCTTTGAGGATCATGAAGGATGCAGGCTTAAACGAAGACGATTGGATCCAGACTCGACTTGATCAACTGAATCTGATTGATGAGAAAAGACTTGCTGTTGTCTTTCATGGTCAAATGTATCAAAAACGGATGATCAAGTCTTTCAACAGAAAGGTCATATGTCAAGTGTATCAAGTGGGTGATCTAGTAATCAAGTGCACCATACTGCCGCAAGGTAATCCCAGGGGCAAGTGGACTCCGACATACGAAGGGCCATTTGTGTTCAAAAGCATATTTTCTAGTGGAGCCATTATTCTGACTACCAAGGATGGCGACAACCTTCCTCACCCTGTTAATGCGGACATAGTGAAAAGATACTATGCATAAATAAAGACCCGTTAGGTTGACTGGCCTAGGAAAAAATAAGAGCATTCTGATGAACCAAAAGGGTTCGAGAAAAAACTAGGGATGAATACAAAAAAAAATCTGTACACCCGGCAAGTCGAAAACCTGAAAAGGCGGCTTGGGCAAAAAAGGGTATCCCGCTGGACTGAAAACCCTAAAGGGAGGTCTAGGAAAAAGTTTGGGATTTAAAGTGTATCAATATGTCCCATTGGGCCACCTTACGACCATACTTCAGTATCAACTACCAAGCTCAAATGGTTCCGATCAATCCAGTCAGCTTCGGACGAGTAGCAAAGTGATGAGACGCTCAAATACATAGGGGCAATAGCAGAATTGAAACCCGATAGGATTATTACACATAGCTATTTTCTTCTCTTTGTACACTATTTTGTATAGTTCATTCTTTACGACGGTGTTCTCCTACTAGAACGCCAGTCTCTTTGTACAAAATGCTTGTTACAGGTGAACTTCAAAAAAATCAATACAAATCATTTCTTTGAAAGTATAAAACTGTTTGTTTTCATTTTTCTGTTTTGTTTTGAAAAAACGTTCAATGACTTATTCTTGACATACACATTTGAATATGATTGTTATTCACAAATATTTGCATAAGAATCAGAAAGACAGTTGCTCATGACTTTAAGGAACGAGACAAAGTCTAAAAAGCCATTTTAGTCCCGACAGTTACTCCTTCCAGTAGGTACAGGGGAAGAGACAATTTTGAGATGAAGTCACCATTACATATGACCCCGTGACATCTATGTTCCCCATTGAGTATAAACAACCAAAGTTTTGATCTCTTCTTCCCCAAGCAAGAATTATCTCCTCCAGCAAAGTTCCTTCTCCAGCTGCAACCTATATTCCCCAGTCGAGTTTTATAATTTCAAACAGTTATAAAATCTCCTCCCAGGTAGAGTTCATTTCTCTAACTACGGAAGTTCATTCCCCAACAGAGTTTATTTCTCTACAATGGAAAAATATTCCAATAAAGCATCTCCCTCCACATAGTTTTTCTCAAGCATAGTCAATCCCTGGCTGAACACCCTTAAACAGGAAGAGGAAATCCCCGGAAAATTATATTCATTCATCATCCCCAGTGGAAACAAAGGATTCAGCCTCCTTATACTCTTCAGCAGTAGTCCGGGATTTACTTTCCCAGACTAAGAAACATCACAATAGCATTCCATATTCATACATAATGGCATGCACATACACGTTGCATACATCATAATCTCATTTATTTTAAGAACATCACCATAATGCCTTTCATACATCATGACATTGCATATGACTAACTCTTTGCCTTTCTCAGGGAAAAGATCAAATCAATAAACACCGTTGGCTACCTATGTGACCTAGTAGTTTTCTCAAAAGCTACAGGCTATTTTAGCATATTCCTCAAAACAACGTTCTCAGAAGACCTTCTTTGGTTCAGTCAGATCGCCACTAAGATCTCTCTGATTCCTATTCTACTTGAAGATATTCCAAGACTTTTTTCTGGTTCAGTTGAATCGATCCTGAAATTCTTCTGATTTTCGTTCCAGTCAAAGTTAATTAAAGACCTTCTCTAGTTCAGTCAGATCGCCACTAAGATCTCCCTGATTCTTATTCCAGTTGAAGATTGAACCAAGACTTTTGTCTGGTTCAGTTGAATCGATCCTAAGATTCTTCTGATTTCTGTTCTAGTCAAAGTTAATTAAAGACCTTCTCTGGTTCAGTCATATCTCCACTAAGATCTCTCTGATTCCTATTCCAGTTGAAGATTGACCCAAGACTTTTGTCTGGTTCAGTTGAATTGACCCTAAGATTCTTCTGATTTCCATTCCAGTCAAAGTTAATTAAAGACCATCTCTGTTTCAGTCAGATCGCCACTAAGATCTCTCAGATTCCTATTCCAGTTGAAGATATTGCAAGACTTTTGTCTGGTTCATTTGAATCGACCCTAAGATTCTTCTGATTTTCATTCCAGTCAAAGTTAATTAAAGACCTTCTCTGGTTCAGTCAAATCGCCACTAAGACCTCTATGTTTCCTATTCCAATTAAAGATATTCCAAGACTTTTGTCTGGTTCAGTTGAATCGACCCTAAGATTCTTCTGATTTCCGTTCTAGTCAAAGTTAATTAAAGACCTTCTCTGGTTCAGTCAGATCGCCACTAAGATCTCTCTGATTCCTATTCCAGTTGAAGATTGACCCAAGACTTTTATCCGGTTTAGTTGAATCGATCCTAAGATTCTTCTGATTTCTGTTCCAGTCAAAGTTAATTAAATACCTTCTCTGGTTCATTCAGATCTCCACCAAGACCACTCTGATTCCTATTCCAATTGAAGATTAACCCAAGACTTTTGTCTGGTTCAGTTGAATCGACCCTAAGATTCTTCTGATTTCCATTCCAGTCAAAGTTAATTAAAGACTTTCTCTGGTTCAGTCAGATCACCACTAAGATCTCTTTGATTCCTATTCCAGTTGAAGATATTCCAAGACTTTTGTCTGGTTCAGTTGAATCGATCCTAAGATTTTTCTGATTTTCATTCCATTCAAAGTTAATTAAAGACCTTCTCTGGTTCAGTCAGATCGCCACTAAGATCTCTCTGATTCCTATTCCAATTGAAGATGATCCAAGACTTTTTTCTGGTTCAGTTGAATTGATCCTAAGATTCTTCTGGTTTCCGTTCTAGTCAAAGTTAATTAAAGACCTTCTCTAGTTCAGTCAAATAGCCACTAAGATCTCTCTGATTCCTATTTCCATTGAAGATGACCCAAGACTATTGTCTGGTTCAGTTGAATCAATCCTAAGATTCTTCTGATTTCCATTCCAGTCAAATTTAATTAAAGACCTTTCTCTGGTTCAGTTAAATCGACACTAAGATTTTTTTGATTTCTATTCCAGTTAAAGAAACTGCAAAGCCTTGGACTCGATCAGATAACAGTTTAACCTCATTCCCCCAGTAAGTCACTGCGAAGCCTGGAATACAACCGGATAGCAGTCAACCTTATTATCCTCAGTAAGTCACTAGGAAGCCTGGATCCTGACCAGATAGTAGTTCACTTTCGTCTCTTTAATCAAGAGATGACTCCCCAGTAGAGTAATGGACAACAGAAGCTCCTAAACTCTATTTCCCAAACGGAGACCAACACTCCTCAGCTGAGTCCTCCTCAATAACATGAACAGGGATTCCCACAAAAGAGTATCTCATTAACATTGTTCTGGATGGCATCTTTAAGACCATCTCTGACGATCTTCAGTCATCTTCTCTGGATGGTATCTCTAAGCCCATATCCGGAGACTCTTCCGTCACCTTCTCCAAATGGAATCTATAAGCCCATCCCCGACATTACCTACACAGTCAAGTATCGTTTCAGACTAGTGCAACTTTCTAGACACTCTAATGTTCAATCATCTTCCACCTTCAGATCACGAAAGGCATACCAGCCAGTCTACATCCTCAGGTTTAAGAAGATTGAACATGGGCAGCTGTTGTACCCGAAAATTTTCCCTCCCATTTTCCCTCAAGACATGCCTCTAGAAGTCCTCAATTGCTCAAGGATGACCAAGAATAGACCAGACAAATTCTCTCCCTAAGGCAACAAGCCTCAAATAGGGTTTCAATTTTAAGCAAGATCTCTGAGTACCAAGGATCCCATATGTTCTCCATTTGTCTTAATATGTCCTCAAGATCATCCATGCAAAATTTCATGCCTTGAACAATATGTTTGCTCAGTCAACTGCTCAAATGCCTGGAAATCAACTATACTAGTTCAAAAGTCAATTGTGGCCCAAATACAGTCAAACTTTAAGATTTTTGGTCAACATCAATATTTTGAAGTATTATCCATCATTTGATCAAGGTTTGATCATGATTCCTCAAGAAATTCTGCTAACTCATCAAAAGTCAAAAATGGCAAATTAGGGTTTCTATAGGAAATGGAAACCAAACTTTGACCAGGCATAACTTTCTCATACTTTATCAGAAAATTTTCCTACAAAGCTCATTTTGAAGAGAATCCAATTCCCTATAACTTCTCTTGATCACTAAAGTTCAATAAATGCCTCAATCAAAAGATACAAGCTCGGACATTATAGGTCCATTCAAAAAGTCAACAATAACACCTTTTGGGTTAAAGCTCCTTACATGAACATGGAAGATCTAATTAAGGTGAAACCAAAAGGGTTGTTTATAGGACATCCTAATATCTCTAAAAACTCCAATAACACCCTCATAGCGTTAAAATTGAGAAAGATATGCATTGCTAAAGTTTACCAATTTTATGAAAATGCACAAAAGTCAATGTGAGCAAATTGGGTCTTTTGGACTAATGGGCGTGGATTTTGGATCTCAAGCATATCCATGAACTTATTTAGGATATTTAAATCCGTTATTTTATTTTTATGAGATTTCTTTTTATTTATTTGAATTTTTATTCATTTAAATCAAAATAAATCAAATAAAATTATGAAATAATGAAATAATGAAATAAAATCCAAAGATTTGTTTTAGGATCATATCATATGTCTAGAATCAAATGATCAAGTCAAGATTTTTTGCAAGGGTTGATTGGAAGGAAAAAAGCATGTTTTGGCCAAGTTTAGAAACAAAAAGTCCAAATTGAAAATCAAATCTTCCTTTCACAAATCTTCAAGATTCTATCCAATTTTGTTAACCTAATGCATTCTCATACATATGTACAACACTGCCTGACCAAAAAAAAGGAGGTTTTGCCGCATAGAATACCCATAAGAAGTTCCAAATTTTTGACAAAAAGTGACAATCAGATTGATATTTGCAGAAGGTTTCAAGGAGCTTTGACGTTCATAATCCATTCCTGGGGACATTCTTAAGCTAACAACATCATTCTCACGCATCAAAGCATCCAGAATCACCACATACATCATCACAGTTTGCACATATTTTTCGAAATTTGATTTTGATCATACACGCATTATAAATAGGTTTGATTATGCATTACTGTTTGTATGAGCATTTATAATGTATTTGAATACTTAATTTCCAGTTTTGATACATATAAGACAAACTGCCATTATTAGGGTTTTAACTTTCGTTTTAGGGTTTTAAGATGCAGGCAAAATCGGACCTAACAATGGATACCATCATACTCAGGGGATCAAACCCAACTGATTCATGTATTTGAATTGAATTTATATTGCCTGTTGTGGATTTTAGAAATTTGCAGGTGCTTTAGTGACGGATTTGTTCATGGGTAAAAGGTGGTGGGCTAAAACGACGGACAAATGAAGAAGATGATGGCATGGAGTGATCTGGTTGGGTAATTTGAATGCAGCGCCCATTTTTCTTAAATAAATTTTGATCATTTATTTTTTGGTTATATTGTTTTGTTGTTGTTTACATAATGAATGAATACATTGGCTCAGACGGTAAACAAAGCGCGCTGGAAGGGGAAGTACCTGGGTTCGAGTTCCAGGTCCAACATTTTAGGTTTTCTCACATGTTTCTTTCAGATCAAATGCTCTTGCTTGTCCATGCGTACACCTTGCACCATCAATTCATGCCATCAGATCTGCATGGCGCCAGATCCAACGCTCCCAGCAGGTAGTCCCCACCATGGACCTCCAAGAGGCAGCAACACCAAATCACGTGCAAAGGAAAATTGGGTTGGCTGATCTGGGCTCTGCAAATTCAACTTTACACCCCCAAAATGCTTCAATATCAGGCCCATTCTTCTTTTTCTTTTTACTATTTTTTTCTAATTTAATTTCTTTGTTATATTAATTAATTTCAAAAATCAATTTTTATTATTTAATCATAAAATCAGTAAAATCTCAAAAAAATAATAGGATTTAGGTTTTTTTTTATTAAAATTAATTTTGTAAATTAATTTGACTTCATTATTTTTATTGGTTTCTTTAAAATAAAATCAATTAGAATCTAGGTTTAAATCTCAAATCTTTTTCTTAAAAAAATATCAAAAAATATTTTTATTTCAGATTTAATTTTTTTAATTCATAATTTGTCCAATTAATTACTTTTTCATCATTTAAATTTTTTTAAATAAAAAAAACAATAAAAAATACTTTTCTTTTAACTTATGCGCGCTTTAGAATTTAGGCGCTTCGTGTATTTATTATTTTTGTCGTATTATTTTCCAATTATGTAATTGTTCCTGGTTTGTAATAATTAAATTAGATTTAAATTCATGTCTATAATTATGTAACTGCCCCATGGCTCTGTAATAGTTAGGAACTTTATTTTTCCACAATTTACTTTCCGTACGATAAACTTCTTAGATGTATGCTAATAGGATTATATGGAAAGATAACAATTAATTGAACATAGATAACCCTAAATGTGCAAGATAAATGAACATAATCAAGCACACTTGCACATGCTCACCCCTAGGGTATCTCCCACTTTGGTTGCCTTTGAATACGGTCACAATTCTCGAAACGTGAGAATCCTTAGTGGCTGTCCTTGAGTCTAAAAGATCATTAGTCCCTCGATGACCCTCTCGACTGTCGCCTCGGTTAAAAAAGTGATCTTAGGGCTTTAGGATAATTACTAAGAGTTCTTGTCCAATTGCCTTAGTGACCGTAAGGTCCCTTTCGATAGTCCCTCAACATCCGACGATAAGGCTACCTACTCATTAATAGTAGGATAGCACTATCTAAAGGGTAGGAGGAAAATAACACCCTTTTTCGAGTAGATAGATGACTCTTAAGTACTTGCTCAAAATCTGAATCTTTTTACACTTACACACTTTCAAAACTTCTTTTCAAAAAAATACTTTATCACACTATTGAGGACTGATACAAGAGTTATCATAAAGCTAACAAGATCTTTCAAAACACACAAACACGAAAACAATTTTTAAAAAAATGAGCAAGTACCTCAGAGCCCGTGGAAAACCACAGATGGAAAGGGTGCTAACACCTTCCCTTTCCATAATCTACCCCCTTACTCAGAAAATCTCGAAAAGGTATTTTTCTATTCTTTTCACCCTTTCCTTTGTTGGATAAAAGAAAAGTCAGTGGCGACTCTTGCTTACCGCAACATTTGTGAATACAAAATGCAAACCAGTATTAATAGTCGGTTCTGCCACCGTATCACAATGTTAATTCCGCCTTTTGTTGCAGCTCGACCTTTGGAGACTTATGTATTGGCACAAAAGTAAATTAATCATGTCCTTACCTGAAAAGGGTTTTTAGAGAAAAGGTTCTTGGGCGCACAAAAAGGTTTGAGTTGGTTTGTATTTTGTTGTAGATAATGACTAGTTGACCTCAAGAGAGAGATATTAGCCAATTTTTTATTTATCCATGAAAGGAGTCTTTGACACTTGAACCACACCTACGCTTGAGATGGAAGAACAATAAGATCAGAAGAGACCCGCTTATCATTTCCCATACTCAACAAAAGTATGATTCTCATTAGTAAATTTTTAAAGTATTTTGAAGTTTGAAAGGAAAAAAAGTTTTTGTTTTAGATGCATATGCAGAAAGGGGAGAGAAAAGTCAAAGGGAGACTAGCCTATTTCTAAACCTAATGTTTCATACAATGGCGGTCCTAAGATTTGGATTAACAAAAGGGAAACGTCTACCTAATGTTAGCATGCATGGTTTTAGAAGCCTAATGTCTAATTTTAGTTCAATTAAATCGAAGGTTAAATTTGAACCAAAATCACCTAAGGGATCATGAAAGACTATACAAACAAGCAAAATTAGGAAGCAAGTATTAAAGTATTGCATACAATCCATACCAAAAACCGCAAATGAAATACATGGCATAAAATGGGTAAAACTAGTGGTTAAAATTGACTAAAAAGTTAGTAAAAGGGGAAATTAATTCTTATTTAATTCCTAAAGTGTCTTATAATATTTTTATCACTTTTATTGTGTATTTTTGTTATTTAAAAAAAATCATGAAAGAAATATTTAAAAGAAATCATAAAAGGAAATTAAGAGAACCAGGGGGTGCTAACTGGAATCTGATGGTGTGATGTAGAAGGAAGTGAATAAGCCCAAATCTGAATGATTCCATGAGTTTTTGTTGCATTCAGCTTCAAGCTTCACCAAAAATAGTATAGGCCTTGAGGATTTCAGCCCACACAATCTGATCCAACAACCAGTATTCATTTCAACACAGTGAGGTTAGGGTTGCAAATAAATGGCTCTTCAAATTACAAGAACGAAGCATTCTTATTCATCTAAGTTGTGGTGAAAAATAGACTTACTTCGCCATCTTCTTCGATTGTATTTCTTCTTCTTCAATGGTGCGATTCATCGATTCGCGTCCTTCTCTGATCATAGCGAGTCGTTCTCAGATTTTCTTCTTTCAAAACGGAAATCACCTAAGGAGTGGATCAGAAATGGTGAACCCGATGATATAACTCAGGTACGTGTTCATTGCTTGCTCTTTCCTCTTCTTCTCCGATTCTTTTTCCATTTCTGCATTTTCTGTGTTGTCTATGTCGTCGAAGAGGAAAGAGATAGAGGCGTTGTTGTGGTGTTAGTTTTGATGTGTGGTGATGCAGGTGATGACAAACTATTGTAGAATATGATGGAAGGTGAAGATTGGTGTTGAAGGATCATGGATGAATTATAAATTTATGCGCTTAGGGTGTCGATGTCACGGAGAGAGTGAAGTAATTATTGAGAATTCAATGGCAATTCTTCAGAGAATGGAGAATCAATGATTCAAGGTGATGTTGAGGATGATGATGGTTGAGAGAATCGGTTCAGAGAAGAATGAGATCTTGAAGATGCAGAGAGACTTTAATATTTTTTAGAGAGTTTGGAGTTTTTTTGGTGATTCCTTCTCAAAAATTGAAGAATGATTGCAGAGAGAGAGGGGCAGAGAAGATTAGTTGAAGATTGTGATGATGGCGCAGAGAGGAAGAGAAGAGAGTGGAGGTTATTGTAAGTTGTGAATATAATGATGATGGCGCAGAGAGGAAGAGAGAAATGGTAGTTATGGCATTGAAGGTTGAAGCATGGAGAAGATGAATATGGAACTCAGAGAGAGAGAGAGTGGGAGAATGAATTGAAAGAGAATGGCGTGTGTGAAACTGGAAAAATAGTGGAGAGATGAATGATGGATGAAGAAGGTTATTTTATAGACAGCTGAAGATTGAAGATAATTAGTGGTTGCCGATGAGAATCAAGATGGAGAGGAGGTTCAATCCAAATGAAGGTGAGTTCCTTGTATTTCTGATTTTTCTGATCTTTTAAAATGTTAACCCTTTTTGTTGAATTCTCTTGGTTATTTATGGTTTGGCCACAATTAGTTGGTTATAAAATCAGTTGGGATTCTGTTGGAAGTTGTTAGGAGATTAAGAAATTCTGTTATGACAAGTGGTTAGAACTTGTTTTTCCTTCTATTGACAGTTGGTGAGTTAGTTATAGTAGTTAGAGGTTGGATACTGTTAAGTAAAACAGTTATGCTTAGAGGGAGTTAGAAGATATTAGGGAGTTGGATAGAAATTCTATTAGAGAGGACGGTTAAGGATCTGAAATTGTTAGCATTCTGTTATGAAACAATTAGGATTGGTTATTCTTTTTTTATTTATTTTCATGGACCTGATTTCACGGTTTTCACTTCCATTTTGCATACCTTCTCTTTTTCACTTTATTCTCCTATTTCAATTATTTTCTCTCTATCTTAAACTGTATATCTCGATGAATGAAATTTGACAACTTCTTTGCATCTCCAACATGTTGGTGAATGTTATTGATTGGCTTTTGTTCTGTTTTGAAGCATAGCATACTCATAGTTTTCTTGATTTGGGTTTATGCTATGGTACATGTTTGGCTTTGGAACAACATGAAGAAGGTGGCAAGTTTTACGTAAACAGGGCCGTGCAAACTGTTTTTGATGATAGGATAGTTTATGAATCCTGATTTTCTTTAAATGCTTTAAACAGGTTTGTAGTTTATGTAACAGTGGTTAACGACTTTTTGTCATGAATTTTCTAGCTTTAAATGAAACCAATTTTCTTTTCTTGATTTCTCACCATTTTTGTTATCTCCTCTACATTCTGATTTATTCTCAACTGATATGGTGATCTGGTTTCATGAGAAAATGCAGAGCTGCCCATTTGCTTGAATAAAGTCGGGTCTGATTTTATGGTATGGGCGAAGGGAATAAGAAGAGAACGTCTATGGCATGTGCATTTCCAGAAGATTGAGAAGTGAGCAAAGATTGAAGATGAAATAACATGAAGACTGAAGATGAACGACATAGGTTTAGGATAGTATTTGTATTATTTATGTGTAATTTTGAGACAGGAAGTTTGATGTATTGAACTTGGAGATTTGGTAATGTAGTTGGTAGGTACTAAACATGTATTATGACATTTTGGTGTAATAGATTTTGTAATTGGATTTGAAAGTAATCTTGAATATGACTTTCAATGTTTTTTGTAATGGAAACTTTGATTTGGGAGTTATTTGAACATGTAAGGATTTTGGTCAAATATCCATGAATTTGTAATAAACAAGACTTGAATCAAGTTTGAATTGTTTTCCCTCCATTCCTATTTCATTTAAAATTTCAAGTCTTCTCCCATTTGTACCTCATTCCACGCCATGCTATACTTAGATAAACCACGATAAAAACCAAAAGTGACTAGAAATACTTTGGTTAAAATTCCACATTCCATGGTTGACTGTGACTAAGAGTCAAGGCTAGCGCAAATGATTTCCTTCTCAGAAAAGATTCCCAAAATAATCCATGTAAGACCTCAAATCCTTGCATAAGATCCAAAGTAAATGTCTTGAACCAATCTTTGAATTTACAATAAGAAAGTACAAATGCAACCCTAATTCGTCTTATGACACAATCCTCATGAAATTACTTTCAATCCATGATCCACAAGAATTTTATATCCAAGTGCAACATCTTTGAAAAAAGTCTACCAGAATGGGTTGCACCCCAAGTAATAGAGGATTCACACCTCCTATGATGAATAAAGCCCCCGTATTGAGAGAAAGAATCCCATGATGATTATGGAGTTAAGCCCTATCCATATTCAGAGAGAAAACCAGTTAGACCAAGCTTGTTGAGTGTTGATCAAAAGCCTCAAACCATGTAGAAACCCTAAATCTTCAAAAGCCTTGATCCCATGACAAGTTATGATGAATGTTACATCATGTGTTAGATGACCTAATGAGGGTTATGTACATGTGAAAAGTGAGAGGCGCATAAGCTAGATAAAAGTAAAAGGGTAGGATAAATTTGGGGTACTACACTGATTAACATTGAAATAGTCAGAAGAACTGGACGGAGGTCTGGGGTTGAAACAATTTAGAATGATTTTGTGCCAGATTCTAAGTTCATCATAGAGATCTTTACTCTTATACTAAGTTTTCTCAGGAGAGTAGTTCTCAAAGATGGCTTTGTTAATCATCTCCTTCACAAATATAGATTTTCTATACATCTTATAAATTTTTTTTCCTTCAAGATGGTGCATGCCCAGAAGATCCACAAAAGGCTTTTCAGTAATGACGATTTTCAGACCCACAACATGAGCAACTATACGAAGATTCTCACAATCTGCTTGAATCCAGAAATTCTTAACCAAAGAATCATAAATAGGACCATGAAGACGCATGAAAAGTGCTCCCATCATTGAGCATTTCAAGTCAGCAATTAGGTTTGCATCATTTGTAGAGAGGTTATTGAAGTCCACCATATATTCACGAAGAACATTTAACTCATACGGTTTTAGATTACAGTGAATTTGAATAGATTTATGTGTTATGTGGTGTTCGTCAATAACTGGTAGAGAAGATGAACCAATTACCATAGCAGAAGAAGAACTGGTTAGAATCATTGAAGAAGACGGCCCAGAAGGATTTAAGGCTTGTTCCATTTCTTTGGAAAATTGGACAGCTTCTTGTTGTTGAGCATTCATCATGGTGTAGATGATGAAGGTTGTCGACGGTGATGATCTTTGATGAAGAGCATTGATGAAGATGATGAACACAGGTAAATTGTTGAACAATTTGAGAGAAAAGGAGAGTTTATGGTTTCTAAAGTGTCTAAGTGAAGTGAATGTATGTGATTTATAGTGTGTGAGAAGTGAGAGAAAATAAAATAAAAATAAATACAATTAAAAATAATAATTAGGAGCATTAAATGAAAGTAATAGTTATGATATCAATCAAATTCCAAGAAATACGCACACTGCTCATTGCATAACTTATATAGTGTGTGATGATTAAGCATAACCAAGGGTTACACACGTTAATCAATACATCTAACTAAGTGACACTTTGATATCTTTAGAGTCTGGAGAACGAAAATGTTTCCATCTAATCAAAGACATTTCTCACCGAAACATCTTCTGATTACTGAGGTTCCAAAAAAAATTATAATAGCGAAAATATCTACAAACAATTTTTTAGAATCCAGACTTAATTTAGAAGATGAGTTGGCACAAGCAACATCATTAAGGCTCAGAAGCATTTCTTCAGAAGATTTTAAATATTGGCTTTGTTCTGACAATAGCATCTTGGGTTACAGGAATTTCAGAGCCAATAATCTTTCTTTTCTGGTTTCTTCTGACACTATCTACGCCTCCAGACTTAAGTTCCAAATGTTGGAACATGTGCCTTTCTCCTACCATGTGTCGCGAGCATCCACTTTCCAGGTACCATAACTGGTGTTTTAGTGGCACCATCAAGGAGTTCTATAATGCAGATTATCTGATCCTTAGGTACTTACTTTCTGGGTCCTTTTTTGTTAGAAGTTCCAGAGGTTATGACTCCTTTGGACTTTCGTGCAACGGGATAATCATATGAAATTTTTGCATGACACTTTGGTTTAGAAAATTTCTTTTGTGTATGTGTTTGTGCTACAGTAGTCATAGCCTTCTTGTTTTGGACACTTTAAATTTGTGCCAACAAGCACAAAATGTTTGAAAAGAGTTTTTGGTTTGACATTCTAAGTCTCATCAATTTTCTTTGATGGTCATGAATATCCCAAGCCTCTACTTCCATTTCTACTAACACCATAGACCACTGGAGCCATTTTGCTTCTATCTATGCTTTTAGCAAGGAAGTGTTGAAAAGCTCTATCATATCTGATTACTTCGTAAGTAACAGATGTGTTAGAGAAAATCTCTTCTTTTAATCTAGACACTTTACTTTTCAGAGCGATGTTTGATTTTTCTAAAACAAATAGTTTTTCATTTAAGTCAGAAATATTTTGCGTAACTGTAGTAGTGTTCTCAGAAATATCTACAAAACTCTTTTTCAAGGTTTGTGTTTACATAGAATAGATTGATACCTTTTCATTAATTTAGATAAACCAATTTCAAGTTTAGAATGAGATAAGGAAGAAAGTGCCTGTTTATCATCATCAGAGTCGGACTCATAGTTAAGTGTCAGTTTGTCTTCTGATGCTGCTTCTCCCTTGCTGGTCCTGGCCATGAATGCCATGTTTTCATGCTCTTCATCGGAATATTCATCTTCTTATTATGAATCATCCTGTGGTCCCATGAGACCCTTCTTAGCTTTGTAAGCCTTCTTAGGCTTCTTGTCTTTCTTAAGCTTTAGAAAATCATTTTTGTAATGTCTAGGCTTGTTGCAGTCAAAGCATGTAACTTCTTTTCTAGAAGCACTCCTCTGATTGGAAGTGGATTCACCTCTTCCATATGTCCTTCGTTAACCTCTAAACTTGCTTTGTATGTGCTTCTAGATTTGACTTATTCTTCTGGATATCAGAGATAGTTCACCATCATCTAAATCTTCTTCAGATTCTTCTGATTCTTCCTTATCTTGATAAGTCTTGGTTTTCTCAAAAGTAGACTTTAGAGTACCTGATTTTACCCTCTTCTAAGGTTCATCTTGTTCCAGCTCTATTTCATGACTTCTTAAAGAGCTAATCAACTCCTCAAGAGAGGTGTTATTCAGATCCTTTGCCAATTTTAAAGCAGTTACCATTGGTCTCCATTCGATATCATACTTCTGATAATCTTTTTAACATGATTTGCAGTGGAGTAACCTTTATTCATAACCTTAAGTCCTTCCACAAGAGTCTGAAATCTTGAAAACATTGTTTCCACAGATTCGTCGTCTTCCGTCTTGAAGGCTTCATATTTTTGAATTAAGGCAAGAGCCTTGGTTTCTTTTACTTGTGTGTTGCCTTCATTTGTCATCTGAAGAGAATCAAAGATAGACTTTGCAGTCTCTCTATCTGTGGTTTTCTCATATTCATTATATGAAATAACACTTAGAAGAATGGTTCTTGCTTTGTAGTAATTTTTGCATACTTTCTTCAGTGTTTCCGCCATTGCACTTCTTGCAATCTTATGACCTTTATCATCTACTGGGTGAGTGTAGCCATCAACTACCAAGTCCCATAGATCCAAGTCATATGCTAGAAAGTAACTTTCTATTCTATCCTTATAATAGTCAAATTTCTCTCCATCAAACATATGAGGTTTTGAACTATAATGATCTCTATCATTATCCCTATTATCAACAGTAGAAGTAGTTGTATCCATTGGTTTTTCACACACACCGGATCGGCACTGAATACTGTTAAGTGTTGATAAAAATTCAAACTTTTTATCTCCTCAGAACCGGAGCTCTGATTCCAATTGAAGGTGTGAAAAACACAAGAAATGGGGGTTTGAATTGGGTTTTTAAAACAAAACTATTCTTTAAAAATATTCCCCTTTAAGTTAAAATGATTTTTCCTTTACTCTTTATAATAACAATAAGTAATAACAGGAAGTAAAGAACAATGTATGTTTATAGTAGTTCACTTGAAAATTATCAAGCTAGTCTAGTCCACCCGCCAAGGTGATTTCACCTCACTCAATCGAGGACTTAATTCACTATAACCAAACTGATTACAATTTTCACAAGCTACTTGTAAGTGACTAACAACCTTTAAGACTCGCAAGTCAAATACTTCTTAAGGGTACAAACCTACCCGGTACCTTAAGGAATATCAAACAATAACCAATCTGATTATTACAATGCACAAGCTACTCGCAAGTGACTAACAACCTCTAAAACTCGTAAATCCTAGACTTCTTAAGAATACAGACCTACCCGGTCCCTTAAAGAAAATCAAACAACAATTTGAATACAAGTTTTGCTTACAAGAATATTGCTCATACTCGAGCTGAATATGTAAACTATTTTAAGAACAATGACTTAAGAATATGAAAGCTATGAACAACGTTTGCGCATGAATATTCAGTGAATTGGAACCTTTCTCTCTTATTCTTCAAGCCTTTATATAGCCAGTACAATAATATATCCGTTGAGGGGTACTCTTAGGATTTCATGAAACATTGGCAGCTTGAATATTAACGCGGGGGAGAAGATCGTGCGACACATCTGTCCTTTCATGGAAGTGGAATGAAATGTTGATTGTATCACATACTATTTGTACCATGTTAACGTTATCTTCTTTCCTTCTGTACTTCAGAGGCTTCTACGAGTATGAGTTTAGAAGCGGGAACATAACATAAGGTCATCAGAACTTCAAGTCTTCAGATTCTTTAGAACTGCGTCTTCATAGTCTTCAGCACTTGGTTGTGAGAACCTTTTCTTGGAACCTTAGGTATTTTAGAACTTCAAGTCTTTAGAATCTTTAGAGCTTATGTCTTTAGAATCTTTAGCACTTGGTCTTTAGAACCCTTATCTTTAGAACCTTGTTATTAGAAACACAAGTCTTCAGCATATGGACTTCAGTAGAAACTCTGTCTTCAGATCTTCTAACTTTGTTTCTTTGGAACATGTTGTCTTTAGAAGCTTGAGTCTTTAGCATCTGGACATAAGTAGAAACTTCTATCTTCAGATCTTTTGACTGGTTTCTTTAAACAAAAATCAGAGCTTACAATTCAGAGCCTTCTGGAGTGTCTTACCACTGTTCAACAAAACTTGTGTAGAGCAGAAGCAGAAACAATTCTCTTCTAATGTCTTAGCCATGCCATCCATCAGAAGTAGAACCTATTTGTTAAGTAATCAATAATAACAAACATTAGAGTATCAAAATTGTTCATACAAATACAATCATTTGTTATCATCAAAACCCAGACATAATATTGTAGAACCAAATCTTGTTCTTACATATGAGGCTTGCCCTGTTTTTCGTAAGGCATGTTTGGATACATTTAGGGAACACATGATTCATTGTAGGAAGCTTTCAGGCTTCAAATACCGACATGACCTTGTTGGGGATGTTATGTTTGATATGTTCTGGTGTGTTGGAGTATCTGTGAAGAAAGAGGCGCTTGTGAATTTTTTGACTGACCCATTTG
Source organism: Vicia faba (assembly GCA_948472305.1). Taxonomy (NCBI): domain Eukaryota; kingdom Viridiplantae; phylum Streptophyta; class Magnoliopsida; order Fabales; family Fabaceae; genus Vicia; species Vicia faba. Next base: position 1,409,416,055 of record OX451739.1, read on the forward strand.
AGGGGGGGTCGACACTTAGACCAACAGATGTTTTGGTGTACGGGTGGATAGGAGGGAAACATTCTTGTGTGTACTTGACGGGAGTTTCCCCACTGGTGGGTTTGAGGGATGGTGGTTAAAAAATAAAAAGGAAAAAAACAAAAGTGAGAAAAGTGAGATTCGAAATTACAACCTCTCACACCTATAAGTTCTTAAACACGCTCTCTTGTCAATTATGTCATTTCACTCATTCAAAATAAAGTGGCACAAGAAAACATCTAAAGGGAGGAATAAATTTTAGGTATGACACATGACAATCTCAATAAACTTCCTAACACATAGACTGAATGAAATCGCAAAAGCTTTTATATGCAACTGCATTGTGATCACGTTTATTTATAACATTAGGTCTTTTGTTGGCATATGTTACTTTTGGTGCAAATAAGTAAAAAGAGTATCTTATCAAACATTTCATAGGTGTCAGTTTTTGAAACTTCAATATATTAACAGTAATATTTGTGATTTTGTGATAGACGGAACTTTTGTGCTATTTTAAGGGTGAAAAGGCCTTTAACCACAAAATAAAAACAGAATAACAAATCCTATGTTGGATCACTCTGACTTGTTGCCTCTGTATAGCTCCCTCTAGTTTCTTTATCGCATCTTCTTGCCATTGTCTCCTTTCATTTCTATTTGAGTCAAAGATGTCACCACATCATTGTTTTAGTTACATTATGGAACTAACTTCTTTTCAAATTGTCACTGCATCCTCTCCATTTTAATTTTTGGTTGTGATCCATTGTCAAATTATTGGCAAATATTCAAGCTTTTACGTTTTTCAAATTATCATTTATATTTTTATATATTTACTTTGTTTTAACTTGATTGGTTAACCTTTTAAGAGTTTTAAAAAATGGTTGTGGTCATGTCGCAGTCACTTAAAGACATTTTCAATTTCCGTCGATACAAGTGTCAAGATATTAGTCGCGGTCATCATGGTGTAAATTAACAACAATTAAATCTCTAACATAAAAAATGGTGATAACGGTATCGGTATCAACATCTACATATGCCATTTTTTAAAACCCTGAACCTTCAAATATATTTCAATGTTATTGTACATTAGTGAATAGCAAGAACACCTCACCAGTCATCACTTCCATTGTTATTCCTACAGTAACAAATGTAAGATAAAGATAAGATAAACAAATGAATATATAAAATATTTGATTGCTATTATAATGAGCTCGAGTTAGTCATCATGGATAAAAAAAATATTTTATAGCTACTACAAACCTATTTGATTGCTCCAAATTTGTCCATTGTGAAAATAGTGTAACCAGTTTGTTAGGAAAAAACAAATTAAGGTGTTTTACCCCAAAATTTACCCTCTCCTTTCACTCAAAAAAGATCCCTTCATGCTCCTAGGGTTTTCAATCGCTTTAGGATACCCAGACTTTCTAAGCCTCGGGACATCTCATTTGATTCTTTGTGCCATCAAAGAATTGAGAATTACAAGTGTTAAATCTTGAATTAAATTTTTTACCATCCTTTGGCATCATGAGTTTTATCTCAGTACACCTTCAATCATCGACTGGGTGTCTATGTGGGTTTTCATTAAGAAGAGATTTTATTTGGCTTATGAGATCAAGTGAATATTTGGTTACTTGTTGATTCAATTTTTGAGTTCAAGTGATGAAGTTATGATGCAAAGCCTAGTGAAGATTCTTTGGGATTTTTAAGAGTACATTTTGGGCTTTTTAGAGTTTGAATTTTAAAGAGGCTATTGGAGGGAAAGTTTGTCCTTTTGGATACATATAATGTTTTGCACATTTCTTGCCAAGATTAGAAGTGAAGAGAGATTACAAGCTTGCTATTTTGAACCAAGGAATTCTATTGCATTATAGACAAGATTGGTTTAATTGCTACAATTTGCAAATACTTTAACCAAAGAGATTTCAACACCTCTCGTGTTTCATTAATCAAAGAACATTGCATGTTACAATTCAAGTCATTCCTCTCATCATTCAAATTTGTTCTAAACTTGAATACAATTATATCAAATCTACAAGTTTTACAAATCCTTCTACAAGATATTCAAGTGCCACATTCATTCAATTTTACATGTTCCATACAAGGCTTACAAAGAAAATTCCAAAGTTTCAAAGTTTGTTTACAAAATTCTTTTCAACATGATCAAATTCAAAGTTATATCAACGTTGCCATTGAAGAATCAAGTAATTACAACAATTCAAGATTTTCCTAAGTCAAAATGTTTCCAAGCTCTTGAGTTAGATCCCTCCAAGATTCATTCTTCTTCAAATCTTCAAGCTCACCCTAGCCATTTCCTAGGCTTCATCTTCGAACTATTCTCTCATACTTCTTTAAGCTTTCCTCCTTTTTTTTTCAAGCTCATCCATCAAGTTCATGAGACAAGAAAGAGAATGGGTTAGCAATCATCAAAACTTTAACAACAAACAAGGAATTTTCTCAAAGATCTATTTCATCACTAGGGTTTGTGTGGGAATCAGAATTATCGGGTGGTTTTCGAATCATGTTCAAAATAAAAAAAGGCCTCATACTTTGTTTCAACAAAATTCAAAATTTCAATGTTTTATCATGGGCCTATTTTCTCCTCTTGCAAATCATAAACCCGACATTTGGTTCACAAAATAAGGTTTAAAAAAGAAGTATTGCAAACTCAGACCAATAAATAGTTGCAACATTGCAGTCAATTCGAAAGTTAAGGACAAACAATATCATCACAGTATAACAGGCCCAAAGTTCACACTTCAGCACAAAGGCTTATCACAACATAGCAGAAAAATAATAAAGCAACAAGTCAAAAGCATCATAGTTCAGCCCACATTCACAAAACCATGATTTCAGCATCATAGGGCCAACACACAAGCAAGAGAAATACATAAACAATCAAAGGAAAAGCCCAATTTGGAAAATCTCTCAAGCCTGTAATCAGAAACACAAACCACAGCCAAACCCTAAAAATTTTCTCAGCATATAAGCATTGAGTGCACAAGTTTCAATGATAGAGGCAATTGTTCATATTACACAGTCGCAAATCTCACAAACCCTAAACTAGAAGCTTCATCACTTTCCTATCAGAACAACCCTTCAGAAATTGCAAGTTTCAGAGAGAAGAAGATAGGGATTCTCTTCGGATAAATAATAGACACAACAAGAAAAACGAACTCAATTGAACATACTATGGTCGCCACTCGCTTGCACCGTCGTTGGAAAGGGCCTTTTTCATCGTCGTTCATCAATTTTGTAGCCTTCGAAGGTTGTTCTTCACACTGAGAAATTGTATCCTCCCTTTTGTGTTGTTTCTGTCTTGGTTTGTTAATTTGAGATTAGGGTTTCAAACTCTTTTTGTAGATCTGCTTTGTTTTGATGATTTTCTGGAAAAAAAAAGGTTTTAAGATTAGGAATTAGAAGAGGGAAATGAACGAAAAATGTAAAAAAAATGATGATCTAAAGCTTGTATGGCGGCTCCGCCGTGGATCTTCCAGATCGCCGTTGTACTCCACCTCCTTGTTCATCCGAGCCAATGTTTATGTTCTTCACAACCATTGTGTTTGATTTACTTTTTAAGTTTATTTTGTTTGTTTGATATTTTAGACATAGATTGAAGGGTGGAGTGGAGCGAGAGACAGAGGATTTAATTGAGGAAGAGAAGTTTTCTTGCCTTTAATATTTTATTAATACACGTTAACAATAATTTTTTCCTTTTGATTATTATTATGCTGGTTTGGTTTCCTGGTGCGGTGGTGACAAGTGTCGCCACCATTGGTACACTTGTCACTGTTCAGGTGGTAATCTCTTGATTATGTATGCATGTTTCCATCATCCCTACTGTTTTACCCCAAAATTTTCCCTCTCATTTTATTCAACACATGCCCATTGAGGTCCTAAATTTGCTCAGGGATGCCCAAGAGTTGACCAGACAAACTCTCTCCTAAGGCAATGTACCTTAAACTAGGGTTTCCATTCTCATCAGGGTGTGGGAACTCCAAAGGTCCCAAATTCCTTCCAAGGTACTAATATGTTCTCAAGATCATCCATGTCAAGTTTCATGCCTTGCACAAGAAGTTTGCTCAGTCAATTGCTCAGATGCCTGAAAGTCAACTACAATAGGTCAAAAGTCAAATGTGGCCCACATACAGTCAAACTTCAAGATTTTTGGTCAATATCAACATTTTGAAGTGATATTCATAATTTGATCAAGGTTTGATCATGATTCCTCAAGGAATGCCCCAAATTCATCAAAACCCAAAAGTTGCTAAATTAGGATTTCTTAGGAAAAGTAAACCAAACTTTGACCAGGCATAACTTCTTCATACTTTATCATAAATTTTTAATCCAAGGCTCATTTTGAATAAGATGCAATTCCCTAAAATTCATCTTCATCCCCCAAGTTCAAAATATTCACTCATAAAAAGATATGAATTTCTATATTATATGTCCTTTTGAAAAGTCAACAAAAACACCTTTTGGGTCAAAGCTTCTTACATGAACATGGAAGACTCAATTGAGATGAGACCAAAAGGGTTGTTTAGGGGACATCCTAATATTTCAAAAAAGTCAAGAAACACCTCTCTAGGGTTAAAATTGGAGGATATGTGCCTTGTCAAAGTTGACCAATTTTGCAAAATTGCCAAAAGTCAAATGTGCTCAAAAATGCATTTGTTATCATCAAAACCCAGACATAATATTGTAGAACCAAATCTTGTTCTTACATATGAGGCTTGCCCTGTTTTTCGTAAGGCATGTTTGGATACATTTAGGGAACACATGATTCATTGTAGGAAGCTTTCAGGCTTCAAATACCGACATGACCTTTTTGGGGATGTTATGTTTGATATGTTCTGGTGTGTTGGAGTATCTGTGAAGAAAGAGGCGCTTGTGAATTTTTTGACTGACCAATTTGAGGGGGGGTCGACACTTAGACCAACAGATGTTTTGGTGTACGGGTGGATAGGAGGGAAACATTCTTGTGTGTACTTGACGGGAGTTTCCCCACTGGTGGGTTTGAGGGATGGTGGTTAAAAAATAAAAAGGAAAAAAACAAAAGTGAGAAAAGTGGGATTCGAAATTACAACCTCTCACACCTATAAGTTCTTAAACACGCTCTCTTGTCAATTATGTCATTTCACTCATTCAAAATAAAGTGGCACAAGAAAACATCTAAAGGGAGGAATAAATTTTAGGTATGACACATGACAATCTCAATAAATTTCCTAACACATAGACTGAATGAAATCGCAAAAGCTTTTATATGCAACTGCATTGTGATCACGTTTATTTATAACATTAGGTCTTTTGTTGGCATATGTTACTTTTGGTGCAAATAAGTAAAAAGAGTATCTTATCAAACATTTCATAGGTGTCAGTTTTTGAAACTTCAATATATTAACAGTAATATTTGTGATTTTGTGATAGACGAAACTTTTATGCTATTTTAAGGGTGAAAAGGCCTTTAACCACAAAATAAAAACAGAATAACAAATCCTATGTTGGATCACTCTGACTTGTTGCCTCCGTATAGCTCCCTCTAGTTTCTTTATCGCATCTTCTTGCCATTGTCTCCTTTCATTTCTATTTGAGTCAAAGATGCCACCACATCATTATTTTAGTTACATTATGGAACTAACTTCTTTTCAAATTGTCACTGCATCCTCTCCATTTTAATTTTTGGTTGTGATCCATTGTCAAATTATTGGCAAATATTCAAGCTTTTACGTTTTTCAAATTATCATTTATATTTTTATATATTTACTTTGTTGTAACTTGATTGGTTAACCTTTTAAGAGTTTTAAAAAATGGTTGTGGTCATGTCGCAGTCACTTAAAGACATTTTCAATTTCCGTCGATACAAGTGTCAGGATATTAGTCGCGGTCATCATGGTGTAAATTAACCACAATTAAATCTCTAACATAAAAAATGGTGATAACGGTATCGGTATCAACATCTACATATGCCATTTTTTAAAACCCTGAACCTTCAAATATATTTCAATGTTATTGTACATTAGTGAATAGCAAGAACACCTCACCAGTCATCACTTCCATTGTTATTCCTACAGTAACAAATGTAAGATAAAGATAAGATAAACAAATGAATATATAAAATATTTGATTGCTATTAGAATGAGCTCGAGTTAGTCATCATGGATAAAAAAAATATTTTATAGCTACTACAAACCTATTTGATTGCTCCAAATTTGTCCATTGTGAAAATAGTGTAACCAGTTTGTTAGGAAAAAACAAATTAAGGTGTTTTACCCCAAAATTTACCCTCTCCTTTCACTCAAAAAAGATCCCCTCATGCTCCTAGGGTTTTCAATCGCTTTAGGATACCCAGACTTTCTAAGCCTCGGGACATCTCATTTGATTCTTTGTGCCATCAAAGAATTGAGAATTACAAGTGTTAAATCTTGAATTAAATTTTTTACCATCCTTTGGCATCATGAGTTTTATCTCAGTACACCTTCAATCATCGACTGGGTGTCTATGTGGGTTTTCATTAAGAAGAGATTTTATTTGGCTTCTGAGATCAAGTGAATATTTGGTTACTTGTTGATTCAATTTTTGAGTTCAAGTGATGAAGTTATGATGCAAAGCCTAGTGAAGATTCTTTGGGATTTTTAAGAGTACATTTTGGGCTTTTTAGAGTTTGAATTTTAAAGAGGCTATTGGAGGGAAAGTTTGTCCTTTTGGATACATATAATATTTTGCACTTTTCTTGCCAAGATTAGAAGTGAAGAGAGATTACAAGCTTGCTATTTTGAACCAAGGAATTCTATTGCATTATAGACAAGATTGGTTTAATTGCTACAATTTGCAAATACTTTAACCAAAGAGATTTCAACACCTCTCGTGTTTCATTAATCAAAGAACATTGCATGTTACAATTCAAGTCATTCCTCTCATCATTAAAATTTGTTCTAAACTTGAATACAATTATATCAAATCTACAAGTTTTACAAATCCTTCTACAAGATATTCAAGTGCCACATTCATTCAATTTTACATGTTCCATACAAGGCTTACAAAGAAAATTCCAAAGTTTCAAAGTTTGTTTACAAAATTCTTTTCAACATGATCAAATTCAAAGTTATATCAAGGTTGCCATTGAAGAATCAAGTAATTACAACAATTCAAGATTTTCCTAAGTCAAAATGTTTCCAAGCTCTTGAGTTAGATCCCTCCAAGATTCATTCTTCTTCAAATCTTCAAGCTCACCCTAGCCATTTCCTAGGTTCATCTTCGAACTATTCTCTCATACTTCTTTAAGCTTTCCTCCTTTTTTTTTCAAGCTCATCCATCAAGTTCATGAGACAAGAAAGAGAATGGGTTAGCAATCATCAAAACTTTAACAACAAACAAGGAATTTTCTCAAAGATCTATTTCATCACTAGGGTTTGTGTGGGAATCAGAATTATCGGGTGGTTTTCGAATCATGTTCAAAATAAAAAAAAGGCCTCATACTTTGTTTCAACAAAATTCAAAATTTCAATGTTTTATCATGGGCCTATTTTCTCCTCTTGCAAATCATAAACCCGACATTTGGTTCACAAAATAAGGTTTAAAAAAGAAGTATTGCAAACTCAGACCAATAAATAGTTGTAACATTGCAGTCAATTCGAAAGTTAAGGACAAACAATATCATCACAGTATAACAGGCCCAAAGTTCACACTTCAGCACAAAGGCTTATCACAACATAGCAGAAAAATAATAAAGCAACAAGTCAAAAGCATCATAGTTCAGCCCACATTCACAAAACCATGATTTCAGCATCATAGGGCCAACACACAAGCAAGAGAAATACATAAACAATCAAAGAAAAGCCCAATTTGGAAAATCTCTCAAGCCTGTAATCAGAAACACAAACCATAGCCAAACCCTAAAAATTTTCTCAGCATATAAGCATTGAGTGCACAAGTTTCAATGATAGAGGCAATTGTTCATATTACACAGTCGCAAATCTCACAAACCCTAAACTAGAAGCTTCATCACTTTCCTATCAGAACTAACCCTTCAGAAATTGCAAGTTTCAGAGAGAAGAAGATAGGGATTCTCTTCGGATAAATAATAGACACAACAAGAAAAACGAACTCAATTGAACATACTATGGTCGCCACTCGCTTGCACCGTCGTTGGAAAGGGCCTTTTTCATCGTCGTTCATCAATTTTGTAGCCTTCGAAGGTTGTTCTTCACACTGAGAAATTGTATCCTCCCTTTTGTGTTGTTTCTGTCTTGGTTTGTTAATTTGAGATTAGGGTTTCAAACTCTTTTTGTAGATCTACTTTGTTTTGATGATTTTCTGAAGAAAAAAAAAAGGTTTTAAGATTAGGAATTAGAAGAGGGAAATGAACGAAAAATGTAAAAAAAATGATGATCTAAAGCTTGTATGGCGGCTCCGCCGTGGATCTTCCAGATCGCCGTTGTACTCCACCTCCTTGTTCATCCGAGCCAATGTTTATGTTCTTCACAACCATTGTGTTTGATTTACTTTTTAAGTTTATTTTGTTTGTTTGATATTTGAGACATAGATTGAAGGGTGGAGTGGAGCGAGAGACAGAGGATTTAATTGAGGAAGAGAAGTTTTCTTGCCTTTAATATTTTATTAATACACGTTAACAATAATTTGTTCCTTTTGATTATTATTATGCTGGTTTGGTTTCCTAGTGCGGTGGTGACAAGTGTCGCCACCATTGGGACACTTGTCACTGTTCAGGTGGTAATCTCTTGATTATTTATGCATGTTTCCATCATCCCTACTGTTTTACCCCAAAATTTTCCCTCTCATTTTATTCAACACATGCCCATTGAGGTCCTAAATTTGCTCAGGGATGCCCAAGAGTTGACTAGACAAACTCTCTCCTAAGGCAATGTACCTCAAACTAGGGTTTCCATTCTCATCAGGGTGTGGGAACTCCAAAGGTCCCAAATTCCTTCCATGGTCCTAATATGTTCTCAAGATCATCCATGTCAAGTTTCATGCCTTGCACAAGAAGTTTGCTCAGTCAACTGCTCAGATGCCTGAAAGTCAACTACAATAGGTCAAAAGTCAAATGTGGCCCACATACAGTCAAACTTCAAGATTTTTGGTCAATATCAACATTTTGAAGTAATATTCATCATTTGATCAAGTTTTGATCATGATTCCTCAAGGAATGCCCCAAATTCATCAAAACCCAAAAGTTGCTAAATTAGGATTTCTTAGGAAAAGTAAACCAAACTTTGACCAAGCATAACTTCTTCATACTTTATCATAAATTTTTAATCCAAGGCTCATTTTGAATAAGATGCAATTCCCTAAAATTCATCTTCATCCCCCAAATTCAAAATATTCACTCATCAAAAGATATGAATTTCTATATTATATGTCCTTTTGAAAAGTCAACAAAAACACCTTTTGGGTCAAAGCTTCTTACATTAACATGGAAGACTCAATTGAGATGAGACCAAAAGGGTTGTTTAGGGGACATCCTAATATTTCAAAAAAGTCAAGAAACACCTCTCTAGGGTTAAAATTGGAGGATATGTGCCTTGTCAAAGTTGACCATTTTTGCAAAATTGTCAAAAGTCAAATGTGCTCAAAAATGCATTTTTTGTCAAATGGGCCTAGTTTTTCATGATTGCATCTTGCTTGTGACATGGTCCACGACCCAAATCAGCATCTACACTTTATTTTCTTCATTATTTATTTTATTTTTATTTTTCATGATTTAAAATTCAAATTAAATCAAATAAATAGCAAAAAATGCAAAAGATTGATTTTTGATCAGATTTCTTGTAGGAATCAAATCCAATTAGGCTGAAAAATCAGATCTAATCGTGCAAAGAAAATTGAAGCAAAAGCATGATTAGGCCTATTTTGGAAACATATCATACAAGAAAAAAATCAAATCCAATCTTCATAACGTTCAAAGATACAATGCGTTTTTGTTGACCTAATCAGTTCTAATACATATATAGGACACAAACAATGCATAAAAACGAGAGAGAGGTCGTGAAAACTAAAAAACAAAAACTGCAAAAATTGTCAAAAAGTGGTGGATCGATTTCAAGATTAGAAGGCAATTCAAAGCATTCTAAGACTACCAATAGATTCCTAGAAATCTACAGAACGTGTTTCAATCCATTGCAAGCATTTTCACGGCCAGAATCTCCCCCTAGATGTCACATGGTTTACGTTCTTTTTCATATTCAATAACTATGATTCTTGCATCATGAACATGTTTTAATGGTATATCTGCGTTTGTTATCATGTTTGCAACATGTCTAGACCATTTAATTGAAGTTTTAACGCCTGTATGCATATTTTCCATAGCTAGGGTTTACCTTGTTGTTTTAGGGCTTTCAAATGCAGGGACAATTGGCCCTAATGAAGGTTACCATTGTGATCAGAGGGTCAAACCCAATCGATCCATGGTCTTGAATCTTATTTATATTGCTTGAACGTGATTTTTGAAGTGCACAGGTTATGGCTACAGACGCTTGTCTGTAGGTAAAAGCCTTAGCCTAAGACGACAGTCTCAACAAAGAAGACAGTGGCGTGGTGAGGCGTGAGTGGATGATTCAAATTTCACGCGTTTTTGTAACAGGCTAACTCATATTGTATTATATTATTCTTAGTTCAGTATTATTACAAATAGAACAGGTGGCCCAGTGGTGAAGCGCGTGTTTGGAAATGTAGAGGACCTGGGTTCGATCCCAGGTCCCAGCATTTTCTTTGTTTTCTAACTTTGTCCCAACAGATCATGTGTATACACGTCCCAGGAGTCCACCATGCACCATAACTTCCAGCCAATGGATTATCATAATCACAGAGCCATCTTCCCACACCTCAATGACCATGGTACACTCTCCAGGCATGACCGGCACTGGATCATACGCTAGGACTGGGCTGAGCATAATGGGCTTACAAAATTCAACTTACACCTCCCTTTTCCAACTTCAATACAGGCCCATCTCTAAATCTTTTATTTTAATTCTTTTTTTAATTTTGTTAATTATTTTCTTTTTTACAAAAATAACACAAAAATCAGTTTTTTATCATTAAATTAAAAATCACAAAAACATGAAAAATCACTTTTTTATATAAAATATTTTTATTTCCTTAATTAATTAGTTTAATTAAAATTAGGGCAAATTTAATTCCTTTTTTATAATTTAAATTAATTAGAATAAAGGGTTTTAATTTGTACATAACTCAACTAATTTTTTCTCAAAATAATAACCTAAATATTTTTTCAATTAGATTTTTAGGTTTCTTAATTCATTCTTGCATTTAATTCGCCGCGCGCATTTTAATTCTTTTTTTCTATTATTGTATCTGCTTTTGGTTGTAATAGATTTAATTAGGGTTTTAAACTTCCGCATTTTTATTTCCAGTCAAGATAATTATGTATCTGCAAAAGCCTTGTAATAGCTAGGACCTTTAAACTTTCTCGCATTTTAATTTTGGCAAACTATAAACTGCTTAGATGTATGTTAATAGGATTGTATGGAAAGACTAACTAAAAATTAATACAGTAGAAAATCCTAAATGTGCAAAGATAAATTAACTGAAAACATACACTTGCACATGCTCACTCCTAGGGTTTACTCCACTCCGGTTGCCTTCGGTAAACGGTCATGAAGTATAGACTTTGTTAGTGGTTGTCCTCTAGCCCCAAAAGATCTAAAATGACCCATTTGGATGTTGCCTTGGAAAATGATCTTTAAGGATTTAGGATGATTACTAACATTTCCTAACATTGTTTTTGTGATCATATTTGTCCCTTCGAATGTCCCTAAAAAACTCCTACGACGATGCTACCTATTTCTCAATAATGGGATAGCATTGTCTAAAAGGAAAAAGAACATACCTTTTTCGAGTAGGTAGACTAGTTCCTATGTACTTGCTCAAAAAAAACTTTTTCACACAAATACTTTTCAAACAAAGTTTTCAAAACAACTTCTTAACACTCTTGAGGACAGAAACAAGGGTTAAAATAAAGTAAAACAAAACTTTTCAAAACAAGCACACACAAGAAATTTTATAAAATGAGCAAGTACCTAAGAGCCCATGGAAAACCACGGATAGAAAGGGTGATAACACCTTCCCTTTCTATAATCTACCCCCCGTACTCAGAAACATCTCGAAAAATGTTTTTTCTGTTCTTTTTCCTTTTCCTTATTGGATAAAATAAAAGTCGATGGTGACTCTTGCTTACTGCGACATTTGCGAATACAAAATGCAAACCAGTATTAACAGCGGTTCTCCACCGTATCACAGAACTGGCGACTCTGCTGGGGACTAAAATAAAGTGGGTTATAACTTAGGATCTAGGTCATTTTTAAATTACTTTCTTGTTTGCTTTGCATGCTTTATCTTTAAGGGTTTTTGCTTGGGTGTTGTTGAAGATCCTACACCCGGATTCGGGGGCACTTTTTAGGTAAATAACAATAGATCATGGAGATTTTACAGCGTATACCGATATGTTTTAAGCGATGGTTGTATTGGTGTGACACTTTGATTTGTACCGGTATCCTTCGTGTGGAAACGAGGAGAATATGGGGCCTCTGCATGGTGTCGTGAAGCACTAACGGACCTTAGAACCTTAGTTGAACAAACTTGGCCATTAGAAAATAGTGAGATAGTCGGCCTCGGTATAAAGCTGAGGATTGGTTAATACTCGATGCTAAACTCATTTAGATCAGACTTTCAGGATACTTCGGCCGCAAGAAAAGATTGCTTGAGCTGAAACAATGCCTGATAAAGGATGATCAGTGATATTGAGAATCTTTAGAACTCGGTTACTTTTCTAAGACAGATTTGAAACCAACTAAACTTCAAGAGGGTACTTAACTTTAGCCTCATGCAAGCCTTTGAACCTAAGGTATATTGTGTGTTTTGCTTATATGTGATTTATCCTGCTTGAACATGACATCATGCATCATAACATAGCATCCATTCTTATTGCACTAACCATTTCAAGGACCAAGGGAATTTATCTTTGTTATGTTTTGCAGATCATGGCTTCTGCTCGTAGAAACACTATCTGAATCAGCTTTGTGAAAATACCTTCCCAACTCAAGGAGCTAGTATCAAAGGTCCCTGAAACTCCTGCGTTCACCAAGAGACATGGTCGACTTCTCAACCTGGTTACTTAAAACTTTGATGAAAGATGATGAGTGTATTCTTTCAGTTCTTTGATCCCAAGCACCACTGCTTCACCTTTCCAGACTATCAGTTAGTGCCTACCATGGAAGAGTTCTCTGAGTTATTGGATATATCCATTCTTGAACAGTTGCCTTTCATAGGTATGGAAGAAGTTCCTAAGCCAGAAGCCATTGCCTCAGCCTTGCATCTGAAACGGGTCAACGTGGTATCCAATTGGGAAACAAGAAGCAGAGTCAAGGGTTTTCTAGCCAAGTTCCTGATAGATAAGGCCCAACTGTTTTGGGATGATATGGATTTTCAGGCTTTTGAGGAGGTCTTGGCTCTTCTAATCTATGGGTTAGTACTATTCCCTAATCAAGACTCATTCATAGATGTGAATGATATCAAGATCTTCCTCTCTCGCAACCTCGTGCCTACCTTGCTCGGAGATATTTTGCACGCACTCCATACTCGTACCATGAAGAGAAGAGGGGTTCTTATGTGCTGCATGCCATTGCTCTAGAGGTGGTTTATTTCTCACCTCCCTAAGTCCGTACTGAAGAATGAAGACGGTTTGGGTTGGTCACAAAGGATAATGTCACTCGCTCATACGGATATTCTCTGGTGTTCCCGAGCTATGGAAAACACTGCTATTATTGACCGCTGTGGGGAGTACCCTAATGTACCATTTCTTGGCATCAGAGGGGGCATAACCTATAATCCTTGTTTAGCTTTGCGACAATTTGGTTACGCTCGAAGGGATGGTCCCCATGAGTTACTTATCGAGGGCATTGTATTTAACTATGAGGATGATGTTCAAGGGTATCGCCAAAGGTTCGTACGAGCTTGAAGCATGGTAAACAGATCTTGCGCCAAGACTTTGGGGCCAAAGGCTTCCATTCCTATGGAACCTTATCTCCAATGGGTACGAGCTCGCGCCCAGAAACTTATGATGCCCTATATGGCCGTTCTACCAGTGATTGTGGAACCCACTACTGAAGGGAGTATTCCTTACACGATTCTCCATCCTAATATGCCCACTGATCTTGGAGAACTATAGTGGTCTTGGATTCAGTTGAAGAAAGAGCGGGATACCTACATGGATCAGTTCTATGCCCAGGAGAGGAAGGTTTTAGAGCTCACAAAGCAGCTCCATGAGGAAAGAGGACTCAATGTCTATCTCGGCACAAAGAGGAAGCATCCATGGGAATTTTGATTTTTTTTTCTAGTTTTTAGATTTGTTTTTAATTGTAACTCCTATAAGGATTTGAACTTTGAATTCAACTAATAAAATCTTTGTTTCATTTTGGTTCGCAAATTTAAATTTCCCAAAGTCTTTGAAATCATTGCATACATATCATTGCATAACAGGATTCATAACAGGTTTCTCATCTCCTCCGCTGTTTATTTCAGCAAAGGCTCTTGAACAAACTGTGAAAGATCTTCAGACTTAGAACACGCAATTCCAGCAAATGATTGTGGCTCTGGCCAAAGGACAGGAAGAGTTTAAGGCTCTGATTGTTAAGAAGAACAAGAAGACCAAGAAGACAGCTGGTGTGGCACATATGAGCAGAAGGTTCAGAGGGCCGCCAAGATAGATTGTTGATTTAGCTTCTTTATCTAAAGAGGGAGAGAACCAAGAGGTTGAAGCCAGAGAAGAGGATCCTAGTCCTAAAGAGTCTGATAATGAAACTGATTATAATGAGGAGAAGTACCCTCCGGTTGATGAAAGGTATAAGCAGGTAGAAGAGCGTCTAAGCGCTATGGAAATCCAGAAGGTTCCTGGGCTGGATTTTGAAGAGTTGGGTCTGGTCTCCGGGGTTGTCATCCCCCCGAAGTTCAAGGCACTGATATTTTCCAAGTATGATGGGGTCTCTTGTTCCAAAATGCATCTCCATTATTATGTGAGGAAGATACAGCCTCATACTGCTGACAAAGACTTGTGGGTTCACTTCTTCCAAGACAGTCTGTCTGGAACACAACTTGATTGGTTCTATCAGTTGGAAAGAGCTAATGTTCATAACTGGGAAGACCTTGATGCTTCATTTTATAAGAAATATCAGTATAATGTAAACCTCGCTCCCACCCGTACACAACTCCAAAATCTATCTATGGGTTCGAACGAGGGTTTCAAGGATTATGCTCAGAAGTGGAGAGATTTGGCTGGAAGAGTTCAACCTCCCTTGGCTTACAGGGAGCTCGTGGATATGTTTCTGGGAACCTTGACTGGGCCAGTCTTCAACAATCTGATTGGAAGTTCATCGACGGGTTTTACTGAACTGATCTTAACGAGAGAAATAGTATAAGCTAGAATCCGAAGTGGAAAAATTCAGAAGGATGCCTCTTCTAGTGCTGCAAGGAAGTCATTTGCAGGAAAAAGGAAGTCAGTGTTGTCTATAACCAAAAGAATCAGAATCGAACCGAGCGCCATCCGGCGGTAGGGGCTGTTATGATTCCCAACCCTGCACTTGTTCAACAAAGAAATAATCAGCCAAGAGCAGAAAGCCCAGCTAGACAGTTCACTCAAATCAACTTGACGTTGTCTCAGGTTTTACCTCAGTTGCTGAAGTCCAATCTGGTTACTCTGAGGGAAGTTCCGAAGAATTCGAACACCACCTCTCCCTACTATAAATCGAATGCTCGTTGTGCTTACCATTCGGAAAGTCCAGGCCATGACACCAATGACTGCTGGACTTTGAAGAACAAAGTACAAGATTTGATTGATGCTAAGGAGATTAAATTTCTCCCCCGAAGACTGCTACCGGACCCGTGATCATTCTTGTTGTGATTCCACACAAGACTACTACTGCAATTCCAGTAATCACTCTTATTGACCCTCCCATCACCGAGTCGGCCAAGACTCGAGGCAAAGACATACTGATTGAGCCTGTCCTGATAAAGGCTAATTCAGTAACCCTACCAGAAGCTTCCAAGAAAGAAATGGAAGAAATATTGAAGATAATAAAGAAGAGCGACTACAATATGGTCGAGCAGCTGGGGCAGACCCCATCCAAAATTTCTATGTTGGCTTTGTTGTTGTGTTCTGAGGTCCATGCGAAGGCTTTGGTTAAGTTTCTAAAGACGGCTCACGTGCCACAAGAGACATCCGCTGATCAGTTTGAAGATTGTGTGGCTAGTCTGACTACTGATAACGGTTTGGGTTTCTCTGACACGGATCTGACACCAAAGGGGAGGAAACATAATGATTCTCTTCATGTTTTCGTTGAATACGGGGGCACGACTCGGGCCCATGTTTTGGTAGATACTAGCCCCTCGTTGAATGTGCTACCTAAAAAAGCTTTGGACAGATTGGACTGTGAAGGCTTTACTTTGAAGCCTAGCAATATAGTAGTGAGAGCTTTCGATGGTTCGAAGAGGATGGTGCACGGAGAAGTGGATGTCCCTATCAAAGTTGGTTCCCAGACCTTCGACTTCACTTTCTATGTAATGGATATCAAATCATCATATTCTTGCTTATTGGGAAGCCCTTGGATACATGGGGCTGGGGCTATTACTTCTACCCTCCACTAGATGTTGAAGTACCCAGTAAGAGGAAAGATTGTCATTGTGCATGGGGAAGAGGAGTACATGATCAGTCACTTGAACTCCTTCAGGTACGTAGAGATGGATGGCGAGTTCATCGAGACTCCTTGCCATAACTTTGAAGAGGTACCTCAGATTATGGCTACAGCAGAAACTATCGACAGTCCTCCGAAGGTCACCAAACCTCCCTTGAAGATGGCTTCTCTCAAGGATGCACGAGTAGTGGTTGAAGAAGGTGGGTCTACCATTTGGGGTCATCTCCCGGTTATTCATTACAAGCCTAAAAAATCTGGTTTAGGCTTTACTACAGGTGCTCAAAGGGTTGTTCGTTGTGCTCGGGTTGGAGGACCTCCCCTACGCATCAACAATTCTGGGGTTAATGCATTTGAAGACAGCGATGGTGATTCCGACATTGACAGCTGGATCTTCCCGGCTACCAACAGTGGACTCAGTAACTGGAATTCCAAGGACTTTGTACCGATTACTTTTGTTCAGGAGTAATTGTCTTTTTGATTTTTTTGGATATGTAATTTAAAAACAACATAAACTCTATAGCCATGTGTCTTACCCGGGACATAATGGTTCTATTTGTGAGGATTATCATGTTTCATTTTAATATGACATTAATAAAGCATTGGACGTTTGCATACAAATTTTGTGCTCTTTGTCTTTCTTTTCTTTTATTCTGTCTATATAGCTATGCTCTTACACACACTCACGTATCCAAATGCAAATTCATATCCACTCTGGATCCCATTGATAACAGTTATGCTACTGCTCATTATGACTTTGAAAATCCGATCAACCAAGCCGAGGACGAAGGTGAGAAATATTGTGAGGTACCTGGAGAACTTGATAGACTATTACAGCAGGAAGAAAGGTCCATACAACCTCATGAAGAGTTGGTTGAGACAGTGAACTTGGGTACAGAGGAAGACAAAAAAGAGGTTAAGATAGGTGTGAATCTGGAGCTTAGTGTCAAATAGCGGTTGGTACAGATGTTGCATGAGTATGTTGAAATCTTCGCCTAGTCATATGAAGACATGCCGGGACTAGACACAAATATAGTGGTTCATCGACTACCGACTAAAGAAGACTTCCCTCTGGTAAAGCAAAAGGTGTTAGAACATAGTTTTATTCTAGAACCCTTGGTTAGAGTTTTGATGATAACAAATACAAAGAATAAATTATAAAATACAAAGAACAAATATGCACCTTAAAAATCATGTTTTATGTATGTAGAAGTTATGATCAAATCAGCATCAGAAGATACGCCATAAGTGCTACACACTGAAGCAATTAGAACATATGCTGAAGATTGATGACCAGAACCTGCGCTTAATCAAAGTAAACTCTGACTCTGAACAAGAACATACCAAACCAAGTCATCAATATTCTGAAGCGTCATCAGCAGTAAGGAGAAAAGATTTTGAAGCGTTACTGAACATTTAAGACAACATAAATTCCAACGGCTTCCTTCAGACAGGATCTTCTCCAAAAGGAAAGTGGGTTAATGACATTAAACATGCTTTATGATCAACGTCATTACACTGCCTATATAAACGAGTCAGCTTTCAAAATGAAGTACCAACGGATATATAACGATTTTTCTAGATCACCACTCACGCATATTCAAGCTGTAAGAAATTTCATTCTACTTTTCTAAGCTATAAACCTGTGTAATTTATCACAGTTGTGATAAACAGTTTTTGTTAGAAAACAACAACACATATTGTATAAGTATATTGAAAAAGAGTTCCTTGAGATTAACCGGATTGTGGTTGTACTCAAGAAGACTTTAACAGTTGTTAAAGTAGCTTTTGTAATCTTGTTGAGATTAGTGGATTAAGACCTCGTTGGAGAGAGGAGAAATCACCTTGACGGGTGGACTGGAGTAGTTTGAGATCAAACGAACCAGGATAAAAATATTGTGTCATTAAGCTTTTTAGATTCAAGTTTTCAATTCAACCCCCCCTTCTTGTGTTTTTCACATCTTCAAAAGGTTCTTCGTATGCGCCCCGAGATGTCAGAGAAGATTAAAGCAGAGGTTATGAAGCAATTCAATGCAGGGTTCTTAGCTGTCACCTCCTATCTGCAGTGGGTTGCTAATGTGGTCCCAGTACCTAAGAAATATGGTAAAGTACGAATGTGTGTGGATTAGAGAGACCTGAACAGGGAAAGCCCCAAGGATGACTTCCCTCTTCCCCACATTGATGTTCTGGTTGAGAACACCGCACAACACAAAGTCTTTTCCTTCATGGACAGTTTCTCTGGCTACAATCAGATCAAGATGGCTCCTGAAGACATGGAGAAGACAACCTTCATCACATAGTGGGGCACCTTCTGCTACAAGGTGATGCCTTTTAGGTTGAAGAATGTTGGGGCAACTTATCAGCGAGCTATGGTAGCACTATTCCATGTCATGATTCACCATGAGATAGAGGTTTACGTCGATGACATGATAGCCATGTCTCAAACTGAGGAAGAACATCTTGATCATCTATAAAAGTTGTTTGATAGGTTGAAGACGTACAAGATGAGGTTAAATCCGAACAAGTGCACCTTCGGGGTGAGGTCTGGTAAACTTCTGGGATTCATTGTCAGTGACAAAGGTATTCAAGTAGACCCTGCAAAGGTGAAGGCCATACAAGAAATGGCGGCTCCCCGTACTGAGATGGAAGTTAGAGGTTTCTTGGGACGCCTAAATTACATTGCCCGATTCATTTCACATCTGACTGCTACTTGTGAGCCAATCTTCAAGCTTCTGAAGAAAGATCAAGTCGTAAAGTGGAATGACGAATGCCAGGTATCCTTTGACAGAATCAAACAATATCTTCAAGAGCCTCCTATTTTGATGCCTCCGACTGAAGAAAGACCTTTGATAATTTACTTAACAGTGCTAGATAATTCAATGGGGTGTGTGTTGGGGCAGCATGACGAGTCGGGTCGAAAAGAGCACGCAATATACTACCTTAGCAAAAAGTTTACCGACTATGAAACACGATACTCACTGCTCGAGAAAACTTGTTACGCTTTGGCATGGGCTGCTCGCCTACTGAAACAATATATGTTGACCCACACTACTTTATTATTATCTAAGATGGATCCGATCAAGTACATTTTCGAGAAACCCGCTCTCTCTGGAAGGATAGCAAGATGGAAAATGATCTTAGCCGAGTATGACATCCAATACACAACCAAAAAAGCAATCAAGGGAAGTGTGTTAGCTGACCATTTGGAGCATTAAGCCGTGGATGACTACCAGTCCATGAATTTTGAGTTCCTGGATGAGAACATGATGTTAGTAACTGACTGTGAAGAACCTGGACCGGATGAAGGACCTGAGGAAGGATCCCAATGGTCTATGTATTTTGATAGAGCCTCAAACGCACTGGGTAATGGTATTGGCGTTGTAATCATATCTCCCGAGGGCTGTCATACTCCGTTCACTGCCCGATTATGTTTCAACTATGCCAACAACATGGAAGAGTATGAAGCATGTATCATGGGTCTTAGAACTGTTATTGACCTAAGGATCAAGTTCTTGAGTGTATCCGAGGATTCCGCTTTGGTGATAAGTCATATCAAAGGTGAGTGGGATACGAAGCACCCGAACCTTATTCCTTACAAAGAGTATGTGCTGACACTGCTGACGCATTTTGAAGAGATCACCTTTGAACATTTCCCACGAGAAGAGAATCAGTTAGCGGACGCGCTATCTACTATGTCGTTAATGTTCAAGGTCAGGTGGGACAATGAAGTTCCCGTAATCACTATTGAGAGGTTGGATGAACTGGCATACTGTTGTGAGATCGATATTGAGGAGGTAGCCGACAAACCTTGGTTTCATGAGGTGAAAAGGTATCTCGAGGCTCAACAATACCCCGAGGGGGCATCTGTCAATGACAAGAAATTTCTGAGAAGGTTTGCTGCAAAGTTCTTCCTCAGCAATGGAATCCTCTATAAGCACAATCATGACTCTACCTTACTGCGGTGTGTAGACAAGAGCGAAGCAGAGAGGATCATGGTAGACCTACACGAAGGTACCTTCGGCACTCATTCCAGTGGACATACCATGGCAAAGAAGATCCTAAGGGCAGGATACTACTGGTCCACTATGGAAGCCAACTGTTATCAACATTCTCGAACCTGTCACAAGTTCCAAATCTACGCCAATAAGGTGCATGTACCTCCAGCTCCCTTGAATGTTTTGACGGCTCCCTGGCCCTTTGCAATGTGGGGCATTGACATGATCGGCGAGATCAGACCTACCGCATCCAACGGGCATCGCTTCATCCTAGTGGCCATTGATTACTTCACGAAGTGGGTTGAGGCTGCCTCCTTTGCTACGGTTACCAAGAATGTGGTGGCACGGTTCATCAAGCATAACTTGGTTTGTCGTCATGGTATCCCTGAGAGAATCATAATGAATAACGGTACTAATCTCAACAACTCGATGATCACTGAACTCTTTAAACAGTTCAAGATTCAGCATCACAACTTTTCTCCTTACCAACCAAAGATGAACGGGGTTGTTGAAGCTGCTAACAAGAATATCAAAAATATTATACAGAAGATGACGGTGACGTACAAATACTGGCACGAGATGTTACCGTTTGCTCTTCACGGGTACCGTACTTCAGCACGTACGTCGATAGGGGCAACACCCTATTCTCTGGTATATGGCATGGAGGTTGTCCTACCCATAGAGGTCTAGATTCCTTCTATACGGGTTATGAAGGATGCGGGTTTGAGCGAAGACGATTGGATCCAGACTCGACTTGATCAATTGAACTTAATCAATGAGAAAAGACTTACTGTTGTCTGCCATGGTCAAATGTATAAGAAACGGATGATCAAGGCCTTCAACAAGAAAGTCAGACAACAAGTGTATCAAGTAGGGGATCTGGTAGTCAAACGCATTATTATTCCGCAAGGTGATCCCAGGGGAAATAGACTCCCACCTATGAGGGACCATTTGTAGTCAAGAACATATTTTTCGGTTGAGCCATGATTCTGACCACCATAGATGGTGACGACCTTCCACACCCTATTAATGAGGACATAGTGAAAAAATTCTACACATAATAAAGACCCGCTAGGTTGACATACCTAGGAAAAAATAAGGACATCCCGGCGAACCAAAAGGGTTCGGGCAAAAATTAGGGATAAAAAAATGAACAAAATCTGTACACCCGACAAGTCGAAAACCCGAAAGGGCGACTTGGGGAAAAAAAGGGTATCCCGGTGGACTGAAAACCCGAAAGGGAGATCCAGGCAAAAGTTAGGGATCAAAGCGTATCACTATGTCCCATTGAATCACCTTGTGATCAGACATCAGTAATCAGGTATCGAGCTCAAATGGTACCGATCAATCCATTCAGCTTTGGACAAGCAGCAAAATGATGAGATGCTCGAAGACATAGGGGCAATAGCAGAATTGAAACCCAATGGGATCACTACACGTAGCTGTTTTCTTTTTGTACACAATTTCTGTAATAATTTCCATTTTTTACGGCGGCATTCTCTTACTAGAGCGTCAGCCTCTTTGTAAAAAAAACGCATCTTATAGGAAAATTTCAAATCAATACAAAGCGTCTTTTAAGTACAAAACTCTGTGTTTGTTTTTCCATTTTCTGTTTTGTTTTGCAAAAACGTCCAATGTTCTATTCTTGACATATGCATTTGAATATGATTACGGTTCACAAATATCTACATATAAAATAGAAAGACAGTTACTAAGGACTCAAAGAAACTGGTATAAAACCTAAATACCGACAGTAACCCTGTCCGTCATGGTACAAGGGGCAGAGACAGTTGGAAGCGAAGTCACTATCACGTATAACCCAGCGGTACCTATACTCCCCACAGAGCCGAGACAACCAAGGTCCGACCTCCGTATCCCCAAGCAGGAATTCCTTCCCCAGCAGGTTCCTTCAGAAAGCTAATGTCTACATTCCCCAGCCGAGCTTTATAACCATAAATAGTTTATAAAGTTTTTCTCCCGAGCAGAGTTTATTTCTCTGATGGCGGAAGCTCGATCTCCAACAGAGCTCTTCTCTCCAACAATGGAAGCTCATCCCAAGCTGAGTTTATTTCTCCAAATTAGAAGATCTTCCAATAGAGTATCTCTCTTCCCCACAGAGTTGTTCCCCCGCAGGATTATCCTAAGACAGAGTCTCCTCCGACAGAATGTACTCAAGCAGAACGGATATAAATCCCCAACTAATCATCTTCGGTCACTATCCCCAGCGGAAGCTAAGAACTCAACCCCTTATACTCTCCAGCAGCAGTCCAAGATTTATTTTCCCCAACTAGAGAATATCATAATAGCATTGCATATCCATACATCATGGCATGTGCATACATATTATACAGCACAATCTCATTTATTTTGAGAACACCATTACTCAATACATTTAATACATCATGATATTACGTACGACTAACTCTTTACCTTTCAGGGAAACATGCAATCGATTTCTCTCGTGTTCATTCAAACTAACACCAAGGTTTCTATTCCAGTTGCAGATATTCCAACATTTTCTCTGGTTCAGTCAAACCGACACTAAATGTTTCTATTCTAGTTGAAGATGTTCTAAGACTTTCGTCTGGGTCAGCCGAATCACCACTAAGATTCCCCTGATTTCTATGCCAGTCAAAGTTAATTTGAGACCTCTCTCAGGATCAGTCAAATTAACACTAAGATTTCTCTCCCAGTTGAAGTTCTCACAAGTTTTCCTTAGTTCAGTCAAATCGATACTAAGATTTCTATTCCAATTCAAGCTATGAAGCCCAGAAATCGACCAGATAATATCTTGATTTCTCCAAAATACTATGAAGCCTGGAATCGACCAGATAGTGGTATATCTCAAATTCAAGCTATGAAGCCCGGAAATCGACCGAATAATATCTTGATTTCTCCAAAATACTACGAAGCCTGGAATCGACAAGATAGTGGTATATCTCAAATTCAAGCTATGAAGCTCGGAAATCAACCGGGTAATAGCTTAATTCCCTCATCATACTGTGAAGCCTGGAAATTGACCAGATAACAGTACAAGGTACTATGAAGCCTGGAATTGACCAGATAATGGTATATCTCAAATTCAAGCTATGAAGCCCGGAAATCGACCAGATAATATCTTGATTTTCTCCAAAATACTATGAAGCCTGGAATCGACCAGATAGTGGTATAAGATACCGTGAAGCCTGGAGCACGACCAGATAACGGTATAAGACGTTGTGAAGACTGGAGCATGACCAGATAGCGGCAAGAGACACTGTGAAACCTGGAGCACGGCCAGATAACAGTATGACGTACTACGAAGCTTGGAATTCGACCAAATAACAGTTTACTCGGCCAATTACTATGAAGCCCAGAAATCGACCGGATATTAGTATGCCTTAAATTCAAGTTGAAACCCGGATGCGACCGGATAACCACTTAAATCCTTCTGAAGCCTGGAACACGACCAGATAAGAATTGAGAAATTGCAAATCCTGGAGCACGACCAGATAGCGAGTTTAATCTCATCTCCCCAGTAAGTCACTGTGAAACCTAGAGCACGACCAGATAGCATTTAATCTTATTATCCTCAGCAAATCACTGTAAAGCCTGGAGTACGACCAGATAGCAGTTCACTTTCACCTCCTCGACTAAGAGATGATTCCCCAGTAGAGTAATGGACAATTGAAGCTCCTAAAATTCTATTTCTACCAGGACAGAGACCAACATTCCTCAGTAGTTTCCTCCTCAATAATAGGAACAGGAATTCTAATCGAAGGAATATCTCATAAAATCAACATTATTCTGGATGGCATCTTTAAGCCCATCTCCGACGATTCTCCGTAATCATCCTGGATGGCATATTTAAGCCCATCTTCGGTGACCTTTCGTCGTCTCCTCCAAATGGCATATGTAAGCCCATTCCCGATACTACTTACACAGTCCAGCACCGTCTCAGACGAGTGAAAATTTCTGGGTACTTAGTGTTCAATCACCTTCCACCTTCAGACTATGAAAGGCAGACAGCCAATCTACATCCTCAGGTTTAAGAAGATTGAACAGGGGAAGCTGTGGTACTCCAAAATTTTCCCACTCATTTTATTCAACACATGCCCATTGAGGTCCTCAATTTTCTCAGGGATGCCCAAGAGTTGACCAGACAAACTCTCTCCTAAGGCAATGTACCTCAAACTAGGGTTTCCATTTTCATCAGGGTGTGGCAACTCCAAAGGTCCCAAATGATTTCCATGGTCCTAATATGTTCTCAAGATCATCCATGTCAAGTTTCATGCCTTGCATAAGAAGTTTGCTCAGTCAACTGCTCAGATGCCTGAAAGTCAACTACACTAGGTCAAAAGTCAATTGTGGCCCACATACAGTCAAACTTCAAGATTTTTGGTCAACATCAATATTTTGAAGTGATATGAATCATTTGGTCAAGGGTTGATCATGATTCATC
This sequence comes from Vicia faba, assembly GCA_948472305.1. Classification (NCBI taxonomy): domain Eukaryota; kingdom Viridiplantae; phylum Streptophyta; class Magnoliopsida; order Fabales; family Fabaceae; genus Vicia; species Vicia faba. The sequence continues at coordinate 1,409,441,221 of OX451739.1, forward strand.
AATTAATGCCCCAAATTCATCAAAAACCAAAAGTTGCTAAATTAGGGTTTCTCAAGAAAAGTCAACCAAACTTTGACCAAGCATAACTTCTTCATAATTTATCAAAAATTTTCCATCCAAGGCTCATTTTGAATAAGATTCAATTCCCTACAATTCATCTTCATCCCCCAAGTTCAAAATATTCACTCATCAAAAGATATGAATTTCTATATTATAGGTCCTTTTGAAAAGTCAACAAAAACACCTTTTGGGTCAAAGCTTCTTACATGAACATGGAAGACCCAATTGAGATGAGACCAAAAGGGTTGTTTAGGGGACATCCTAAGATTTCTAAAAAAGGAACACATCTCTAGGGTTAAAATTGGAGGAGATATGCCTTGTCAAAGTTGACCATTTTTGCAAAATTGCCAAAAGTCAAATGTGCTCAAAAATTCATTTTTTGTCAAATGGGCCTAGTTTTTCATGACTGCATCTTGCTTGTGACATGGTCCACGACCCAAATCAGCATCTACACTTTATTTTCTTCATTATTTATTTTATTTTGATTTTTTATTATTTAAAATTCAAATTAAATCAAATAAATAGCAAAAAATGCAAAAGATTGATTTTTGATCTGATTTCTTGTAGGAATCAAATCCAATTAGGCTGACAAATCAGATCAAATCGTGCAAAGCAAATTGAAGAAAAAATTGGCATGATTATGCCTATTTTGGAAACATATCATACAAGAACAGAATCAAATCCAATCTTCATAATGTTCAAAGATACAATGCGTTTTTGTTGACCTAATCAGTTCTAATACATATATAGGACACAACTAGTGCATAAAAACGAGAGAGAAGTCATGAAAACTAAAAAACAAAAACTGCAAAAATTGTCAAGAAGTGGTGGATCGATTTCAAGCTTAGAGGGCAATTCAAAGCATTCTAAGACTACCAATAGATTCCTGGACATCTCCAGAACGTGTTTCAATCCATTGCAAGCATTTTCACGGCTAGAATCGCCCCTTAGACGTCACACAGTTTGCGTTCTTATTCAGATTCAATTACTATGATTCTTGCATCATGAACATGTTTTAATGGTATATATGTGTTTTTTTTTCATGTTTGCAACATGTCTAGACCATTTAATTGAATTTTTAACGCATGTATGCATATTTTCCATAGCTAGGGTGTACCTTGTCATTTTAGGGCTTTCAAATGCAGGAATAATTGGCCCTAATGAAGGATACCATTGTGATCAGAGGGTCAAACTCAATCGATCCATGGTCTTGAATCTTATTTATATTGCTTGAACGTGATTTTTGAAGTGCACAGGTTATGGCTACAAACACTTGTCTGTAGGTAAAAGTCTTAGCCTAAGACGAAGGTCTTAGCCAAGAAGACAGTGGTGTGGCGAGGCGTGAGTGGATGATTCAAATTTCACGCGTTTTTGTAACAGGCTAACTCATATTCTATTATATTATTCTTAGTTCAATAGTATAACAAATAGAACAGGTGGCCCAGTGGTGAAGCGCGCGTTTGGAAATGTAGAGGACCTAGGTTCGATCTCAGGTCCCAGCATTTTCTTTGTTTTCTAACTTTGTCCCAACAGATCATGTGCATACACGTCCCAAGAGTCCACCATGCACCACAACATCTAGCCAATGGATTATCATCATCACAGATCCATCGTCCCACACCTCAATGACCATGGTACACTCTCAAGGCATGACCAACACTGGATGATACGCTAGGACTGGGCTGAGCATAATGGGCTTACAAAATTCAACTTACACCTCCCCTTTTCAGCTTCAATACAGGCCCATCTCTAAATCTTTTATTTTAATTCTTTTTTTTAATTTTGTTAATTATTTTCTTTTTTACAAAAATAACACAAAAATCATTTTTTTTTATCATTAAATCAAAAATCACAAAAACATCAAAAATCATTTTTTATATAAACTATTTTATTTCCTTAATTAATTAGTTTAATTAAAATTAGGGAAAATTTAATTCCTTTTTTTATAATTTAAATTAATTAGAATTTAGGGTTTTAATTTGTACATAACTCAACTAATTTTTTCTCAAAATAATAACCTAAATATTTTTTCAATTAGATTTTTAGGTTTCTTAATTCATTCTGGCATTTAATTCTCCGCACGCATTTTAATTCTTTTTTTCTATTATTGTATCTGCTTCGGGTTGTAATAGATTTAATTAGGGTTTTAAACTTCCACATTTTTATTTTCAATCAAGATAATTATGTATCTGCAAAAGCCCTGTAATAGCTAGGATATTTAAACTTTCCCGCATTTTAATTTTCACAAACTCTAAACTGCTTAGATGTATGTTAATAGGATTGTATGGAAAGACTAACTGAAAATTAATACGGTAGAAAACCCTAAGTGTTCAAAGATAAATTAACTGAAAACATACACTCGCACATGCTCACTCCTAGGGTTTACTCCATTCCGGTTGCCATTCCGGTTGCCTTCGATAAACGGTCATGAAGTATAGGGTTTGTTAGCGGTTGTCCTCTAGCCCTGAAAGATCTAAAATGACTCATTCGGATGTTGCCTCGGAAAAAGGTCTTTAAGGATTTAGGATGATTACTAACATTTCCTAACATTGCTTTTGTGATCGTCTTTGTCCCTTCGAATGTCCCTAAAAAACTCCAACGACGATGCTACCTATTTCTAAATAACGGGATAGCATTGTCTAAAAGGAAAACGAACAGACCTTTTTCGAGTAGGTAGACTAGTTCCTAAGTACTTGTTCAAAACAAACAAACTTTTTCACACAAACACTTTTCAAACAATGTTTTCAAAACAACTTCGTAACACTCTTAAGGACAGAAACAAGGGTTAAAACAAAGTAAAACAAAACTTTTCAAAACAAGCACACACAAGCAATTTTAGAAAATGAGCAAGTACCTAAGAGCCTGTGGAAAACCACAGATAGAAAGGGTGCTAACACCTTCCCTTTTTATAATCTACCCTCCATACTCAGAAACATCTCGAAAAAGGTTTTTTCTGTTCTTTTCCTTTTCCTGATTGGATAAAATAAAAGTCAGTGGCAACTTTTGCTTACTGCGACATTTGCGAATACAAAACGCAAACCAGTATTAATAGTTGGTTCTGCTACCGTATCACACCTAACATGCACCCTTGTTCTCTCAACCTTTAGATCTTCATCAGGACATCATCAACATCATCCAATGTTCTAGATCCGCTAACCTACGATGAACCTTCGCTGGTTGACTGCACCAGATTTCATGGGCCTATAGTTGGGCCTGGGTCTCCCTATGCTATTCACACCCCCATTACTTCTACTTACAGGCCCATTTCTAAACTTTGTCTATTTCTTTTACATATTATTTATTGTTGTTTTGCTTATTAATTTATTTTGATATTATATTTAAATTTGTAAATAGATTAATATTATTTTAAATAATTATTAGTTTTAAAATAATTTTTATTTGACATTATTAATTAAATTATTAATTAATGTTATCAAATGAAAAGAGTTTTAACTCAAATAATTATATAATAGTTTGGACTTGTATTGTGTGATTAAATTATAGCTTAGGTGTTTATTTCTTATGGCATCCCCATTCATAAATTTGTACCCCCCATTCCCGAAGTGTTGTAATAGCGTAGAATTTTGTTTTCGGCACTTTAACGCTTTTACTTATCATTGTATAGTAAATAGGCGTGTATGGAAAGATTTAAAATCAACCACTAGATAACCCTAATCAAGACAAATTAACTGAAATCAAAACACTATTCACACACGCACCTCTAAGGTGACCTCGCTTGTTGCCTTAGGATAAAACAGTCATGTCCCTCAAACGTGGGACGCTTTAGCAAAGACCCTCGATTAAAAAATGATCGTAGTCCCTCGATGCCCCTTTGATGTTGCCTTTGGTAAACGATCTTAGTCCCTTACAAAAATTGCTAAAGCATCCTACAAGTTGCCTTCTATGATTATATGATGACCCGTGCCTTGTCTCTCACATCCAACGATAGGGCTATCTACTAACTAATGGTAGGGTAGCACTATTAAAAGGAGTAGGAAAAGAACAAAGACATTTTGAGAAGGTAGATCACTCGTAATCTCTTAATCACAAACTAAAACAATTTCCACAACTCACACTTTCTAAAACAACCACCTTCAAAAATGCTTTATAAACACTCTTGAGGACTGATACAAGGGTTATTATAAAGAAAATTGCCTTACATTGGCATTTTCGAAAACACTTTCACAAAAAACAAAACTTCCTTTTAATAAATATTTTCAAAAAAAACATTTTGTATACATTCTCAATGATACGAGAATCATTACAAAATTGCCGCACTTAGGCATTTTCAAAATATTTTCAAACATACACAAATGCAAAGCATTTTAAAAAGTGAGCTAGTGATTAAGAGTCCATAGATAACTACAGATGAAAAGGGTGTTAACACCTTCCCTTTTCATAACCTACCCCCCTTACCCTGAAAATTCTCAAAAGGTCTTTCCTGTTCTTTTCACCCTTTCCTTTATTGGATAAAAGAAAAAGTCGATGGCAACTTTTGCTATCCGCAACACTTGTGATAAAACGCAAAACCAAAGTCATTTCTCTCGCTGTATTATAGAAATGGCGACTCTGTTGGGGAAAACACTCAAAGTGGGGTTACCTTAAGATCTAGATAACCTTTATTTCTTTACTTGTTTTCCTTGTGTGCTTTATATTTCGGGATATGCTTGGGTTATTCTTATAAAGATCCTATACCTAGATTTGGGGAATTTTAGGTAAGTAGCAATAGATCGTGAAGACTATACGATGTATACTGGTACGATTAAAGCGATGGCTATGTTAGTGCGATACATTAGTTTGTGCCAGTTTCCCTTGAGTCAGTCAAGGAGAATGTTGGGCTGCCTTGTGGTGTCATAAGCACTAACTAACCTTAGAACCTTAGTTGACACAACTCAGCCACTAGAAAGTAGTGAGATGGCCGAATTTGGTGCATATTAAAGTTGGTTGATACTCGATGCTACCCTCATTGAGATCGAACTCTCGTGATATTTCAGTCGCAAATCAGATGCTTGTGCTGAAACAATGTCTGAGAGAAAGATCGGTGATATTGAGGCTCCTAGAACCCGGTTACTTTTCTTAGGACAGGTTGAGCCAACTAAAACTCAAGAGGGTACTTACCTACAAACTCCATGCAAGCCTTTAAACCTAAGGCTACTTGTGTGATTTTTTTTCATTCATTATCTAACAACTTGAAGTCCTTGTGTGACTTGTTTGCATTAATTATCTAACAACTTGAACTCCTTTCAGGGCTTGTTTGCATTCATTATCTAACAACTTGAACTCCTTGTAGGGCTTGTTTGTATTCAATATCTAACGACTTGAACTCCTTGCAGGACTTGTTTGTATTCATTATCTAATAACTTGGACTTCTTGCAAAGACCTAATTATTATCATTGCCTTATACTTTTGCTTGTTGCATAACATACACATCATGACATCATGCCATAACATTTTCGTTAACCATTTCTAGGATCTCAAGGGTCTGTGATATAGGTTTATTATGAACTAGACGTCTAGCAAGAGACAGGAGGATTTATTTTCCTCTAACCGAATGTCGTCGAGATATCATGAACCAGACTCCTAGCAAGAGGCAAGGTGTAGCAGTAGAAATGTTGAGACTAAGCCATTGGATTAACTTGACTCGCACAGATCAAATAAAAATCACCATCGCGCTTTATTGTTTCCAAAGGAGTGAGAAAAGAGCGAATAACCCAAAAAGAAGGGGAGAGAATCTAAGTTCGAGGGTTGGTTATGAAAAGGAAAGGTATTAGCACCCTAAACATCTACGGTACTCTACATGAACCTCTTTGAAAATATGTGTATTTTGGCTATAAATGTTGTATAAAGATAGATTGTGGAGATGAGAAAAGAAATATATTTTACAATTTTTTTACCCGCCGCAGTTGTGAACCTTTAGTGCCTACGTACCGCCTTCCGTGCAATAGGGTATCATGGTACTCGTAGTTAACCTTTAAAAATTTCCGAACACAAGTGTGTTGGTTAATTTTAAGAGATGAGACATCATCATCTTATCCGAATGGTAGAACATACTTACTAACCATGATTATGAGAAAGGAGTATTTGCGTCATCTCAAAGTGGAGGATATCACTTAGATTTTAAAATCAACATAACCTCACTCAACACCTAAGTGGAAAATATCTCACTTCACTTTATATCATAGAAGTATAGTAGCTCGCATCGCTACAAGGATTGACAAGAGACTAACATTTTGAGAAAAATTTTAAAGTAAAAAGCCAAAATGGAAAAAATGGTTTGAATGAGATTGATTAACTTTTAGTCTTCTCACAAAAATGTCATAGTATTATTAAGTTATTTAAAGTTTGATTAAGAAAATATTTTTGAAAATGCATGGACCTAAGTCCAAGTTTATTGTAAAAGAGGTTCAAGTTAAAAAAAACAAGAATAGTTTTGAAAAGGAGGGAGAAGATTTTTTGAAATTAAAGAAGATGGGAGGAGATGAAGGGACTATCCTAAAGCATAAGATAAAAGCTAGGGAAAATAACCGTCTAACTAACAAGAAGCCAACACTTGTCCCAATGAGTCAGTGTAGAATTCCCATCCTTTGGATTGAAACCAAGCAAGCAAAGATACTAAACCTCTTAAGAATACCAAACTTCAAATGCATTAAGTCTTCACAAAAATTGGGCAGAGTAACAGTTGTATACATATGAATTTCCAATCACAGACAAAGCATATAATTAGAATAACGCTCACAAATAAACAAACAACCCAATGTCTCAGGGTAAACCCTAAGAACTCCATACAAAATAAAAATAGAAGTCACAAGGTCCCAAGGAAGGTCAAGGTCTCTAATTCTAAGTCCCAGAAGTCCATAACTCCAAAATGCCAAGGATAGAAACCAAATTGTCCAAGTAACCTTAAAATTTTTATTGTTCAAGTTGGTTATTAGGTATCTTCAAAAAGAAACAGAAAGCTTAAGTGAGCAAAATAAGAATGACATAAAGATAAATGCTCAAGTGAGCAAAGATGAAAATAGCATGAAATGAAAATGCTAAACTAAATGGAGCTTAACGTAAAAGCATAAAGTAAAAGCATAAAAAATAAAAGTCAATTGTTAATGAGTTAGAAATTAGAGGTTAATTGAATTACCATATTTAATCTTGCATTTGAAAACCCATTAGAAGATTGATAAAATCAAGCCTCTCAACAACAAGTTTCATTTGCTTTTTGTCAAGTATATCATTCATTTCAAAATCTCAAGGCAACAACAAATGATCAATAATGTTTAAATGATTCACTTAGCCCAAAATTTATGAAAGTCCATTAGACGATTGATAAGACCAAAGCCTCCTAACAATGAACCTCAACATTATTGGATCAAAGGTTTAAAATTAAACATACTTGGGCTTGCAAACATAGGTTTGGGCCACAAATGATCATTTCTCGAATCGGGACAAAATGTTGTGCTATGTTAAGCAATCGTAACATGACTTATATAGAAGTCGCACCTATTTTGAGGCCTTTAAATAACAATTTATGTGCCATATATTTGGAGAGATGATATATAGATCATGCTCTAACAATATGTAACACAATGATAAAAGGGTAAGGTGAAGAAGGAGGGGAAATATTTGAATCAAAAAATTTAATTAAACTATCATTAAAATCATCCACCCATTTTGGTGAAGTTAAACTCAACACCCAAGATCTAATCATATTAATGAAGTTTATGATCAACCATCACATAGTCAAAATATATTAAACAAATAAATTTCATTTAATGAATAAAATATAAAAGGAAAGATGATTTTTAAAATGTTTTAAAATGAAAAATAAAGGTAAAATAGCAAACTATATTCAAAGTATCAAATAAAAATTTAAAGAGACCTTAGAAAAATCATAAATGACCTCATATTTTTATAAAAAATTTGGTAATTTTTTAAAACGAAAAAGTATTTTTAAACTAATTAAAATCATTCAAATGAGTAAAAAAAATCAAAAATAGTAGAACTCAAAATAAAATTCTAGAAAAATTTCAGAAATAAGGAAAATGATTTTTATAAAAAATTTTAGAATTTAAAAAATATTAAAAAAGTATTTTTAAAATATTTAAAATAACGCAAACAAAACATAAATTATGAAAAATATCAAACTTAAAAACAAAAATACGAAAAAATATTCACAAAATCAGAAATAATTCAAAGTATTTTTGTATATTTTTTCATAATTTTTGGATAAAAAATAAAAGAGTTATGAATTTTTAAAGATAAAAGAAATTAAAAAAAATAATTTTGTAAAATAAAAACAAATCAGAAAAACCATGCGCGTTGGATCTCTCTCACTTATACACGCTGGAAGATCCAATGGATCTGAGGTGAGGGAGCATCATGGAGCCAAGCTGAAGCGCGCGCATACAATACAAGAAAGTCAAACCAATCAAAATAAAACAATTGACTCAGTCTCATTGGTTGAAGAATGACACGTAGGTCGTCTTCAACCTCCATCCTCCTGCAAGTAGGGCAAATCCATGATCCTTGAATCTGTAAATTTACGTGTTCATAGTGGTACCATTAGATGCGTCTACTTGAGACGATCATAATCATATGCTCGCGAAAAATTTATATAAAACACAGTGTAGTCGATTTGGAAAAAACCAGAGATGTTTGAAAATGTTAAAATTGAAAATCAAAAGCATCAAATGCATTGTTTCACCAAAATTGAGTTAAGAGCAAGCATCAATGAACATTATAGACCATTCCAGTAATTTGAGTTAAAAGATTTGGTGCCTTAAACTACCTGAACAAAGTTAGATGAACTTGCTCTGTAAATGGACTTGGATAGCAAGGTTCAGGGCACCTCAAGGCTTGATTCTTCTTCTGTTAGCTTCATCGAAGTTCAAGGATGAAGGATCAATGAAGAAATTGGATTAAAAAGTGGAGAAAAGGAGAATTCAAAATCTCATAAAAGTGAGTTATAGGAGTTTAACAAAGTGATTTTGGTTGTTCAAACTTGCGAAAATGAGTGGAGTAGAGCATGTATTTATAGGAGAAGTGAATGGAATCAAGAGGAGGGATGAATGATGCAAATTCAAATGAATTCGTGCACACTTGTGTACACGAGCAAAGTGTGTTCACATGTTTATCAAAACTCATCCAAATGATGCGTTTTGATGCTCTAAATGATTCAAACATATTTTCTAATCATGTTTAAGTGGAAAACGGGTGGAAATTTGATGATTAGAATCCAACTTATGAATTTCAAATTCTGCCTTTGGAGAAAACTTCAGTTATAAGGTATCATCTTTGAATCCACTGTGTTCATAGCTCAAGGGGTCTTAGAGCATTATTCTTGAAGAGATTTAAAGATAACGTCACAAACTTTACAATGTGCAAAGAATGGGATCGATTGGATACTTGAGCTAGTAGTTGTGATGAGTCAAAGTTGAGAAAAAGATGTTGACTTTTTGTACTTGGAAAAATTCTAAGTTTTTCTTCAAAAATGACCTATAATGTTTTGAGTCCAAACAAGGCCTCCCTCTAAAATTGAGATTTTATCATTGATCCTAGATTGAAGTAGACTTCCCAAAGAGCATTGTGAAACTTGAATCACTCAAAACTACCAAGTATTGAAAAAGTTATGGCCTTGTAAAATTGTTGAAAATTCATGAGGTGACCTATAATCTTTTGAGTTCTTAAGGCATCTTCCACACATTTTCAAGCTTTGCACATAAAAGAAGAGTTGAAGTTCACATATTTAAGATCATTGTAGAAAATTAATAGGTTCAAGGACATAAAAATTGACCAAGTTATGGTCTTTTGAAGTCACACAAGGGAATTTGATGGCCTATCTAGAGGACTTGTAATCTTTCTTCATCATTAGGAATCTTCTACACCAAATTTTCTTGAAATTCTTGAAGTGATTGGTTGATAACCCTTTAAATAGAAGAATGTATTTAGAATAACTCAAAAATATCAAAAGATGAGCAAGATATAGCCCTTAGAATTCCAAAACCATAGCTCATAAAGCACTAACATGACTTGGAAACCCTTTTCAATTTTGACAAACTTTCTTGCACAATAACTTTTTCCATGTGAATATAGGTTGTTTTTTATGATAATGAGAAACCATAGCAACAAAAACCACATACAAATGTTAATAATTAAGAGAGTTATGCACTTGTGATCAAGAAATCAAGAACTTGTCCAATTAGGTCAAACTTATTCAATCAATCCTTACACCTTTTGACTTTATTTTACAAATTGAGGCATGATGAATCATATTAGGACTTATCATGATGTACTTTAAAGCATTATCATTGATGGAGCTTGAATCTCGATGAATAAAATGTTGAAGAAGGCATGGAAATAAAATCATGAACCTATGAATCCACATGATGAAATGTATTGTGCCCTCACCTATATGATCATCAATTAGAGCAAACACTTGTTGCATTTATTAGTTAAAATTTAATTAATACAAAACAAATATGATCACAATATAAAAATCAATGTCCTTGGTGATTCCTCATTAGCAAACCTAAAGATAGGGAGAAGAGCCAAACCCTAGTGTGATCTTCATATGATTGAGTTTATATGAGATGATAGAGGAATCTTAGGAGCAAAAATTAGGGTACAACAGCTGCCCTTATTTACGTGTCTTCTATCCGGAGATACGAAGGTTAAAATCTTCGTGTCGACGCGATTGAAGCTACCATGGTCATACGATGACCCGCGCCTGTCCCGTTAACATCCTAACACAAGGTTGTTCACCAAATACAATGGTGAAACAACACTGTTAAAAGGGTTAAAAACATAAGAAAGATCTTTGAGTAAAATAGGGTAGACAACTCTTAGTTACTTGATCAAAAATCTTGCAAAAAATCCTTGCTATTTTTCAAAACACACTCCACAACACAATTTCAAAACAACTTTCAAAACATTGGAAACCTTTCAAAAAGACATACACCTTTGTATACATTCAAACCAGAATCATTACAAAGGTTGCCTAGACAAGGCATCTTTTTCAAAACATTTTCAAAACCACACACACAAAGCACCATTTCAAACAATTGAAAAACAAAGGCAAGTGATCTAAAACAAGTAACTAAGAGCCCATGGATAACCATGGATGAAAAGGGTGCTAGCACCTTCCCTTTTCATAATCTACCCCCCGAACCCACGAAAACATCTCAAAGGTCTTTCCTGTGCTTTTTGACCTTTCCTTAGGATAAAATAAAAAGTCGGTGGCGACTCTTGCTAAACTGAAACATTTGCGAACACAAACGCAAAATCCCAAGTCAGTTCTCCCACCGTATCACAGAACGGGCGACTCTGCTGGGTAGTATTTCTAAAAAGTGGGGTTACCTTAGGGTTTTAGATCACCTATACATGCTTACTTTGAATGCTTTGATTGCTTTACTTTTTGGGTTCCTTGTTTGGGTTTGTTGTAAATCCTACACCCGGATTTGGGGGCACCTTTTTTAGGTAAATAGCAATAAACTGTGAGGGAACTGTGCGGGGTATATCGACATGGTTGAAGCAGTAGCTATGTTAGTGTTACATATTTGTGGGTACCGGTAGCCCTTTGTTGTACCCCAAAATTTCCCCTCCCATATTCTTCAAGATTTGTCAAGATCAATCTTCAAATGCTTCAAGATTCCTCAAGGGTTGCACAGTCAAACATCCTCCTAAGCCAGTCAAAATTAGGGTTTTGGTTCTTGCAAGGAAGTTAAGGTTTTCAATGGCCCAATCAAGTCCCATATGCTCATACACATTGTCAAGCACCTATATGTCAAGTTTCAAGACTCACAACATCAAGTTGCACAGTCAAAAGCCCTATTTGGTTCACAATCAACTGCAGGGGCAAAATGGTCATTTGGCAGTCAAATGTCAAAATTTTTGGTCAACATCTTATTTTGAAGCCACAATCATCATTTGATCAATTCTTGATCATGATTCTACAAGCATGGCTCAAAAATCATCAAGATGCAAAAGTTTCCATTTTTGGACAGTTGAAAAGTCAACTGTAACTTGACCAAGGCATAACCTTTTCATGGTTCATCATAAAAATCCCATCCAATGCTCATTTTGAAGGGGATGACATTTCCTACAACTCATCTTCACATTCCAAGTCCAAGAAATTCTCTCACAAAAAGTTATCAATTTCTACATTATAGGTCATTTTCAAAAGTCAACAAAAAGGCATTTTAAGTCAAAGACCATAAATTGAGATTGGTAAATCAAAATGACATGGGACCAAAGGCATTGGTTAGAGGACTTCAATACCTTCCAAAATGTCCAAGAACATGTTCATATGATCAAAATTGAGCAAGATGTGCATTGGAGAAGTTGGGAAATTTTTGGGAATTTGCAAAAGTCAACTTTGCCCAAAACACTTCATTTTTGCTAATGGGCCTCAAATTCCTTCTTGAATCTTTGTCCAAGGCCTATGCACGACCCATTGAACTTAAATTGATTTATTTTCTTATTTTTAATTAATTAATTGAATTTTTATTAATATTAATTCATTTAATTCATTTAATTGTAGGAAAATTCAAAAGATATGGTTTTCAAATCTTTTTGTGATGCAAATAAGGTCAACACATGCTGAAGATTTCGTGCATCACTCAAGGGGACCAAATATCCAATTTTAGCAAGTTTTATCAATCAAAAAAGTTGGAAAAAGATTTGATTGAAATCAAATATTGAAATCATAAAGCCGTGGATTCTTGGACAAAGATTGAACCCTAATTCCATTCTACTATAAGAGCATAACCAAACCCTAAAGCCTTACACGTGCAAAAACTGCTGCAAGAACCATAGTCAAATTCCAAAAATTCAAAGAAAGCTTGAAACTGTTTTTCATATTGCAGACCAATTCAAAGCCTTAGAACGATTCCAATACATTGCTGGGACACTCAGGAACACATTGCAATAAAAAACAAGCCTCAAAGCTCAAGAACACGTCCAAACAGAATCACGGTTTGCTTATTCTTTTTCAGAATCGAAACTCACGTTTTATGCATCGTTAACATGATATAATCATTGCTTTGCATTGCTAACATCATTCTGAAGCTAATGGTACAGATTAATTTGATTATGGTGCCCTAAAACGAAAACTGCCATTGGAGAATGCTAGGGTTTCCAAGCTTCAAAATTAGGGGTTTGCTATTGAGGAAAAATTGGACCTTCTTAGACCTATGGTTGAATTCGTCAAGGCCAGACGAACTCAACCCAACCCTCGCGCCCTATTTATATAATGCACAGACCTAATCGCTATTTTTGGCATTTGCACTTTGTGGGGGTTAAAAACATCCGCTATCTGATCTTTGTTTTAAAGGTTTAACGAAGGAGACGAGTACGTGTAGGCATGGGACTGGATAATTCAAAGGATGGCGCGCGTTTTATAAATATCCAGTATAAGCATTAGTTTTCTATATTATAATTACTCATCATTATGTTAACAGATGCAACGCTTGGCTTAGTGGAGAATGAGGTGGCTGATCACCATTAGGACCTGGGTTCGATTCCCCGGGCCCCCAAACGCTTGTTCTATTTTTTCATAATATGTTCTAATGCAGCGCTTGTCCAGAATTCCATCATGCAACCTCACAGATCAGCATGCCAAGTGTCTCAAAAGACATATCCAAAGGCCAAAGATGAAAGGCTATGGTGTTCTCTAGTCAAAACGTGCCTAGCTAATTCCCAGAAGTCAATAAAGGCTTGCAACAAATGGGCCAGAATTGCTTCTTTAAAACCTCCATCTGGGCCAACATACCCCCCATGGTTTCTAGTTCTTTTTTATTTTCTTTCTTTTTTTATTTTCTTTTAACTAATTATTATTATTATTATTATTTAATTACCTCATAAATTAATATTTTTATAATAAATTCAGAATTAAAAAAATGCAAATATTTTTATTATTAGTATTATTTATTAATCTCACTTTTTAATTATTTTTGTAAATAAACTCAAATTAATTAATTAGTTAATTAGGTTAACTTTGACATTTTTTACAATAAATAAAACAAACTTAGACTTAGGGTTTTCTTAATTTTTAATTTCTTTTCTTTTTATTTTTCATTAAAGACTTAAAAAACATAAAAAACATTTTTTTTCTTTTTAATTAAATGATTAATTAGTACTAGGTTTAATATTATCATTAAATTGCAAAAAAGGACAAAACTTAAATTCTTTTCTCAAAAAGGGTCAAAACCCTAAGGACGTCCCGATTCTATTTCTCTTCGCACATTATTCTTATTTTGATTGTTTATGTATCTGCTCAAAGGATGTAATAGTTAATTAGGATTTTACCGCTTTTCTTTACTTTCCGCACTTATTTACCAAAACGGGTTTTTATTTTTGGCGATGTATAGACCCGCGCCTTGTAATAGCGTAGATTCATATTTCCGCACTTTATTTTCCGCACTCTTAACTGTTAAAAATGCATGAAAGATTTGTATGACAAATTAAAACCAATTCGTAGCTCATAAATGCATGACCAAAGATAAACATTAATTGAAAAACAACACACATGCACATGCCACTCTTAGGGTATGCCTCACTGGTTGCCTCGAACATGGTCGTCAAGTATAGGGTGTCTTAGAGGTCGCCCTCCTGTCTAAAGATCTAGTTGCCTCGAAACGGTTGCCTCGGATAAAAAAGGATCTAGGACATTAGGGTTACTTCTAAGGTGTCCTACTATTGCTTTGGTGACCACACATGTCCCATATAATCGAATTGACCCGAATAACTCCAACGACGGTGCTACCTACTTCTCAATGGTGGGATAGCACTATCTAAAGGACTCTTACACAGCCTAATTCCTTAGGGTAGGTAGATCTCATGGGTACTTGCTCTCTCAAAACAAACAAAAATACTTTTCGCACTCACACTTTCTAAAAGTTTTTCAAACAAATTTTTCATACACTCTTGAGGACAGATACAAGACTTACTTAGAAATTTTTCAACCGAAACTTTTTCAAAACCCACACACATTTGAAAAGCAAACATCTTTTGAAAACATAAGAGTAAGTACCTAAGAGCCCGTGGATAACCACGGATAGAAAGGGTGCTAACACCTTCCCTTTCTATAAATCTACCTCCCGAACCGAGAAACATCTCGAAAAGGAATTTTGCTGTGCTTTTGTCCTTTCCATGTTGGAGAACATAAAAAACGGTGGCGACTCTTGCTTACCGCGACATTTCGCGAACCAGCATTAAAAAACAGTCAGTTCTATTTCCACCGATCACAGAACAGGCGACTCTGCTGGGGATATTATAAAGTGAGGTGTACCTTAGGATTAGATCATACTTATATTTTCAATTGCTTGTTTTGATTGCTTTGTATTTGTGGGCTTGCATCGGAGTTTCATAGATTCTAACCCGGATCTGGGGAATACCCTTTTAGGTAGCATAAGCTGTGAGGGACCTGTCCGGCGTAGACCGACACGGGTGAAGCAGTGTCTACGTTGGTGTGGCACCTTGGTCTGTACCGATATCCCTTGTGTTGCAACGAGGAGAATATGGGTCTTCTGAGGAGTCATTAAGCGCCAACCGACCTTAGAACCCTAAATTGACCCAACTTGGCCATAGAACAGTAGCAGTATGCTACACCCATTGAGGCTAAACTCTCGCGATGGTTCTGGCCGCAAGAAAAGATTGCGACGCTGGAGTTATGACCGATTGAGGGTAGTCAGTGATATTGGGATCCTCTAGAACCCGGTTACTTCTGATAGGACAGGTCTTAACCAACGAAACTGAAAGAGGGTAGTACCTAAACTCTGTGCTGGCCTAAACTCTAAGGGTTGTCTTGTGTGACTTGTGTGCCTTATCATGTTTGCCTTTGTGAATATTTGTGGTGTGCTTTCCCATAACATCATGCCATCATAACATTGCATGCATCCTGCATAAGGACTGACCCATTTCAAAGACAAGAGGGTTTCATCTTTGCTATGTTTTGTAGGACATTATGATGCCCGTGCGAAGGAATACTATCCGGATCAATTTTGTTCACCCACCTGATCTGCTTAAAGAGTTGGTTGACAGAATTCCAAACACTACTTCCTTCATCCAGAGGCATGGTTCTCTTCTCGGTTTAGTCACTTCAAAGTGGGACCAACAACTGATGAGTGTCCTGACCCAGTTTTATGATCCCCTATATCATTGCTTCACCTTTCAAGACTTCCAGCTGGTCCCTACCCTGGAAGAATTCTCTTATTTGCTTGGTATCCCTATCTTGGATCAGACTCCATTCACTGGTTGAGAAAAGACTCTTAGACTTGAGGAGATTGCAGCAGCCCTTCCTTTGACCAACAAGGAGGTAATGGATAACTGGGTAACTAGAAGTGGAGTTAAGGGCTTTTTGGCTAAGTTTCTGATTGGTAAAGCTAATAGTTTCTGAAATGACTTAGACTTCAGGGCGTACGAAGACCTTCTGGCTCTCTCAATCTATGGTCTGGTTCTGTTTCCAAATCCTGATAGCTTTGTCAATGTCAATGCCATAAGGATCTTCATGTCTCGGAACCCTATGCCCACTCTCTTGGGTGATATCCTGCAACAACTCTATGCTCGTACTGCCCAAAGACGGGGAACTCTGTGGTGTTGTGCTCCTTTGTTAGTGAGGTGGTTTATTTCGCACCTCCCTAAGTTCGTGCTGAAGAACAAATAAGGAAGGGGCTGGGCTCATAGGTTAATGTCTCTCACTGATAATGACGTCATTTTGACTCTCAGAGGTTTGGATGAGGTAGACATTATTGATCGTTGTGGAGAATATCTTAATGTTCCATTGATCGGTACCCAGGGAGGAATCTCTTATAATCCATGTTTAGCTCTCCGTCAGTTTGGAAGATCCAGAAGAGCAGGGCCTCATGAGATGTTGGTACCTCATATCAGTTTTGAGTTTCAGGCAGATAGTGACGAGCTGCGTCGTAGATTCATCAAGGCTTAAGACAAAATTCACAAAGCTGACCCACATGAGTTGGGACCGAAGACTTCTCTACCTATGGAACCCTACTACAGATGGGTCCGCATCCGTGCTCAGAAGTTAGGTATGCCATATGAAGCTGTCAGGCCTATCATTCTTGAATTTCCTAACAAAGATGGAGTTCCTCCAACTGTTCTCCCTCCTCAGATACCCACTGATGTTGATACACTAAAGAGGTCTTGGGCACAACTACAGGAAGAACGGGATTCTTATCGGGAAAGGTTCAACGAGCAGGAACAGAAAATCCAGAAGCTGACTAAGCAATTGGAGAATGAGCGAACCCTGAATGACTACATCCGTACTGAGAAGAGGAGGCCATGGGAGCACTGATGGGCCTTGGATAGTTCTTTTACAGCTTTCATTTCCTTTTCAGTATTTTCATTTATGTAACGCCTAAGGGCAATTTCCTGAACAATTCAAAGTTTAATCTAATGAAGTGTGTTTCCTTTTTGTTTACAAAGTTGAACCCCGATTGTCTTTGAAAACATAAATCATACGCATTCCATGCATCATATGCATAACAGGTACTCTTTTCTACAGGTTGCTTAATCTTCTTCGCTGTTTATTTTAGCAGTCATCATGAATCCTGAATCATCCAACGAACAAGCTATCAAGGCCCTCCAGGCCCAGAACGCCCAGTTTCAAGAGCTGGTCATGAGCTTAGCCCAAGGTCAAGAGGAATTGAAGGCTCTGCTGGTGAAGAAGAAGAAGAAGAGGACTGTGCTATTCAACACTGGACGGAGGTTTGGGAATACACTGCATAATGAGGCTGATTAGGCTACTTCCTCTGTAGGGAAAGGCAGTCCCCAAGGGGGAAGGGTTCCTAGTCCTGTGGTCTCCGACAACGAGACAGATTTCAATGATGAACAGTACCCTCCTGCTGAGGACAGGTACAAGCAATTAGAGGACCAACTGAGTGCTATGGAGATTCAGCATCTGCCTGGGTTGGATTTTGGAGATCTAGGTTTATCTTCGGGGGTGGTGATCCCACACAAGTTCAAAGCACCTTCTTTTGCGAAGTATGACGGAGCTTCCTGCCCTAAGCTGCACCTCCGTTCTTATGTAAGGAAGATCCAACCGTATACTGCAGACAAGAATCTATGGATCCATTTCTTCCAGGATAGCCTTTCAGGGGCTCAACTCGAGTGGTTCTATCAGCTGGATGGAGCCAGTATTCAAAACTGGGAGGACTTGGCTACTGCATTTTATAAGCAGTATCAGTACAATGCCGACCTCGCTCCTACACGTACCCAACTCCAGGGTATGTCGCTAGGATCGGGAGAAGGTTTTAAGGAGTACGCGCAAAAGTGGAGAGACCTGGCTGGCAGGGTGCAGCCACCGTTGACTGACCGTGAACTCGTGGACATGTTCTTGGGGACCCTGTCTGGTCCGTTCTTCAACCATCTGATTGGGAATTCTTCTGCTGGATTTACAGATCTGATCTTAACTGGTGAGAGGATAGAAGCTGGTATCAGGTCTGGGAAGATACAAAAGGATGCCTCCTCAAGCACTAAAAAGAAGCCCTTCAAGAAGGAATCTAGTGCTGTCTATGGTTCAAGAGGGCAGAATAAGTCTGAACACCGCCAAGCTGTCAACGCGGTGGTTATCTCAAAACTGGCTGGTGCCCCTCAACATTGCAACTAACAAAGGGAAGAGAGACCTAAAAGGCAAATTCACTCCCCTCAGCAAGACCTTGTCCCAGATACTGCCACAGTTGCTGGAGACCAATTTGGTAGCTCTAAGGGACCCTCCTAAGAATCCCAACAAGACACCTTCAAGGTATAACCCCAACGTTCGCTGCGCTTATCATTCTGACAAACCGGGGCATGCTACAGATGATTGTTGGACTCTGAGGAACAAGGTTCAGGATCTGATCGATGCAAAGGAGCTCCGGTTCGAAGCGCCCGAAGCTCCCAATGTGATCACTGCTCCCTTGCCAAAGCATGGCTAGGATTGAAAAAATTTTGTTCATTCGAATGTTCAAGTTGTATTTTTCTTTGATTGTTCAAACATTTTATTCATGTCAAACGTTGTTATTTCGTCAATGCATCGCATATGTCTGTTTTGAATCAATATATTCGCATTCGCTATATTTAAACTGCTTTCATTTTTTTGTGATGTTCAAACTCGCGATTAATAATTCTAAGCCTCTTGAGGGAGGATGACGAAAACGATACCACGATCTTTTACAGTATGCTTTTGAACAGACCCCGCTGATGAGGTACATGCATTGTTTCAATTCCTAAACACTGGAGTTATAAGGAAGATAATCCCTCGTCAACCCCTTTGAGCCAAAGAAGTAGGAGTTTTTCTTTTCGAAAATTAAAACCGTTAATCATAACCTGGGGCAGGGTAGTTTTCTCAGCTGATCCAAATTCACAAAATGGCATCAAAAGAGTCCTTCCAAAACAAAGACAATGATGGTTCTCTATAATCATAAGGACAGACAGTCATTATCTCTCAGAAATAAAAGCCCAGTAAGTCAAAACCTATGAAGGAGACTTACAAAAACTAGGGCATCCCGCTGACTGTAAATACAAAAAGAAACAGTTCAGGCAAAAATAGGGATAATAAAATCAAAAAGAAAGAGGTCCTGCAAACCCTCGGAAAAAAAGAAATGATTGCCTATTCAAAACAAATTGTCAATATCCGAACCATCACCGGAATATCAGAGCAAAGACTCAAACAAGGTCTAACGCACGATTAGCTGAGTTTAGGATCGAAGAACATCACGAAGAACGGGTGGGTACAAATAAAATTTTATGCTTTATCCTTTGTTTATTAAACCGTGAACCAGGCCACGTTATAACCCTCAAAAAAGTCCTAGCTGAAGCATGGGTTAGTTCGAAAGCATACGGTTACAAAAGGTATCCTGACTCCTTAAGGCTTGCGGTAAAACAACGAGTTGACATCGCATTTTACAAATTGGCTTGTTTTACGGAAAAATGCATTTTTCAAAATCTTCAAGACAGACATAAGCGTTGCATTTCTGATATAACATTGTTTGCATATGACTATTTTTTCGAACGGCAGAGAAATTCGCACGACGAATATCTAAGTGAACAAAAGTACTGCCAACCAAGGGGCAGACATGATCATGGTCCGTCATCTGGGGCAGTCCAGTCAAGATTCAGAGAATCTCTCTAATGCCAAATAGCCTGGGGAAAATCTCCGCCTGAGTCACTTGGGGCATTGGGCATGAATTCCAGCAACGAATCTTGCTTGATCAAACATCTTCTGTTGGTATGGCAACACTACTGATAGTGACAACTCCCTGTACTCTGAGAGCATGGACATAGTCGGAAAAAAAATACTACGCATAATCAAAGACCTGCTAGGTCGACTGGCCTAGGCAAAAATAAGGGCTTCCCAGCGAACCAAAAGGGTTCGGGCAAAAACAAGGGATGAAAATGAAAAAATCTGTACACCCGGCAAGTCGAAAACCTGAAAAGGAGGGTTGGGCAAAAATGGGTATCCCGGTGGACTGAAAACCCGAAAGGGCGGTCCAGGCAAAAGTTAGGGATTAAAGCGTACGACTATGTCCTGTCATCTCGTCACTTGCCTACCAGAAGAAGATTTGTCAATCGGCAAGTATCAAACACCTCACAGGCCTTCCTCTCGCGCAGAAACTGGGGCAATAAGAATGGTCTGAACGATCTAGTTGCTCTGTCCACCAAGGTACCAAGGTAAATTCAGCAGAAGAACTTGACCAGGATACATTCATCCCCGTTGAGTAAGACAAGATTCAGCCACGCTCTCTCCAAGAAGAGTTGGTCTCCAATCATCCCGAAAAGGCACAATATCTCCAGCAAGTCAACAACACTCTCCCCAAACAGAGTTAGTCTACTGTCAGCCTTAAAGAAGTTGGGCATCCCCAGAAGATCTCAGCATTCCCCAGCGGAGTATACAGATATTCCTCTACAAGCATCCCCGGTAGTCTTAATATAAGATCGTTCCTCGGCGGAATACCAGACACCCTAGTGGAGCCATTCCCCAGTGCAATCCAAAAGCTTCCCCAGGAGAATTGAATCATCTCCCCAGTAGATTCTGGAAGCTTACCCCCTGCAGAGTACCAATGTATCTCTCCCGACCATGTTCAGAGGTTATTCCCCACCAGAACCTATAACTGGGTTGTCCTCAGCTAATTACCACGGAAAGATCGTCCTCGGCGAAGTTCTTCTTATCCCCCAGCGGAGTTATCATCAAAACCTCAGCGAAGTATCTCTTCCCACAGAGTAGTCCCCCGCAGAGTAATCTCTCCACCAAGTTTATTCCCCGACGGAGTCATCTGCTCCTACCGGTTTATTCTTGTAACCATCATCCCCAGCGGAAACGAAGAACTGTACTCTTCAACATCAGCCCAGGATTCAACAAACTCCCGGCATTCGTCAAGGATTTATTTTCCCAGACGAAAATACGTTCATAAACATCACATTATCATATATCATGATACATGCATATACGCATCATATCATGCAATCTCATTTATGTCGAGAACATCATTGCTTGATCCATATCATGCGTTGCATATGACTGACCTTTACCTTTCAGGAAGGATACAGTTAAATGATCAGCTATGTCAAAGTAGACAAATATAGTCGAAAGAGACCAATCCAGTCAAAAAAGACAAGTACAGTTAAACCCCAAAGGTTTTTCTTATGCTCATCCAATCAAAGAAGACAAGTCTAGTGGAAATTAATTCCTAAAGTCATTAAAGACAACCCGTCATTATAGATATCCGTCGTTATAGACACCCGTCGTTATAGACACCCGTCGTTATAGACACTCGTCATTATAGACACTCGTCATTATAGACACCCGTCGTTATAGACACTCGTCGTTATAGACACCCGTCGTTATAGACACCTGCCGTTATAGACATCCGTCGTTATAGACACCCGTCGTTATAGACACCCGTCGTTATAGACACCCGTCGTTATAGACACCCGTCGTTATAGACACCCGTCGTTATAGACACCCGTCGTTATAGATACCCGTCGTTATAGACACTCGTCGTTATAGACACCCGTCGTTATAGACACCCTTCGTTATAGACATCCGTCGTTATAGACACCCGTCGTTATAGACACCCGTCGTTATAGACACCCGTTGTCATAGACACCCGTCGTATTAGACAACCCGTCGTTATAGACACCCGTCGTTATAGACACCCGTCGTTATAGACACCCGTCGTCATAGACACCCGTCGTTATAGACACCCGTCGTCATAGACACCCGTCGTTATAGACACCCGTCGTTTTAAACAACCCGTCGTTGAAAACAACCCGTCCCCAGAGACAACCCGTCGTTGAAAACAACCTGTCCACAGAGACAACTCGTCAAGAAAGACAAAACCTGGTTCAGTTAAATTGATTCCTGAAGATTTTTCTGAGATAACCTGTCAGTAGAGACAACCTACCAACCTTTTGGAGTTCCAGATTCGATACCTGTACCTAGCCAGGGCATATCTGTGGGCGACCAATTCCAGATTCGATTCCTGTATCTAGCCAGGGCACATCTGTGAGCAATTGTTTGTGGATTCGATACCTGTATCTAGCCAGGGCATATCTGCATAAAGAGTTTGAAGATCAACACCTGTAGCAGGCCAGGAAATTATCTTTCTTTCTCAAGTACGCAAGTTCTCGCTAAGGAATCTCTTACGCGATCGACACCCCCGATGGCATCTATAAGCCCATCTCCACAACTATCCACATCTCCAAATGGCATCTATAAGCCCATTCCCGACAAGGTTTTGTCACACTTCCAGATGGCATCTATAAGCCCATCCTCCAATCCATTACACTTCTAAATGGAATCTATAAGCCCATTCCCGACAAGATCCTGTCACATCTCCAGATGGCATCTATAAGCCCATCCTCCTATCCATCATATATCCAAATGGCATCTGTAAGCCCATTCCCGACATCGCATTGCTGATACTCTACTATGCGAGTGCAAATTTCTGGGCACTTTAGTGTTCAATCATCTTCCACCTTCGGATCACGAAAGGCATGCAAGCCAATCTACATCCTCAGGTCTAAGAAGATTGAACAGGGGCAATTGTTGTACCCCAAAATTTTCCCTCCCATATTCTTCAATATTTGTTAAGATCAATCTTCAAATGCTTCAAGATTCCTCAAGGGTTGCACAGTCAAACATCCTCCTAAGCCAGTCAAAATTAGGGTTTTGGTTCTTGCAAGGAAGTTGAGGTTTTCAATGTCTCAATCAAGTCCCATATGCTCATGCACATTGTCAAGCACCTATATGTCAAGTTTCAAGACTCACAGCATCAAGTTGCACAGTCAAAAGCCCTATTTGGTTCACAATCAACTGCAGGGGCAAAATGGTCATTTGGCAGTCAAAAGTCAAAAATTTTGGTCAACATCTTATTTTGAAGCCACAATCATCATTTTATCAAGTCTTGATTATGATTCCACAAGCATGGCTCAAAAATCATCAAGATGCAAAAGTTTCCATTTTTGGACAGCTGAAAAGTCAACTGTAACTTGACCAAGGCATAACTTTTTCATGGTTCATCAGAAAAATCCCATCCAATGCTCATTTTGAAGGGAATGACATTTCCTACAACTCATCTTCACATTCCAAGTCCAAGAAATGCTCTCACAAAAAGTTATCAATTTCTACATTATAGGTCATTTTCAAAAGTCAACAAAAAGGCATTTTAAGTCAAAGACCATAACTTGAGATTTGTAAATCAAAATGACATGGGACCAAAGGCATTGGTTAGAGGACTTCAAGACCTTTCCAAAATGTCCAAGAACATGTTCATATGATCAAAATTGAGCAAGATGTGCATTGGAGAAGTTGGGAAATTTTTGGGAATTTGCAAAAGTCAACTTTGCCCAAAACACTTCATTTTCTCTAATGGGCCACAAATTCCTTCTTGAATCATTGTCCAAGGCCTATGCACGACCCATTGAACTTAAATTGATTTATTTTCTTATTTTTAATTAATTAATTGATTTTTAATTAATATTAATTCATTTCATTCATTTAATTGTAGGAAAATTCAAAAGATATGGTTTTCAAATCTTTTTGTGATGCAAATAAGGTCAACACATGCTGAAGATTTCGTGCATCACTCAAGGGGACCAAATATCCAATTTTAGCAAGTTTTATCAATCAAAAAAGTTGGAAAAGATTTGATTGAAATCAAATATTGAAATCATAAAGCCATGGATTCTTGGACAAAGATTGAACCCTAATTCCATTCTACTATAAGAGCATAACCAAACCCTAAAGCCTTAGACGTGCAAAAACTGCTGCAAGAACCATAGCCAAATTCCAAAAATTCAAAGAAAGCTTGAAACTGTTTTTCATATTGCAGACCAATTCAAAGCCTTAGAACGATTCCAATACATTGCTGGGACACTCAGGAACACATTGCAATCAAAAACAAGCCTCAAAGCTCAAGAACACGTCCAAACAGAATCACGGTTTGCTTATTCTTTTTCAGAATCGAAACTCACATTTTATGCATCCTTAACATGATATAATCATTGCTTTGCATTGCTAACATCATTTTGAAGCTAATGGTACAGATTAATTTGATTATGGTGCCCTAAAACGAAAACTGCCATTGGAGAATGCTAGGGTTTCCAAGCTTCAAAATTAGGGGTTTGCTATTGAGGAAAAATTGGACCTTCTTAGACCTATGGTTGAATTCTTCAAGGCCAGACGAACTCAACCCAACCCTCGCGCCTTATTTATATAATGCACAGACCTAATCGCTATTTTTGGCATTTGCACTTTGTGGGGGTTAAAAACCCCCGCTATCTGATCTTTGTTTTACAGGTTTAACGAAGGAGACGAGTACGTGTAGGCATGGGACTGGACAATTCAAAGGATGGCGCGCGTTTTATAAATGTCCAGCATAAGCATTAGTTTTCTATATTATAATTACTCATCATTATGTTAACATATGCAACGCTTGACTTAGTGGAGAATGAGGCGGCTGGTCACCATTGGGACCTGGGTTCGATTCCCAGGTCCCCCAAACGCTTGTTCTATTTTTTCATAATATGTTCTAATGCAGCGCTTGTCCAGAATTCCATCATGCAACCTCACAGACCAGCATGCCAAGTGTCTCAAAAGACAGATCCAAAGGCCAAAGATGAAAGGCTATGGTGTTCTCTAGTCAAAACGTGCCTAGCTAATTCCCAGAAGTCAACAAAGGCTTACAACAAATGGGCCAGAATTGCTTTTTCAAAACCTCCATCTGGGCCAACATACCCCCCTTGGTTTCTAGTTCTTTTTTATTTTCTTTCTTTTTTTATTTTCTTTCTTTTTTTTATTTTCTTTTAACTAATTATTATTATTATTATTTAATTACCTCATAAATTAATATTTTTATAATAAATTCAGAATTAAAAAAATGCAAATATTTTTATTATTAGTATTATTTATTAATCTCACTTTTTAATTATTTTTGTAAATAAACTCCAATTAATTAATTAGTTAATTAGGTTAACTTTGACATTTTTTACAATAAATAAAACAAACTTAGACTTAGGGTTTTCTTAATTTTTAATTTCTTTTCTTTTTATTTTTCATTACAGACTTAAAAAACATAAAAAACATTTTTTTTCTTTTTAATTAAATAATTAATTAGTACTAGGTTTAATATTTTCATTAAATTGAAAAAAAGGACAAAACTTAAATTCTTTTCTCAAAAACGGTCAAAACCCTAAGGACGTCCCGATTCTATTTCTCTTTGCACATTATTCTTATTTTGATTATTTATATATCTGCTCAAAGGATGTAATAGTTAATTAGGATTTTACCGCTTTTCTTTACTTTCCGCACTTATTTACCAAAACGGGTTTTTGGTTTTGGCGATGTATAGACCCGCGCCTTGTAATAGCGTAGATTCATATTTCCGCACTTTATTTTCCGCACTCTTAACTGTTAAAAATGCATGAAAGATTTGTATGACAAATTAAAACCAATCCGTAGCTCACAAATGCATGTCCAAAGATAAACATTAACTGAAAAACAACACACATGCACATGCCACTCTTAGGGTACGCCTCACTGGTTGCCTCGAACGTGGTCGTCAAGTATAGGGTGTCTTAGAGGTCGCCCTCCTATCTAAAGATCCAGTTGCCTCGAAACGGTTGCCTCAGATAAAAAAGGATCTAGGACATTAGGGTTACTTCTAAGGTGTCCTACTATTGCTTTGGTGACCACACATGTCCCATATAATCGAATTGACCCGAATAACTCCAACGACGGTGCTACCTACTTCTCAATGGTGGGATAGCACTATCTAAAGGACTCTTACACAGCCTAATTCCTTAGGGTAGGTAGATCTCATTGGTACTTGCTCTCTCAAAACAAACAAAAATACTTTTCGCACTCACACTTTCTAAAAGTTTTTCAAACAAATTTCTCATACACTCTTGAGGACAGATACAAGAGTTACTTAGAAATTTTTCAAACGAAACTTTTTCAAAACCCACACACATTTGAAAAGAAAACATCTTTTGAAAACATAAGAGCAAGTACCTAAGAGCCCGTGGATAACCACGGATAGAAAGGGTGCTAACACCTTCCCTTTCTATAAATCTACCTCCCGAACCGAGAAACATCTCGAAAAGGAATTTTGCTGTGCTTTTGTCCTTTCCATGTTGGAGAACATAAAAGACGGTGGCGACTCTTGCTTACCGCGACATTTCGCGAACCAGCATTAAAAAACAGTCAGTTCTATTTCCACCGATCACACCCTTGAGTAGTCAAGGAGAATACGGGGCCGCTGAGTGATGTCATGAAGCACTAACGAACTCTTAGAACATTACTTGACCATCTTGGCCTTTATTAGGGGTAGTGAGATGACCGACTTTGGTGCAGTCCGAAGTTGGTAGATACTCGATACTACACTCATTGAGGATTGTTTTCTTGGAATATTTTGGTCGCCAGTTAAGTGGCTAAACCAAAACAATGAACACAGAAAATAATCCAGTGATATTGAGCTCCTTAGAACCCAGTTTCTATTTTAGGACAGGTTGAGCCAACTAACTTCAAGAGGGTACTTACCTATAAACCCCATGCAAGCCTAAAACCTAAGGACTTGTTTGCTTTGTGTGAATATGATTACCTGATATAAACTTGCTTACTTCTGCATACATGTACATAACATCATAACATCATACCATAGCATTTTCAATAACCATTTCAAGGATCTCGAGGGTCTTTTGATGCAGGGTCATGTTGAACCAGACGTCTACCAAAGGGTAAGATGGTTCCCCTCTAAACAAACGTCGTCGAAGATCAAGTGCAACAACTTGAATTGGGGGCTATGAGCCACTTGACATAGTGAGCTTGATTCTTGTGGAAAGACATCCACCAGTATAAAGTTCTCCAATCAAAGATGTTGATCGAGGTTCAACCTCTAACATTTTCTTGTGTTTACCCCGCGAGATCCTTGAAAACATGCATCCACATATCATGCATCATATCATGACAGGTTTCTCCCATACAGGTCTCCTTATCTTCCTACTGTTTATTTCAGTAAGATGGATATGGAACAAACGATGAAAGATCTCCAAGCTCAAAACGCTCAATTCCAACAAATGCTTCTGGCTATGGGTAAAGGGCAAGAGGATCTGAAAGCTCTCCTTCTCAAAGACAAGAAGAAGAAGAAGTCCAAGAAGGCAGCGGGCATCCTAAACTTGAAAAGAAGACCTAAAACCCTAGATCTTTCAACTCCATCCAACATAGGGGATAGTCTTGAAGAAGACCACAATTTGGAGATCAATGATGTTGAAGCTGACTACTCCGAAGAACAATATCCTCCCGCTGATGACAAGTATAAACAGTTGGAGGATCGCCTCAGTGCTATGGAGATTCAACAAATACCTGGCTTGGATTTAGGAGACATGGGTTTAGTTTCTGGATTAGTCATCCCTCCAAAGTTCAAAGTCCCTACCTTTTCCCTATACGATGGAGTCTCTTTCCCTAAGATGCACTTAAAGTCTTATGTCCGCAAGATTCAACCATACACAACTGATCCAAAGCTTTGGATCCATTTATTCCAAGAAAGCCTAGTAGGGACTCAACTCGAATGGTTCTATCAATTGGAGAGTTCTCGCATCCACACCTGGGACGATTTAGCTGCTGCTTTCTTCTATAAGCAGTATCAGTACAATGCTAATCTTGCACCAACTCGTGTGAAATTGCAGAACATGACCACGGGTTCCAACGAGAGCTTCAAAGGATACGCCCAAAAGTGGAGAGATCTGGCTGGTAGAGTGCAACCCCCTTTAACTGGCAGGGAGCTGATTGGCATCTACATGAGAACTTTGACAGGGCCTTTCTTCAAACACTTGATCGGAAGCTCTTCATCCGGGTTCACCGAGCTAATACTGATCAGCGAAAGGGTCGAAGCTGGCATCAAAAGTGGGAAGATTCAAGAAGCTACACCTTCTGATGCTCAGAAAAAGCCTTACAATGGGAAGAAAGAGTCCAATGCAGTGACTGGTCAAAAGAGTCATCATGATCAACATGTAGGGGCAATCCTGATCTCTGATCCCACGCCTGTTCAACAAAGACAGGGCAATAGGCGTAGGGTAAGATATAAAGAAAGGAAGTACACTAACATCACCATGCCTTTGTCTCAAGCATTACAACAATTGCTGAAGGTGAAACTGATCACACTAAAGGATCCTCCTCAAAATACTGATACCTCCCCTTCTAGGTACAATCCAAGCATAAGATGTGCCTATCATTCTGACAGTCCCGGACATGACATCGACGAATGTTGGACTTTGAAGAACAAGATTCAAGACTTGATTGATGCCAAGGAGATCGAGTTTTGACCCTCCGGAGACCCCAAATGTGATCACTGCTCCTATGCCAAATCATTGAGAATGTCTTTGTTTCATTTTGAATTTTCAATTGTAATCTCTTTTGTTATTCAAACAATTATCTGTTAATGTCAAACTCTGTTTCATTAATGCATTGCATATGTTTGTCTTGAATTTATCCATTCATTTTCACTATAATTATGCTCTCTTTATGACTTTCAACTCTTGCTAAAAGTTACAAGCCTTTAGAGGGAGGATGACGAAAACAATGCCATAATCTCATACAGTATGCTTTTGGACAGACCTTGCTGACGATGTACATGCATTTCTTTCAAATCCTAAACACTGGAGTCATAAGGAAGATAATCCCTAGTCAACCCCTTTGAGACAAAGAAGTAGGAGTTTTCTGTTTTAAAAACAAATTGAAACCTTTAATCAAAACCTGGGGCAGGGTAGTCTCTCAATTAATTCAAATGTGCTTTAAGTCGCAGTTCGTAATACAACGATCGACATCAAAAGCATTCCTCTGGAATCAAAAGACAGTGGTGGTTCCTTATCTCATAGGCAGTCATTACCTCTCAAAAAAAAGAAAAGCCCACTGAGCCAAAACCTATAAAGGAGGCTTAAGAAAGCTGGGGCATCCCGCTGACTGTAATCTCGAAAACAGGAACAGTCAGGCAAAAGTTAGGGATAACAAATCAAAAGAGCGAGGTCGCTACAAATCCTCAACAACATGAAAAATGTTGCAAAAATGACTGCCTTCCAACAAATTCAACTTGTGTGAACCATCACCAAAAACGTCGTTACAAATTCAATTGGAGTTCAAACGCACAATTAACTGAGTTTAGGATTGAAGAACATCACGAAGAGCGGGTGGGTACAAATATACTTTGAGCCTTTATCCTTTGTTTCTTGAACCGTGAACCAAGCCACGTTACAACCCTTCAAAAGTCCTAACTGAAGCATGGGTTAGTTCGAAAGCATACTGTTACAAAAGGTATCCTGACTTCTATAAGGCTCTGCTCTAAATCCTGAGTTTGAATTTTCTTAGCAAAATTTCTTTACTCGCTAAAACGCATTTTCAAAAAACTTCAAGACAAACATAAACTTTGCATTACTTGAATATCATTGTTTGCATATGGATATTTGTTTAACAGCGGAGAAATTCACACAATGAATATCCGATGAACAAAAGCTCTCTCAGTGAACAAAATCAATTCAAGAAGGATGACACTTCCATTGACGAATCTCCTATCAACAGGGGGACTTAACATGTCACTATCCAGCACACCTGGGGCAGTCCAGTCAAGATTTCCAGAAATCTCTGAAGAAGTGCAGAGTAACCAGGGGCAAGTCTCCATCTCCGTCACTTGGGGCATTGAGCGTCAACCCCAACAAAGGGTTACATACAGTCAAACTTTTCCAAGAAGTGCCACAAACACTCGCTGCTAGGGGCAGTGACAAATCTCCCAAAAACCCTTCTCATAGGATGATTCCCCAGCAAGAGTATAATCTCTGACCCCCTTTCCCCAGCTGAATCAACCTCAAGAATCCTCAAGGACTTCCCCCAACGAAGATGTCACCTCTCTAGCAGACTGACGACAGGGTTTATTTCCCCAACAACACCAGGATTCCCCAGCTTGAGTTTGCCTCTCCGACTACTACAAATCAAAGGACCACAACTCCTCTTCCCCAGTAGACTACTCTACAATCCCCAGCAAGTTACTGTGAAACCTGGACCCGACCAAATGTCATTTTAACTTTGACTCCCCAGTAGAGCAACGGACAACTAAGACTCCTAAAATCCTTTTCCAAGCAGAAATAAGCATGCTCCCCACAGAGTTTTCAACTTCCCCCAGCGGAGTTCTCCTCAAACAACAAAACAGGAACCCCCGATGGAAATATTCTAAGAAAAGTTTGAAGACACACCTACTCTTCAACAGCAATCCGGGATTTAATAACTCCCCAACACTTGTCAAGGATTCATTATCCAAGACAAAATTACACTTCAACAACATTCATAACATATGCATACAAAATACATATGACACAAATCTCATTTTATGTTGAGAACACCATTACACAACGCATACATCATGACATTGCATACAACTAACTCTTTACCTTTTCAGGAAAGATCGATCGACAGATAAAAGTCATTACCTTTAAGAGTAGCAGTCGTCAAAGATTCCTTCATCATCCTGCTGAGGTTTTAGTCATCCAAGATTCCTTCATCATCCTGCTGAGGTTGTAGTCATCCAAGATTCCTTCATCATCCTGCTGAGTTTGTAGTCATCCAAGATCCCTTCATCATCCTGCTGAGGTTGTAGTCATCCAAGATTCCTTCATCATCCTGCTGAGGTTGTAGTCATCCAAGATTCCTTCATCATCTTGCTGAGGTTGTAGTCATCCAAGATTCCTTCATCATCTTGATGAGGTTGTAGTCATCCAAGATTCCTTCATCATCCTGCTGAGGTTTTAGTCATCCAAGATTCCTTCATCATCCTGCTGAGGTTGTAGTCATCCAAGATTCCTTCATCATCCTGCTGAGGTTGTATACATCCAAGATTCCTTCATCATCCTGCTGAGGTTGTAGACATCCAAGATTCCTTCATCATCCTGCTGAGGTTGTAGTCATCCAAGATCCCTTCATCATCCTGCTGAGGTTGTAGTCATCCAAGATTCCTTCATCATCCTGCTGAGGTTGTAGTCATCCAAGATTCCTTCATCATCCTGCTGAGGTTGTAGTCATCCAAGATTCCTTCATCATCCTGCTGAGGTTGTAGTCATCCAAGATTCCTTCATCATCCTGCTGAGGTTGTAGTCATCCAAGATTCCTTCATCATCTTGCTGAGGTTGTAGTCATCAAAGATTCCTTCATCATCCTGCTGAAGTTGTAGTCATCCAAGATTCCTTCATCATCCTGCTGAGGTTGTAGTCATCCAAGATCCCTTCATCATCCTGCCGAGGTTGTAGTCATCCAAGATTCCTTCATCATCCTGCTGAGGTTGTAGTCATCCAAGATTCCTTCATCATCATGCTGAGGTTGTAGTCATCCAAGATTCCTTCATCATCCTGCTGAGGTTGTAGTCATCCAAGATTCCTTCATCATCCTGCTGAGGTTGTAGTCATCCAAGATTCCTTTATCATCCTGCTGAGGTTGTAGTCATCCAAGATCCCTTCATCATCCTGCTGAGGTTGTAGTTATCCAAGATTCCTTCATCATCCTGCTGAGGTTGTAGTCATCCAAGATTCCTTCATCATCCTGCTGAGGTTGTAGTCATCCAAGATTCCTTCATCATCCTGCTGAGGTTGTAGTCATCCAAGATTCCTTCATCATCCTGCTGAGGTTGTAGTCATCCAAGATTCCTTCATCATCCTGCTGAGGTTGTAGTCATCCAAGATTCCTTCATCATCCTGCTGAGGTTGTAGTCATCCAAGATCCCTTCATCATCCTGCTGAGGTTGTAGTCATCCAAGATTCCTTCATCATCCTGCTGAGGTTGTAGTCATCCAAGATTCCTTCATCATCCTGCTGAGGTTGTAGTCATTCAAGATTCCTTCATCATCCTGCTGAGGTTGTAGTCATCCAAGATTCCTTTATCATCCTGCTGAGGTTGTAGTCATCCAAGATTCCTTCATCATCCTGCTGAGGTTGTAGTCATCCAAGATTCCTTCTGTTAGAACAAAGTTTGAATCTACTACCCTAAGTTTAAGTTTTGATGATAACAAAATGCTAAGATATATTAATTGTATGATTCATGTAAGACATATATGCTACCTAAAAATTACATTCTGTTTTACAGAAACTCTGATGGGTATCAGCAAAAGAATATCATCATCAGCATCAGAAGATGAAATATCAACATCAGTATCAGAGGATGTTATATCAGATACTAGAATCAGAAGATCAACATGTGCTTACGTTGAAGCTTGATGAACAGATCTGCGCGTAACAATCTGAACTCTGATCAAGAAAACAACAACTCATCCGCACCTAGCAGCGTCAGAATAAGCCAAAGCCAGAACACGCTTAAGTGGCAACAGTACTGTGCATTCAAGACTATTTATTATAAACGGCATTATTCTAGACAAAGATCTGCTTAATTTGGAAAGAATGTTATTGGCATTGAAACGGAATTAATTGACTCCAACGTACCATTTTTCAATGCTATATAAACAAGTCAGTGAAGATTGAATTGGCTAATTCTCTACAACTCTCTACACGCCTAAAGCTATTCATCATCTTCCTCACTCTTAGTTTGCTAAAACTCTCAAAGTCTTTACTCAATTATTTTTAGCACTCTAGTTCCATAAGCTTAACGTGTGTAGTATCACAGTTGTGATAAACAGTTTTTGTAGAAAACATTCAACACACTTAGATTTCATTTATCTGTAAGAAAGTATTCCCTTGAGAAACCGGTTTATGGTTTGACTCAAGAAGGCTTTATCAGTTGTTAAAGAAGTTGTAATATTCAGTTGAATATAGTGGATTAAGACCTCGTTGGAGATAGGCGAAATCACCTTGACGGGTGGACTGGAGTAGTTTGAGATCAAACGAACCAGGATAAAAATACCGTGTTGACTGCAATTGATTTCCAGTTTTTACAATTCAACCCCCTTCTTGTGTTTTTCACTTCTTCAATTGGCATCAGAGCGCCTGGTTCTGAGCTAAAACACTTAACCGTGTCAGTACAAGATCCAGCGTCAGAAAAACACAATGGCAGGAACTTATCAACACACCAACAATGACAACAATGAAGACAGAGACAGATTCAGCGGCAAACCTCCAGTCTTTGATGGATAAAATTTTGATTACTGGAAAGACAAAATTGAAAGCTTCTTTCTGGCACATGATGCTGATCTGTGGGACATGGTGACAGATGGATACACGGACCCAGTGAATGCAAGCGGTCAGAAGATTGACAGGAAAGCAATGTCTGATCATCAAAAGCGTGACTTCAAAAATCACCACAAGGCCAGAACCATTCTTCTCAGCGCCATCTCTTATGCTGAATATGAAAAGATCTCTAACAGAGACACATCAAAGAACATGTTTGACTCACTCAGAATGACGCATGAAGGCAACATTCAGGTCAAAGAAACTAAAGCTCTTGCGCTCATTCAGAAGTATGAGGCATTCAAAATGGAAGAAAGTGAATCCATTGAAACAATGTTCTCAAGATTCCAAATTCTGGTGGCTGGTCTCAAGGTTCTGGACAAAGGATACTCTACTGCTGATCATGTCAAGAAGATCATCAGAAGCTTGCCAAAGCAGTGGAGGCCAATGGTTACAGCGCTGAAGCTAGCTAAAGATCTCAACAAAATTTCTCCGGAGGAACTTATCAGCTCCCTCAGAAGTCACGAGATAGAGCTGGAAGCTGATGAACCTCAGAAGCAAGGTAAGCCTTTAGCATTAAAATCTAACAAAAAATCTGAGTCTAAAGTTTTGCAGGCAATTGAAGAAACATCTGATGGATCCTCATCAGAAGAAGACGAACTTTCCCTCCTCTCCAGAAGAGTGAACCAACTATGGAAGCAGAGGCAAAGGAAATTCAGGAATCCCAGAAGATCTGATCAGAATGAGTCCTCTTCCAGATACAGAAGGTCAGATTCTTCCTCTGGATACAGAAGATCTGAAGGCTCCTCAGGAAGCAGAAAGCCAAACACCAAGGACATCATCTGCTATGAATGCAATGAGCAAGGACACTACAAGAGTGACTGCCCAAAGCTTCAGAGGGAAAAGCCCAAAAAGAAGTTTGGAAGAGAAAAGAAGAAAAGTCTCATGGCTGCATGGGATGACTCTGACTCGTCTGAAGCTGACTCAGAATCAAATGATGAGAGAGCAAACATAGCTCTCATGGCCAACATTTCAGAAGACAGTGAAGCTTCTGAATCAGACTCAGAATCAGACAGTGAAGAGGTATTTCCTGACTTTGCAATTAATTTTACTAAGGATGAACTTGCTGAAAGCCTTAACGAAATTCTGGAAAGGTACCAGCAGATTAGAGTTAAATTCAGAAACCTGAAAAGGAATCTTGAATCTGACTCTGATAAGACTGAGAGTCTTAAATTGGAAAATTCTGAGCTGAAAAATAAAATTTCAAAGTTAGAAAATGTTTTACAAAACTCTAAGAAGGAAACAATTTCTAAAACTCCCAGCAGCGCTGATGAGATCATCAAGGAGTATGATCATAGCTTTCAGAAGTTCCTTGCTAAAAGCATAGATAGAAGAAAAATGGCTTCAATGATCTATGGAGTTAGCAGAAACGGCAGAAAGGGAATAGGATACCAAGGTAAGGTTCCTACACCAAAGAATGCCATGGATTTAACTATTAAACACACTCCTCTGAACTCACATTTTGTGTATGGTCACTGTGATACGGTGGGAGAACTGACTTGGGTTTTGCGTTTGTTTTCGCAAATGTTTCGGTTGAGCAAGAGTCGCCACCGACTTTTTATTTTATCCTAAGGAAAGGTTAAAAAGCACAGCAAAAACCTTTGAGATGTTTTCTTGGGTTCGGGGGGTAGATTATAGAAAGGGAAGGTATTAGCACCCTTTCTATCCATGGTTATCCATGGGCTCTTAGTTACTTGCTTAGATTAACTTGCCTTGATTTTCAATTGTTTGAAATGGTGCTTTGTGTGTGGGTTTGAAAATGTTTTGAAAAGAGGCCAATATGGTGGCAACCTTTGTAATGACCCATGTTTGGATGTATACAAAGGTGTATGTCTTTTGAAAAGTTTTCAATGTTTTTGAAAGTTGTTTTGAAAGTGTGTTGTGATGTGTGGTTTTAAAAAATAGGCAAGTGTTTTTGTTTTGCAAGTTGGCAAGTAACCAAGAGTTGTCTACTCCTAAATTTACTCAAAGATCTTTGCTATGTTTTAACCCTTTTAACAATTTTGTTCCACCATTGTATTTGGTGGACAATCTTGTGTTAGGATGTGAATGGGACGGGCGCGGGTCATCGTTTAGACCATGATTGCAATGGTGCCAAGTGTCTTTGGGCAATTTTTCCTTTAAGGGACTTTGATCATGTTTAGGAAACTTTCGAAAGCGTCATCGAGGGACTATAATCATTTGAATTGTTTTGTTTTGCCAAAGACACCTAACATGCAACATGGACCATTATTGAAGGCAACAAGTGGAGTAACCCTAGGGGTGCAAGTGTGATTAGTGTTGTCCATTTTCATGCTTTTTGTCTTTTGTTTAGTCAAGCTATTGGTTATTTGATTTTTGCATACAAAACCCTAAGTCTATCATGGCATATTTGGAAAGCTTTTAAATGCGAAAAGTAAAATCCTAAATTATTACAACACAATTATGGGATGGGGGTACAAATGTTCAAATGGGGATGAGGCTTAATAGGAGAATAGTGTCCAATAATTACAACCAAATCGAATCGATCGCAAATGTAATATGTATCAAATGTACATGAATAAGTAAATGTGTATGTGTAAATGTATTTGTGTAAGTGTATTTGATTTATTTACAAATGAAATAAGAATAAAAAAAAGATTAACTTTTGGATATTTTCATGTTTAGGGCAAAACCCTAATTTTTACAAATAAAAGGTATTTATTACTTAATATATGCAATATTTATTAATTATGTACAAAAAATAAATAAAAAGGAAGTATATTTGTAAAAAAGTAATTTTGAGGTCAAATATTAATAAAATAAAAAAAATGTATTATTTTTATGTTTTTATCCTAAATATTCTAATAAATATATAAGTATTTATAATATTTACTAAATATATTAAATATGTACAAAAATAACAATATTTATTATTTAAAAAAAGGTATATTTTAAGAAAATGTTTTCAAAAGATAAAATGAAATAAAATCAGAAAGTAAGTGTATTTTGTATTATTTTTTTAATATTTGAATAAAAAGTAAATACCTATTTATTTACATATATCAAATAAAACAAATAAATGCCAAAAAAATACAAAAAGAAGGTGAAAAATATTTTTTAATGTTTTTTTATATTTTAACAAAAAATAACAAGTCAGAAACAAAAAGAAAAAGTCAAAAAATGATAAAAATAAACACAATGGGCCAAGGGGGTGCAAGTGGAAAATGAGTGTGCAAATAGAAAGAACAAGTCAGACCCAGCCCAAAGCAAGCTTCTTCAACCTCCAGCAACAATTTTGTCAAAAACGCGCGCCTTTCCCACCTTGTTCAAATATCCTGATTCTTTGATTTTTAGCACAAACTTATAACACAAAAAATGTCAAGCATCAAACCACGAATCCATACATACCAAGAACTTGATCTAACTCTCAGAAATGAGAGATAATTTCTTCTCCCCCAATTCTTGACCTAACTTTTTCCTAATGTTCAGGTTCCAAATTCTCTTAACACACACAATATAAATGAAAAGTAATGATATGGGTGGATTCAGGGCCATGAGTAGGACATAACTTCTTCACAAACCTAAGCCTAGATATGCTTGGATAGAGAGATAGAAGTTCAAGAACTTACCTGTTCAGCTTGAATCGTGTACAACAATGGAGGTACTTTCAAGGCAATGTGAGGACTTGTACAACTTGCTTGAAGTCCAGGGATGCTATTCCAATGCTTGGTGTGCTTTGAAACTAACTGAAACGAGCTATGTAACTCAACCTGCACAACTGAAAAAATGAAAATGGTGAACTTGGTTAGAGGTGTTACAGTCTGAAGCTAGGGCTTGGGATAGTTTGTATGGATGTTATGGAGTGTGTTTGAGGTGGTTTTGGCCAAGGCGCACGAATGGACTGAGTTGTGCAACTCAATCTGCAGGGATGCCCTGTTTTGTGCAGTTCAATGGTGTTTCTGTGAATGGGGAGGTATTGAAGGTGGTTAGGTCGTGTCTTATCTCAGTTATGATGTATGGAAAATGTTTACAAACTTTTCCTTGGCTTGTCTTTGTAGAAAATGAGAGTTGGTGTACAAAATGCAAGCTTTCTTATATCTTAAGCAAAAGTTGTCAAGTTGGAATGTAGGCTACCACAGGCCCCTCAAGTATGCTGCAAATGTTAGTCTTAATCAGTGGTATATGTCCATGCCTTTGTGCCTCAAAGATCTGCATTGTACCTCATGGATTGTAAACTTGACATAAAGTTCACCTTTTCAAAAATGGCTAAGTCACTTTTTCCAAATATGGCTTAATTCTTCATGTAATGACCAAATGCACAAAATAACATCTTGGCACAATGGATTGGCATTTAATTATTGAGTAAGAAAAGGATTAGAGGCCTGTAACTAGCTTGTGCAAGCTGACTTGAAAAATTGCAAAGTGTATGAACATGAAAATGGCTCATGAACAAAGTCACTTTTGCCTATATTGACAAATTCGATTCTCCCTAACCACAAGGGTGTTTGAGAAGTTCTTGGACAATTTGGAAAGCTTGGAATGTGTAATACAATCCATCTTTGTAATGAAAGTTGAGATTCCAGGTGGAAGCATGTGAAAAGTGGCCATGAAGTTGGGCAAAAACCCTGCTTAGAATAGGTCAAAAAATTTCTAAGTTAAGAATGTTTTGCACCCTTGTTCCAAAAATTGTAACTTGAGCTACAAGCTTATTTTGAAGAAACTTTGTGAATAAAAGTTGTAGATTTTTCAATGGACTATAACTTTAATGTTTTGAGTTTTGTTTGAATCCAAATGTATCTTGATGAAAAGATGAGACAAAGTTAGGAAAAAATAGGAATTTTCATAACTTAGAAAAATTCTAAGTTATGAAATTTCTTCATTTCAAACCCTAATTTGTGATTTTTGATTTATTGATGAAAAAGTTTCATAATTTGACATGTCTTGATAAAAAATGAATCTTGGCACTTGATTTTGACCAAAAAGTCAAAGTTTGACTTTTCAGTATACAGTCAAAAATTGATCAGATGATTGGAAAATTTATCTGTCAATGTGCAATTGGGATCTTTTGAATTTGTTGAACATGTCAAGACAATGCCATTGAGTCCTTGAGTCCATATGTGAGCTTGGTTTTCCATTGGCTAGGTCAAACAGACAAAAATTGCCTTTGGCGGTCAAAACCCTAAAAATGACCATTTTGCCCTTTTGGTGATCTGATCAAATTTCTTGTGAAATTGTGATCCAAACTTGATCAAATGGTCCATATGAGTTCATAATGTTGATGTGGGTCAAAAATCATGAGGTTTGACTGTCAATTGACCACAGTTGACTTTTTCCCCAATACAATTGATTTCTAGGTCAACTGTCCAATTGGTTGGGCAAAGATTGGAATCAAGGCTTGAAACTTGGTATGGATAAACTTGTGAGTCCAACATGAAGAATGAAAGTTATCTTGGGAATTTTAGGTCAAAACATCTTTGTGCAAACACAAACCCTAATTTGGGTTAACAATGCAAAGAGGAGTCTTGAGCAGAGCAAACCCTAACTTGATCTTGAGCTCCAAGGGTCTTGTGGTGAGAAAATATTGATGAAATGGGAGGGCAAATTTTGGGGTACAACAGTTGCCCCTGTTCAATCTTCTTGAACCTGAAGAGTTAGATTGGCAAGTTTTCCTTTCGCGACTCGAGGGTAAAAGGAGATTGGACACTAGAGTGCCCAAAAATTTGCACTCGCATAGTAGAGCATCAGCAGTGTGATGGCAGGAATGGGCTTATAGATGCCATTTGGAGGTGTGACAGAATCTTGTCGGGAATGGGCTTATAGATGCCATTCAGAAGTGTTGATCGCGTAAGAGATTCCTTAGCGAGAACTTGCGTACTTTGAGAAAGGGAGATGGTTTCCTGGCTTGCTACAGGTGTTGATCTTCAGTCTTTTCATGCAGATATACCCTGGCTAGATACAGGTATCGAATCTACAATCAAACGCTCACAGATATGACCTGGCTAGGTACAGGAATCGAATCCGGAACTTCAAAAGGTTGCTTACAGTCGTGCCCTGGCTGGATACAGGAATCGAATCCAGAAGTTGTCATCTACAGATATGCCCTGGCTGGATACAGGAATCGAATCCGGAAGTTGTCTTCTACAGATATGCCCTGGCTGGATACAGGTATCGAATCTCTAAACTCTTCATGCAGATGTGCCCTGGCTAGATACAGGTGTCGAATCCATAATCAGTTACTCACAGATATGCCCTGGCTAGATACAGGAATCGAATCTGGAATTGGTCATCTACAGATATGCCCTGGCTGGATACAGGAATCGAATCTGGAATTTGTCGTCTACAGATATGCCCTGGCTGGATACAGGAATCGAATCTCTAAACTCTTCATGCAGACATGCCCTGGCTGGATACAGGTGTCGAATCCATAATCAGTTACTCACAGATATGCCCTGGCTAGATACAGGAATCGAATCTGGAATTGTGACAGTTGATAGTAATCGTCTTTGGATTGTCCTTTTCCTGACAAGGAAAAACATTAGTTGTATGCAATGTCATGATGTATGAAATGCATGTTGTCATGATGCTCAAAATGAGATAGTGTTGTATGCACTTTATCATGTATGTAAGCAGGATGTATGAAAGGTGAAATGTCTATGAATGTATTTTCTTCTAGGAAAATAAATCCTTGACGAGTGCCAGGAACTTATTGAATCCTGGGCTGATGTTGTAGAGTAGAGTTCTTCGCTTTCGCTGGGGATGATGGTTGCAAGAAAAACCGGTAGGAGAAGATGACTCCGTTGGGGAATAAACTTGTTGGAGAGATTACTCTGCGGGGAATTACTCTGTGGGAAGAGATACTTTGCTGGGTATTACTCTGTGCAAAGAGATACTTCGCTGAGGTTTTGATGAGAACTCCGTTGGGGATTCCATTGATAAGTTATGTTGGGGAATTTGATGAACTTCGCTGAGGATAGGAAGAACTTCGCCGAGGACGATCTTTCCATGGTAATTAGCTGAGGATAACCCAATTATAAGCTCTGGTGGGAAATAACCTTTGAACGAAGCCGGGGAGATGCGTTCGTACCTTGCAGGGGATAAGCTTCCAGAATCTACTGGTGATAAGCTTCCAGAATCTGCTGGGGACATGGATTCCACTGGGGTGTCTATATTCCGCCGAGGAACAATCTTAGATTAAGACTGTCGGGGATGCTTGTTGAGGAATGTCTATACACCGCTGGGGAATGTTGAGATCTTCTGGGGATACCCAACTTCCTTAAGGCTGACAGTAGACTAAC
The DNA here is from genome assembly GCA_948472305.1 of Vicia faba. Lineage (NCBI taxonomy): Eukaryota > Viridiplantae > Streptophyta > Magnoliopsida > Fabales > Fabaceae > Vicia > Vicia faba. The sequence continues at coordinate 1,409,482,227 of OX451739.1, forward strand.
TCTGCTTGGGGAGAGTATCGCTGACTTGCTAGAGATACTGTGCCTTTTTAGGGCTGATGGGAGACCAACTCTGCTTGGGGAGAGTATTGCTGACATATGGTCTTACTCTGTGGGGAGTTAAGGTATCCTGATTACGTTCTTCAGTCGAACCTACCTTGGTACCTTGGTGGATAGAGCAACTAGATCGCTTAGACAATTATTTATTGCCCCTGTTTCTGATGTCACCTGTAATTAGTCCTTTGTTTCGCATGCAAATATTCATGATTAGCAATTAATGTCAAATGCATATATCAAAAATGAACATTGGACGTTCTTTGCAAAACAAAAACAGAAAAAGGAAAAACGATGGGTAATTTGTCTGAAAAATTGAGCTTGTATTGATTTGAAATTTGCTTGTAAATAGGCTTTTTATGTACAGGAGGCTGACGTCCTAGTAAGAGAACACCGCCGAACAAAATAAAGTTTATACAATTTTGAAAAGGAAACAAAACAGCTATGTGAAAAATAATCCCACTAGGTTCCAACTCTGCTATCGCCTTTATGTCTTCGAGCGTCTCATCGCTTTGCTGCTTAGTTGAAGATGAAGCTGATTGATTACCGTCTGAGTCCGATTGTTGATGCCGAATTCTGGATGCAAGGTGATCCAATGAGACATAGTATTACGCTTTATCCCTAACTTTTGCCTGGACCGCCCTTTCGGGTTTTCAGTCCACTGGGATACCCATTTTTGCCCAAGCCGCCTTTTCAGGTTTTCGACTTGCCGGGTGTACAAATTTTTTTCATTTCATCCTTTACTTTTGCCCGAACCCTTTTGGTTCGCCGGGAAGCCCTTATTTTTGACTAGGTGTGTCAACCTAGCGGGTCTTTGATCATGCGTAGTATCTTTTTACTATGTCTGCATTGGCAGGGTGAGGAAGGTCGTCACCATCCATGGTGGTTAGAATCATGGCTCCTCCTGAGAAGATATGTTTAACCACAAATGGCCCTTCATACGTAGGGGTCCATTTTCCCCTGGGATCACCTTGAGGAAGAATGATGCGCTTGATTACCAGGTCTCCGACTTGATACTCTTGTCGTCTGACCTTCTTGTTAAATGCCCTGATCATCCGCTTTTGGTACGTCTGACCATGACAAATAGCAGTGAGTCTCTTTTCGTCAATTAGGTTTAATTGATCAAGCCGAGTCTGGATCCAGTCATCTTCGCTCAAACCTGCATCCTTCATTATCCGGATAGAGGGTATCTGGACTTCAATAGGCAAGACTGCCTCCATGCCATAGACCAAGGAAAAGGGAGTTGCCCCTGTTGACGTTCGTGCTGAGGTACGGTACCCATGAAGAGCAAACAGTAACATTTAGTGACAATCTTTGTAGGTCACTGTCATCTTCTGCACAATCTTCTTAATGTTCTTATTCGCTGCTTCTACAGCCCCATTCATCTTCGGCCGGTAGGGAGAAGAGTTGTGGTGCTGTATCTTGAATTTCTCGCAGAGCTCAGTGATCATCTTGTTGTTAAGATTGGTACCATTATCCGTAATGATCCTCTCAGGTACACCGTATCGACAGATCAGGTTGTGCCGAATGAACAGTGCCACGACGTTCTTGGTTACGGTAGCGTAGGAAGCTGCTTCAACCCACTTTGTGAAGTAATCAATCGCTACCAGGATGAAGCGGTGCCCTTTGGATGCCGTAGGTCTAATTTTGCCGATCATATCAATGCCCCACATTGCAAAAGGCCAAGGTGCTGTCAAGACGTTCAGAGGAACTGAAGGAATGTGCACCTTATCAGCATAGATCTGGCATTTATGACAAGTTCGAGAATGCTGATAACAGTCGGCTTCCATTGTGGACCAAAAATATCCTACCCTAAGGATTTTCTTTGCCATGGTGTGCCCACTGGAATGTGTTCCGAAGGTACCTTCATGTAGCTCCGCCATGATCTTTTCTGCTTCAGTCTTATCCACACAACGCAGTAAGGTTGAATCATGGTTTCACTTGTAGAGAATGCCATTGATGAGGAAGAACTTTGCCGCAAACCTTCTCAGGAATTTCTTGTCATTAACAGATGCACGCTCAGGGTATTCTTGAGCTTCAAGGTACCTCTTCACTTCATGATACCAAGGTTTTTCTGTTACCTCTTCGGTCTCGAGATCACAGCAATGTGCAGGTTCATCCAACTTCCAGATAATGATTCGGGGAGCCTCGTTGTCCCATTTAACTTTGAACATAGAAGACATCGTAGCCAACGCGTCCGCTAACTGATTCTCCTCTCTTGGGAAGTGTTCAAAAGTTATCTCCTCGAAGTGGGGAAGCAATGTCAGCACATACTCCTTGTAAGGAATAAGGTTTGGGTGTTTCGTATCCCACTCGACTTTGACCTGATTGATCACGAGAGCGGAATCTCCGAAGACACTCAGAAACTTGATCCTTAAGTCAATCGCAGCTTGAAGACCCATGATACATGCTTCATACTCCGCCATGTTGTTGGTGCAGTTGAAACATAGCCGGGCGGTGAGTGGAGTATGAGTGCCTTTAGGGGATATGATCACAGCGCCGATACCATTACCTAAAGCGTTTGAGGCTCTGTCGAAGTGCATAGACCATCGGGATCCTTCCTCAGGTCCTTCATCCGGTCCAGGTACTTCACAATCAATTACTACCATGATATCCTCGTCTGGAAATTCAAAGTTCATCGACTGGTAATTGTCCACTGCCTGATGTGCCAAGTGGTCTGCTAATACACTTCCCTTGATTGCTTTTTGAGTCGTGTACTGGATGTCGTATTCCGTCAAGATCATTTTCCATCTTGCTATTCTTCCAGACAGAGCAGGCTTTTCGAATATGTACTTGATTGGATCCATTTTAGAAATCAACAGAGTAGTCTGAGTCAACATATACTGTCTCAGCCGGCGAGCAGCCCATACCAAAGCGCAACAAGTTTTCTCGAGCAGTGAGTATCGGGTCTCACAGTCGGTAAACTTTTTGCTAAGGTAATAAATGGCGTGTTCTTTTCGGCCAGACTCGTCATGCTGCCCCAGCACACACCCCATTGAGTTGTCAAGTACTGTCAAGTATAGTATTAGAGGTCTCCCATCACCCGGTGGCATAAGAATGGGTGGTTCTTGGAGATACTCTTTGATCTTTTCGAAAGCGGTCTGACATTCATCGTTCCAACGTACTACTTGATCTTTCTTCAGCAGTTTGAAGATTGGCTCACAGGTAGCAGTTAGATGTGAGATGAATCGGGCAATGTAGTTCAACCGTCCTAGAAAGCCTCTGACTTCTTTCTCTGTCTTGGGAGTTGGCATCTCTTGTATGGCTTTCACTTTGGCAGGGTCCACTTGAATGCCTTTGTCTCTTACGACGAAGCCTAGCAATTTTCCAGATCTCACGCTGAAGGTGCACTTGTTTGGGTTCAACCTCAGCTTGTACAACTTCAGACGGTCAAACAGCTTCCGTAGATGGTCAAGGTGTTCCTCCTCAGTTTGGGACCTTGCAATCATATCGTCGACGTACACTTCTATCTCGTGATGGATCATATCATGAAATAAAGCAACCATGGCACGTTGGTAGGTTGCCCTAGCATTTTTCAACCCAAAAGGCATGACCTTGTAGAAAAAGGTGCCCCACTGAGTAACAAAAGTGGTCTTCTCCATGTCTTCAGGAGCCATCTTGATTTAAATATAACCGGAGAAACCGTCCATGAAGGAGAATACTTTATGCTGAGCAGTGTTGTCAACCAGAACGTCGATATGAGGCAGAGGTAAATCATCCTTGGGGCTCGCCCTGTTCAAATCCCTGTAATCAACACACATTCGAACCTTACCATCTTTCTTCGACACTGGAACCACATTGGCAACCCACTGAGGGTAAGAAGTCACTTCTAGAAACCCGGCATCAAATTGTTTCATAACCTCAGCTTTGATCTTCTCGGACATTTATGGACGCATTCGGCGGGCCTTCTGTTTTACCGGAGGGCAATCTTCCTTGGTAGGCAGGTGATGAACCACAATGTCGATGTCCAACCCAGGCATGTCTTCGTAAGACCAGGCAAAGATTTCCACATAGTCATGCAGCATCTGAATCAACCGTTGTTTCACACTGAGCTCTAGATTGGCACCAATCTTGACTTCCTTTCTACCTGTCTCAGTACCCAGATTTACCGTTTCCACTGGCTCTTCATGTGGCTGAATGGCCCTCTCTTCCTGGAGTAGCAGTCTTGCAAGTTCACCAGGCACTTCACAATCATCTTCACCTTCGTCTTCGGCTAAGTTGATTGGATTTTCGAAGTCATAATTGGCAGTCGCAGAGTCGTTACCAGTGAGATCCAGAGTGGATTGGAACCTGTATAAGTGAGTGTGTGTAAATATAGCTGTTTTGCAATATATAATAAAGAAAGAAAAGGAGCGCAAGATTTTGAAATGCAACAAACGTCCAATGTTTTTATTGATGATATATGAAAATGACACACAAAAGCCCTCACAAATGAAGCCACGGTGCCCCGGGTAAGACACACCGAGCCATAAAAGTTTCAAAATATTGTCTGTTACAAATTCAAAACAAAAGAGTTCATTACTGAGTGACAAAAGTAATAGGTGTGAAGTCTTTGGCAGTCCAATTGCTTGGTCCACCGTCGATTGTTGGGTAGATTCAACTATCGAATTCAGATTCCTCCACGTCGTCTTCAATAGCATTTACTCCTGGGTTGGTGATGAACACAGAAGGTCTTCTAATCCTTTCCTTAAGAACAGCTCTCTGAGCCTCTGCAGTGAAGCCCAAACCAAACTTGTCGGTCTTCGGAGTGAAATCAGGAAGTCGGCCCCAGTTTGCGCACTCACCCTTCTCCATAACAGCCCGGGCATCCTTCAAGGAAGCCATCTTCAAAGGAGTGTCTTCAATCACAGTTTCTGCTGCTGCCAATGTCTGAGGCACCTCTTCAAAGTGTTTAAAGGGGGTCTCAATAAATTCCCCATCCATCTATATGTACCGGAACGAGTTGAGGTGGCTGACCATATACTCTTCTTCCCCCTGAAGTGTCACAATTTCCCCCCTGACCGGGTACTTCAGCTTCTGATGTAATGTGGCGGTCACAGCTTCAGCCTTATGGATCCATGGACGACCCAGCAAACAAGAATAGGATGGTCGGATGTCCATCACATAGAAAGTAGAATCAAAAACTTGAGAACCAACCCAGATCGGAATGTCAACTTCCCTATGTACCATCCTTTTCGAACCGTCAAAGGCCCGAACAACAATGTTACTAGGCTTGAGCTCCAAACCCTCACAATCTAACCTGTCTAGAGACTTCTTAGGTAAGACGTTCAATGAAGAACCGGTGTCTACCAACACATGGGCAAGAGTAGTGCCCCTGCATTCAATGGAGACATGCAGGGCGTCGTTATGGTTCTTCCCTTTGGCGGTCAGATCAGCGTCAGAGAAGCCCAAACCATTATCGGCAGTCAAGTTGGCCACACAATCGGTAAATTGATCAGCATATGTTTCTTGTGGCACATGGGCCGTCTTTAGGAAGGAAATCAGGGCCTTGGCATGGGCCTCTGAACACAACAACAGTGATAGCATAAAAATCTTTGATGGGGTGTGCCCCAGCTGCTCAACTACATTGAAATCACTCTTCTTGATAATCTTGAGGATCTCTTCCATCTCTTGCTGAGAAGCTTCAACATTGGTTGTCTTTGGTGCCTCCGTCAGGGCAGGCAAATCAGTAGCAATCCCTTTGCCCCGAGCGTCAGATGACTCGGCAGCAGGGGTAGAAACAGGAACTTGATCAGAAAGGGAAGCAGGCACACTTGCAGGTGTGATGATAAGAGGTCTCTGAATAGCTGGTGGCGCAATATCTGGTGAGAACAACCTACCACTGCGAGTAATCTTGGCAGGCCCGGTGATGTTGCTGACGCCGGTACTAGTATCAAACTCTTGTTTAACTCCAAGCACATAAACATCTGCCCCATAGTGCCATGGGACAGCTTTGTCGGATGTATAAGGGAGAGGCCCCGGAACAGTGATGATGATAGGAGCAATCTTCTGAGTGGACATGATTTTGACAGGCTTCTTCGAAGGAGCCTTAGGAGGGTTGTTGAAAATAGTGACAATAGAAACTTCTTCAGCAGGGACAGCAGGAACAACAATATTCTCGAACAAGATCTCTTTGCTATCCATCAGGCTTTGGATACCTGATTTCAGCAAAGGACAACCAACAGGCGAAACAACACATAGAAGGCAACCTTTACAACATCCCGTAAATAAACCGGCTAGCAACAGGTTCCTTTTGAAAGTCAACAACGGAGTAACAATTTCTTCCATGGAGGCTACATACCGGTCTTCTTCCACAGCATTTACTCCATGCTGGGGCATGGGAGCAGTCACAACATTGGGCCTCTCGGGCGCCTCAAACTGTATTTCTTTAGCATCAATAAGGTCCTGAACCTTATTCCTCAGAGCCCAGCAATCATCCGTAGTATGCCCCGGGATATTAGAGTGATAAGCGCAACGGGCGTTGGGGTTGTACTTCGGAGAAGTTGTGTTCACTACCTTTGGAGCTTCTTTGACAGTTACCAGATTGGTTGACAGTAGTTGCGGCACAATCTGAGACAGTGTCATGCTGAGCCGAGTGTACTGCCTTTTGGGTCTCTCACCCCTTGGTTGGTTGTATTGCTGAGGAGCAGCAGCAGGCTTTGAAATTACCAATGCATTGACAGCTTGGCAGCGTTCCTGCTTAATTTGTCTTCTGGGACCATAAACAGCACTGGCTTCCTTCTTGAAGGGCTTCTTTTCAATACTCGCGGAGGCACCTTTCTGTATCTTCCCCGACTTGATACCAGCTTCTATTCTTTCACCAGTCAAAATCAAATCTGTAAACCCAGCAGAGGAATTCTCAATAAGATGGTTGAAGAACGGACCAGACAGGGTCCCCAGGAACATGTCAACAAGTTCACGGTCAGTCAGCGGTGGCTGCACCCTGCCAGCCAGGTCCCTCCACTTTTGTGCATACTCCTTGAATCCTTCGCCCGTCCCTAGTGACATACCCTGGAGTTGGGTACGCGTGGGAGCGAGGTCAGAATTGTACTGATATTGCTTATAAAAAGCAGTAGCCAAGTCCTCCCAGTTTCGGATACTAGCTCCATCCAGCTGATAGAACCATTCGAGTTGAGACCCCGAAAGGCTATCCAGGAAGAAATGAATCCACAGGTTCTTGTCTGCAGTGTAAGGTTAGATTTTCCTTACATATGATCTGAGATGCAGCTTAGGGCAGGAAGCCCCGTCGTACTTCGGAAAGGCAGGTGCCTTGAACTTGTGGGGGATCACCACCCCAGAAGATAAACCTAGATCTCCAAAATCCAGTCCCGGCACATTTTGAATCTCCATGGCACTTAAACGGTCCTCTAGTTGCTTGTACCAGTCTTCGGCAGGAGGGTACTGTTCATCGTTGTAATCGGTCTCGTTGTCGGAGACCACAGGAGTAGGAGCCCTTCCCCCATGGGGACTGTCTTTCCCTGCTGATGAAGTAGTCTGATCAGCCTCATTTTGCAGTGCATTCCCAAACCTCCGTCCTGTGTTAAACAACGCAGTCCTCTTCTTCTTCTTCTTCTTCTTCAAGAGCAGAGTCTTCAACTCCTGTTGACTCTGGGCTAAACTCATGACCAGCTCTTGAAACTGGGCGTTCTGGGCCTGGAGGGCCTTAATAGCTTGTTCGGTAGTAGGCTCGAAAGACATGATGATTGAGTGCTGAAATAAACAGCGAAGAAGATTAAGCAACCTGTAGAAGAAAGGTACATGTTATGCATATGATGCAATGAGATGCGTATGATTTATGCTTTCAAAGACAATCGGGATTCGACTTTGTAGACAAAAAGGAAACACACTTCATTAGATTCAAACTTTAAATTGTTCAACAACTTGCCCTTGGGCATTACAAGAATGAAAATACTGAAAAGGAAACAAAAACTGTAAAAGAAACATCCAAAGCTCATCAGTGCTCCCATGTCCTCCTCTTCTCAGTACGGATACAGTCGTTCAGGATCTGCTCCTCCTCCAATTGCTTAGTCAGCTTCTGGATCTTTTGCTCTTGTTCGTTGAACTTTTCCTGATAAAAATCCCGTTCTTCCTGTAGCTGCGCCCAAGATCTCTTTAGTGTATCAACATCAGTGGGTATCTGAGGAGGGAGAACAGTTGGAGGAACCCCGTCTTCATCAGGAAATTCAAGAATGACAGGCCTGCCAACTTCGTATGGCATACCTAACTTCTGAGCACGGATGCGGACCCATCTGTAGTAGGGTTCCATTGGTAGAGAAGTCTTCGGTCCCAACTCATGTGGGTCAGCTTTGTGAATTCTGTCCCAAGCCTTAATGAATCCATGGTGCAGTTTGTCACTGCCTACCTGAAATTCAAAACTGAAGTGAGGAACCAACATCTCATGAGGCCCTGCACTTCTGGCTCTTCCAAACTGACGGAGAGCTAAACATGGATTATAAGAGATTCCTCCCTGGGTACCGATCAATGGAACATTAGGATATTCTCCGCATCGATCAATAATGGCTACCTTATCCAAACCTCTGAGAGTCCAGATGATATCATTGTCAGTGAGAGACATTAACCTATGAGCCCAGCCTTTTCCTTCTTCATTCTTCAGCACGAACTTAGGGAGGTGCGAAATAAACCACCTCACTAACAAAGGAGCACAACACCACAGAGTTCCCCGTCTTCGGGCAGTACGAGCATAGAGTTGTTGCAGGATATCACCCAAGAGAGTGGGTACAGGGTTCCGAGACATGAAGATCCTTATGGCATTGACATTGACAAAGTTATCAGGATTTGGAAACAATACTAGACCATATATTAAGAGAGCCAGAATGTCTTCGTACACCTTGAAGTCTAATTCATTCCAAAAACTGTTAGCTTTACCAATCAGAAATTTAGCCAAAAAGCCCTTAGCTCCACTTCTAGCCTCCCGGTTAGCCATTACCTCTTCTTTGGTCAAGGGAAGGACTGCAGCAATCTCTTCAGGCCTAAGAGTCTTCTCCCAACCAGTGAATGGAGTTTGTTCCAAAACAGGGATACCAAGCAAATCAGAGAATTCTTCCAGGGTAGGGACCAGCTGGAAGTCTTGAAAGGTGAAGCAATGATACATGGGATCATAAAACTGGGTCAGGACACTCATCAGTTGTTGGTCCCACTTTGAAGTGACTAAGCCGAGAAGAGAACCATGCCTCTGGATGAAGGAAGTAGTGTTTGGAATCCTATCAACCAAATCCTTGAGCAAAGTAGGTGGTTGAACAAAGTTGAGCCGGATAGTATTCCTACGCACGGGCATCATGATGTCCTACAAAACAGAGAAAAGATGAAACCCTCTTGTCTTTGAAATTGGCCAGTCCTTATGCAGGATGCATGTAATGGTATGATGGTATGATGTTATGATAAAACACACCACAGGTATTCACAAAGGCAAGCATGATAAGGCACACAAGTCACACAAGACAGCCCTTAGGGTTTAGGCCAGCATGAAGTTTAGGTATTACCCTCTTTTAGTTTCGTTGGTTAAGACCTGTCCTATCAAAAGTAACCGGGTTCTAGGGGATCTTAATATCATTGACTACCCTCAATCGGTCATAACTCCAGCATCACAATCTTTTCTTGTAGCCAGAACCATCGCGAGAGTTTAGTCTCAATGAGTGTAGCATACTGCTACTGTTTTATGGCCAAGTTTGGTCAATTTAGGGTTCTAAGGTCGGTTGGTGTTTTAATGACTCCTTAGAAGACCCATATTCTCCTTGTTGCAACACAAGGGATATCGGTACAGACCAAGGTGTCACACCAATGTAGCCACTGCTTCACCCATGTCAGTCTACGCCGGACAGGTCCCTCACAACTTATGCTACCTAAAAGGGTATTCCCCAGATCCGGGTTAGGATCTATGAAACTCCGATGCAAAGCCCACAAATGTAAAAGCAAACAAAGTAAGCAATTGAAAACAAGGTGATCTAAGCCCTAAGGTTACCCCACTTTTAAGTAATCCCCAGCAGAGTCGCCAGTTCTGTGATACGGTGGGAGAACTGACTTGGGTTTTGCGTTTGTTTTCGCAAATGTTTCGGTTGAGCAAGAGTCGCCACCGACTTTTTATTTTATCCTAAGGAAAGGTTAAAAAGCACAGCAAAAACCTTTGAGATGTTTTCTTGGGTTCGGGGGGTAGATTATAGAAAGGGAAGGTATTAGCACCCTTTCTATCCATGGTTTTCCATGGGCTCATAGTTACTTGCTTAGATCAACTTGCCTTGATTTTCAATTGTTTTAAATGGTGCTTTATGTGTGGGTTTGAAAATGTTTTGAAAAGAGGCCAATGTGGTGGCAACCTTTGTAATGACCCATGTTTGGATGTATACAAAGGTGTATGTCTTTTGAAAAGTTTTCAATGTTTTTGAAAGTTGTTTTGAAAGTGTGTTGTGATGTGTGGTTTTAAAAAATAGGCAAGTGTTTTTGTTTTGCAAGTTGGCAAGTAACCAAGAGTTGTCTACTCCTAAATTTACTCAAAGATCTTTGCTATGTTTTAACCCTTTTAACAATTTTGTTCCACCATTGTATTTGGTGGACAATCTTGTGTTAGGATGTGAACGGGACGGGCGCGGGTCATCGTTTAGACCATGATTGCAATGGTGCCAAGTGTCTTTGGGCAATTTTTCCTTTAAGGGACTTTGATCATGTTTAGGCAACTTTCGAAAGCGTCATCGAGGGACTATGATCATTTGAATTGTTTTGTTTTGCCAAAGACACCTAACATGCAACATGGCCCACTATTGAAGGCAACAAGTGGAGTAACCCTAGGTGTGCAAGTGTGATTAGTGTTGTCCATTTTCATGCTTTTTGTCTTTTGTTTAGTCAAGCTATTGGTTATTTGATTTTTGCATACAAAACCCTAAGTCTATCATGGCATATTTAGAAAGCTTTTAAATGCGAAAAGTAAAATCCTAAATTATTACAACACAATTATGGGGTGGGGGTACAAATGTTCAAATGGGGATGAGGCTTAATAGGAGAATAGTGTCTAATAATTACAACCAAATCGAATCGATCGCAAATGTAATATGTATCAAATGTACAGGAATAAGTAAATGTGTATGTGTAAATGTATTTGTGTAAGTGTATTTGATTTATTTACAAGTGAAATAAGAATTAAAAAAAAGATTAACTTTTGGATATTTTCATGTTTAGGGCAAAACCCTAATTTTTACAAATAAAAGGTATTTATTACTTAATATATACAATATTTATTAATTATGTACAAAAAATAAATAAAAAGGAAGTATATTTGTAAAAAAGTAATTTTGAAGTCAAATATTAATAAAATAAAAAAAATGTATTATTTTTATGTTTTTAATCCTAAATATTCTAATAAATATATAAGTATTTATAATACTTACTAAATATATTAAATATGTACAAAAATAACAATATTTATTATTTAAAAAAAGGTATATTTTAAGAAAATGTTTTCAAAAGATAAAATGAAATAAAATCAGAAAGTAAGTGTATTTTGTATTATTTTTTTAATATTTGAATAAAAAGTAAATACCTATTTATTTACATATATCAATTAAAACAAATAAATGCCAAAAAAATAAAAAAAGAAGGTGAAAAATTTTTTTTAATGTTTTTTTATATTTTAACAAAAAATAACAAGTCAGAAACAAAAAGAAAAAGTCAAAAAATGATAAAAATAAACACAATGGGCCAAGGGGGTGCAAGTGGAAAATGAGTGTGCAAATAGAAAGAACAAGTCAGGCCCAGCCCAAAGCAAGCTTCTTCAACCTCCAGCAACAATTTTGTCAAAAACGCGCGCCTTTCCCACCTTGTTCAAATATCCTGATTCTTTGATTTTTAGCACAAACTTATAACACAAAAAATGTCAAGCATCAAACCACGAATCCATACATACCAAGAACTTGATCTAACTCTCAGAAATGAGAGAGAATTTCTTCTCCCCCAATTCTTGACCTAAATTTTTTCTAATGTTCAGGTTCCAAATTCTCTTAACACACACAATATAAATGAAAAGTAATGATATGGGTGGATTCAGGGCCATGAGTAGGACATAACTTCTTCACAAACCTAAGCCTAGATATGCTTGGATAGAGAGATAGAAGTTCAAGAACTTGCCTGTTCAACTTGAATCGTGTACAACAATGGAGGTACTTTCAAGGCAATGTGAGGACTTGTACAACTTGCTTGAAGTCCAGGGATGTTATTCCAATGCTTGGTGTGCTTTGAAACTAACTGAAACGAGCTATGTAACTCAACCTGCACAACTGAAAAAATGAAAATGATGAACTTGGTTAGAGGTGTTACAGTCTGAAGCTAGGGCTTGGGATAGTTTGTATGGATGTTATGGAGTGTGTTTGAGGTTGTTTTGGCCAAGGCGCACGAATGGACTGAGTTGTGCAACTCAATCTGCAGGGATGCCCTGTTTTGTGCTGTTCAATGGTGTTTCTGTGAATGGGGAGGTATTGAAGGTGGTTAGGTCGTGTCTTAGCTCAGTTATGATGTATGGAAAATGTTTACAAACTTTGCCTTGGCTTGTCTTTGCAGAAAATGAGAGTTGGTGTACAAAATGCAAGCTTTCTTCTATCTTAAGCAAAAGTTGTCAAGTTGGAATGTAGGCTACCACAGGCCCCTTAAGTATGCTGCAAATGTTAGTCTTGATCAGTGGGATATGTCCATGCCTTTGTGCCTCAAAGATCTGCATTGTACCTCATGGATTGTAAACTTGACATAAAGTTCACCTTTTCAAAAATGGCTAAGTCACTTTTTCCAAATATGGCTTAATTCTTCATGTAATGACCAAATGCACAAAATAACATCTTGGCACAATGGATTGGCATTTAATTATTGAGTAAGAAAGGGATTAGAGGCCTGTAACTAGCTTTTGCAAGCTGACTTGAAAAATTGCAAAGTGTATGAACATGAAAATGGCTCATGAACAAAGTGACTTTTACCTATATTGACAAATTCGATTCTCCCTAACCACAAGGGTATTTGAGAAGTTCTTGGACAATTTGGAAAGCTTGGAATGTGTACTACAATCCATCTTTGTAATTCAAGTTGAGATTCCAAGTGGAAGCATGTGAAAAGTGGCCATGAAGTTGGGCAAAAACCCTGCCTAGAATAGGTCAAAAAATTTCTAAGTTAAGAATGTTTTGCACCCTTGTTCCAAAAATTGTAACTTGAGCTACAAGCTTCTTTTGAGGAAACTTTGTGAATCAAAGTTGTAGATTTTGAAATGTACTATAACTTTCATGTTTTGAGTTTTGTTTAAATCCAAATGTATCTTGATGAAAAGATGGGATAAAGTTAGGAAAAAAATAGGAATTTTCATAACTTAGAAAAATTCTAAGTTATGAAATTTCTTCATTTCAAACTCTAATTTGTGATTTTTGATTTCTTGATGAACAAGTTTCATAATTTGACATGTCTTGATAAAAAATGAATCTTGGCACTTGATTTTGACCAAAAAGTCAAAGTTTGACTTTTTAGTATACAGTCAAAAATTGATCAATTGATTGGAAAATTTATCTGTCAATCTTGTGCAATTGGGATCTTTTGAATTTGTTGAACATGTCAAGACAATGCCATTGAGTCCTTGAGTCCATATGTGAGCTTGGTTTGCCATTGGCTAGGTCAAACAGTCAAAAATTGCCTTTGGCGGTCAAAACCCTAAAAATTACCATTTTGCCCTTTTGGTGATCTGATCAAATTTCTTGTGGAATTGTGATCCAAACTTGATCAAATGGTCCATATGAGTTCATAATGTTGATGTGGGTCAAAAATCATGAGGTTTGACTGTCAATTGACCACAGTTGACTTTTTCCCCAATATAGTTGATTTCTAGGTCAACTGTCCAATTGACTGGGCAAAGATTGGAATCAAGGCTTGAAACTTGGTATGGATAAACTTGTGAGTCCAACATGAAGCATGAAAGTTATCTTGGGCATTTTAGGTCAAAACATCTTTGTGCAAACACAAACCCTAATTTGGGTCAACAGTGCAAGGAGGAGTCTTGAGCAGAGCAAACCCTAACTTGATCTTGAGCTCTAAGGGTCTTGTGGTGAGAAAATATTGATGAAATGGGAGGGAAAATTTTGGGGTACAACAGTCACACACATGATATTAAATATACTAGTAGTAAGTATTTTGTGAAACCAAAATTCAACCAGAGTTTTGGTAAATCTAACAAATCAGGACCCAAGAAAATCTGGGTACCTAAGGACAAAATAATACATGTTGCAGACATATTTAGCAGCAAATCAGAAACACCAGTCATGGTACCTGGACTCTGGCTGCTCGCGACACATGACGGGAAGAAGGCATATGTTCCAAAGCCTGGAACTTAAGCCTGGAGGCCACGTAGGCTTTGGAGGCAATCAGAGGGGAAAGATCATTGGCTCTGGAACTGTAGGTAATGGAAATCTTCCCTCTATAAATAATGTTCTGTTAATAGATGGATTAATGCATAATCTGTTATCCATAAGTCAATTAAGTGATAACGGTTATGATATAATCTTTAATCAAAAATCATGTAAAGCTGTTAGTCAGAAAGATGGGACTATCCTATTTAATGGAAAGAGGAAAAACAACATTTATAAAATCAAACTTTCTGAACTGAAAAGTCAGAATGTAAAGTGCCTTTTGTCTGTTAACAACGAGCAATGGATCTGGCACAGAAGATTGGGGCATGTTAGTATGAGAAGAATATCTCAGATTAACAAACGCAATCTGGTCAGAGGACTTCCTAATCTGAAGTTCAATTCAGATGCTCCGTGTGAAGCATGTCAGAAAGGCAAGTTTGCAAAACCTTCTTTCAAATCTAAAAATGTTGTTTCTACCTCTAAGCCATTAGAACTTCTGCACATTGACTTATTTGGACCAGTTAAAACTGCTTCAGTCAGTGGCAAGAAGTATGGGTTAGTAATCATAGATGACTATAGCAGATGGACATGGGTAAAGTTCTTAAGACACAAGGATGAGTCACACTCTGTGTTTGTCACCTTCTGTAACCAAGTTCAGAATGAAAAGGATCTTAGAATCGTTAAAGTCAGAAGTGATCATGGTGGAGAATTTGAAAACAAAGGTTTTGAGTCATTCTTTAATGACAGAGGCATTCTGCATGATTTCTCTTGTCCTATAACTCCCCAACAAAATGGAGTTGTAGAACGAAAGAACAGAACATTGCAAGAAATGGCCAGAACCATGATCAATGAGACAAACGTTGCTAAGATCTTCTGGGCAGAGGTAATAAACACAGCGTGCTACATTCAGAATAGAATCTCAATAAGAACTATTCTGGAAAAGACTCCATATGAATTGTGGAAGAACAGAAAGCCCAACATTTCATATTTTCATCCATTTGGGTGTAATTGTTTTATGTTAAATACAAAAAATTATTTGAACAAGTTTGACTCTAAAAGCACAGAAGTGTATTATTTTAGGATACTCTGAATGCTCAAGAGGGTACAGAGTATACAATACAAAAACACAGATTGTGGAAGAATCAATCAATGTTCATTTTGATGATAAGCTTGACTCTGAAAAGTCAAAGCAGAATGAAGTCTTTGCAGGTATGGAAATTGAATTCACAGGTTCTGAAGACAAGTCATCAGAAGCTCTCAACAAAGACACCCCTTCAACATCTGAAAGGAGCATTGCTAGCAATCCAACAACACCTGTTGATCAACCTCAGAAAAGACTACCCAGAAGCAGCTTGGATCACCCAGAAGAAACCATCTTAGGAAGAAAAGAAGATCCAATCAGAACAAGAGCCAGCTTCAGAAACTCTGAAGAATCCCCCATGGGACTTGTGTCTCTGATTGAACCTTCTTCTCTTGATGAAGCACTTCTAGACAACGACTGGATTCTAGCAATGCAAGAAGAGCTGAATCAATTCACCAGAAACGACGTATGGGATCTTGTTCCCAGACCAAAAGGATTCAACGTCATTGGAACAAGATGGGTGTTCAGAAACAAACTGAACGAACAAGGTGAAGTCATCAGAAACAAGGCACGACTGGTAGCACAAGGTTATAGTCATCAAGAGGGGATAGACTATACAGAAACCTTTGCCCCAGTCGCCAGGTTAGAATCCATCAGACTTTTTTCATTTGCTGTTAATAAAGGCATCACTCTGTATCAGATGGATGTCAAGAGTGCATTCTTAAATGGTTATATAGAAGAAGAGGTTTATGTGCACCAACCCCCTGGTTTTGAAAGTACAAAAAATCCAGAATATGTTTTCAAACTAAAGAAGTCACTATATGGTCTGAAACAAGCTCCCAGAGCTTGGTATGAAAGACTAAGTAACTTTCTGTTAGAAAATGAATTCACCAGAGGGAAGGTGGACACTACCTTATTCTGTAAGTCAGTTAAGAATGACATCTTAGTCTGTCAAATTTACATTGATGATATTATTTTTGGGTCTACTAATCCTTCTCTTGGAAGAAAATTTGCTAAGTGTATGCAGGCAGAATTTGAGATGAGCCTCATGGGAGAACTGAAATTCTTTATGGGAATTCAGATCAATCAAAATCCAGAGGGAACTTACATTCATCAGAGAAAATATGTCAGAGAACTTCTGAAGAAATTTGACCTCTCAGAATGTAAGCCATCAAAGATTCCAATGCATCCCACGTGCATTCTGGAAAGAGAAGAGGTAAGCAAAAAGGTAGAACAGAAGGTCTACAAAGGTATGATTGGTTCTCTCCTTTATCTGACGGCTTCAAGGCCTGATATCTTATTCAACGTATGTATTTGTGCTAGATTCCAATCAGATCCTAGAGAATCTCACTTAACAGCTGTTAAGCGAATTTTCAAGTATCTGAAAGGTACTACTAATTTGGGTCTATTTTATAGAAAATCTAGTGATTACAGCTTAGTAGGCTACTGCGATGCTGACTTTGCTGGAGACAGAGTAGAGCGTAAAAGTACTTCTGGAAGCTGCCAGTTTCTGGGAGAAAATCTGATCTCTTGGTCCAGCAAAAGGTAATCCACAATTGCGTTATCAACAGCAGAAGCTGAGTACATAGCAGCAGCTGGATGCAGCACACAAATGCTCTGGATGAAAAGTCAGCTTGAAGACTTCCAGATTTTTGAGAGTAACATCCCTATACTCTGTGACAATACTTCCGCCATTTGCTTAAGTAAAAATCCTATTTTGCATTCTAGGGCTAAGCATACAGAAATAAACATCACTTCATTAGGGACTATATTCAGAAAGGAATTTTGAACTTAAAATTTATTGATACAGACCATCAATGGGCTGATATCTTCACTAAACCACTTTCTGAAGATAGGTTCAACTTCATTCTGAAACATCTCAGCATGAAGCTCTGCCCAGAGTGAAAATGTTTTAATTCTATATATTAACCTTCAGAATGTGTTTTTTTTACTGTGAACTTCTGATCAATCTTCTTTCAGAAAGATAGACATGCAGATTGTATCAGACTCTATTCTTAAAGATCTGAGCGTTTCAGCTCAAGGATAGACGTGCTGCTCACTATATCAAACAAGTGTCATCTAATCATCAGCAAATCTCTGTAGCAGAACACGCGTGCACGCTTCTGAGAAGGCAAAACGCTGATTGGATGCATTGAGACACATGTCTGGTAACCGTTCCAAGTATCTTTCTCAAATCCCCCAAAATCAGCAAGCATTAAATGCACGTAATCATGTTTTAAACTGTAATCATGAATTAATTCTCTTTCTTAAAACCGTTTACGTTTTCAAAACACATTTTGAAATCTATTTAAGCACATTAACATCATTCATTAAACTTTTACCGTTTCTTACAATCATCCAAATATTTTCTCTGCATTCTTACTTGTGAGTTCATCTCTTTCAAAAGAAACCCTTTTCTCAAAACTTTTTCTCAGAAAACCCTAAGTGTGAACATGGCAACCTCTAACAATGTTTCTGCAGGTTCTCAGAAGAAGGCTTCATCTGAACAATTCCAAATTCCCTTCAGAACGCTCCTTACACCAGTGAAGAACTTGGAAGTTCTGTCTGAACTGATTGTTTATTTCACCAGTCTGAAAGAAAATGGATTCGATTTGACAGAAGAAGTTAGGGCACAAGGATGGGAGAAGTACTTTGATAGGTTGGTGCGGCCAACATTCCCAGTATTGGTCAAAGAATTCTGGATTCATGCGTTTTCATCAACACATCAAGTTACTTCCTATATAATGGGAAAGAAGATTGTGATCACTGAGGATCACATTGCAAGATTGATTGGATACACTGGTGGTGGTATCCGCTGTATCGACATGGCAGAAAGATGCTCAGATGCTGCTGTCATTGCAAGAGAAATTTTCACCCATGGGGTTCCCAGCAGCAAAATCAGAGACTTGAAAGATCAACACAGAATATGGGCGAAGATTATTCTGGGGTGCTTCAATCACAGGAAGCCCACAAGCTCCCCTGATTATATAAACATAGATCAACAGTTTCTGGTCTATTTTATTAATCAGAAGGTAAAGATTAACTAGGCTCATCTTCTGTTTAATCACCTCAGGACCAGCGTCAAGGAGACAAGAGAAGAAGAAAGGACAAAAAGGGATTGGATACCCTTTGGCAGGTTAATATCAGATATTCTAACTGAGAATAGGCTGATAGAACACCTTACAGAAGCTTAGGAATTAAGCTCTATTGAACCTACTGTTGGCAAGCCTCTGAATGCCAAGAATCTGAAGAAAATGAAACTGATAGAGAATATCAGAAAGGAGCCCAGCGTCACTCCTCTTGCTGACATCACCAGCAGAAGAGTCCCTCTGGACGACTTTCCAATATTCTCTGAGATTGACTCTAAACCAGTCATTGTTCTCAGATACTTGGATGCTTGCAAGGCTGATGGCACAGATCCCACTCTGAACATTAAAGATCTGCACCAGTAAAATCCAGAAGTTACTGTGAAGAAGACGAAGAAAAGAAAGGCTACTTCAGAAGGACCATCCCAGCAGACCCCTAAGAAGAGATGTAATCTATCTGCTGTTAATGTTTTAAATTCTTCTGCTATTCCAACATCAATCCCAACCCCAGCTTCACATGAACTCCCAATCCCCATACCAACCATTGATGACACCGAACTAGAGGCTGACCCTTCTGAGTCACTAACTCTCAGGAGATCCCGCACCAAAAATCCAAAACCCACAACAACAACAGAATCAGAACATGATAAAGTTCTTTCTGAAATTGATCAACGTTCTTCCGCTCCCCTCTCAGAAAATCCAAACACTCAACCACAAACTGCCCACTCACCTCAACCAGAACATTCACTCTCACCCATACCAGAAGAACCAGAAATTCCACAACAACCATAAATTCCTCCTCCCTCTCCACAACCAGAACTTTATCAACCTTCACCTCAAACATCATCTCCACAACCTGAGTTTCAACACTCTGAAACTCCATCACCTGAACCTCAAACCCCCGAACCTCATTCTCCTCAATCCTCTGAACCACAACCCTTGGCAATTCAGCTGCCATGTGGTACAATTGTAAACATACCCCAACTGCCATCCTCACCAGAAACTACCCCTCCAAATACTCCAAACAATCCAATTATCATTTCTGATTCTCCCACTCCATCTCCCAAACAAAATACAGAAGACCACAGCAGGACCTTCATTGATTTAACAATCCTTGACCGTCTTGCTGACCTCAAAAATAAAATAGCCATCCTCAAACCCAAACAACTAGATGTTGGTGCTGGCACTTTGAATTTTGAAACAGGCTTGCAGAATTGGATTGCTTCTCTAAAGCAGGTTTGTCCTGGAATGATTGATTTTGCTGCCTCAGACCAACTCTGGACACATTTCAGAATGTGGGTACGCGCTGAAGCCCTCAAGCTGCAAGACATAAATTATGAACAAGCCCAACAGAACTTCAGCAAGCTGCTGAAGGAAGTTGAAAGTCAGCTGCCGAAGGAGGAAGTGCTACTTCTGGATAGTGAGCCATGGTATGAAAAGCGTCCAGCTTCAAAATTTCAGCAAGCAGAAGATCAGACAATTCAAGATGAAGATGTTAGTCAAGCTGAAGATGTTGCAGAAAGCTCTCAGAAGCATCCTGTTTCTGACGTTTCTCAAGCTGCCTTGGACAAGCAGACTCTTGAAGTGCTGAAGCAGAATGATATTCGTCTGCAGCAAAGAATGGATGAGAATGATCAGAAAATGAAGGAAAGGATGGATGTGCAAGATGGAAAGATTGATACAGTTGTCAGCATGGTGCATCAGCAGAAGGAAACTGCTGATCAGATAAAGGACATGCTAGAAGCTCTATTCACACGCTTTCCACCCCAACCTTAGTTTTTAATTCATGATGTTTTCATTGCTTTCTTTCCATGTTTTCTGTACTATCTTCTAAGCTTTGAATTAAATATAACAGTTTTTCTGCTCTGATCGTTTTAGCTTATATTATGTGCACTTTTTGATTGCTGACAAAAAGGGGGAGAACAAGAATGATATTTTTCAATAACGGACTACTGAGACAAAAAGTCTCAAACATTCTAACACTCTGATATACTTGAATGTTTTTGTTTTGCATAAGCTTACAGGTACAAGAAGTTAATCATCTCTGATACACTGAAGCTCTGATGTTCTGATGTTCAAAGAAAGTCAATAAAGATCTGATCCTGAAGGACTCACGAAATTAAAAAGGGAAGTAATAAACTCAGGGGGAGTATCTCCGATCTAAAACTCTGATATCTCTTTATCCCTTATCCTCTTATCTTTGATAACTTCCTATTTTAATTCTGGTACTCTTTACTATTTGGTTATCTCTGATACTTTTTACGTTAATTTTCAATTGAAAAAAATCTAGTTTTTGTCATCATCAAAAAGGGGGAGATTGTTAGAACAAAGTTTGAATCTACTACCCTAAGTTTAAGTTTTGATGATAACAAAAGGCTAAAATATATTAATTGTATGATTCATGTAAGACATATATGCTACCTAAAAATTACATTCTATTTTACAGAAACTCTGATGGGTATCAGCAAAAGAATATCATCATCAGCATCAGAAGATGAAATATCAACATCAGTATTAGAGGATGTTATATCAGATACCAGAATCAGAAGATCAGCATGTGCTTACGCTGAAGCTTGATGAACAGATCTGCGCGTAACAATCTGAACTCTGATCAAGAAAACAACAACTCATCAGCACCTAGCAGCGTCAGAATAAGCCAAATCCAGAACACGCTTAAGTGGCAACAGTACTGTGCATTCAAGACTATTTATTATCAACGGCATTATTCCAGACAAAGATCTGCTTAATTTGGAAAGAATGTTATTGGCATTGAAACGGAATTAACTGACTCCAACGTACCATTTTTCAATGCTATATAAACAAGTCAGTGAAGATTGAATTGGCCAATGCTCTACAACTCTCTACACGCCTAAAGCTATTCATCATCTTCCTCACTCTCAGTTTGCTAAAACTCTCAAAGTCTTTACTCAATTATTTTTAGCACTCTAGTTCTCATAAGCTTAACGTGTGTAGTATCACAGTTGTGATAAACAGTTTTTGTAGAAAACATTCAACACACTTAGATTTCATTTATCTGTAAGAAAGTATTCCCTTGAGAAACCGGTCTGTGGTTTGACTCAAGAAGGCTTTAGCAGTTGTTAAAGCTGTTGTAATATTCAGTTGAATATAGTGGATTAAGACCTCGTTGGAGAGAGGCGAAATCACCTTGACGGGTGGACTGGAGTAGTTTGAGATCAAACGAACCAGGATAAAAATACCGTGTTGATTGCAATTGATTTCCAGTTTTTACAATTCAACCCCCCTTCTTGTGTTTTTCACTTCTTCACCTTCATCATCCTGCTGAGGTTGTAGTCATCCAAGATTCCTTCATCATCCTGCTGAGGTTGTAGTCATCCAAGATTCCTTCATCATCCTGCTGAGGTAGAAGTCGTCCAAGATTCCTTCATCATCCTGCTGAGGTAGTAGTCATCCCAGATTCCTTCATCATCCTGCTGAGGTAGAAGTCATCCAAGATTCCTTCATCATCTGTTTGGAGTAGCAATCGTCTCAGATTCCTTCATCACACATCATTATCAAAAAAGACCTTCTCTGGAAATCAGAGACCTTCAAATACAGTCCAGATACGCTCCAGATACGGTTTCCATTCTGTCACTCATTCAGATCCCAGTTACAGTTTCAGATACACTCCAGACACGGAAGTCATTCTGCTACTCATACAGATCTCAAACTTCAGATACAGTCCAGATACGCTCCAGACACGGTTGCCATTCTGTCACTCATTCAGAATTTATCCTCAGCACACAGTTGCTCCATACACAGATTTTTCTCTGTTACCTAAATACAATACAGATACACTCCAGACACGACAGTCATTCTTATATTCATTCAAAATCCAAATACAGTTACAACTCAGATACGCGCCAGACACGGACGCCATTCTTTTGCTCATACAAATTCAGTCTCCAGATACAGTTCAAATGCATTCCATACATGGATACCATTTTGATGCTCATTCTTCTGGCCTACAACATACAGTTCAACAAACATTCTTGGATGGCATCTTTAAGCCCATCTCCGACAATATTCTGTCACATCTCCAGATGGAATCGTTAAGCCCATCTCCAACAACTATCCATCATCTCTCCAAATGGCATCTTTAAGCCCATTCCCTCTACCATCACATCACCGAGTGCAAATTTCTGGGCACTCTAGTGTTCAATCATCTTCCACCTTCAAGTCACAAATGGCAGATTCGCCAATCTAACTCTTCAGGTGTAAGAAGATTGAACAGGGGCAGTTGTTGTACTCTAAAATTTGCCCTCTCATGTTTTCCAAAGTCTTCCCCCTGCATGGTTGACCAGAAACCCTTGCCTAATGAAAAAGAAAATTTTTGAGTGGTGCTTTAAGTACCTTTCGATTGGCATTCTGAAAGACCCTTCGATTGGTATTCTGAAGGAGCCTTTCGATTGGCATGGATAATTCCCTTCGATTGGCATTATGGACAAGCACTTTGATTGACATTCCAAAAATGTTTCGATTAGCATTATGGACAAGCACTTCGATTGGCATTGTGTCAAGGCCTTCGATTGGAATTCTGAAAGACCTTTTCGTTTGGCACCCTGGGCCAAGCCTTTCAATTGGCATGCCACGGGATCCTTCGATTTAGCATTGTGTCAAGGCAGCTTCGACAGACATGTTAACCATGTCCTTCGATTAGCATGAACAACACCTTTCGATTGGCCTGTTAACAAAGCCTTTCGAATGGAATTTTAACAAAGTACCCTTTGATTGGTATATGGACAAATACCCTTCAATTGGCATTTCAAAAGGTCCTTGGAATGGAACTTCAGAGTGTCCTTCGACTGGAACTTCAGAGTTTCCCTTAATAAGAACATCAGAACGAAATGACCTTCGAATGGCATTTCAGTGCAGAGTTTCTCTTAATCTAAGATGCTCTGATGAAGGAAGTTCTGAACACTTCGAATCAGAACTTAGACTCATCACAAGGCCAAGGGCTGGTCGAAGTTGTCTAATAGAGAATGTTCTAAATAGATTCGAATTGGACTTTAAAGATGGCAAAGAAGGACCATTCGAAGGGTACATAAGAAATCCATTTGAAGGACACACAGCTGGTGAAAACTAATGTCGTGTTGTCCTAGTCTGGTCGAGAGGTGTAGAAAGATGGAGGGTTCGACTCAAAAGATCAAGTTGAACATTCAGACCCATAGGCTAGGCCACGCGTCTCCCCTTTTTAGGCTTGTACCCATTTGTTGTCTAAGACCACTTGCACTTAATAGCACAGTACTACCTTTTAGGAAAGTATGTCTTGAGCCTTGCGCCTGTTTTCCTTCAAAAGGATACAACCCCATCTGAACCATTCATCTTACTTTTGTGGCACAAGTAGACATTTACTTTCCAGCTGGGCCTTATTTTATTATTTTCTGCACCCCAACTGCCAACAGGCCCACCACTTGTACCTTTCACGTTACATTATTTTATTATTTTGCAAGGCTGGCTGTTGAAAACATGTCCATTCTTTTTCTCTATAAATAGAGGAATTTATGCAAAGCTAAGGGAGGATCTTTGGACCAGAAGAACAAATCTCCCAAATTTTCTCAAACACAACAAATCTCTCAAGTCCCTTCAACACTTGTGAGAACATACCCAGAATCCAAACAACAAATCCAGAACTGCATCCACCTGCCTAACACCAGAACATCAAACCTGTGTTACAAATACAAGCCTAAGGCACAACAAGCCTTGAGGCCTGCATAACCTCAAAACCTGCCTTCCTTACCAAAGCCAGAAAACTCAAGCCAGTTCAACTGCAACTGCAAACAAACCTGCCTAAAGCCAGTCCAACTGCAACTGCAAGCAAGCCTGTATCAAAACTAACAAAAACTCAGACCTGCCTGTATCAAAACTAACAAAAACTCAGACCTGCCTGTATCAAACCAAATAGCAAACACTTATCCCCTTAGAATCTGAAACATCCTTATACCTTGTTACCCTTTGAATCCAGTAGGAAGAACCTCACACTTATCCAGTATCAAAGACATAACTCCTGGTTCCTCCCTTCGAATCCAGAAGCATTCAAGGAAACCACTTAAAGGCCCAACACACGTTCCAGCCTCAAGCAAGGTAATTCATTCTTAACCTTGAACCCTTCATTTCTAGCGTAACATGTAAATAAGTTTCCTTTTCGTTTCAAACATGTACATAGGGTTTGTTACCTTTTAGTTTCCACTCTTTTAGTTTGTTTTTATTGTCTCTCCTTTTGGTTTTGTTCTTTGGTTTGTTACAAATGCCCTAAGAACTAACCTGGCCCTGAGGTAATGATAGCATGGCCTTGGGCCATGTTGCTATTTAATATCTCAAACGAAATAAACAAAAGACAGGAGTATGAAACAAAGCCCCAGGCTTCCTCACTGACTCCAGACCCAATCGAAGGAGACAGAAAGGCAGATTGCATCTTGCACAAATTCCAGGCCCAAACGAAAGAGACAACCAGGAGGAAAACCATGCTGACTTCCAGGCTCAGTCGAAAGGCATTCCCTTACTGCTTTCAACCTCCAATCGAAGAAGGAAACAAGGCAGAAAGTCTCAGCCAGAGGCACACTTGCACTAAGTCCAGGCTCAGACGAAAGGCACTCCCATGCTGGTGCCAGCCTCCAATCGAAGTACATGACCTAACTGGTGCCAAAGCCTAATCGAAAGACGTGACTTTGCTGTTGCCAGCCCCAATCGAAGGAGGCCAACAGAATGCAAATCGAAGGCTACTCCTGCCCAAATCGAAGGAGCTCATTTTTTACTTCTTTTATCTTATTTTTTCCTTTACATTTCTACGCACTTCAGTATGGTTGTAATAGTGTAGGATTTATTTTTTGCACTTTTTATTACTTTTGTACAAATGCTAGTAACTAGGTGTGTATGGCAAGATAAAACCAACAAGTAGACAACCTAAAAATCAAAGACAAATGCATGAAATAAAACACACTTTGCACACATGCACCCTTAGGGTAATTCCACTTGTTGCCTTACAAAAATGGCCATGTTATGCATGTGGGATGTCTTAGCACAAACGAATTGAAAAAAGATCATAGTCCCTCGATGACGCTATCAAAGTTGCCTTTCAAAATGATCTTAGTCCCTACAAAAAAGTGCTAAGTCATTTCACAACATTGCTATCATGGTCATACGATGACCCGCGCCTGTCCCGTTAACATCCTAACACAAGGTTGTTCACCAAATACAATGGTGAAACAACACTGTTAAAAGGGTTAAAAACATAAGAAAAATCTTTGAGTAAAATAGGGTATACAACTCTTAGTTACTTGTTCAAAAATCTTGCAAAACATCCTTGCTATTTTTCAAAACACACTCCACAACACAATTTCAAAACAACTTTCAAAACATTGAAAACCTTTCAAAAAGACATACACCTTTGTATACATTCATACCAGAATCATTACAAAGGTTGCCTATACAAGGCATCTTTTTCAAAACATTTTCAAAACCACACACACAAAGCAGAATTTCAAACAATTGAAAAACAAAGGCAAGTGATCTAAAACAAGTAACTAAGAGCCCATGGATAACCATGGATGAAAAGGGTGCTAGCACCGTCCCTTTTCATGATCTACCCCCCGAACCCACGAAAACATCTCAAAGGTCTTTCCTGTGCTTTTTGACCTTTCCTTAGGATAAAATAAAAAGTCGGTGGCGACTCTTGCTAAACCGAAACATTTGCAAACACAAACGCAAAATCCCAAGTCAGTTCTCCCACCGTATCACAGAACTGGCGACTCTGCTGGGGAGTATTTCTAAAAAGTGGGGTTACCTTAGGGTTTTAGATCACCTATACATGCTTACTTTGATTGCTTTGATTGCTTTACTTTTTGGGTTCCTTGTTTGGGTTTGTTGTAAATCCTACACCCGGATTTGGGGGCACCTTTTTTAGGTAAATAGCAGTAAACTGTGAGGGAACTGTGTGGGGTATACCGACATGGTTGAAGCAGTAGCTATGTTAGTGTGACATATTTGTGGGTACCGGTAGCCCTTGAGTAGTCAAGGAGAATACGGGGCCGCTGAGTGATGTCATGAAACACTAACGAACTCTTAGAACATTACTTGACCATCTTGTCCTTTTTTAGGGGTAGTGAGATTACCGACTTTGGTGCAGTCCGAAGTTGGTAGATACTCGATACTACACTCATTGAGGATTGTTTTCTTGGAATATTTTGGTCGCCAGTTAAGTGGCTAAACCAAAACAATGAACACAGAAAATAATCCAGTGATATTGAGCTCCTTAGAACCCGGTTTCTATTTTAGGACAGGTTGAGCCAACTAACTTCAAGAGGGTACTTACATACAAACCCCATGCAAGCCTAAAACCTAAGGACTTGTTTGCTTTGTGTGAATATGATTACCTGTATATACACTTGCTTACTTCTGCATACATGTACATAACATCATAACATCATACCATAGCATTTTCAATAACCATTTCAAGGATCCCGAGGGTCTTTTGATTCAGGGTCATGTTGAACCAGACGTCTACCAAAGGGCAAGATGGTTCCCCTCTAAACAAACATCGTCGAAGATCAAGTGCAACAACTTGAATCGGTGGCTATGACCCACTTGACATGGTGAGCTTGATTCTTGTGGAAAGACATCCACCGGTACAAAGTTCTCCAATCAAAGATGTTGATCGAGGTTCAACCTCTAACATTTTCTTGTGTTTACCCCGCGAGATCCTTGAAAACATGCATCCACATATCATGCATCATATCATGACAGGTTTCTCCCATACAGGTCTCCTTATCTTCCTACTATTTATTTCAGTAAGATGGATATGGAACAAACGGTGAAAGATCTCCAAGCTCAAAACGCTCAATTCCAACAAATGCTTCTGGCTATGGGTAAAGGGCAAGAGGATCTGAAAGCTCTCCTTCTCAAAGACAAGAAGAAGAAGTCCAAGAAGGCAGCGGGCATCCTGAACTTGAAAAGAAGACCTAAAACCCTAGATCTTTCAACTCCATCCAACATAGGTGATAGTCTTGAAGAAGACCACAATTTGGAGATCAATGATGTTGAAGCTGACTACTCCGAAGAACAATATCCTCCCGCTGATGACAAGTATAAACAGTTGGAGGATCGCCTCAGTGCTATGGAGATTCAACAAATACCTGGCTTGGATTTAGGAGACATGGGTCTAGTTTCTGGATTAGTCATCCCTCCAAAGTTAAAAGTCCCTACCTTTTCCCTATACGATGGAGTCTCTTTCCCTAAGATGCACTTAAAGTCTTATGTCCGCAAGATTCAACCATACACAACTGATCCAAAGCTTTGGATCCATTTCTTCCAAGAAAGCCTAGTAGGGACTCAACTCAAATGGTTCTATCAATTGGAGAGTTCTCGCATCCACACCTGGGAGGATTTAGCTGCTGCTTTCTATAAGCAGTATCAATACAATGCTGATCTTGCACCAACTCATGTGCAATTGCAGAACATGACCATGGGTTCCAACGAGAGCTTCAAAGGATACGCCCAAAAGTGGAGAGATCTGGCTGGTAGAGTGCAACCCCCTTTAACTGACAGGGAGATGATTGACATCTTCATGGGAACTTTGACAGGGCCTTTCTTCAAACACTTGATCGAAATCTCTTCATCCGGGTTCACCGAGCTAATACTGATCGGCGAAAGGGTCGAAGTTGGCATCAAAAGTGGGAAGATTCAAGAAGCTACACCTTCTGATGCTCAGAAAAAGCCTTACAATGGGAAGAAAGAGTCCAATGCAGTGACTGGTCAAAAGAGTCATCATGATCAACATGTAGGGGCAATCCTGATCTCTGATCCCACGCCTGTTCAACAAAGACAGAGCAATAGGCGTAGGGTAAGATATAAATAAAGGCAATACACTAACATCACCATGCCTTTGTCTCAAGCATTACAACAATTGATGAAGGTGAAACTGATCACACTAAAGGATCCTCCTAAAAATCCTGATACCTCCCCTTCTAGGTACAATCCGAGCATAAGATGTGCCTATCATTCTGACAGTCCCGGACATGACACCGACGGATGTTGGACTTTGAAGAACAAGATTCAAGACTTGATTGATGCCAAGGAGATCGAGTTTTGACCCTCCGGAGACCCCAAATGTGATCACTGCTCCTATGCCAAATCATTGAGAATGTCTTTGTTTCATTTTGAATTTTCAATTGTAATCTCTTTTGTTATTCAAACAGTTATCTATTAGTGTCAAACTCTGTTTCATTAATGCATTGCATATGTTTGTCTTGAATTCATCCATTCATTTTCACTATAATTATGCTTTCTTTATGACTTTCAACTCTTGCTAAAAGTTACAAGCCTTTAGAGGGAGGATGACGAAAACAATGCCATAATCTCATACAGTATGCTTTTGGACAGACCTTGCTGACGATGTACATGCATTTCTTTCAAATCCTAAACACTGGAGTTATAAGGAAGATAATCCCTAGTCAACCCCTTTGAGCCAAAGAAGTAGGAGTTTTCTGTTTTAAAAACAAATTGAAACCTTTAATCAAAACCTGGGGCAGGGTAGTCTCTCAGTTAATTCAAATGTGCTTTAAGTCGTAGTTCGTAATACAACGAACGGCATCAAAAGCATTCCTCTGGAATCAAAAGACAGTGGTGGTTACTTATCTCATAGGCAGTAAATACCTCTCAAAAAGAAAGAAAAGCCCACTGAGCCTAAACCTATAAAGGAGGCTTAAGAAAGCTGGGGCATCCCGCTGACTGTAATCTCGAAAACAAGAACAGTCAGGAAAAAGTTAGGGATAACAAATCAAAAGAGCAAGGTCGCTACAAATCCTCAACAACATGAAAAATGTTGCAAAAATGACTGCCTTCCAACAAATTCAACTTGTGTGAACCATCACCAAAAACGTCGTTCCAGACTCAATTGGAGTTCAAACGCACAATTAACTGAGTTTAGGATTGAAGAACATCACGAATAGTGGGTGGGTACAAATATACTTTGAGCCTTTATCCTTTGTTTCTTAAACCGTGAACCAAGCCACGTTACAACCCTTCAAAAGTCCTAACTGAAGCATGGATTAGTTCAAAAGCATACTGTTGTACCCTAAATTTTGACCTAAGATACCATCTCCCATCTGCATCATTACATTGCAAGCGTTTTAATCTATTGATTTTAAAATTCATAATTTTTTCGAGTCGAGAGCTGTTTATTTTTGAACGCTAAATTTATTAATCGATTCATGCTAGAACAATGTTTATTAAATATTTATTATCTTAAATTTAAATAATTGGAATTTATTTTCAATTGTTATATAATTTAAAGATTTATAGATAATAAAATAAATACTGGAAAAGAGCTTTATTAATTGATCAAACAATGTTTATTAATTATTTATTATCTTAAAATTAAATAATTGGAATCTATTTTCGGTTATTATATAATTTAAAGATTTATGAATAATGAAATAAACATTTGAAAAGAGGTTTATTAATTGGTCAACAGTGATTATTTAATTATTTATCATTCTAAGTTAAATAATTGAAATTCTATTTTTAATTATTATAATTTAGAAAATTATGAATAAAGAATTAAATAATTGAAATTATTAATTGATCAATGATATTTATTTATTTGTTTAGTATTCTGAATTTAAGTGATTGAAATTGATTTTCAATTATTATACAATTTAAAGAATTATAAACGATAAATAAATAATTGGAAAGAAAAAGAATTAATTGGGAAATAATAGAATTTTATTCACTCTATTCTATTTATTACAATTGTTATTTAAATATTGTATTATTTACAAAATATTTATAATGACAATTACATAAAGAGTTTAAAGTAAAATAAAAAAACTATTTTCCTAAATTCTAAATCTTCATCTTCTATCCAATGCCTTTTTGTCTGCTCATTTAATTTTACCTTCAAAAACAATTAAAAGAAAAGTCAGAATTGAATAAATAATTAAAAGCAGAAAATTAATCTTAAGCGTTCATCATTAAAAGCAAACGGCTGGAATCAGTTTACCCTTTTTTGCAAATCACGGGATTTCTCCCGGTTCACAAAAAAGGGAGGAATTTTTATTTTCATAAATGAATGCACAATTTAAAACATGCACAAATTCATTTTTATTTTCAAAAACTGCATAATTAAAATCAATTGCATTTAAAAAAAAAAGGCCAAATGCATATTTCAAAAATATACACAGCATACAAAATCAACATCATATGCAAGCTTCCCACTAAAAGCCAACGTAAACCATGACATACAACATAGGAAGAGGCCAAAACAAATAGGCTCCTACTGTTACATTGCAAGTCAAAAGGAAATATGCAGTTCAAATCAATATATGCAAGCAAGTATATTTTCCTTTTTTCTCATCATCTTCCAGCCTGCTTTTTCATAACCAAATAAAGTACACATCATTTTGATATCAAATGGTACTTAAGAGAGAGAAGAGAGATAGAAAGATGGTTTTACAGGTTTTGGTTTAGGCAGAAGGAGTTACAAAACAAAACCACAGCAGTAACACAGTAAGAGGAAAGAAGTATAAGAAAGGAATACAAACAAACCATATGAAGCAGATGTGCAGAATTGCCAAGAGAATATTGTAAAATATTCAAACCTAAGCCTGTAACGTAAAAAAAGATGCCAAGCAAACTGTATAACATAACAAGTAAACCCCTTTCAAAAAGAGAGAGAGTTCAACCTGCCTAAAGTATTCAAAAAACTCAAATACTCCAAACATAAACAAAATTTCCATCAACCTTAAAAACCATTTTCAAAAACCATTCCTATTGCATCATACAAAAAACCAATACCATACATAACCATTATCAAAACCCTCCACCACCATCAAACATCAAACCAAAAAACTACAACATAAATCAAAACCATAGCCCACTGCATAAACCATGAGATAATATGGCCTAAAACCATCAACTTGTTCCATAACCTGTTAAACACAACATTTGCCTAAACCATATCAGAACCTAAAACCATAACCTACTGTCCAGCCTAACCGAAACCAGAAAAGCGTAAACCATGGCCTAAGAATCATATAACCTGTTTTCAAGACAGCAAAGCCATAAACCAGCCATACACGCTCAAAAACCAAACCCAAGCATACGAAGTCCTCAATATGTTCACCATTGGCCATAAGCAAAGCATACAGTAGTAAAGGCAAGAAGAAGAAAAGAAACTGTCAAACCTTTCCAACAAAAGCATACAGAAGTCAGAAAGAAGAAGAAAGAAGCTAGTTAAAATTATTTCAACAGTAGCAACAAGGCAACTATCAAGCTCAAGATTCATCATAAGGCAAATTCAAGGCAACTATCAAGCTCAACATTCATCATAAGGCAAATTCGAGGCAACAGAAGAAGAGAAGTAAGATAAATACAGAGTACTGGTAGTCCGGAGCATAGCCCACAGCGTGAAACATCGCCGTCCCGGCCTCCTAGCTTTCCTCACCTTCCTTCCTCCTTCTCCAGATAATATTGCACCCTTTTTTTCTTCTTCATAATATCTCAATAATCATGTGAAACACGAAGTAAGAATCAAAACAGAACCAAGATCACAACATGCAAATCGTAACAAAAATACCACGAATACGAAAACGAACTTACCGAATCTGTCGCCCCCTAAAGTTTTGCTGGAGGGAAGAGGAAAGTGAAGAGCTGGTGGCCGTTGGGACAGAGGGAGACTCAGAGCTATAGAAGCAAAGCAAAAGGCGTAGAATGATGGAGCGAAGAAGAAGACGGTACAAACAAGCAAGCGCCGCTCTGCCAAACCTTGTGAACCCTAATCCCAATTACCAAACGCGTTTAACCCTAAGACAAGAATTATGAAATGCATATTGGACTTAACAGCCTAAGCCCAAGCGAATCCCATTCACACCCCCCTTATTTCTGTTTTGGATTCAGACCCTTTAAAACCCTCTTGGCCCATAACTCTTTCATCCACCCTTTTATTTCTTTAATACTTCTTTCTTTTGTTTTCTTTTATTTCCTTCTTTTTAGAATTTTATTATTTTAGTAATTAGTAATTTAACCAAATAGATATAATTTAATCAAACATTTTAATAAGGTGACCCATTTTATTAACCTTAGGTTTATTTGGTAATTTTAAATATTCCCTTTTTTTAATTAATTAGGTTTTAAGTTAGTAACTTTTAAGTATTCATTTAGTGTGATTATTTAATATTTCTTTAAAATAATGCCTTATATAGAACTCTAAAAATATATAAAAAATAGAAACTTAAAAAACTTAAAAAATATTTTTGTTTTCCTTAATTAATTCTCATTACTTTTATCCATATTAAAACATTTTATTTTCATTAATCATAAAAATGCATATTTACACCACTTAGTCTTTTATTTGAATTGTTGTATATCATTTATTTATCATAGTTATCTGTTTACTGGATTATTCTGTTTACGTTTAAATCCAAGGGAAAAAACGATTAAATTTGTCGACTTCATGTCCTCAAGTCTAATCGCGCGAACATTCACATTTCATTAAAACTTAGGATAATTTTTCCTCAAATATTCAATCTTTTCAAAACTTATACCCTTTAAGCAAAAACTTCGACATTAGGTCGTCGCATCTTCAAAAACCCGTCCGTACCCCTTTTTCGGCCAAAACAATTTATTTTAAATCAAACAAACAATTTTAATAAAACAGATATTTCAAAAGGTTCCTATAGAGTACTATAGATACATTGGGTGCTAATACCTTCCCATTGTATAACCAACCCCCGAACCATAGATCTCTTTTTCAAAAACGCCTTGTATTTTTATTACTTTTAAAAGTATTATTTACATTGCATATTTAGGGTTTTATTTCGCTCTTTTCCCTTTTCCCTTGGAAACAATAAAGCGCGGTTGCGACTCTTGCTTTTGTGAGACGAATTAATCAATAATTCGATCTCCGATTTACCCCGCTACATTTTTTATCGCTACAGAATTGGCGACTCTGCTGGGGAAAGATTGACCTCTTACTGGTCCATCCCTAAGTGGGTTAAGCCTAATTTGTTTTATCTGTTTTATTATTATTTGATTTGTTTGATTATGTGTTTAAATTGGGGTGTTTGGGTTTTTGCAAAGGACGAATCCTATACCCGGATTAAGTAACACTTAAGGAATATGACGGGCGGTACAATCATGTTAACTTTGAGGGAGTAATCCCGAAGAAGGAGGCATGAGATCCCCCACTCAATGGAAGGCCCTCTTGAACTTAATATTTGTTTACCGAGTAATCGGGAAGACATTATTATTTTCGACCTAGGAGCCCGAGAAGTTGAGGACCGTAGAACCCTAACCCCTCTTGGCCTTTTTAGGTGTAGCGCGGAGACTATAACGGAGTAATTCAGAGGTAGTTGTTATGCGATGCTACGCTCGGACGAGTTTCTCTTGAGAATATTGCTAATTATTGAGTAATCAAGACGTTGGTAATATCCGAAGGAGGAATGTAGACTCTGGGAACTCTTAGAACCTTGTCTTACAGGTGTGATTGAACCGATAGTACATACATTTGGGTGGGCTTTACCCTCGACTCCATGCTGAACGTTGAACCTTTGAACCCCATGTTTGTGAACTTGTGTGTGACTGTTGCATTATCATTCATTCATGCATTCATCAACATCTTTGTAAAAAAACTTGTTTTTCAAGGAACTTCGGAATGATTTTTGCAGACATCTCAGGTTATTATGGAATTTGGAAGGAGAAACACTCGAAGCTTTAGTTTTATGGAGCCCGAGATTGAAGAACTGAAGAGTTTGATTTCGAAGATCGAGAACCCGTTGGATTTTCAGAAGAAGTATGGGTCCGTTATACCTCTCATGAAGCGCAAGATGAAGGAAGGCATCCTCAATACGTTGGTTCAATTCTACGATCCTTTGTACCGATGTTTCACCTTTCCGGATTACCAGTTGATGCCCACCTTAGAAGAGTATTCCTACATACTTGGTTTGCCGATCACCGACCGTGTTCCTTTTTCTGGCTTAGAAGAGGAGCCCAAATCTCACGAGATAGCGACCATCACCCACTTGAAGAAATCAGAGATAGAGGAAAACATGACTACAAAAGGGGGAATCCGAGGCTTGTCTACGCAGTTTTTGTTGAGGAAAGCTCGTCATTTTGCTGAGATAAAAGATACTGTTGCCTTTGAAGACGTGTTTGCTTTACTCGCTTATGGTTTATTCTTGTTCCCTAACGTTGATAAGTTTGTGGATATCAACGCCATCAGAATTTTCTTGATTGGAAATCCGGTCCCTACGCTACTAGGAGATAACTACTACTCCATCCATATTCGAAATTCTTATCAAGGAGGGATGATTATTTGTTGTGCACCGTTGCTATATCAGTGGTATGTTTCTCATCTACCTGGGTCTGATGTTTTCTGGGATCTCGAGAAGGAACCGCGTTGGGCGCCAAAGATCATGGCTCTCACTCATTTCAACATTGATTGGTATAATCGAGTTTACTATGATGTGAAGATCATCGATAGCTGTGGTGCTTTTCCTAACGTGCCTCTTCTTGGTACGAAAGGTGGAATCAACTATAACCCTGTTCTCGCGCGCCGTCGGTTTGGCTACCCGATGAGAGATAAGCCAAACAACATCCATGTGAGTGGTTTCTTTCTACAAGAAGGACAAGATCATCAGGCAGCTAAGAGGGAGATCGAAGGAGCTTGGTGCCAC
The DNA here is from genome assembly GCA_948472305.1 of Vicia faba. Classification (NCBI taxonomy): domain Eukaryota; kingdom Viridiplantae; phylum Streptophyta; class Magnoliopsida; order Fabales; family Fabaceae; genus Vicia; species Vicia faba. Next base: position 1,409,517,490 of record OX451739.1, read on the forward strand.
ATCCATAGGAAAGGGAGAGACATGTTAGGACATAGAGGTGTCGTTTCTTTGGAGCCTTACCTACAGTGGGTCCGTGCTAGGGCTTGTGCTCTCAAGATGCCCTATAAACTTGAGAAACCTTTATTCCCTACCGTTGCATCATCATCTGTTGTTATCCCTATCGCGAATATAGGAGAATACCAAGGAAATCTGGCTAGGATGAAGTCCGAGAGAGATGCTTTGAAAGAAAAGTATAATATGTCTGAATATGAGAATCGGGTCCTGACTCGACAACTAAAGGAAAAGGAGGAGTTGCTGTTTATTCAAGACGGCTGGTTCATTGATCACGATGAGAAACTTCGTCAAAAGGATGCTTTATTGAAGAAGTATGCTAGTGAAAGGAAGAGGAAGAAGGAAGGTTCGGTAAGCGTTGCTCTTGTTCCTAATCCGTAGAAGGAAATCATTGATCGATTGGTAGCTGAGAAGAAAGAGATGGAAGACTTTTATGAAGAGAACATCAAGAAGCTCCGGTTACAGTTGGTGTTTGGTCCCTCATCTGATGATTCTGAGTGATCTTTGGATTTTAGTTTTATTTTATTAATGTCATTTTGTAAAACTTTGTAAAAGGGCTTCATGCTCCGAGTTGTAATTTATTGCTTTATTAAGGGCTTCATGCTCCGAAGTTGTAATTTATTGCTTTATTATGGACTTCATGTTTCAAAGTTGTAATTTAGTGCTTTATTAAGGGCTTCATGCTCCGAAGTTGTAATTTATTGCTTTATTAAGGGCTTTAATGCTCCAAAGTTGTAATTTATCGCTTTATTATGGGCTTCATGTTCCAAAGTTGTAAGTTACTGCTTTTATTTTTGAGTTGTTATCCCAAAGTGTAAATTATTATTTTGTTGTTTCTAAGTTGTAATTTGTAATTTACTGTTTTGATTAATGGATTGAGTTTTGTTGTTCCAAATTCCTTTACCATTGATGTATGCAAAATTATCGAAGTTCTTTAAAAAAACTATTAAAATGAATCATCATTTGCATCACACATCATACATCATTCAACATTTCACTTCACATGTTTTCTAGAGTCTTATCCTTGTTCTTTTTCCACTCTAAAAGGTTGTCAAGCTGTCTCACCGATATGACACTCGAGCCAATCGTCAGAGGAAAATGGAAGATCTGGAACAGGAAAATCATGAGCTTCATGGGGAAGTTGCTACCCTTCGTGTCGAGATGGAAAAGTTAACTGCGTTAGTGGAAAGTTTGGTGGCTGTTTAGAATCAGCCATCGACTACAGCTGCCGAGATTCAGACTTCAACTCCAGTGGTTTCCGAGATTGTCACTGTTCCGACATCCGTGACTCAAATCAACTCTCCGCTTCAACATCAGATGCCGAAAGGTTTTCCGTGGGGAATGCCTTACAATTTTGTGCCAGAGGGGTATCAGCCTACTATACAACCTTTATTTCAACCTGCTTTGTCTCCTCCTCAACCAGAGACAACTGCCATGCCGCCAGTAATTCCGTCTGTGACACCTTTTCCGCAACCGATTATGACAACTGTCGCTCCTGTGGTCCACTCCGTGCCATACTTGAATGAACCTACTTATCCTGCCGAGCCTGCTGAAAGTTTGGGTCTTTTTGATAGAATGGAAGAATTTCAGGATCAGTTCCAGGAAATGCAGAAGGAGCTTAGAGCGTTAAAGGGGAAGGATTTGTTTGGGAAGAACACGCATGACCTTTGTTTAGTTCCGAATGTCAAGATTCCAGCAAAATTCAAAGTGCCAGACTTTGAGAGATATAAGGGTGATTCGTGTCCTAGAAGTCATTTGACAATGTACGTGAGAAAGATGTCTACGTATTCCGATGATCATGACTTGTTGATTCATTATTTTCAAGATAGTTTGACGGGTGCTGCTCTAAAGTGGTATATGGGTTTAGACAGCATTCGGATCCGCAACTTCAACGATCTTAGCGAAGCCTTTGTTCACCAGTATAAGTACAACGTTGACATGGCACCGGACAGAGATCAACTCCGGGCGATGTCGCAAAGAGACCGAGAATCTTTTAAGGAGTACGCCCAGAGGTGGCGTGAAATTGTTGCTCAAATCTATCCACCTCTTGAGGAGAAAGAGATAACTAAGATATTTTTGAAGACTTTAGGTTCCTTTTACTATGAAAGAATGATAGCCAGCGCACCCAGTGACTTCACCGAAATGGTAAGCATGGGCATGCGGTTAGAGGAAGGGATTCGTGAAGGGCGTTTGGTTAAAGAAGGAAGTTCGTCTAGCAGTACTAAGAAGTTTGGAAGTGTTTTCCCGAAAAGAAAAGAGCAGGATGTCAGCGCTTTGTTCCCAGGGAGACCTAGGAGAGGTTACTCTCACGTTGCGGCAGTCACTCCGGCTGTCCGCCCAACTTTGATGACCCTAGCTCATCAAACTCCACCAACTCAACAACGGCCATTTCAGCAGCAGCCTCGACAACAGGCTTATACATTCAACAATCAGAACTGGTCACCAAGAAAACCGCAGTTCGATGCCATTCCTATGACGTATACTGAATTGTTCCCTGCTCTTATCAGAAAGAATCTCATAACGACAAATCCTCCTCCTGTCGCACCAAATAGTACTTCTCCGTGGTACAAGGCGGATCAGTTTTGTGAGTATCATCAAGGGTCGCCGGGGCACAACCTTGAGAATTGCTTTGCTCTGAAGGCGGACGTACAGAGGTTGATTAAGAATGGTATCTTGTCTTTCAAGGATGTTAATCCAAATGTTAGAGATAATCATTTGCCTCGACATGGGGCAGCTTCAGTGAATATGGTGGAAGGTTGTCCGGGAAAGTTTCGAGTTTTTCAAGTTGAACACATAAGAGAGTCGTTGATCAGGTTACATCAGAGTTTGAGAAGACTTGCCTTTGTTAGGCATCAGCATGATTATGATGTTTGTGAGTTTTGTTCAAGAGAAGTTGATTGTCCTATTGTGAAGGAGGATATTCAGAAGTTGCTAGACCAGAGAGTTATCACTATTACGTATGACAGAGATCCGGAGGATGAAGTGAATGTTATCATACCACAATTCAATTTGCCTGAATCAGTAGAGATTGTTTACGACAGTCAGACTGCACCTGTTGATCTATTGATTATTTACCCACCTGGTCCTGTGCCTTACAACTCAGACCAAGCTGTACCGTATAAGTATAATGCCACAATGATTGAGAATGGGGTAGAAGTTGTAACGCCCCAGTTTTAATTATTTGATCTATTTAATTGGGAATTTATTTTATTAGAATTAATAAAATAAAAAGAATTATTTATTTTGGAATATTTGAAGAAAATAAAAGAAATAAGAAAATATTGGGTTTTTAAGTTATTGGGCTTGGATGTCGTTAGTAAAGAGTGGGGGTGCAAAAGAAATAAGGATATATATTTTGGAACTTAAGTTATTTCTCACTTTTCACGATAAAACAGAATTTGGAGATATTTGGGGATTGGAGCTCTGAAGAACGAAGAACAATCACTCAAGAGTTCAAAGCTACAATTTGATAAGGTAAGGGGGGCTACTACTCAATTTATATTTGCTTATGGGTTTAGATGCGATTGGTTGGGTAATCTTAGGATAATCCCATTTTCTCTGATGTTCTTAGTGATTGATAACTTTAGGGTCGAATTTCGTTAGAAAAGATTAGGTTCCCTAAAGGTTGTGAATCGATTAAGAAATTAATCCCTATTGTTGATTTAGATCGAAATTGTATGATCGGGAGTTTCCCTTAGGTGTTCTAAGGATAACCTTGATGTATCAGATTTCCCCCCAAAAGGACGAATAATCACTTTTAAGGTTACTTTGATAATTGTTGGTAATTATAAAATTAAGTTTTTTGGATTAAATGATTTGAAAAGGGAATTCTGTTTTCCAACGATTTTAGAAAACTATAACCTTGAAGGATTTGAGTTATTCAATTTGTGGGAAATTGATGAACATAGGTCAGAGGCATAGGGAATTGATGTTTTGGAAACTTGATGTGTATTTGGATGTTTTTGTACTGCATTGCACTGCTGTAGAAATGTATTTTCGTGCAAATACGTTGGCATATGAGCTGCTGCAGGTACAAGAATTTTTGGCACGCGCTCATCAACATGGGCCGTGTTGCTGCACACGGGCACCCGTGTTGATCTTCTGGATGGGTAAAAAAAAAATGTGTTTCCAGACACATTTCAACACGGGCCGTGTTACTGCACACGGGCACCCGTGTTGATCTTCTGTATTGGCAAAATAATGTGTTTCGGGACACATTTCCACACGGGCCATGTTGCTGCACACGGGCACCCGTGTTGAACCTCCTGTGTTGGCTTTTGAATTCTGTTTTCTGTACATGCTGTTATGTACGGAATTGATTCTGTTTGTATGTGAAGTGTTTTATATGTTTTGAATATGCTGCTTATTGATTTCCCTAGTGTTGTTTGATGCTTGTATCGAATAATGTTTGTATGTTATGATATCAACACTATGTGGATGTTATTGTCATGCTTTGAGATGATGTTACCAAGCATGAATTATGATATAACTTGATATGATTGGTTGATGTTTAATAGTATGCTGAGTGATTACATGCTATCCATATCCTGTTATGATTGATGTTGTTGATGTTGCATGATATGTTTTATTGATGTTAATAGTATGCTGAGTGTTACATACTTTACATATCATGTTGCATTTGTTAATTCCCATTGTGTGGAATTAACATGGTGGCCAATATACGTGTCCGCGATTTAATGGAACGTTGAGGTGGTAGCCGTGTCCGCGATATAATGGAACGGTGAGTTATCCGTGACCCGAGATGTAATGGGGCGGTAAAATGGTACCACAAGCATGGGTGTGTTGCATTATATTGAATATAACATGAATGGATGATTTTCCAATGTTGTATTTAATTGATTGGATGCATGTATTGTTGCTGAATTGTTAATGATGTTTGATGTTAATTATAAGTATGAAAAGTAATATATTATGAATATATGAATTGTAAAGGTTTTCGTAAACTATGAAACATGCTAACTGTTTGGGTGATGCTTATGGTTTTTCTGAATTGATTGTTATGAACGTATAATCAAATGTATAGTTGAGATGCTCACCCTTACTGTTGAATATTTCAGATTGAGGAGCTTCGCTCAGATGATTGGCGAAGACTTGTTGTTTCTAGTTTATTTCTGTTTTAAGTATTGTCCGGGTCATGCTCTGATAGTTGTAACTCCGGGAACGTTTGTTTGTCGAGCTGCTTTAGTCAGACTCGTTTATTTCCTTATGTTTGTTATAATATGATGTTGATATATTCCAGGTGTTAATCCCTGATGATTTTGAAAATATGTATGAGTTGCTTCTATGTTATGCATGACAGGAACTTGTTTTTATTAAAAGACAATTGTGACATCCTCGTTAATACATGTACTCTGAAAGTATGTTTTATTTAAAATCGCGAAATTTTATGCGGGGTTTTGGAGGTTGTTACAATAGTGGTATCAGAGCATAGTCGGTCGTTGCAACCAGAGTCTGGAGTCAGTCATTTCTTTTGTATGCGGCTAGTGTAAGGCAACACTGTCGATACTGTATTCTGATGAGGAGTATGTTTTAATTCTCAGGAATATGGCTGGAAGAGGTAACGGACGAAATGATGCTGCACTCGCTGAGGTTTTGGGGATGTTAGCTGGTGTACTTGCTGGAAATCCAAATGGAGGCGTGATTGGTGCTAATAGGCAATTGGGGAACTTCCAAAGGAACAATCCTCCGTTGTTCAAAGGTACACATGACCCTGAAGGTGCTCGGAAGTGGCTGAAGGAAATCAAAAGGATTTTCCGTGTGATTGATTGTGCTGAAGATCTGAAAGTCAGATATGGTACGCATATGTTGGCAGAAGAGGCCGACGACTGGTGGGTTGCAACAAGGACTGAAATGGTTCAGGATGGAGAGGCACTGACTTGGGCTAACTTCAGAAGGGCTTTTCTGAGGAGGTACTTTCCTGAAGATGTTCGGGGAAGAAAGGAAATTGAATTTTTGGAGCTTAAGCAGGGCAATCTGACTGTTAGTGAGTATGCTACTAAGTTCACTGAGCTGGCAAAGTATTATGCACACTACAACAATGATGAGGCTGGAGAATTCTCTAAATGTATCAAATTTGAGAATGGTCTCCGAGATGAGATTAAGCAGGGAATCAGGTACCAGCGTATTCGTAGATTTTCTGATCTGGTGGATTGTAGCAGGATCTTGGAAGAAGATATTACCAAGACTAGGTCGTCTCACTCTCGTGGGGCTGTTGATAAAAGAGGAAAGCAACATATGGACCGTGGCAAGCCATATGGTAGAGGTAACCAGAAATCAGGTGGATGGAAAAGGCCTAGTGGGGGAGATTCTAAGGCTCCTATCAGATGCTACAGGTGTGGTGAGTTTGGTCATCATATTCGAGATTGCAAGAGTGATGAGAAGAAGTGCTATAAATGTGGAAAGACTGGTCATTTGTCTATTGATTGCAAAGGGAAGTCTGTTACTTGTTACAATTGTGGCGAAGAAGGTTACATTCGTCCGCAGTGTCCTAAACCTAAGAAGGATCAGTCAGGTGGAAAAGTGTTCGCCTTGTCTGGATCTGAGACTACTCTAGAGGATCGATTGATTAAAGGTACGTGTTTTATTCATGGCACACCTTTAGTTGCAATTATTGATACTGGTGCAACTCATTCTTTCATCTCTTTGGATTGTGCTGAGAGGTTGAAACTGGACATATCTGATATGCGAGGTAGCATGGTTATTGATACTCCTGCATCGGGTTCAGTGACAACTTCGCTAGTATGTAGGAATTGTCCTATTGAGATTTTTGGTAGAGGTTTCGGTATGGATTTAGTGTGCCTACCGCTTGAACAAATTGATATTATCCTTGGGATGAACTGGTTGGAATTCAACCGGGTTCATCTGAACTGTTTTGCTAAGACGGTGATTTTCCCAGAGGCAGTTGGTGTCGGGAATTTGACTATGACTGCTAGACAGGTACAAGAAGCAATGGAAGACGGTGCTAATGTGTTTATGTTACTTGCTTCGTTAGATGCAACAGGAAAGGTCAGGAGTGGGGAATCGCCAGTGGTGTGTGATTTTCCAGAAGTCTTTCCTGATGATGTTGGTGAGTTACCTCCTGAGAGAGAAGTGGAATTTTCTATAGATTTGATTCCTGGTACAAGACCGGTGTCGATGGCACCATATCGTATGTCTGCATCTGAGTTGGCTGAATTGAAGAGTCAGTTTGAAGATTTACTGGAGAAGAAGTTTATTCGTCCAAGTGTTTCGCCTTGGGGTGCTCCGGTATTCTTGGTTAAGAAGAAAGAAGGTTCTATGAGACTGTGTGTTGATTACAGGCAATTGAACAAAGTAACCATTAAAAATCGGTATCCTTTAACGAGGATTGATGATTTAATGGATCAGCTAATTGGAGCCAGTGTATTCAGTAAGATTGACTTGAGATCTGGATATCATCAGATTCGTGTGAAAGCGGAAGATATTCAAAAGACTGCTTTTCGAACGAGGTATGGGCATTATGAATATTCTGTTATGCCGTTCGAAGTTACTAATGCACCTGGTGTTTTCATGGAATATATGAACAGGATTTTTCATCCGTATCTGGATAAGTTTGTTGTGGTTTTTATTGATGACATTCTGATTTATTCCAAGAATGACGAAGAGCATGCGGAACATCTCAGAATTGTGTTAGAGTTGTTGAAAGATAAGAAGTTGTATGCAAAGTCGTCCAAATCTGAGTTCTGGCTGAATGAAGTTAGTTTTCTTGGACATTTGATTTCTAAGAATGGTATTGCAGTGGATCCTACAAAAGTAGAAGCGGTATCTCAGTGGGAAGCGCCGAAGACTGTTTTTGAAATCAGAAGTGTTCTTGGTCTTGCAGGTTATTACAGAAAGTTTATCGAAGGATTCTCAAAGTTAGCATTGCCGTTGACGAAGTTGACTCATAAAGGACAAGCGTTTATTTGGGATTCTGATTGTGAGAAAGGTTTCCAAGAATTGAAGCGGAGATTGACTAGTGCTCCTATTCTGATTTTGCCGAATCCGGTGGAATCTTTTGTGGTTTATTGTGATGCATCTCTGATGGGATTAGGTGGTGTTCTAATGCAGAATCAACAGGTAGTTGCGTATGCTTCGAGACAGTTGAAGGTTCATGAAAGGAACTATCCTACTCATGACTTAGAGTTAGCAGCAGTTGTGTTTGTCTTGAAATTGTGGAGACATTATCTGTATGGTTCGAGATTTGAGGTGTATAGTGATCATAAGAGTTTGAAGTATCTTTTCGATCAGAAAGAGCTCAATATGAGGCAAAGAAGGTGGTTGGAATTTCTCAAAGATTATGATTTTGGTTTGAATTACCATCCTGGTAAGGCAAATGTGGTTGCAAATGCTTTGAGCAGGAAATCCTTGCATATGTCTATGATGATGGTTCGTGAATTGGAGTTAATTGAACAATTCCGAGATTTGAGTTTAATTTGTGAAAGTACCCCGAAGTATGTTCGTTTGGGTATGTTGAAACTCACTAGTGGTATTCTAGAAGAGATCAGGATCGGGCAGAAATCTGATGTTAATTTAGTTGATAAATTGACATTGATCAACCAAGGTCAAGGTGGTGAGTTTAGAATTGATGAAAATGATGTTATGAGATGTGGCGATAGAGTTTGTGTTCCTGATGTTGCAGAAATCAAGAAGAGTATATTAGAGGAAGGACATCACAGTGGGATGAGTATTCATCCGGGTGCCACGAAAATGTATCATGATTTGAAGAAATTGTTTTGGTGGCCGGGAATGAAAAAGGAAATAGCTGAATTTGTATATGCATGTTTAATCTGTCAGAAATCGAAGATTGAGCATCAGAAGCCGTCTGGATTTATGCAACCGATGTTTATTCCACAATGGAAGTGGGATAGTATTTCTATGGATTTTGTATCCGGGTTGCCGAGGACTCCTAAGAATTGTGAAGCGATATGGGTTGTTGTGGATAGACTGACTAAGTCTGCTCATTTTATACCGGTGCGAATGGATTACTCAATGGAGAGATTGGCACAGTTATATATTGAGAAAATAGTGAGTTTGCATGGAGTTCCTTTTAGTATTGTGTCAGATAGAGATCCGAGGTTCACTTCGAAATTTTGGGAAGGATTGCAGAAGGCTTTGGGTACTAAATTGAGGTTGAGTTCAGCTTACCATCCTCAGACTGATGGACAGACGGAGAAGACGATTCAATCGTTAGAAGATTTATTGCGTGCTTGTGTTTTAGAGAAGGGTGGAGCTTGGGATAGCTATTTGCCATTGATTGAATTTACTTATAACAATAGTTACCATTCGAGTATTGGTATGGCTCCGTTTGAGGCATTGTATGGTAGACGGTGTAGAACGCCTTTGTGTTGGTATGAATCTGGAGAGAGTTCAATAATTGGGCCAGAGATTGTTCAGCAGACTACTGAAAAGATCAAATTGATTCAAGAGAAGATGAGAGCTTCTCAGAGTCGTCAGAAAAGTTATCATGATAAGAGGAGGAAGAATTTAGAATTCAGTGCTGGAGATCATGTGTTTATGAGAGTTACTCTGATGACGGGTATTGGTCGAGCGTTGAAATCTAAGAAGTTGACTCCGCGTTTTATTGGTCCGTTTCAGATTACGGAAAGAGTTGGAGAAGTTGCTTATCGTATTGCTTTACCTCCGAGACTTGCGAATTTGCATGATGTTTTTCATGTTTCTCAGTTGAGGAGATACATTCCAGACCCATCTCATGTAATCCAGATAGATGATGTGCAGGTGAGAGATAACCTGACAGTAGAAACATTGCCTATGAGGATAGAAGATCGGGAAGTGAAACAGTTAAGGGGTAAAGAGATAGCATTAGTGAAGGTTGCTTGGGGAGGTCCAGCAGATGGAAATATCACTTGGGAATTGGAGATCCAGATGAAAGAGGCTTATCCGGAACTATTCGTCTAAGGTATGTTTTCGAGGACGGAAACTCTTTTAGTGGGGGAGAGTTGTAACGCCCCAGTTTTAATTATTTGATCTATTTAATTGGGAATTTATTTTATTAGAATTAATAAAATAAAAAGAATTATTTATTTTGGAATATTTGAAGAAAATAAAAGAAATAAGAAAATATTGGGTTTTTAAGTTATTGGGCTTGGATGTCGTTAGTAAAGAGTGGGGGTGCAAAAGAAATAAGGATATATATTTTGGAACTTAAGTTATTTCTCACTTTTCACGATAAAACAGAATTTGGAGATATTTGGGGATTGGAGCTCTGAAGAACGAAGAATAATCACTCAAGAGTTCAAAGCTGCAATTTGATAAGGTAAGGGGGGCTACTACTCAATTTATATTTGCTTATGGGTTTAGATGCGATTGGTTGGGTAATCGTAGGATAATCCCATTTTCTCTGATGTTCTTAGTGATTGATAACTTTAGGGTCGAATTTCGTTAGAAAAGATTAGGTTCCCTAAAGGTTGTGAATCGATTAAGAAATTAATCCCTATTGTTGATTTAGATCGAAATTGTATGATCGGGAGTTTCCCTTAGGTGTTCTAAGGATAACCTTGATGTATCAGATTTCCCCCCAAAAGGACGAATAATCACTTTTAAGGTTACTTTGATAATTGTTGGTAATTATAAAATTAAGTTTTTTGGATTAAATGATTTGAAAAGGGAATCCTGTTTTCCAACGATTTTAGAAAACTATAACCTTGAAGGATTTGAGTTATTCAATTTGTGGGAAATTGATGAACATAGGTCAGAGGCATAGGGAATTAATGTTTTGGAAACTTGATGTGTATTTGGATGTTTTTGTACTGCATTGCACTGCTGTAGAAATGTATTTTCGTGCAAATACGTTGGCATATGAGCTGTTGCAGGTACAGGAATTTTTGGCACGCGCTCATCAACACGGGCCGTGTTGCTGCACACGGGCACCCGTGTTGATCTTCTGGATGGGTAAAAAAAATAATGTGTTTCCAGACACATTTCAACACGGGCCGTGTTGCTGCACACGGGCACCCGTGTTGATCTTCTGTATTGGCAAAATAATGTGTTTCGGGACACATTTCCACACGGGCCGTGTTGCTGCACACGGGCACCCGTGTTGAACCTCCTGTGTTGGCTTTTGAATTCTGTTTTCTGTGCATGCTGTTATGTACGAAATTGATTCTGTTTTGATGTGCAGTGTTTTATATGTTTTGAATATGCTGCTTATTGATTTCCCTAGTGTTGTTTGATGCTTGTATCGAATAATGTTTGTATGTTATGATATCAACACTATGTGGATGTTATTGTCATGCTTTGAGATGATGCTACCAAGCATGAATTATGATATAACTTGATATGATTGGTTGATGTTTAATAGTATGCTGAGTGATTACATGCTATCCATATCCTGTTATGATTGATAATGTTGATGTTGCATGATATGTTTTATTGATGTTAATAGTATGCTGAGTGTTACATACTTTACATATCATGTTGCATTTGTTAATTCCCATTGTGTGGAATTAACATGGTGGCCAATATACGTGTCCGCGATTTAATGGAACGTTGAGGTGGTAGCCGTGTCCGCGATATAATGGAACGGTGAGTTATCCGTGACCCGAGATGTAATGGGGCGGTAAAATGGTACCACAAGCATGGGTGTGTTGCATTATATTGAATATAACATGAATGGATGATTTTCCAATGTTGTATTTAATTGATTGGATGCATGTATTGTTGCTGAATTGTTAATGATGTTTGATGTTAATTATAAGTATGAAAAGTAATATATTATGAATATATGAATTGTAAAGGTTTTCGTAAACTATGAAACATGCTAACTGTTTGGGTGATGCTTATGGTTTTTCTGAATTGATTGTTATGAACGTATAATCAAATGTATAGTTGAGATGCTCACCCTTACTGTTGAATATTTCAGATTGAGGAGCTTCGCTCAGATGATTGGCGAAGACTTGCTGTTTCTAGTTTATTTCTGTTTAAAGTATTGTCCGGGTCATGCTCTGATAGTTGTAACTCCAGGAACGTTTGTTTGTCGAGCTGCTTTAGTCAGACTCGTTTATTTCCTTATGTTTGTTATAATATGATGTTGATATATTCCAGGTGTTAATCCCTGATGATTTTGAAAATATTATAACATTGGTTTTGTTAATTAAATTATTCTGCTGTGTAAACATGTATGAGTTGTTTCTATGTTATGCATGACAGGAACTTGTTTTTATTAAAAGACAATTGTGACATCCTCGTTAATACATGTACTCTGAAAGTATGTTTTATTTAAAATCGCGAAATTTTATGCGGGGTTTTAGAGGTTGTTACAGAAGTCCCTATACCGACAAGACCGTCTTTTGTTAACATTGCTGATGTGAGTAGAGTTACGAGGAGTGACGTGTCTTTGCAGCAGTACCTTTGAAGAGACCAGAAGTTCAAGTAAGGAGGCCCATACCGGCAGAAGTTCCAGTGAGAAATGTTGAACCAAGGGTTGAGATAGGCCGATCCAGTGAACCTATCCCTCGCCCTGAGGATGATGAGATTCTGAAGCTTATCAAGAGAAGTGAATATAAGATTGTGGACCAACTATTACAAACTCCTTCCAAGATTTCTTTGCTTGCTTTACTGAGAGATTCTGGTGCCCATAGAGAAGCTTTGATGAAGGTCTTGGACCAGGCGTTCGTGGATCATGATGTGACGGTTGACCAATTTGATGGAATTGTGGGAAATATTACTTCGTGTAACAATCTTGGTTTCAGTGATGAAGAACTCCCGGAGGAGGGGAGGAACCACAATATGGCTTTGCATATCTCAGTAAGTTGCGGAAATGATACCTTATCAAGTGTGTTGGTGGATACAGGTTCGTCGTTGAATGTGATGCCCAAAACTACTTTATCTCGGCTCTCATATCCAGGTGCTCCCATGAGACCTAGTGGAGTAATTGTTAAAGCGTTTGATGGTTCTAGGAAGACAGTCATTGGTGAAGTGGATCTCCCTATAGTAATTGGTCCCCATACTTTTCAAATCACTTTCCAAGTGATGGATATTCGTGCTGCCTACAGTTGCTTATTGGGTCGTCCATGGATCCATGATGCAGGGGCAGTCACCTCCACGCTCCATCAGAGACTGAAGTTTGTGAGGCATGGGAAGCTAGTGATGATTGGGGGAGAGCAGGCTATGGTGGTAAGCCATTTATCATCCTTCTCTTTTATTGATGCAGACGAGGATGTTGGAACCCAGTTCCAAGGTCTTTCTGTTGCCAAGAATGAGGTGAAGAAGCAAGGGGCATCCATTTCTTCTTTTGAGGATGCGCGGCGAGTGGTGGAAAGTGGTTCGGCCGAAGGATGGGGCAAGGTGTTGACTTTGCCCGAGAACAAGTCTGGGGAAGGTCTTGGTTTTCGTCCTGTGTCTGCAAGAGTCAAGAAGGAGGTGGTTGTTCGTCCAATTCAAGAGGTTTTCCGAAGTGCAGGGTTTATACATCCTGAGGTTGATGCTATCATATAAGATGATTCCGAGGAAGATTTGCCCGATTTTGTGACGCCTGGATTGGCTTGCCAAAACTGGATAGCTGTTGACGTTCCTATTGTTATGCACATTTCCGAGTAATGTTTTGTTTTGTTTTTCTTTGGAAAAATTCGCTCTGCCCAAGGCGAAAAGTATTTTGTGTCGGGCTATGAAAAATAATTCCTTTTGCTCTGCCCAAGGCAAAAGAGAAATGTCTGGGCTCCTTGTTTCAAGTATTTCCCTTTAATGAATAAAAATGTTATTTTGTCCACTACTGTTTTATTTTTCACTTTTTCTGGGAAATAGCAATGAAAATTAATTGGTAGTAATAGGAAAATATAATAACCTTTTGTTTTATTTGCACAAATCGATTTCTAAAATAAAGCATAATCATGTGTGCAGATTAATCCATGACTTAACCATCGAAAACAATGATCCTATGCCCTCTCCCAACTTTGAATTCCCTGTGTTCAGAGCCAAAGAAGAGGATGATGACGAGATTCTTGTTGAAATTTCCCGTTTGCTTGAGCATGATGAGAAGATCATTCAACCGTTTGAAGAACCTTTAGAGTTGGTCAATTTGGGTGATGAAGAAGATAGAAAGGAAGTCAAAGTCGGAGCATTGCTTATCCCGGAAGTTAAAGAGAAGATGTTGGAGCTTCTCAAAGAGTATGTTGATGTGTTTGCTTGGTCCTACCAAGATATGCCGGGTTTGGACAACGATATTGTGGAGCATCGTTTACCGTTGAGACTTGAATGTCCGCCGATCAAGCAGAAGCTGAGAAGGACTCGTCCCGATATGGCTGACAAAATCAAAGAGGAAGTTCAGAAATAGATTAATGCAGGTTTCCTCGTTACATCGGTCTATCCTCAGTGGTTAGCCAACATAGTGCCTGTTGCAAAGAAAGATGGCAAAGTTCGAATGTGTGTAGACTACAGAGATCTGAATAGAGCTAGCCCAAAGGATGACTTCCCATTACCTCACATTGACGTATTGGTCGACAGTACCGCCAAGTTCAAAGTCTTTTCTTTCATGGATGGTTTCTCTGGTTACAATCAAATCAAGATGGCACCAGAAGATATGGAGAAGACCGCTTTCATTACACCTTGGGGAACTTTTTGCTATCGGGTTATGCCGTTCGGTTTGAGGAATGCTGGTGCAACATACCAAAGGGCCATGACTGCTTTGTTCCATGACATGATGCATAAGGAGATCGAAGTGTATGTGGATGACATGATTGCCAAATCACAGACTGAGGAGGATCATTTGGAACACTTGTTGAAGTTATTCCAGCGTTTGAGAAAGTACAAACTCCGTCTGAATCCCAACAAGTGCACTTTTGGTGTTCGTTCTGGAAGACTTATGGGGTTCATTGTCAGTCAGAAAGGTATTGAAGTAGATCCTGATAAAGTCAAAGCTATTCGAGAAATGCCCGCCCCCAAGACGGAAAAACAAGTAAGAGGATTCCTTGGGAGACTGAACTATATTTCTAGGTTTATATCTCATATGACTGCTACCTGTGGGCCGATTTTCAAGCTTCTCCGAAAGAACCAAGGATGTGTGTGGACAGAAGATTGTCAGGGAGCTTTTGATAGCATCAAAGAATATTTGCTTGAACCTCCCATTTTGATTCCTCCGGTGGAAGGAAGACCTTTGATTATGTACCTGACTATATTGGAAGATTCCATGGGATATGTGCTTGGTCAACAAGATGAGACTGGAAGAAAGGAACATGCCGTATATTATCTGAGTAAGAAATTCACAGACTGTGAGTCTCGATACTCATTGCTTGAGAAAACCTGTTGTGCTTTAGCTTGGGCTGCTCGCCATCTGCGCCAGTATATGATTAACCATACCACTTGGCTGATCTCCAAAATGGATCCGATCAAGTATATCTTTGAGAAGCCCGCCTTATCTGGAAGAATAGCCCGTTGGCAGATGTTGTTATCTGAATATGACATTGAGTATCACACTCAGAAAGCAATCAAAGGGAGTATTTTAGCCGATCATTTGGCTCACCAACCAATTGACGATTATCAATCCATCAGGTTCGATTTCCCAGATGAAGATGTTATGTACTTGAAAGCTAAAGATTGTGAAGAGCCGTTACCTGAAGAAGGACCTGATCCCGAATCGCATTGGGGTTTGATATTTGACGGAGCTGTGAATTCCTATGGAAATGGAATTGGGGCAATCATTGTCACTCCCCGAGGTACTCATATCCCGTTCACGGCGAGATTGAAGTTAGACTGCACGAACAACATGGCTGAGTATGAGGCGTGTATTATGGGTCTCGAAGAAGCAGTGGATCTAAGGATTAAGATTCTTGATATTTACGGAGATTCGACATTGGTAATTAATCAAATCAAAGGAGAATGGGAGACTCGTCATCCTGGTTTGATCCCTTACAGAGACTATGCTAGAAGATTGTTAACTTTCTTCAACAAAGTGGAATTACATCATATCCCTAGAGATGAGAACGAGATGGATGATGCTTTAGCTACTTTGTCTTCAATGTTTCAAGTGAATGGTTGGAACGATGTGCCTACCATCAGAGTTATGCGCCTTGACAGACCTGCTCATGTGTTCTCAGTAGAAGAGGTCACCGACGACAAACCGTGGTTCTATGACATTAAACGTGTTCTTCAAACTCAAGAGTACCCGCCTGGGGCATCCAATAAAGATAGGAAGACGTTGAGAAGATTAGCAAGCAGTTTCTTCCTCAATGAAGAGGTTTTGTATAAGAGGAATTATGACATGGTCTTGCTCAGATGTGTAGACAGACGTGAAGCGGACATGCTGATGCAAGAAGTACATGAATGATCCTTTGGCACTCATGCCAATGGACATGCGATGGCTAGAAAGATGTTGAGAGCTGGTTACTATTGGATGACAATGGAATCTGATTGCTGCAAGTATGTGAAGAAGTGTCATAAATGCCAGATTTATGCGGACAAGATGCACGTGCCGCCGACCCTCCTCAACGTTATCTCTTCACCTTGGCTTTTCTCTATGTGGGGCATTGATATGATTGGAATGATTGAACCTAAAGCTTCAAATGGTCATCGTTTCATCTTGGTAGCGATCGATTATTTTACTAAGTGGGTGGAAGCAGCATCTTATGCTAATGTAACCAGATAGGTGGTAGTCCGATTTATCAAGAATCAGATCATTTATCGGTACGGTATCCCGAGCAAGATTATCACTGATAATGGTTAGAATTTGAATAACAAGATGATGAGAGAGCTTTGTGAAGAGTTCAAGATCGAACATCATAATTCTTCTCCTTACAGACCGAAGATGAATGGGGCTATTGAAGCTGCTAACAAGAACATCAAGAAGATTGTCCAAAGGATGGTGGTAACTTATAAAGATTGGCATGAAATGCTTTCGTTTGCTTCGCATTGATACCGCACTTCAGTTCGAACTTCACCAGGCGCAACCCCTTTTTCCCTAGTTTACGGTATGGAAGCCGTACTCCCCGTAGAGGTTGAGATTCCGTCTCTGAGAGTATTGATGGAAGCTAAACTTTCTGAGGTCGAATGGTGTCAAAGTAGGTATGATCAGTTGAATTTAATCGAAGAGAAGAGATTGACAGCGTTGTGTCACGGTCAATTGTATCAGCAGAGAATGAAGAAGGCTTTTGATAAAAAGGTTCGACCGCGCGAGTTCAGAGAAGGTGACCTTGTGCTCAAGAAGATATTATCTTTCCAACCTGATTCTAGGGGCAAGTGGGCTCCGAATTATGAAGGACCGTATGTCGTTAAGAAAGTTTTCTCTGGAGGTACCTTGATTCTCACGAATATGGATGATGAAGAACTCCCGCGTCCCATGAACGCCGATGCAGTCAAGAAGTATTTCGCTTAGGCAGGCTTTTGGTCAGACCAGTCTTGGCATTTGAGCATATTTTGGAATTCGAAGTTGTTAGGGAGAATAGCGATCATTGTTTTTGTGTAACCTTTTTATTTCATGAACTATTTCCCAAACTTTTGTAAACCGTTGGAGTCGCATTGTTAGCGAACTACCATATTATTAATGAAATTTGAGCATTTACCTTTTGTGGGCAAAATTTTAATTTTTGTGGAAATACTTGAAACAAATTTACTTAAAGTATTCTTATTTTAAAAAATATGTGTCGTGAATAACGAAAGGAATATTAACAGTTTGTTCCAAGGATGGTCAAGCCATGAAATGCAAAACAGTACAGTAATTTATCCTTGCATGATGAGCTTGTTTTCTTTCAAAACCGTCATGAGGTGTTGGTTGTGTACACTCTTGGTCCTAGTGGTGCTGAGTTTGGTGACTCCCCAGTTGTTCCAGTTAAGTGTTGTTTTGGTTATCTTCATTTGGGGGATTTCGGAAGTGTGGTACGCTTTGTCTCTTGCCAGTGGTCTATTGGTATTAGAAGTTTGGGTTTGGGTACTTTTCTCCTCAGAAGATTTGAGCTTTGTAGCGTGATACGCTCCGACTTTGCTTTGTGATTCCAGTTCCAGTTATCTTCCGTCTTTTTAAGATTGGCCGAGTATCTATCTTGTCGTGACATTTTATCGTCTTCAGGATATTCCATCTGTTTGTTTTGTCAGCATAACATTCATTTACCCATTTACACTTATATCACGCATACATATTCACATTTGCCATCGGTTTTTGGGTTGTATTTTGTTTATTCAGATAACGTACATGTTTCTTTCCAAGTTGAAGGTTAGCTTAGGCAGAAAATGTGCTTCCTTTCTAAATTCGCCAACTGAGCTAATCCTCATGGATGATTTTTGATTTAGCTCACCTTGTCCATTTCTGGATAGGATGGATTCCCCAATCGAATTGCTTTCTCATTGGGTAGAGTCTTGTTTGAATGTTTTCTCTCTAGTTATTCCTGGATGAAGTTGTTGTCTCTTGCGTAGGCTATCTCATGATTTTTCCCAGTGAAATCGCGACCTAGGCAGATGGTGCATTTATTTTGCACATTTATATGTGATCTCCTCGGGAATGGACTGATTCATGATTCTCTTTGACGAAGATTTTATTCTCTGCCAGTGCCATCGCAACTTCTTTCTGAGTTACTCTTTGGAAAACGACAAGCGGCAGCTCTTCACGAGCAACTTGTACGTATATTATCATCGTTGGAAAACGACAAGCGGCAGCTCTTCACGAGCAACTTGTGCGTTATTATTATTGGAAGACGACAAGCGGCAGCTCTTCATGAGCAACTTGTACGTTATAGACATCGTCAGAAAACGACAAGCGGAAGCTTTTCACGAGCAACTTGTGCGTTATTATTATTTTTGGAAAACAACAAGCGGCAGCTCTTCACGAGCAACTTGTACGTCATTTTATCTTGTGGAAAACGACAAGCGGCAGCTCTTCACGAGCAACTTGTGCATTATTATTTTTGGAAAACAGCAAGTGGCAGCCTCTTTATTTGAGCAGCTTGTATGTTATCGGTATTTTCTTTGAACGACAGCAAGTGGCAGCCTCTTTATTTGAGCAGCTTGTATGTTATTGGTATTTTCTTTGGACGACAGCAAATGGCAGCCTCTTTATTTTAGCAGCTTGTACGTTATCGGTATTTTCTTTGGACGATAGCAAGTGGCCGCTTCTTTATTTGAGCGACTTGCGCATCTACAACCATGTTATCTCAGCATTAACGAGTATATCTCGGAAAATCTCGCAGAGAAGCTTGTCATGAATCATTACCTTCAGAAGTCGGTAATCCATCATCAACAAGATTGGTTACTTTTCGTCTATCTTCGACCTTGAGTTGTGAACTCACTATTTTGGGTCAATAATCTGTTTATGGCCTATGCAAGATGCCTTCTTTGTTAGGGTCAGAGGTCGTACTCCCTCAATTTTATTCGCTGTCAGGAGTCTGTCGTTTGAAGTCGATAGATCGTTTCCCCAGTAGTGTATAATCCATGTCTCTGTGTTTTGCTGGTGTTTGATTTCTCCAGCATTGTCTTGTTTCATACATTATCTTTCTCTGTGAATTCAATCACTGCATTCATATCAAACATAAGGGCGGCATCTTAGGACAAAATTTGCGTATTATGTATTTAAGTACCTTCAATCTCGTCGAAACGAAGATTTTAATCTTCATATCTCCGGATAGAAGAAACTTAAATAGGGGCAGCTGTTGTACCCTAAATTTTGACCTAAGATACCATCTTCCATCTGCATCATTACATTGCAAGCGTTTTAATCTATTGATTTTAAAATTCATAATTTTTTCGAGTCGAGAGCTGTTTATTTTTGAACGCTAAATTTATTAATCGATTCATGCTAGAACAATGTTTATTAATTATTTATTATCTTAAATTTAAATAATTGGAATTTATTTTCAATTGTTATATAATTTAAAGATTTATAGATAATAAAATAAATATTGGAAAAGAGGTTTATTAATTGATCAAACAATGTTTATTAATTATTTATTATCTTAAAATTAAATAATTGGAATCTATTTTCGGTTATTATATAATTTAAAGATTTATGAATAATGAAATAAACATTTGAAAAGAGGTTTATTAATTGGTCAACAGTGATTATTTAATTATTTATCATTCTAAGTTAAATAATTGAAATTCTATTTTTAATTATTATAATTTAGAAAATTATGAATAACGAATTAAATAATTGAAATTATTAATTGATCAATGATATTTATTTATTTGTTTATTATTCTGAATTTAAGTGATTGAAATTGATTTTCATTTATTATACAATTTAAAGAATTATAAACGATAAATAAATAATTGGAAAGAAAAAGAATTAATTGGGAAATAATAGATATTTATTCACTCTATTCTATTTATTACAATTGTTATTTAAATATTGTATTATTTACAAAATATTTATAATGACAATTACATAAAGAGTTTAAAGTAAAATAAAAAAACTATTTTCCTAAATTCTAAATCTTCATCTTCTATCCAATGCCTTTTTGTCTGCTCATTTAATTTTACCTGCAAAAACAATTAAAAGAAAAGTCAGAATTGAATAAATAATTAAAAGCAGAAAATTAATCTTAAGTGTTCATCATTAAAAGCAAACGGCTGGAATCAGTTTACCCTTTTTTGCAAATCACGGGATTTCTCCCGGTTCACAAAAAAGGGAGGAATTTTTATTTTCATAAATGAATGCACAATTTAAAACATGCACAAATTCATTTTTATTTTCAAAAACTGCATAATTAAAATCAATTGCATTTTAAAAAAAAAGGCCAAATGCATATTTCAAAAATATACACAGCATACAAAATCAACAACATATGTAAGCTTCCCACCAAAAGCCAACGTAAACCATGCCATACAACATAGGAAGAGGCCAAAACAAATAGGCTCCTACTGTTACATTGCAAGTCAAAAGGAAATATGCAGTTCAAACAATATATGCAAGCAAGTATATTTTCCTTTTTTCTCATCATCTTCCAGCCTGCTTTTTCAGAACCAAATAAAGTACACATCATTTTGATATCAAATGGTACTTAACAGAGAGAAGAGAGATAGAAAGATGGTTTTACAGGTTTTGGTTTAGGCAGAAGGAGTTACAAAACAAAACCACAGTAGTAACACAGTAAGAGGAAAGAAGCATAAGAAAGGAATACAAACAAACCATATGAAGCAGATGTGCAGAATTGCCAAGAGAATATTGTAAAATATTCAAACCTAAGCCTGTAACGTAAAAAAAGATGCCAAGCAAATTGTATAACATAACAAGTAAACCCCTTTCAAAAAGAGAGAGAGTTCAACCTGCCTAAAGTATTCAAAAAACTCAAATACTCCAAGCATAAACAAAATTTCCATCAACCTTAAAAACCATTTTCAAAAACCATTCCTATTGCATCATACAAAAAACCAGTACCATACATAACCATTATCAAAACCCTCCACCACCATCAAACATCAAACCAAAAAACTACAACATAAATCAAAACCATAGCCCACTGCATAAACCATGAGATAATATGGCCTAAAACCATCAACTTGTTCCATAACCTGTTAAACACAACATTGGCCTAAACCATATCAGAACCTAAAACCATAACCTGCTGGCCAGCCTAACCGAAACCAGAAAAGCGTAAACCATGGCCTAAGAATCATATAACCTGTTTTCAAGATAGCAAAGCCATAAACCAGCCATACACGCTCAAAAACCAAACCCAAGCATACGAAGGCCTCAATATGTTCATCATTGGCCATAAGCAAACATACAGTAGTAAAGGCAAGAAGAAGAAAAGAAACTGTCAAACCTTTCCAACAAAAGCATACAGAAGTCAGAAAGAAGAAGAAAGAAGCTAGTTAAAATTATTTCAACAGTAGCAACAAGGCAACTATCAAGCTCAACATTCATCATAAGGCAAATTCAAGGCAACTATCAAGCTCAACATTCATCATAAGGCAAATTCGAGGCAACAGAAGAAGAGAAGTAAGATAAATACAGAGTACCGGTAGTCCGGAGCATAGCCCACAGCGTCAAACCTCGTCGTCCCGGCCTCCTAGCTTTCCTCACCTTCCTTCCTCCTTCTCCAGGTAGTATTTCACCCTTTTTTTTCCCTTCATAATATCTCAATAATCATGTGAAACCCGAAGTAAGAATCAAAACAGAACCAAGATCACAACATGCAAATCGTAACAAAAATACCACGAATACGGAAACGAACTTACCGAATCCGTCGCCCCCTAACGTTTTGCTGGAGGGAAGAGGAAAGTGAAGAGCTGGTGGCCGTTGGGACAGAGGGAGACTCAGAGCTACAGAAGCAAAGCAAAAGGCGTAGAAAGATGGAGCGAAGAAGAAGACGGTACAAACAAGCAAGCACCGCTCTGCCAAACCTTGTGAACCCTAATCCCAATTACCAAACGCGTTTAACCCTAAGACAAGAATTATGAAATGCATATTGGACTTAACAGCCTAAGCCCAAGCGAATCCCATTCACACCCCCCTTATTTCTGTTTTGGATTCAGACCCTTTAAAACCCTCTTGGCCCATAACTCTTTCATCCACCCTTTTATTTCTTTAATACTTCTTTCTTTTGTTTTCTTTTATTTCCTTCTTTTTAGAATTTTATTATTTTAGTAATTAGTAATTTAACCAAATAGATATAATTTAATCAAACATTTTAATAAGGTGACCCATTTTATTAACCTTAGGTTTATTTGGTAATTTTAAATATTCCCTTTTTTTAATTAATTAGGTTTTAAGTTAGTAACTTTTAAGTATTCATTTAGTGTGATTATTTAATATTTCTTTAAAATAATGCCTTATATAGAACTCTAAAAATATATAAAAAATAGAAACTTAAAAAACTTAAAAAATATTTTTGTTTTCCTTAATAATTCTCATTACTTTTATCCATATTAAAACATTTTCTTTTCATTAATCATAAAAATGCATATTTACACCACTTAGTCTTTTATTTGAATTGTTGTATATCATTTATTTATCATAGTTATTTGTTTACTGGATTATTCTGTTTACGTTTAAATCCAAGGGAAAAAACGATTAAATTTGTCGACTTCATGTCCTCAAGTCTAATCGCGCGAACATTCGCATTTCATTAAAACTTAGGATAATTTTTCCTCAAATATTCAATCTTTTCAAAACTTATACCCTTTAAGCAAAAACTTCGACATTAGGTCGTCGCATCTTCAAAAACCCGTCCGTACCCCTTTTTCGGCCAAAACAATTTATTTTAAATCAAACAAACAATTTTAATAAAACAGATATTTCAAAAGGTTCCTATAGAGTACTATAGATACATTGGGTGCTAATACCTTCCCATTGTATAACCAACCCCCGAACCATAGATCTCTTTTTCAAAAACGCCTTGTATTTTTATTACTTTTAAAAGTATTATTTACATTGCATATTTAGGGTTTTATTTCGCTCTTTTCCCTTTTCCCTTGGAAACAATAAAGCGCGGTGGCGACTCTTGCTTTTGTGAGACGAATTAATCAATAATTCGATCTCCGATTTACCCCGCTACAGTTTTTATCGCTACACATACTGTTACAAAAGGTATCCTGACTCCTGTAAGGCTCTGCTCTAAATCCTGAGTTTGAATTTTCTTAGCAAAATTTCTTTACTCGCTAAAACGCATTTTCAAAAAACATCAAGACAAACATAAACTTTGCATTACTTGAATATCATTGTTTGCATATGGCTATTTGTTTAACAGCGGAGAAATTCACACAATGAATATCCGATGAACAAAAGCTCTCTCAGTGAACAAAATCAATTCAAGAAGGATGACACTTCCATTGACGAATCTCCTATCAACAGGGGGACTTAACATGTCACTATCCAGCACACCTGGGGCAGTCCAGTCAAAATTTCCAGAAATCTCTGAAGAAGTGCAGAGTAACCAGGGGCAAGTCTCCATCTCCATCACTTGGGGCATTGAACGTCAACCCCAACAAAGGGTTACATACAGTCAAACGTTTCCAGGCAGTGCCACAAACACTCGCTGCTAGGGGCAGTGACAAATCTCCCCAAAATCCTTCTCATAGGATGATTCCCCAGCGAGAGTATAATCTCTGACCCCCTTTCCCTAGCTGAATCAACCTCAAGAATCCTCGAGGACTTCCCCCAACGAAGATGTCACCTCTCTAGCAGACTGACGACAGGGTTTATTTCCCCAACAACACCAGGATTCCCCAGCTTGAGTTTTCCTCTCCGACTACTACAAATCAAAGGACCACAACTCCTCTTCCCTAGTAGACTACTCTACAATCCCCAGCAAGTTACTGTGAAACCTGGACCCGACCAGATGTCAGTTTAACTTTGACTCCCCAGTAGAGCAACTGACAACTAAGACTCCTAAACTCCTTTTCCAAGCAGAAATAAACATACTCCCCACAGAGTTTTCAACTTCCCCCAGCGGAGTTCTCCTCAAACAACAAAACAGGAACCCCCGATGGAAATATTCTAAGAAAAGTTTGAAGACACACCTACTCTTCAACAACAATCCGGGATTTAATAACTCCCCAACACTTGTCAAGGATTCATTCTCCAAGACAAAATTACACTTCAACAACATTCATAACATATGCATACAAAATACATATGACACAAATCTCATTTTATTTTGAGAACATCATTACACAACGCATACATCATGACATTGCATACAACTAACTCTTTACCTTTTCAGGAAAGATCGATCGACAGATAAAAGTCTTTACCTTTTGGAGTAGCAGTCGTCAAATATTCCTTCATCATCCTGCTGAGGTTGTAGTCATCCAAGATTCCTTCATCATCCTGTTGAGGTTGTAGTCATCCAAGATTCCTTCATCATCCCGCTGAGGTTGTAGTCATCCAAGATCCTTTCATCATCCTGCTGAGGTTGTAGTCATCCAAGATTCCTTCATCATCCTGCTGAGGTTGTAGTCATCCAAGATTCCTTCATTATCCTGCTGAGGTTGTAGTCATCCAAGATTCCTTCATCATCCTGCTGAGGTTGTAGTCATCCAAGATTCCTTCATCATCCTGCTGAGGTTGTAGTCATCCAAGATTCCTTCATCATCCTGCTGAGGTTGTAGTCATCCAAGATTCCTTCATCATCCTACTGAGGTTGTACTCATCCAAGATTCCTTCATCATCCTGCTGAGGTTGTAGTCATCCAAGATTCCTTCATCATCCTGTTGAGGTTGTAGTCATCCAAGATTCCTTCATCATCCTGCTGAGGTTGTAGTCATCCAAGATTCCTTCATCATCCTGCTGAGGTTGTAGTCATCCAAGATTCCTTCATCATCCTGTTGAGGTTGTAGTCATCCAAGATTCCTTCATCATCCTGCTGAGGTTGTAGTCATCCAAGATTCCTTCATCATCCTGCTGAGGTTGTAGTCATCCAAGATTCCTTCATCATCCTGCTGAGGTTGTAGTCATCCAAGATTCCTTCATCATCCTGTTGAGGTTGTAGTCATCCAAGATTCCTTCATCATCCTGCTGAGGTTGTAGTCATCCAAGATTACTTCATCATCCTGCTGAGGTTGTAGTCATCCAAGATCCCTTCATCATCCTGCTGAGGTTGTAGTCATCCAAGATTCCTTCATCATCCTGCTGAGGTTGTAGTCATCCAAGATTCCTTCATCATCCTGCTGAGGTTGTAGTCATCCAAGATTCCTTCATCATCCTGCTGAGGTTGTAGTCATCCAAGATTCCTTCATCATCCTGCTGAGGTTGTAGTCATCCAAGATTCCTTTATCATCCTGCTGAGGTAGAAGTCGTCCAAGATTCCTTCATCATCCTGTTGAGGTAGTAGTCATCCCAGATTCCTTCATCATCCTGCTGAGGTAGAAGTCATCTAAGATTCCTTCATCATCTGTTTGGAGTAGCAATCGTCTCAGATTCCTTCATCACACATCATTATCAAAAAAGACCTTCTCTGGCAATCAGAGACCTTCAAATACATTCCAGATACACTCCAGATACGGTTGCCATTCTGTCACTCATTCAGATCCCAGTTACAGTTTCAGATACACTCCAGACAGGGAAGTCATTCTGCTACTCATACAAATCTCAAACTTTAGATACAGTCCAGATACGCTCCAGACACGGTTGCCATTCTGTCACTCATTCAGAATTTATCCTCAGCACACAGTTGCTCCATACACAGATTTTTCTCTGTTACCCAAATACAATACAGATACACTCCAGAAACGGCATTCATTCTTATATTCATTCAAAATCCAAATACAGTTACAGCTCGGATACGCGCCAGACACGGACGCCATTCTTTTGCTCATACAAATTCAGTCTCCAGATACAGTTCAAATGCATTCCAGACATGGATACCATTTTGATGCTCATTCTTTTGACCTACAACATACAGTTCAACAAACATTCTTGGATGGCATCTTTAAGCCCATCTCCGACAAGATTCTGTCACATCTCCAGATGGCATCCTTAAGCCCATCTCCAACAACTATCCATCATCTCTCCAAATGGCATCTTTAAGCCCATTCCCTCTACCATCACATCACCGAGTGCAAATTTCTGGGCACTCTAGTGTTCAACCATCTTCCACCTTCAAGTCACAAATGGCAGATTCGCCAATCTAACTCTTCAGGTGTAAGAAGATTGAACAGAGGCAGTTGTTGTACCCCAAAATTTGCCCTCTCATGTTTTCCAAAGTCTTCCCCCTGCATGGTTGACCAGAAACCCTTGCCTAATGAAAAAGAAAATTTTTGAGTGGTGCTTTAAGTACCTTTCGATTGGCATTCTGAAAGACCCTTCGATTGGTATTCTGAAGGAGCCTTTCGATTGGCATGGATAATTCCCTTCGATTGGCATTATGGACAAGCACTTCGATTGACATTCCAAAAATGTTTCGATTGGTATTATGGACAAGCACTTCGATTGGCATTGTGTCAAGGCCTTCAATTGGAATTCTGAAAGACCTTTTCGTTAGGCACCCTGGGCCAAGCCTTTCAATTGGCATGCCACGGGATCCTTCGATTTAGCATTGTGTCAAGGCAGCTTCGACAGACATGTTAACCATGTCCTTCGATTAGCATGAACAACACCTTTCGATTGGCCTGTTAACAAAGCCTTTCGATTGGAATTTTAATAAAGTACCCTTTGATTGGTATATGGACAAATACCCTTCAATTGGCATTTCAAAAGGTCCTTGGACTGGAACTTCAGAGTGTCCTTCGACTGGAACTTCAGAGTTTCCCTTAATAAGAACATCAGAACGAAATGACCTTCGAATGGCATTTCACTGCAGAGTTTCTCTTAATCTAAGATGCTTTGATGAAGGAAGTTCTGAACACTTCGAATCAGAACTTAGAGTCATCACAAGGCCAAGGGCTGGTCGAAGTTGTCTAATAGAGAATGTTCTAAATAGATTCGAATTGGACTTTGAAGATGGCAAAGAAGGCCCATTCGAAGGGTACATAAGAAATCCATTCGAAGGACACACAGCTGGTGAAAATGAATGTCGTGTTGTCCTAGTCTGGTCGAAAGGTGTAGAAAGATGGAGGGTTCGACTCAAAAGATCAAGTTGAACATTCATACCCATAGGCTAGGCCACGTGTCTCCCCTTTTTAGGCCTGTACCCATTTGTTGTCTAAGACCACTTGCACTTAATAGCACAGTACTACCTTTTAGGAAAGTCTGTCTTGAGCCTTGCGCCTGTTTTCCTTCAGAAGGAAGCAACCCCATCTGAACCATTCATCTTGCTTTTGTGGCACAAGAAGACATTTACTTTCCAGCTGGGCCTTATTTTATTATTTTCTTGGCAACTAACTGCGTCATATAAGACTTGATCATTGAACAACAATCTTCTTGGACTCTCACAATACTTCAACAGAAGTCGCTACTCAGGAACTCAAAGTTGTTAGGGAGAATAGTTATCATTGTATTTCAATGTATCTTTTCCAATGTATTACCATTTTCTAAAGTTTGTAATTATCTACTGGGTCTTGCCATTCGCAGACTACCATTCTATTAATAAAGTTTAAGCTTTTATCCATTTCTTTGCAATTCTCATTTTATCCTGCTGACAAAGACTCCATTTATTATTGATAGTAATTGTCAAAACAAAAAGATTAAATAAAAACATTGTTTTTTGAAAAGAATTTACAAATTACTTTTTACTTTAGATTTTGTGACTCAAGAAAAACAAAAATGGTGATTCCAATGATGAACGAACTCTGAAATTTTGGAAGTATGTATTCCCCAAGAAGGTTCTCCCACGTTACCCTTGCTGGTATGCGTATGATCTTCTTGTGTTTCTCAGATAGTTGGAGATGATACCAATTGATGTACAGTGCGGTGTTGGGTTTGTGATCCCATTTTCCACAGTCAAGTCTTGGTTCAGTTTTTCTCCAGGTTGATAATTTTGATTTTGGGTTTGCATGGTCTGGAGCCCCTATCCTAGATTCCCCTAGGGAGGCCTTCACTCATTTGACGAAAGTTATTTCTCCCTTTATGTGCTGAGGAAGAATCATTTTCAAAACATCGCCCTTTGCAGTGATGGCATTATTGTTGTTTAAAATCCCCATAATTTTTTATGTCTCTCTGTATTGTTTAAACTTCTTAGATCCCCAAGTAGAGCTGAGATAATTTTTCTCTCTGAAAGTTGTTATCCCCGTGTGGTTCCATAATTTCTCCCCAAGGAGATTTGTGTAATCTTCACTCTTGGTATTGAAGAATTTATTTTGGGCTCCCCTTAATGAGGTGGTGTTGCCCTCCCCAATGAATCTAGTACAAGATCCCTAAAGTATATCTCAAAGAAGTGGTTTCCATCTGCCCTAATGAAGTCAGTATTGTAATCTCCAATGGAAGTCAAGATGTTGAGACATTGTTTTCATCATTGAATTATGTGTGATGTTCCCCGGTGAAGCCTGGAGGAGGATGTCATATCCCTGTATTTGTACCGATTTACTGTTTTGATTTGATTATTTTCGGATTATGTATCTTCCCAGTGAAGTTAAGCCGTGAAATAGGAATTTGTTTCTCTGTGGGTGCTTACTTTCTTATAAATATTTCCCCCCTAGATGTGATTTAGCCGAGTATTAACTTTACCCAAGCTGGTTTTGTCTGACTATTCTCAGTGTTGTATGTTTGTTTTGTCAGTATATACATAATAACATTCGTACATACATAATACATAGTTGAATTAAAATTCATTGCTCATTTGAATTTATTAATTTTTGGTGGCATATTACCCTATTTGCAAAGTTAGGTTACCCTCTCTCCAATAGATTGTCAACCTTAAGCAGAAAGTGTATATCCTTTCAATTTCCCCACTGAGTTATCCCTCGTGGTTGTTTTAGCCTTCCTATTCAGCTCATTATCTGGACGGTCTATGTTTCCCTTTTGAGTTTATTTCTCATCAAGTGATTTCTTGGTTGATTGTTTCATTCTGGTTTATTTATAGTTTGAATCAGTGGTCCCTGGCAACATTATTATTTTGATTTCTGCAAGCTTTTAGCCCGGATTTGAGAATGTGCATTTATTTTGCACGAGAAGACTTTACCTCCTCAGCAGGAATATATTGGCATTTCCCCAGGAAGTCATAATTCTTTTCCCAGTAGCATTATTGCAAATTCTTCTCACAACAACAGTTGGCAGGTCTCTTTATTTGAGCAACCTATGATACCCTAGTAAGTTTGTTAGCCCCCAGAGAAGATTCACGATTTGTTTACTCTAATGAATGATAGTCTTATCATTATGGGAGATAGTTCGTTGTTGAGATTTGTTTGCTCCAATGGATGGTAGTCTCGTCATTATGGGAGATAGTTCGTTGCTGAGATTTGATTACTCCAATGAATGGTAGTCTCATCATTATGGGAGATAGTTTGTTGTTGAGATTTATTACTCCATTGAATGGTAGTCTCGTCATTATGGGAGATAGTTCTTTGTTGAGATTTTTTATTCTAATGAATGGTAGTCTCGTCATAATGGGAGATAGTTCATTGTTGAGATTTGTTACTCCAATGGATGGTAGTCTCGTCATTATGGGAGATAGTTCTTTGTTGAGATTTGTTACTCCAATGGATGGTAGTCTCGTCATTATAGGAGATAGTTTGTTGTTGAGATTTGTTACTCCAATGGATGGTAGTCTCATCATTATGGGAGATAGTTCGTTGTTGAGATTTGTTACTCCAATGGATGGTAGTATCGTCATTATGGGAGATAGTTCGTTGTTGAGATTTGTTACTCCGATGAACGGTAGTCTCGTCATTATGGGAGATAGTTCATTGGTAAGATTTGTTACTCCGATGAATGGTAGTCTCGTCATTATGAGAGATAGTTCGTCGTTGAGATTCACTTTGCTCTGAATAAGTTTTTTTGTTTCCAGTCATAAGTACCGATGTTGGTTATTTGTGGCTTACCCTAATATTGATGTTTGCTGGTATTATCCTACCACTTCTTTCCCCCTGTGGGTAGACATTACTTTTCTGCTATCTTCTTAGTGAGTGGATAGTTTGCGGTTATTTGTCGATCACTCTTATCCTTTATTTTCTCTCCTCAATGTTCGAGTTGATGTTACTTTGTCTCCTCCTTGGGCTTTACCCCAGTAGAGTTGAGTCCTCTGTTTCCCAGTATTTTATTTTCTTGGTCTAATTTTCTTTTGATCTTTTATTTTCTGTTTCCCCAGTGGTGTTATGTGTCACCTTTGGATCTGTTTATTTACATGCACAATAATAAGCATTGAAGGGCCTCTTAGGTCCAAAAATAAGGTTTGTTTTGTATTTAAGTATCTTCAATCGCGTCGACACGAGGATTTTAACCTTTGTATCTCCAGATAGAATACACTTAAATAAGGGCAGTTGTTGTACCCAAATTTTTCCCCTAAGATTCCTCTATCATCTCATATCAAATCAATCACAACAAGATCACACTAGGGATTGGTTCTTCTCCCCATATTTAGGTTTGCTCATGAGGAATTACCAAGCACCTTGATGTGTATATTGTGATCATATATGTTTTACATTAATTAATTTTTAACTAACAAATAAAATGAGTGTTTGCTCTAATTGATGATCCTATAGGTGAGGCCACAACACATTTCATCAGGTGGATTCATAGGTTCATGAGATTATTTCCATGCCTTCTTCAACAATTTCTTCATTGAGATTCAAGCTTCATCATTGAGAGTGATTTTAAGTAATATCATGACAAGGTCTACTATTATTCATCATGCTTTAATTTGTCAAAGAAAATCAAAAGATGCAAGAGTTGATTGAAGAAGTTTGACCAAATTGGACAAGTTCTTGAATTCTTGATCACAAGTTCGTAATTCTATCAATTCTTAACATTTGGAGTTGATTTTTGTTGCTATGGGTTCTTATTATCATCCACGACAACTTATATTCATATGGAAAAGTTATTGTGCAAGAAAGTTTGTCAAAATTGAAAAGGGTTTTCCAAGTCAATTTGGTGCTTGAGGAGCTAGCATTTTGAACTTATAAGGGCTATATCTTGCTCATCTTTTGATATTTTTGAGTAATTCCAAATACATGCTTCTCTTTAAAGGGTTATCAATTAATAACTTCAAGATTTTCAATAATATTTTATGTGGAAGATTCCTAATGATGAAGAAATATTACATGTCCTCTTGATAGGCCATCAAATTCCCTTATGTGACTTCAAAAGATCATAACTTGGTCAATTTTTATCTCCTTAAGCCCATTAATTTTCAATAATGATATTAAGGATGTGAACTTCAACTAATCTTTTATGTGCAAATCTTGAAAATGGATGGAAGATGCCCTAAGAATGCAAGAGATTATAGGTCATCTCATGAATTTTCACCAACTTCACAAGGCCATAACTTTTTCAATGCTTGTTATTTTTTAGTGATTCAAGTTTCACAATACTCTTTAAGTATTCCACTTCAATCTAGCATCAATGTTAAAAGCTAAATTTTGAATAAAGGCCTTGTTTGGAGTCAAAACATTATAGGACATTTTTTGAGAAAAACTTAGAATTTTTCTAATTACAAAAAGTCAGCATCTTTTTCTCAACTTTGACTCATCACAACTTTTAGCTCAAGCATCCATTTTATTCCATTATTTTCACATTGTAAAGATTGTAACCTTAACTTTCAAATGCTTCAAGAATCATGCCCTAAGACTCCTTGAGCTGTAAACACCAAGGATTCAAAGATGGTACCTTGAAACTGAAGTTTTCTCCAAAGTCAGATGGTACCTTGTTGAAATCCATAATCCAGCTTCTTATCAGGGTCAACTTCAATTCCTTTTTGACTGACAATGGGACCTAACAATTTTCCTGATCGGACACCAAAGGTGCATTTATTTGGATTCAAGCGAAGGCGATACTTCCTCAAACGCTGAAAACAATTTCAACAAATCCTCTGTATGCCCTTCTTCAGTTTGTTATTTTGAAATCATATCATCAACATACACCTCAATTTCCTTGTGCATCAGATCATGGAATATGGTTGTCATAGACCTCTGGCACGTTGCACCAGCGTTCTTCAACCCGAATGGCATCACTCTGTAACAGAATGTTCCCCAGGGTATGATAAACGTTGTTTTTTTCATGTCCTCAAGAGCCATTCGGATTTGATTATATCTGGAAAATCTGTCCATGAACGAGAATACTTTGAATTTTGTTATACTGTCAACCAACATATCAATATGTGGCAATGGAAAGTCATATTTTGGACAAGCTTTCTTTAAATCTTTATAATCGACGCACATGTGATCTTTTCCATCTTTCTTTGATATTGGGACAATATTGGCAATCTAGTGAGGGTACACTGATGTCACAAGAAAACGGCATTAATCTACTTTAAAACTTCTTCTTTAATTTTCATTGCCATATCAGGGTGAGTTCTTCGCAATTTCTGCTTGATTGGCGGGAATTCTGGATTTAGCAGAAAATGATGTTCCACAATATCAGTATCCAACCTCGGCATGTCTTGGTATGACCAAGCAAAGATGTCCACATATTCTTTCAAAAATTTAATCGACCTGCTCTTCACGTCGGGATGAAGCAATGCTCCAATCTTGACTTCTTTAGGATCTTCCTCTGAACCCAAATTAATCATCTCCAACAACTCTTTATATGGCTGAATGGTACTTTCCTCGCGCTCAAGAAACCGTGAAACCTATTCTGGGATTTCATCATATTCTTCTTCTTTGGCCACATATGCAGGATATTCAAAGTTGGGAGAGGGTGCAGGGTCATTGTATTCAACAGGTTTTTTAATTAATCTGCACATATGATTTATGATTTCTTTTAGAAACTGTCACATATAGCAAGTGATCATGCATATTTAATTACAGTTATTATTTATTTTGAAAGGATTTTTCTGATTACCATTTTCCAAGAAAAAGCAAAAAATAAAGACACAATTTGGGAATCAAAGACAACTTTTATTAATGATTCTAATGATCAAAACAACAGATATGCACATACAATATCAATACTTCCACCTTGGGCAGAGTGAAATATTTTTGAAAAGATTAACAAAAACAAATTACTTTGAGATATGAATTCAAAAGGGAACATAAATAGTGATCCAGTTTTGGACTCTGACTCCATGTGTCACATAGTTTGGCATCTCTTACTCTGCTTCTCCTTCCACAATAGCATTGATACTGGGAACAGTTGGATGAAGGTAACCTCCGCTGTGAAAGATATCTTGATATTTGCCCAAATCAGACTTCGGTTTCATATTCTCACCTTTGTTGTTCTTCGCATAGAATCACAAACCAACTTTATTCTTATTCATAGATGGATCAACAATCTGCCCCCAAACTTTACCAGGGCCATTACGCACTACTTGTTGAGCATCCTTAAACGAAGCTATAGAATTATCATTTTCCCTTACATTATCAATGATAAAGCTTGGAACTGAGTTCCAACAGTAGCTTGATCCGCTTCCACAACACTGAAAGAGGATAAATGAGATATTAATAATGCTTGTTCTCCATTTATGATAACCATATTTCCTTCCCGGACAAACTTTAGCTTCTGGTGCAAAGTTTAAGTGACAGCCTCTGCCTCGTGGATCCATGGTCGTCCTAGTAAACAACTGTAAGCGGGAACAATATCCATAACCTTGAAAGTAATATGAAATAAGTTCGGGCCTATGTGAATAGGAAAATCTACTTCCCCGATGAAAGACTTCCTCGATCCATCAAAATATTTCACAATTATACCACTCAGGCTCATGGGAGTTCCTTTGTAAGTATGAAGTGCGCCTAAGAGGGGGGGTGAATTAGGTACTTTAAAAAATTCTGGTTTGAGTGATGATGGATATTATTTTTCTGGATTATGGTGAGTTTCTGAAAGAGTAAAGTGCATAAAAATAAAGAGACACAAGCGATATATCTTGGTTCCCCTCACAGTCTGAGAGTACTCCAGTCCCCTTTCAACATGAAAGAGATTTCCTTATTGTGGCAAACTTAAACAAGAACTACCCAAAACCAAGAACAATCCTCTTGGACCAAGAACAATCCTCTTGGATTTTCACTATGTCAACAATTAGAACAATCCTCTCAAAGTGACTT
The DNA here is from genome assembly GCA_948472305.1 of Vicia faba. Classification (NCBI taxonomy): domain Eukaryota; kingdom Viridiplantae; phylum Streptophyta; class Magnoliopsida; order Fabales; family Fabaceae; genus Vicia; species Vicia faba. The sequence continues at coordinate 1,409,552,005 of OX451739.1, forward strand.
CACTTGTATCCAACAGTCCTGGAAATACAAGATTTATAAAACCACTTAAACTTATTTCCAACAATCCTGAAAAATAAGCAAGTATATAGAAATATTTGATTTGAGTGAGTTTGAGTAGCAATGATCACTTTGAGTGATTTAATCAATGAATTTATCTTCTCTTCCAATTATAATAGTATACAATGACTCAAGATATATAATGCTCAAAGTTTTCTGGTTAACAATATGTGAAAGTGTACAGAAAACTTGTGTATGAAAATGTATAGCAGCTTGAGTTTGATTTTTGAAAATTCAGAAAATATAATTGGAAGAGGTGTTGAAATGATTTTGAAAATGAGTATTTATATGTTCATAGCACCTTTTTGAAACATCATAAAGTTATGTAAATGAATCATGAACAATTTCCAAGATTGAGTGAAAGGTTTCCATGAAATGGTGTTATGAACAGGCATGTGCAAAGCTGCTGTTTTTCAAAATCGTGCAGCATGCAATCGATTGCACCCTTTGTGTAAATCGATTGCACGGGGTTTCAACAACTAGAATTTCAAAAGTTTTGAGTGTGCAATCGATTGCACAAGAGTGTAAATCAATTGCATGTGAAGTCAGTAGCAAAAATTGATTGAGTGTAATCGATTGCATAAACATGCAAATCGATTACACTTAGAAACAGTAGCAAAAGATTTGAAAAATTGAAGCATGCAATCGATTGCACTAATATGCAAATCGATTGCACTCAAGTGAAAAATGATTTTTAGCTTAGAAAAACTTGAGTAAGGATTTGGACAATATAAAATATTTCTTTTGACCATTGAGCATCTATGTATTAAGTTCAAAGTAAGTATTATCATTATACCTTGAAATTTTGCTAAGTGCTTGAACTGAAGACTTTATTCACAGATGCTTTTAGTTGAGTAAAAAAACTTTGCCTTCTTTGTCAATCATGGTTTGTATTCATCAAAACAAAATTGCATTTGAGAAGCTTGATTTTACATTCTCCCCCTTTTTGATGATGACAAACGATCTTGCTTGATGCGTTGTAATTTCCGGAAAGAGCTTCTCCCCCTAGGATGCATAACTCCCCCTTTGTATGAGAAGGTTGGAATCCTTTGAATTTGTTCATCTTGGTTGAAGAGAACCTTAAAAATTTAAGACAGGAAAATATACAAGCATAAAGTACCACATCCTTCTCCCCCTTTGACATTATCAAAAAGAAGGGAAAGATGCAACAAAAATGGACAGTAATAAAGCAATATTGAAAAAAAAACTTAATTATTCATGCATCACAAATAGTTATAGACAAGGTAACATAACGATTACAAAGAAATTTAACAACAAACAAAATGTAGCATAACTGAACAAGGACATAACAGAAAACAGTAGACATAATAAAGTTGGACAGAACTTTATGGTTGATTCATGTCCCGTTTGTAATAGAACCAAGATCCTTGATTTGGAATTTGTTGTTGTAGAGGAGGTTCTGTGTAATGTTGTGGAGGTGCAGCTGGATTATTTGGGTTATATGGTGGAATGTGAAGATGAGAGTAAACGTAAGAAAATTGTTGATTCATATCTGTGTGGAAGTCATTAATCCGGGTTGTTGTAGAATCTTTGATAGCATTCCATTGGGTGTTGATGTTGGTGTTCATGGAAGCAAATTGTTGAGACATGAAATCCATAAGATCTTGATTGCTTGGCCCAGAGGGAACGGTAGGTGGAGGAGGTACAACTTCACCACCTTCAACTTCTTGATCGTTCCCTTCATCACCAACCACATCTTCACCAATGTAAGTTATAGTTTTTGTTTCAGAATTATAATGAACACCCATTCTTAGGTCAACATTCTTGATTAAAATCTTATGCAGATTTGGATCCATGTTGACTTTCTCAAACCCAGCAAAATCAACTCCAAATTCTTCCATAATTATTGTAACAAAGTAAGCATATGGTAGAAATTTCGATTTTGCATCAACTCTCAGCATATGAACCATTATGAGCCTTGCCCAATTAACACTTATACCTTTCCTTCTTGCATAGATTAGCTGCATTTCCAGGTCTGTCACGGTGCAGTGGTTTCTAGCCCGTGGAAACATGATATAGACCATAAAATAATGAAATAGTTGATTGTCTATATAAAAGTTACCTTCACTCCATGAGTCTCTAGAGGGAATCACTCCGCCTAGACCACGAATCCTTTTGGCACGGAATTCAGCTTCGCTTAATCTCCCAATGCTGTAATAAAATTCCTTTTTCATGTAGTCATCCCATGCTTCGTTTTCAGGGTCGTACAAAGAGCTTCCGGTGTAGGGAATATGTAGAATATCACCAACAATCTCAAGGGTTAGAGAGATTTGAGTACCCAATACATATAACACCATCTTGCCTTTGTGAGGAGTTAAATTGCTGAAAAATACTCTTACCAGATCCAGATAATATGGACCAAATGATGAAATTAATGGTTCTAGTCCATAAGCAGTTAAATCATTTTGAAAAGAGAAACATTCCTGGGGAAAGGATGATAGCATACCATATTTAGGATTGGACACTATCTTTCTTTGAAAATCCTTTGTGAATCTTGCTTCTTGTTCTTCGGCAAGAAATGAAATTAATGGATTCTCAGAGGATGAACCAACCTTTTTCTTCCCTTTCTCTGAAGCTGACACCTTTTGTTTTTTCCTTGAAGCCATGGGTAAGGTATTTTTAGGGTTTTGAAGGTTTTAGGTTTTTGAGGGAAGGATGTTTGATGAGCTGAAGTTTGGATATGATTTGTGAGTAGATAGAAATGAGTGAGTTGTATTATATGTAATGAAGTTTAATTGGCATAGAGATGAGCTTGGGAATATGAGAGAGGGAGAGAGAGAGAGAGAGAGAGAGAGAGAGAGAGAGGAATTTTGACCAACAAATATTTGTCATAAAAGCATGTTATAGTGGATGCAATCGATTTGCATACAGATGCAATCAATTTGCATATAAAACTGAAATGCACAGAGTGCAATCGATTTTCACTTATGGTGCAATCGATTTGCACTGAAACAGAAAGGTCAAAATTAAAATCACTTAGTGAGCAATCGATTTACACTATTGTGCAATCGATTTGCATCAACCAAAAATGACCAAAAACATATTTTTCTTAAACCTAAACACCACTTAACATATATATTCACATATAGCATGGTTAAAACAAATATGTAAAATCATAACAAGGATAGAAAGCACCTTATATGTCGTGTTCATCAAGAATGCCAAGCTCTCGTCGAATCTTGTAAATTGGTTCTCTTGCCAAAGGTTTAGTGAAGATATCGACAAGTTGATTATGAGTATCTACAAATGTCACCTCGACATCTCCTTGAAGTACATGATCACGAAGGAAATGATGTCGTATATCTATGTGTTTGGTTCTTGAATGCATGGCCGGATTCTTCGTAATTTTTATTACACTTGTATTGTTGCACCGTAGAGGAATGCATCCTAGACCGAGTCTGTAGTCATGAAGTTGTTGTTTGAGCCACAATATTTGAGCGCAACTACTACCCGCTGCAATATATTCTGCTTCGGCCGTGCTAAGAGAAACGCATGCTTGTTTCTTGCAGGCCCATGATACTAATGCATTTCCAAGGATGTGACAAGTACCACTTGTGCTTTTTCTATCAGTTTTACAACCTGCATAATCCGCGTCAGAATAACCAACTAAGTTACAAACACTACCTTTAGGATACTGTTGTACCCCAAATTTTCCCTACCTCTTTTACTTTTGTCTGGCTTTGAAATTTTCATCCCATTTGCACCATTTTTACTCCGTCATTTGCATATCCCTCATCTCATGAAATCAGGCGCTTTGGTTTGAGGTATTAGGGTTGCGCCCTCTTCATGTCTAATTTTGTTTTGAGGTTTTCTTATCAGGTAAAAGGGAAATGCATCTGGTTCTCGATTAGTGAATCGTGGAACGAATTTTGTCATCACGTTACAAGGTTGGTTCTCGCTCAAATTTATCAGAGCCGGGGTTAGGGTTTATTTCCCTATTTGTTGGTCAACAGGCTAGGGTTTCGGGTCCTTGGTTTTTTGTGAAGATGTTTCTTTCGCCTGCCTCGAATATGGCTTAAGGCTAAGTGCGTTAGGTCAATAATTTCATCTCCTCGCATTTCAATTTTTCTTCTTCAAGTCTCCAAGTCACTGATTCAAGAGTTTGAAGTTTAAGTTGATGACTGTGAAGTTTGGGCACAAGAAATAAATCTGGGGGGGGGGGGGTCATGACTGTCAAGACATGTTTCGGTTGCTTAAGTTACAAGTTACTGGCGATGTGAGTGTCAAAGTTAAAGTCCTGTTTAAGAAATGCAAGTTGGGTTCAGCGTGATATGAAAATTAAGGTTTAAGCGACCGTTGTTTTGGGTTCGAATTAAACAAAGGGAATTAAATTCTTAAGCATTTATTTTGTTTGAGAGTTTGATTGGATTTTGAAAGATAAGGCGCATGATTGTTTGGAATAAAAGTTATAACAATTGTTTGTGATTTCTTGAAATTCATGTTACGAAGGCGAGATGGATATTCAAATCATTCAAGTAACAATTTCAAAGTTCCAACAAAATTCAAGGGTTGTTTAATTTTTGTACAACAAATTCATCGTTCACATGATTTAAAGAAATATCATTTAAAGTGCATTTTTGCGAACAATTTAACAAAAGGGATTACGGTGTGAAATACAAACTACAATTGTTTTGTTTACCAAGAAAGAAATAATGTGTGCTTCTCCAAGTCTTCATCCTCAAGACACGCGTCCAATCCTTGCTAACCATGGTCTTCTCTTCACCTTGCCTCGTTTTGATCGTCCCATTCTCGTGTTCATGAAACAAGATCAAGAAAAGAAAAATTAGCAAACAATTAACAAGTGAAAATTTCCAAACATTTATTTGTTAAAATAAAAATGCTCATCATCAGGGTTGGTGTTTGGAATCAGAAATCAGAAGGGGTTTATCTTTAATCATGGACCATTTCTCCCAATTGTAAATCACAAAAAGTTTCCCTTTTGGTTCACAAAAAGGAGAAGGAAAAATTGCAAACATTTTCTTGTTGCTAAAGCGAAATAGTCAAGCTGCCAAATTAAAGCTACACTGCTAAACAGCAGTAACAAGCAAACAAGACATAACAGAAAACTGCAGCGCAAAGACAAGTCAGAATTACCAAACACAACAAAACAACCACAGATATAAAAGCCAAAATAATATGCAGCAGCAAAAAGCTGCTATACAAGCGGCACAAACCAAAACAAATGCAGCAAAGTTACAGGCAGCAGCAAAATCAGCACATGCAAAATAGCCATGATTCATAAAAATAGAAGGCTAACAAATAGCCAAAACCTCAAACGCCTCATCATGTTCCTAAATAGCCAACCCTTCAGAATTTTATTGGAATAAAAAGCAGGTTGCTTTTCATCATTGAAAGATAAAAGAAGAGGATAGATAGGGTTTGGAGAGATGTCACCCAACATTAACAGTCCAAAACCATGTTGTTATAGCTGTCCAAAAGTAGCAGCTACACAAATACCAAACAAGACAAGCCAAAAACCTGCATCATACAGCCAAGTTTGCACCAAAATGGATAGAAACAGAACCTGTACTCAAAAGACAACAGAACAACATACCAATAATGTTCAAATTCCACTAATTTTCCCCCTGATTTCCACCCCTGTTTCACTATAAATTGAGACTAACAACAGAGGAAAAAAAGGAAAGAAGACTTTGAAAACCCCTCAAAAATCCAAAAAATACTTCAGTAAAATTTTCACAAAAAATCGTTAACTTTTAAAACCTGCTACCAAAACCCTTCTCCAGATTCTACTTTAAACCTTTCATTCACTAAACTCCACATCCATACCTCCCTCCCTGCAACAACTTGCAGACTTCCATCAACACCTGCAATTGTAGTAACATTCAACCTACAAACAAAAAAAACCAACACAGAGCCCCCCCCCCCCCCCCCCCTCTGCAAAACTCCGAACTGAAACACTCTCAAAAAAACCTGCAATAAATCTGATTTCACAGAACTCTCACCAGAATCCGTAGCAATCACAATTTTTGACTACACGAAACATACCTCGCAAACATCTTCAGATCTGCAAAATCGTAAGATGAGCCTCGTCACAACCATAGGTGTGCTATGGAAAAGATAACTCGTGCTCCCTCCGTCATCACCCACAAGCAACAACATCGGCCAACCACTGTGACCACAACTTGCGCAACCTAATCGTTGTTTCTACCATTCGGTAATCATCATTGTGAATTCTTTTTTTATCTTTTCTGCAAATTTTTGTTCATGTTGTTTGTTGAGATTGAGAAAAAGAAATATGAGAGGGAACTTTAGAAACAGAGAGAGTTTATCGTGAGGAAGAGAGAATTCGTGTGAGAAGTGAGAGAGGTTTAATTGAGAATTTGAGAGAAAGGATTTTTGTTTTGTTAACAGGGCGGAAGGAAGATAAAGGTTTGTGGGGAAGGAGGAAATTTCTTTTTCCTTTTGTCGATAGCGTAGAGGTAGGAGAGGATAACAATAACAATGTAATTTTTCTACCTTACAGTTAGCGGCACCCAACCTTGTTCCCCTAGGGTTTCGAAAACCCTTCTTTTCTCCAAGGTTAATTCAGGTTTGGGCCTAAACATTAGAGCCCAACCCGTTTGCTCTACTTTTTTTATTTTATTTGGCTTAGAGAGTGCATAATAGATAAACAACATAGCTCATTTGGCAAGGAAGTTAACCATGATTCAGGAGGGACACGGGTTCAAGTCCAGGCTGGGACGTTTGTTTATTTTAGCATTATCTCCTCCTTTTTTCTAACTTATTATCATATATTTATAATTATTATAAAACATAAAAAACATGCTTTTATAATTTATTCTTTATTTAATTTGTTAATTAATCTGTTATTATTTAATCATTCATAAATATAGGTTTTATAATTTAGTTTTTTTTATTTGATTTTTGTTATTTGTTTAAATTGTTAAAAATAAAATACATTGCTATTGTAATTTAGTCTTTATGTAATTTTGGTTGTTTACTTAATCGTTTAAAACGCATGCTAGTAAAATTTAATTTTCATTATTTAATTGATCAATTGTTATGTTAATTAATTTTGTCATTGATCGTTAATATCTTTCGTTCGTCTCAAACCCAAGGGAAATATTTGACTTTGTTGACTTCACGTCATCCAACACGTCTCGTCTAGTCGTGCGAATACCCTCATTCATCTTTCGTTTGTTTATTATTTTGTTAAACCTAAGATAATTTTCCTAAAAGATTCAATTTTCAAACTCACACCTTTTAAGTCAACACTTCTACATTAGGTCGTCGTATCTTCGAAATCTCATCCGCATCCATTTTTAGCCAAACAAACTATTTTAATCAAGTCAAAAATCCAAAAACACTCTTTAATCATTACTTGAACTTATTTTAAAACTCACAAAAACACTCAACCAATCAAAAATCCCCCAAAGGGCATGTTATCTCGGTTCTACCGCGATACCGGCCGTGCCTATTACTAGAATGTGTGCGTTAACATCGCCCACTAAAAAACACAAACAAATAAACCATTTTCTAGAAGAACTATGGTGTTCTGATTCCTTCAATGGATACGTAGGAAAAGGGTCGCGAAACCCTCACGAACGCAATAATAAAAACCTTTCATTTCCCCTTAAGCAAGCATAGTTGTAGATAAACACACCCTTTAAAGACAAACAAACAAAACGGATCTCATTGAGTACAACAGATGCAAGGGGTGCTAATACCTTCCCCCCGCATAACCGACTCCCTTACCCTTTCTCTTGGTCGCAAGACCATCTTATCCATTCCCTTGTGGTTTTATCGATATTTCCCCTTCCTTCGGGATAAATAAAGTTCGGTGGTGGCTCTGTGTTTCCTGCCGGTAGCTTCAGCTGGCGACTCTGCTGGGGATCTTTTGCGAGTCTCTCCTAGTTTTGTTTATTTGTCTTTTTGGGTGTTTATTTATTTGCTTTATTTTGCTTTATTGTTTTATTATTGCCTTACTCTTTTGTATATATTGCATATATTGTTGCTACTCACATATTCTGGATACATTGTGATGTTGGGTTTGGTGATTACTTTTGATAAGTCCTATAGCCGGACTTGGGTTACACATAGGATTAGGACGGGCGGTATAGTCATGTTAACTTTGAGGGAGTAATCCCGAAGAAGGAGGCATGAAAATCCCCCACTCAGTGGAGGTCCCCTTGAAAGTAGTGATGTTTACCGAGTAATCGGGAAGACGTTATTTCTTTCGACCTAGGAACTCGAGAAGCTGAGGGCCGTAGAATCATTGACCCATCCTGGCCTTTTAGGTGTAGTGCGGAGACTATAACAGGGTAATCTAGAAGTAGTTGTCACGCGATATTGCACTCGGACGAGTTTTTCCTGCGAATATTGTTGATTACCAAGTAATTGGGACGTCGGTAATATCCAAAGGAAGAGCGTAGACTTCAAGAAATCTTTAGAACCTTGTTCGGCAGGTGATAAACCCCTAGTACATACCTCATGGGTGGTTACTTTGACTCCATGCCTGTGACGTCGGACTTTTGATCTTGTTACTTTCAGCTGTGCAACAGACTACGCAGTGGTTATCCAGAATATGGGGAGCTGAGACTTCATGCCATAACATATCATGACATCATATCATCATGTATATATACCTCATATCCAGGGAATTCCAAAGACAAGTCTCCTTGATATAGCTTTTCAAAAAAGGGAAATTTTAAAAGATAGACGAGTCTTTGGGTCTCCTTAGAAATGAAGATAAAGCATTCATCCATATTACCATGCATTCATTTTTCACAACAAAAACTCATTGGGGTCCCCTTTTATCAGACTACAGTAAACAGCAAAGACGACTCCTCCACATCCTTACCGTACCAGAGGCAACCGACAAAGGCTAATGGATCTTTTTGAAGAGAACCAGAATTCACTCCGTCGGGATATGGACATCATGGGTACTTGCATGGATCAACTTATGGAAACCCTTCATGTCGTGATCAAGGGTCAAGAAGAACTACACCAAAGTGTTGCCAAGCTTACTACTGTTGCACCCTCCACTTCTGCTAATGGGAGAAATGACAATGCAAATGTTGAAACTCCTATCAGTGCTCCTAGGAATGATGTCGACGATCATCATGATGTTATTGATCTTGATGAACCCCAAGTGAACCTTGCTGGCGGGGTTGCCGAAACTGCGAAAATTTATCATGCTCTCGAAGAGAGACTTAGAGCCATGGAGGGTATCAAGGCTTCCGGATTCAAAATTGTTGCAATGTGCCTCGTGCCTGGGGTAGTTATTCCTCCCAAGTTCAAAGTCCCAGAGTTTGACAAATATAAAGGCACTTATTGCCCAGAGACTCATCTTCGTTCCTATTGTCGCAAAATGGTGGCCTATGCTGAAAATGAACCATTACTCATGCATTTCTTTCAAGACAGTTTGACCGGGGCATCGTTGGATTGGTATATGCAAATGGAAAGATATCATGTCAGTACTTGGGGAGAGCTTGCTGACACTTTTTTGAAACATTACCATTACAATACCGCCATGGCTCCTAGCCGTACTTAGCTCCAAGGGATGGTACAAAAATCTGAAGAGTCTTTCAAAGAATACACTCAGAGGTGGCGTGAACTAGCTGCAAGGGTCCAACCTCCTCTCTTGGATCGTGAATTGATTGATCTGTTTATGGGTACTCTACGAGGCCCTTATCTCCAACATATGCTCAGTAGCACTTCTACTTCTTTCTCTGATATGGTCATTATTGGTAAACGTGTTGAGACGTGCATTAAGGCTGGAACGATTCAAGGTGTTCCTAACAATGTTAACAATAATGCAAGCATTAGTAGAAAACCATTTTTTGGTTTTGTCAAAAAGAAAGAGGGCGAGACTAGTGCCATCACCATCAACCAAGGAAGAGATCTCGCATTTCCTCAAGTCCGATTCCCTTATTTTCCTACACTTGCTGTTGTTCCCAACCAATTTGTTCCTCAAGTATATGCTGCTACAACTCCAGCACCCTGGATGGCCCAACAACGGCCTTTCGCTCCGCAACCACATTATGTTCCACAACAATAATTTGCTCTTCCTCCAACTTATCAACAACCGAATCAACAACTTCAAGGCCTGAGAGCTCCTCGAAGACAAAGAGCCCCTGAGAGAAGATTTTATCTCATTCCCATGTCATACGGTCAGCTTCTCCCACAGTTACTTGCTAGTCAATTGGTTCAATTGCGCGAACTCGGTCCACCGCCAAATCCTCTCCCTAGGGGTATGATACTAATGCTCATTGAGAATTTCATTCTGGTGCCCCAGGCCATAGAATTGAAAATTGTAGAGAATTCAAATGCAAAGTTCAACATCTCATCGATACAAAAGCCATCAACTTCAACCCTGTTGGTCCGAATATTTAAAATAATCACATGCCTCCTCATCAAGGGGGAACGGTCAGTGCTATTAAAGAAGTTAATGAACGGGTTTTGGTATCAAGGGTTGACGAAATTAAGATATCTTTAGAAACTATCAGAGAACATTTGTTGAAGCATGGGGTGCTACAAGAACTCCATGACTTTTTCTTAACATGTTCCTCCAAACCGAAAGAGTGTGCTGAGTTGAAGACGGCCATCCAATAGTTGATCGATGAAGGTGTCCTACAGATAGAGAAAGTATTCCGAGAAGAAGAGATTGATGTCCTGGAAATCCCCTACTATCCGAGAAGCTTTTCAGCAACCCCTAGTATTCCGTTAACAATTCAGGTTCCTATTACCCCCACAATGATTCAAGCTCATATTCCTCCTACAAGCAACGACTCGAAGGCAGATCCATGGGAGTATAATGTGGTCTATATTCATGGAAAGAGGTATGAATTCCCTCCGGTTGGTGACAAGAATGTTACCAACATTGCGGGAACCAGTAACATGACTCGCAGTGGTCAGGTCTTTTCTCCTCCACCACCACCTCCTAGGGAAACTAATAGTGAAGCTCTAGCTAAGGCCAGGGGAAAGAAAGTGATGGATAATCAACCCGAACTTTCTGTAGGACAAGAAGCGGAGCAACTTTTGAGAATTCTCGAGCGAAATGATTACAAAGTAGTGGATAAACTCAACCAGACACCATCCAAGATCTCCATCTTATCTCTCCTTTTGTGTTCGGAGGCCCACCACAACGCCTTATTGAAGACCTTATGTTCTGCTCATGTTACCCAAGACATCTTTGTGGCCCAGTTTGAAGGAATACTCACCAATATTTCTGTGGGAAATTGTTTGGGTTTCTGTGATGATGAACTCCCAATTGAAGGCAGAGCCCACAATAAAGCGCTGCATGTTTCTATGAAGTGTTTGGACACTATTTTATCTCGAGTTTTGGTGGATACGGGATCTTCACTCAATGTGATGCCTAAGGCTACCTTGTATAAGCTGAATATGGACGGAGTAATGATGAGGTCCTCCACTCTAAATGTTAGAGCGTTTGATGGTTCGAGAAGATCAGTGGATGGAGAAGTGGATTTGCCTGTCAAGATTGGCTCCACACTTTCTATTTGTCATTCTATGTTATGCACATCCGTCCATCCTATACTTGCCTTTTGGGTCGTCCATGGATTCATGTAGCAGGAGCTGTGACATCTACTCTTCATCAACGCCTGAAGTTCATTGCGAATGACCAAGTTATCGACGTTTGCGGGGAAGAAGACATAGTTATTAATAATCTGACTACCTACCGTTATGTGGAGGTGGAAGGCGAGGTATGAGAGTTTCCCTTTCAAGCTCTGGAGATTGTTACAGTTGACAAGTTCCATGTCGTGGAATGTAAGAAGTCTGAGATACCCCTGACCTCTTTGAAAGATGCCAAAGCCCTCATAGAAGCCAGACCTCCCCATGACAGTTGGGATTGAAGTTCCAGAGAAGAAAGATCGTTTTGGTCTTGGGTATCAGCCATCATACTCCATGCAAGCTGGTTGGGTTCCTCTCAAAGGACAGCAGGTTCCCCCAATTTCTGAAGTGTTCGTCAGTGCTGGTGTAGGCAAAGGAGGACAAGTGCTCTCCATATATGTTGAAGGTGACGATGAAGATGTTTCAAGATTTATCTATCAAGTTGCGCCAGACCAGGAGCTCAGCAATTGGACTGCCGTGGACATCCCTGAAGTTATTTTCCTTGACGTGTAATTTTCTGTTTCCATTTTAAGTCGTATGTCCTGCCCAAGGCATACTGACAGCTTGTAGAAGGGGCCCCTTATGTTTCAATCTCCGTTTAACATTGAATGAAAAATCGCACTTTCGCATACAATTTCGTTCTCTGTCTTTTCTTTTACTTTTACTTTTTCAAAATAAAAATGGCAATACTTTTCTTTTCATATTCTAAATATTCTTTTGCACTTTCTAAAAATAAAACATAAAATAATCAATCATGCAGTTCCGTCTCGGACTCCGTTGGAAATGATAATGCTATGGCTCCTTATATCCTTGAGAATTCAGTTGATCATGCTAACGAAGATAGTGAGGAAGATTGTGAAGTCCCTGAAGAACTAGCCAGACTCTTGAGACAGGAAGAGAAGGTCATCCAGCCGTATCAAGAAGAAACAAAAGTTGTCAACATCGGTACTGAAGAGGTAAAGAGAGAAGTCAAGATAGGGGCCGCCTTCCAAAACAAAGAAAAGAAGGGGTTGATTGAATTGCTTCAAGAGTATGCTGACATATTCGTCTGGTCGTACGAAGACATTCCCGGCAGTAATGCATAGATTGCCACTCAAGACAGAATGTCCTCCTGTAAAGCAAAAGCCAAGAAGGACCAGACTCGACTTGTCTTTGAAGATCAAAGAAGAGGTTCAGAAACAGCTCGAAGTAGGTTTTCTATCTGTGATAAATTACCCGCCTTGGATTGCTAACATTGTGCCCATACCTAAGAAGGATGGTAAGGTACGCATGTGTGTCGACTACCGAGACTTGAATAGAGAAAGCTCGAAGGATGATTTACCGTTGCCTCATTTTGATGTATTGGTTGATAAAACTGCTCAGTCTTTGGTGTTTTCCTTTATGGATGGGTTCTCTGGCTACAATCATATAAAAATGGCTCTGGAATACATGGATAAAACAGCTTTCACAACTCCTTGGGGTACCTTTTGCTATAGAGTCATGCCTTTTGGTCTTAAAAACGCTGGTGCGACATATCAGCGAGCTATGGTGTCTCTCTTTCACGACATGATTCATAAAGAGGTTGAAGTGTATGTGGACGACATGATCGCGAAGTCAGACTGAGAAAGAACATTTGGTCCATTTATAGAAGTTGTTTGATCGTTTACGAAAGTTCGGGTTAAGGCTCAATCCCAACAAATGCACCTTTGGGGTTCGATCAGGCAAGTTACTTGGTTTTATCGTGAGTCAACGAGGAATTGAAGTAGATCCAGACGAAGTAAAAGTAATACAAGATATGCCGACACCGAAAAATGAGAAGGAAGTGCGAGGTTTCCTTGGAAGGTTGAATTACATAGCCAGGTTCATTTCCCATCTTACTACTACCTGTGAACCCATCTTTAAATTGTTACGCAAGAATCAGGATGTCCACTGGGATGAGAGTTGTCAAGAAGCTTTCGAGAGGATTAAGCAGTATCTTAAAGAACCACCAATACTCATACCACCAATTCCCGGGAGACCTCTCATTATGTATTTAACTGTGCTTGAAGGATCTATGGGTTGTGTGCTCGGACAACATAATGATACTGGACAAAAGGAACACGCCATTTATTACCTGAGCAAGAAGTTTACTAATTGTGAATCAAGGTAGTCCTTACTTGAGAAGACTTGTTGTGCTCTTACGTGGGCAGCTCGACGTTTGAAGCAGTATATGTTGACACATTCTACACTTCTGATATCTAAGATGGATCCGATAAAGTACATCTTCGAGAAACCAGCACTTACAGGCAGATTGGCTCGGTGGCAAATGTTGTTGTCTGAGTATGACATCCAGTACGTCACACAAAAGGCTATCAAAGGTAGTATTCTTGCTGATCATCTCGCTCACCAACCATTGGAAGAATATCAGCCCATAAAGTTCTATTTTCCAGACGAGGATATTATGAAACTTGATGACAATGAAGGACCTGAACCAGGGGAGCGATGGACTCTCACATTCGATGGTGCGTCAAATGCTATAGGTCACGGTATTGGGGCAGTTTTGACCTCTCCATGCAACACTCACATACCTTTCGCTGACAGATTATGTTTTAATTGCACAAATAATGTCGCTGAATACGAAGCTTGTGTGATGAGCCTTGAAGCCGCCATTGATTTGAAGATCAAGATCCTTGAAGTTTATGGGGACTCTTCCTTAGTGATACATCAAGTACGGGGTGATTGGGATACACGGCACCCTAATTTAGTTCCATACAGGGATTACATAGTTGATTTGTTGGCCGCTTTCGACGAGGTCACCTTTGAGCACATTCCTAGAGAAGCGAATCAACTGGCAGACGCTCTGGCCACTTTAGCAGCAATGTTCAAAGTCAGTTACCCGAATCATGCACCCAGTATAAGGATCTGTCATTACAAGGAGCCAGCACACGTTTTCCCTGCTCATCGTCTCACAACTGAAGATATATCAGACGAAAGGCCGTGGTATTTCGACATCAAAAGATATCTTGAGAAGCAAGAGTACCCCGAAGGTGCTACAATTTGTGATAAGCGGACTCTTAGAAGGTTGGCGTCTAAGTTTTTACTGTCAGGAGACGTTCTGTACAAGAGAAACTATGATTCGGTTCTGCTCAGATGCATGGATAGACACGAGGCAGAATCCATTATACGAGAAATACACGAGGGCTCTTTTGGGACTCATTCCAGTGGGCATTCCATGGCCAAGAAAATCCTACGAGCAGGTTATTTCTGGATGACGATGGAAATTGACTGTTGTGTATATGCCAAAATGTGCCATAAATGTTAGGTTTACACAGACAAGATACATGTTCCTCCCACTCCTTTGAATGTGATGACTTCACCATGGCCCTTTGCAATGTGGGGTATCAATATGATTGGGAGAATCGAGCCGAGCGCTTCAAATGGACACAGGTTTATCCTTGTTGCTATTGATTACTTCACCAAATGGGTGGAAGCGGCTTCGTACAAGAATGTGACCAAGCAAGTTGTCACTCGTTTCATCAAAAGAGAGATCATATGCCGATATGGAACTCTTGACAAGATCATCACTGATAACGGATCAAATCTCAACAACAAGATGATGAAGGAAATGTGTGAAGAGTTCAAGATCGAGCACCATAATTCATCACCTTATCGGTCAAAGATGAATGGGGCAGTCGAAGCCGCTAACAAGAACATAAAGAAGATCGTCTAGAAAATGATGAGAACGTACAAAGATTGGCATGAGATGTTTCCTTTTGCCCTGCATGGCTATCGAACTTCGGTGCGTACTTCCACTAGGGCAACTCCGTTTTCACTAGTCTATGGTATGGATGCGGTACTCCCGGTCGAAGTGGAGATCCCTTCCTTAAGGGTTCTGATGGGTACTAAACTTGATGAAGCAGAATGGATTCAAACGAGACTCGACCAACTCAATCTCATCGAAGAAAAACGCCTGGCAGCCATTTGTCACGGTCAGTTATACCAACAGCGTCTCAAGAGGGCGTTTGACAAGAAGATTCGGCCTCGAGAGTTCCATGCAGGTGACCTGGTCTTAAGAAAGATTCTCCCAATCCACACTGATCCAAGAGGAAAGTGTACTCCCAACTATGAGGGACCGTACATCGTGAAAAAAGCTTTCTCAGGAGGCGCTCTAATCTTGACAAACATGGATGGGGAAGACGTTCTGCTTCCAGTCAATTCAGACTCAGTCAAAAAATACTACGCATGAAAGGACCCGCTAAGTCGAAAACCCGAAAGGGCGGCTTAGGAAAAAGTTAGGGATAAAAAAGAAAAAAGAGAATAACCCGCTAAGTCGAAAACCCGAAAGGGCGGCTTAGGAAAAAATGGGTGTCCCAGTGGATTGAAAACCCGAAAGAGCGATCCAGGCAAAAATTAGGTACAAAAAAAGCGAGAGACTGCAGTCTGAAGACTCTTCATGTACACCCTCCTAATGCGGGATGGATCAATCTAACTATTATCCTTTGGAAGCACGGCACTAGGACGACCCAGGATGCGAGAACTATAGCAATATCAGTTTTAACGGAAATTCGAGATTTTCTTATTGCCATTTTACCCGTTGTATTTCTTTTCTTTTCCGCAACTTCCTCATTTAGGAGTTGTTTCTATGTATGAATGCCCATTCACGGGCCAAACTCATTAATAAAAATTTGCCCTTCCATTAAAAAATCTTTATTATGTTCTTTTACTTTATTATTTGTATGCGAATCGTTATTTAAATTCTTTGTTAAGCATTGCATTGAAAACAATAAGTCAATAATAATCACGAGCTAAGATGTGAAACACTACATTACATGGATATGAAGGCATCCCAAGGGAATGTTGTGGCGTTCCAGTGTTCGATCTTCTGTGCAGATAGCAGGTCATAACGGTCACCTGGACTAAGATTTCAGCCTCGTCACCTCCTTACAACCGACCGAGCGCCCGATTCTCCAACATGGAGAGACTTGGGGCATTGGTTGAGATCCACGTCTCTTTTTCAGTTATTCACAAAAGTCCAACACATGAAGGAAGTCAGATCAAGTCATTTCTCCTCAGCAAGATTTAATCCCTCAGTGAACTCGACAAGGCTAACTTTGTTCTCTCAAAATTTCAAGCACCAGTTGATATTGGAACCCCAAGATGACGAGCAGCAGATCTCAATGAGTTTTTTGGCACTTTACATACAATAATCATCACGACATACTGCATTGCATCCTCAAACGCATAGCACATCCATGGATCATCACGTCACACCTCAAATACATATGAAGCATGAGTCAGATCAATACCAAACCAATCCCAAATCAACAAAACATCCTCACAAAGAATATCATCCTCATAAGTCCCATTCAACATATGTCATTACATTACCAACTAAAATATGCCATGGTGTTATTATGTCATGCTCCCCAACTCTCAATACTCATTTTATCTTTCTAAAGTTGTAGTTCGCCCATAGATCTTACCTTCACTTTACCTTTCTTACGGTTGTAGATCGTCCATAGGTCTTACCTTTGCATTTTAGGGTCGTAGATCGTCCGTAGATCTTACCATCGCGTTATATTTTTAAGGTCGTAGATCGCCCATAGATATTACCGTCGCGTCGTCTTTCTAAGGTCGTAGGTCTCACATAGATCTTACCTTCACTTTACCTCTCTTAAGGTCGTAGATCATTTGTAGGTCTCACCTTCGCATTTTAGGGTTGTTGATCGTCTGTAGGTCTTACCTTCGCATTTTAGGGTCGTAGATTGTCCGTAGATCATACCATCACGTTATATTTTTTTTAAGGTCGTAGATCGTCCGTAGATCTTACAATCGCGTTATATTTTAGGGTCGTAGATCGTCCGTAGATCCTACCTTCACTTTATCTCTCTTAGGGTCATAGGTTGTCCGTAGACTTTACCCTCTCCTACTCTTATTTTTAAGGTCGTAGATCATCCGTAGATCTTACCTTCGCATTTTAAGGTCATAGATCGTCCGTAGATATTACCATAGTGTTATCTCTTTAAGGTCGTATATCATCCGTAGATCTTACCATAGTGTTGTCTTTTTAAGGTCATAGGTCGTCCGTAGATCTTACCATCGCGTTATCTTTTTAGGGTCGTAGATCGTCCGTAGATCTTACCATAGTGTTATCCCTTTAAGGTCGTGGATTAGCTGTAGATCTTACCATAGTGTTGTATTTTTAGGGTCGTAGATCATCCGTAGATCTTACTATTGCGTTATATTTTTTGGGGTTGTAGGTCGTCTGTAGACTTTACCCTCTCCTCATCTGGTTTTCAGGGTCGTAGATCGTCCATAGATCTTATCTTAGATTTACCTTCTCGTTGTCTTGTTTTTAAAATCAAAGATCATCCGTAGATCTTACCTTAGCTTTACCCTCTCCTTGTGTTGTTTTTAAGATCGAAGATCATCCGTAGGTCCTACCTTCGCTTTATCTCTTTTAGGGTTGTGGGTCGTTTGTAGATCTCACTCTCACGCCATCTTTTTAGGGTCGTAAGTCTTCCGCAGACTTTACCCTCGTGTTATCTTTAAGTTTCTCATGAATCCTACCTCCAGTCATCGCGACATTGTCAACCATATCCTTTCAGTCACTATGCCACTCACTCCCTCAAAAACCTCGTATTGGCACCGTTACCCCAGTACGAGTTACCATTATTCCACTAGAAGACCAGTTTGTCTTTTCCCAGCAGACATTCACACCAATAAATGACACCCAAACCATCTCTCCAAGAAAAACTTTGGGTCCTGGTATTTAATCATCTTCCACCTTGAACTTACGGAAGGCTGACACCAATCTCACATTCAGGTTTAAGACTATTAAATAGGGGCAGCTGTTGTACCCCAAATTTGCCCTACCTCTTTTACTTTTGTCTGGCTTTGAACTTTGCATCCCATTTGCACCATTTTTACTCAGTCATTTGCATATCCCGCATCTCATGAAATCAGGCACTTTGGTTTGAGGTATTAGGGTTGCGCCCTCTTCATGTCTAATTTTGTTTTGAAGTTTTCTTATCAGGTAAAAGGGAAACGCATTTGGTTCTCGATTAGTGGATCGTGGAACGAATTTTGTCATCACGTTACAAGGTTGGTTCTCGCTCAAATTTATCAGAGCCGGGGTTAGGGTTTATTTCCCTATTTGGTTTTCATAAGGCTATGGTTTCGGGTCCTTGGTTTTTTGTGAAGATGTTTCTTTCTCCTGCCTCAAATATGGCTCAAGGCTAGGTGCGTTAGGTCAAGAATTTCATCTTCTCGCATTTCAAGTTTTCTTCTTAAAGTCTCCAAGTCACTGATTCAAGAGTTTTAAGTTTAAGTTGATGGATGTGAAGTTTGGGCACAAGAAATAAGTCTGGGTGGGTTCATGACCGTCAAGACATGTTTCGGTTGCTTAAGTTACAAGTTACTGGCGATGTGAGTGTCAAAGTTAAAGTCCTGTTTAAGAAATGAAAGTTGGGTTCAGACGTGATATGAAAATTAAGTTTTAAGCGACTGTTGTTTTGGGTTCGAATTAACCAAAGGGAATTAAATTCTTAAGCATTTATTTTGTTTGAGAGTTTGATTGGATTTTGAAAGATAAGGCACATGATTGTTTGGAATACAAGTTATAACAATTGTTTGTGATTTCTTGAAATTCAAGTTACGAAGGCGAGATGGATATTCAAATCATTCAAGTAAGAATTTCAAAGTTCCAACAAAATTCAAGGGTTGTTTAATTTTTGTACAACAAATTCATCGTTCACATGATTTAAAGAAATATCATTCAAAGTGCATTTTTTGCGAACAATTTAACAAAAGGGATTACAGTGTGAAATACAAACTACAATTGTTTTGTTTACAAAGAAAGAAATAATGTGTGTTTCTCCAAGTCTTCATCCTCAAGACACGCGTCCACTCCTTGCTAACCATGGTCTTCTCTTCACCTTGCCTCGCTTTGATCGTCCCATTCTTGTGTTCATGAAACAAGATCAAGAAAATAAAAATTAGCAAACAATTGACATGTGAAAATTTCCAAACAATTATTTGTTAAAATAAAAATGCTCATCATCAGGGTTAGTGTTTGGAATCAGAAATCAGAAGGGGTTTATCTTTAATCATGCACCATTTCTCCCAATTGCAAATCACAAAAAGTTTCCCTTTTGGTTCACAAAAAGGAGAAAGAAAAATTGCAAAGATTTTCTTGTTGCTAAAGCGAAATAGTCAAGCTTCCAAAATAAAGTTACACTGCTAAACAGCAGCAACAAGCAAAGAAGACATAACAGGAAACTGCAGCGCAACGACAAGTCAGAATTACCAAACACACCAAAACAGCCAAAGAAATACAAGCCAAAATGATATGCAGCAGCAACAAGCTGTTATACAAGCGGCACAAACCAAAACAAATGCAGCAAAGTTACAGGCAGCAGCAAAATCAGCACATGTAAAATAGCCATGATTCATAAAAATAGAAGGCTAACAAATAGCCAAAACCTCAAACGCGTCATCATGTTCCTAAATAGCCAACCCTTCAAAATTTTATTGGAATAAAAAGCAGGTTGCTTTTCATCATTGAAAGATAAAAGAAGAGGAGAGATAGGGTTTAGAAAGATGTCACCCAACAATAACAGTCCATAACCATGTTGTTATAGTTGTCCAAAAGTAGCAGATACAAAAATACCAAACAAGACAAGCCAAAAACTTGCATCATACAGCCAAGTTTGCACCAAAAGGGATAGAAACAGAACCTGTACTCAAAAGACAACAAAACAGCATACCAACAATGTTTAAATTCCACTAATTTCCCCTCTGATTTCCACCCCTGTTTCACTATAAATTGAGACTAACAACGGAGAAAAAAAAGGAAAGAAGACTCTGAAAACCCCTCAAAAATCGAATAAAAACTTCAGTAAAATTTTCACAAAAAATCGTTAACTTTTAAAACCTGCTACCAAAACCCTTCTCCAGATTCTACTCTAAACCTTTCGTTCATTAAACTCCACATCCATACCTCCCTCCCTGCAACAACTTGCAGACTTCCATCAACACCTGCAAATGTAGTAACATTCAACCTACAACCAAAAAAAAAACAACACAAAGCCCCCCCCCCCTCTGCAAAACTCCAAACTGAAACACTCTCAAAAAACCTGCAATAAATCTGATTTCATAGAACTCTCACACCAGAATCCGTAGCAATCACAATTTTGGACTAAATGAAACATACCTTGCAAACATCTTCAGATTTGAAAAATCGTAAGATTAGCCTCGTCACCACCATAGGTTTGCTATGGCAAATATAACTCGTGCTCCCTCCGTCAGCACCCACAAGCAACAACATTGGCCAACCACTGTGACCACAACTTGCGCAACCTAATCGTCATTTCTACCGTTCGGTAATCATCATTGTGAATTCTTTTTTTCTTTTCTACAAATTTTTGTTCATGTTGTTTGTTGAGATTGATAGAAAAGAAAGATGAGAGGAAACTTTAGAAACAGAGAGAGTTTATCGTGAGGAAGAGATAATTCGTGTGAGAAGTGAGAGAGGTTTAATTGAGAATTTGAGAGAAAGGAGTTTTGTTTTGTTAACAGGGCAGAAGGAAGATGAAGGTTTGTGGGGAAGGAGGAAATTTTTTTTTGCTTTAATCGATAGCGTAGAGGTAGGAGAGGATAACAATAACAATGTAATTGTTCTACCTTACAGTTAGCGGCGCCCAACCTTGTTCCCCTAGGGTTTCGTAAACCCTTCTTTTCTCCAAGGTTAATTTGGGTTTGGGCCTAAACATTAGAGCCCAACCTGGTTGCTCTACTTTTTTTTATTTGGCTTAGAGAGTGCATAATAGATAAACAGCATAGCTCATTTGGCAAGGCAGTTAACCATGATTCAGGAGGGACACGGGTTCAAGTCCAGGCTGGGACATTTCTTTATTTTAGCATTTTCTCATCCTTTTTTCTAACTTATTATCATATATTTATAATTATTATAAAACATAAAAGACATGCTTTTATAATTTAATCTTTATTTAATTTGTTAATTAATCTGTTATTATTTAATCATTCAAAAATATAGGTTTTATAATTTAGTTTTTTTATTTAATTTTTGTTATTTGTTTAAATTGTTAAAAATAAAATACATTGCTATTGTAATTTAGTCTTTGTGTAATTTTGGTTGTTTACTTAATCGTTTAAAACGCATGCTAGGACAATTTAATTTTCATTATTTAATTGATCAATTGTTATGTTAATTAATTTTGTCATCGATCGTTAATATCTTTCGTTTGTCTCAAACCCAAGGGAAATAATTTTACCTTGTTGACTTCACGTCATCAAACACGTCTCGTCTAATCGTGCGAATACCCTCATTCATCTTTCGTTTGTTTATTATTTTGTTAAGCCTAAGAGAATTTTCCTAAAAGATTCAATTTTCAAACTCACACCTTTTAAGTCAACACTTCTACATTAGGTTGTCGTATCTTCGAAATCTCATCCGCATCCATTTTTAGCCAAACAAACTATTTTGATCAAGTCAAAAATCCAAAAACACTCTTTAATCATTACTTGAACTTATTTTAAAACTCGCAAAAACACTCAACCAATAAAAACTCCCCCAAAGGGCATGTTATCTCTGTTCTACCGCGATATTGGCCGTGCCTATTGCTAGAATGTGTGCGTTAACGTCGCCCACTAAAAAACACAAACAAATAAACCATTTTCTAGAAGAACTACGGTGTTCTGATTCCTTCATTGGATACGTAGGCAAAGGGTCGTGAAACCCTCACGAACGCATTAATAAAAACCTTTCATTTCCCCTTAAGCAAGCATATTTATAGATAAACACACCCTTTAAAGACAAACAAACAAAACGGATCCCGTTGAGTATAACGGATGCGAGGGGTGCTAATACCTTTCCCCCGCATAACCGACTCCCTTACCCTTTCTCTTGGTCGCAAGACCATCTTATCCATTCCCTTGTGGTTTTATCGATATTTCCCCTTCCTTCAGGATAAATAAAGTTCCATGGTGGCTCTGTGTTTCCTGCCGGTAGCTTCAGCTGGCGACTCTGCTGGGGATCTTTTGCGAGTCTCTCCTAGTTTTGTTTATTTATCTTTTTGGGTGTTTATTTATTTGCTTTATTTTGCTTTATTATTTTATTATTGCCTTACCCTTTTATATATATTGCATATATTGTTGCTACTCACATATTCTAGATACATTGTGATGTTGGGTTTGGTGATTACTTTTGATAAGTCCTATACCCGGACATGGGTTACACATAGGCTTAGGACGGGCGGTATAGTCATGTTAACTTTGAGGGAGTAATCCCGAAGAAAGAGGCATGAAAATCCCCCACTCAGTGGAGGTCCCCTTGAAAGTAGTGATGTTTACTGAGTAATCGGGAAGATGTAGTTGCTTTCGACCTGGGAACTCGAGAAGCTGAGGGCCGTAGAACCATTGACCCATCCTGGACTTTTAGGTGCAGTGCGGAGACTATAACGGGGTAATCTGGAAGTAGTTGTCAGCTGATATTGCACTTGGACGAGTTTTTCCTGCGAATATTGCTGATTACCAAGTAATTGGGACGTGGATAATATCCAAAGGAAGAGCGTAGACTTCGAGAACTCTTTAGAACCTTGTTCAGCAGGTGATAAACCCCTAGTACATACCTCATGGGTGGTTACTTTGACTCCATGCATGTGATGTCGGACTTTTGATCTTGTTACTTTCAGCCTATGCAACGGACTACGCAGTGGTTATCCAGAATATGTGGAGATGAGACTTCATGCCATAACATACCATGACATCATATCATCATGTATATATACCTCATATCTAGGGAAATCCAAAGACAAGTCTCGTTGATATAGCTTTTCAAAAAAGGGAAATTTTAAAAGATAGACGAGTCTTTGGGTCTCCTCAGAAATGAAGATAAAGCATTCATCCATATTACCATACATTTATTTTTCACAACAAAAACTCATTGGGGTCCCATTTTATCATACTACAGTAAACAGCAAAGACGACTCCTCCACATCCTTACCATACCAGAGGCAACCGGCAAAGGCTAATGGATCTTTTTGAAGAGAACCAGAATGCACTCCGTCGGGATATGGACACTATGGGTACTCGCATGGATCAACTTATGGAAACCCTTTATACCGTGATCAAGGGTCAAGAAGAACTACACCAAAGTGTTGCCAAGCTTACTACTGCTGCACCCTCCACTTCTGCTAATGGGAGAAATGACAATGAAAATGTTGAAACTCCTATCGGTGCTCCTAGGAATGATGTCGACGATCATCGTGATGTTATTTATCTTAATGAACCCCAAGTGAACCTTGTTGTTGGGGTTGCCGAAACTGCGAAAATGTATCATGCTCTCGAAGAGCGACTTAGAGCCATGGAGGGTATCAAGGCTTCCGGATTCAATACTGTTGCAATGTGCCTCGTGCCTGGGGTAGTTATTCCTCCCAAGTTCAAAGTCCCAGAGTTTGACAAATATAAAGGCACTTCTTGCCCAGAGACTCATCTTCGTTCCTATTGTCGCAAAATGGCGGCCTATGCTGAAAATGAACCATTACTCATGCATTTCTTTCAAGACAGCTTGACCGGGGCATCGTTGGATTGGTATATGCAATTGGAAAGATCTCATGTCAATACTTGGGGAGAGCTTGCTGACGCTTTTTTGAAACATTATCATTACAATACCACCATGGCTCCTAGCCGTACTCAGCTCAAAGGGATGGTACAAAAATCTGAAGAGTCTTTCAAAGAATACGCTCAGAGGTGGCGTGAACTGGCTGCAAGGGTCCAACCTCCTCTCTTGGATCGTGAATTGATTGATCTGTTTATGGGTACTCTATGAGGCCCTTATCTCCAATATATGCTCAGTAGCACTTCTACTTCTTTCTCTGATATGGTCATTATTGGTGAAAGTGTTGAGACGTGCATTAAGGTTGGAACGATTCAAGGTGTTCCTAACAATGTTAACAACAATGCAAGCATTAGTAGAAAACCATTTCCTGGTTTTGTCAAAAAGAAAGAGGGCGAGACTAGTGCCATCACCATCAACCAAGGAAGAGCTCCCGCATTTCCTCAAGTCTGATTCCCTTATTTTCCTACACCTGCTGCTATTCCCAACCAATTTGTTCCTCAAGTATATGCTGCTACAACTCCAGCACTCTGGATGGCCCAACAACGGCCTTTCGCTTCGCAACCACATTATGTTCCACAACAACAATTTGCTCTTCCTCCAACTTATCAATAACCGAATCAACAACTTTAAGGCCCGAGAGCTCCTCCAAGACAAAGATCCCCTGAGAGAAGATTTTATCTCATTCCCATATCCTACGATCAGCTTCTCCCACAGTTACTTGCTAGTCAATTAGTTCAATTGCGCGAACTCGGTCCACCGCCAAATCCTCTCCCTAGGGGGTATGATACTAATGCTCATTGAGAATTTCATTCTGGTGCCCCAGGCCATACAATTTAAAATTGTAGAGCATTCAAATGTAGAGTTCAAGATCTCATCGATAAAAAAGCCATCAACTTCAACCCTGTTGGTCCGAATATTCAAAATAAACCCATGCCTCCTCATCAAGGGGGAACGGTCAGTGCTATTGAAGAAGTTAATGAACGGGTTTTGGTATCAAGGGTTGACGAAATTAAGATATCTTTAGAAATTGTCAGAGAACATTTTCTGAAGCATGAGGTGCTACAAGAACTCCATGACTTTTGCTTAACATGTTCCTCCAAACCGGAAGAGTGTGCTGAGTTGAAGACGGCCATCCAACAGTTGATCGATGAAGGTGTCCTACAGATAGAGAAAGTATTTCGAGAAGAAAAGATTGATGTCCTGGAAATCCCCTACTATCCGAGAAGCTTTTCAGCAACCCCTAGTATTCCGTTAACAATTCAGGTTCCTATTACCCCTGCAATGATTCAAGCTCCTATTCCTCCTACAAGCAACAACTCGAAGGCAGGTCCATGGGAGTATAATGTGGTCTATATTCATGGAAAGATGTATGAGTGCCCTCCGGTTGGTGACAAGAATGTTACCAACATTGCGAGAACCAGTAACATGACTCGCAGTTGTCGGGTCTTTTCTCCTCCACCACCACCTCCTAGGGAAACTAACAATGAAGCTCTAGCTAAGGCCAGGGGAAAGCAAGTGATGGATAATCAACCTGAACTTTCTGTAGGACAAGAAGCGGAGCAACTTTTGATAATTCTCGAGCCGAGTGATTACAAAGTAGTGGATCAACTCAACCAGACACAATCCAAGATCTCCATCTTATCTCTCCTTTTGTGTTCGGGGGCCCACCGCAACGCCTTATTGAAGACCTTATGTTCTGCTCATGTTACCCAAGACATCTCTGTGGCCCAGTTTGAAGGAACAGTCACCAATATTGTTGTGGGAAATTGTTTGGGTTTCTGTGATGATGAACTCCCAATTGAAGGCAGAGCCCATAATAAAGTGCTGCATGTTTCTATGAAGTGTTTGGACACTGTTTTATCTCGAGTTTTGGTGGATACGGGATCTTTACTCAATGTGATGCCTAAGGCTACCTTGTTTAAGCTGAATATGGACGGAGTAATGATAAGGCTCTGAATATGAACATGGACTCATGTAGCAGGAGCTGTGACATCTACTCTGAAGAAGTGAAAAAACACAAGAAGGGGGATTGAATTGTAAAACTTGAAAATAAATGCAGACAACGCGTTATTTTTATCCTGGTTCGTTTGATCTCAAACTACTCCAGTCCACCCGTCAAGATGATTTCGCCTCTCTCCAACGAGGTCTTAATCCACTATATTTAACTGAATATTACAACTGCTTTAACAACTGCTAAATCCTTCTTGAGTCTAAACCACAGACCGGTTTCTCAAGGAAATTCTTTCTTACAGATAAATGAAAACTATGTGTGAATGTTTTCTACAAAAACTTTATATCACAACTGTGATAATACACAAATTAAGCTTATGTGAAACTAGGATGCTATAACTAGAGAGTAAGCAATTTGAGAGATATAGAAAACTTTTTGAGTGAGGATGAAAATGATTTGCTTTATGCGTGTGAAGAGTTGTAGAGCATTAGCCAATTCATTTCTCACTGACTTGTTTATATAGCTTTGGAAAAGATACGTTGTAGTCACTTATGCCATTTCAATGCCCATTACGTTCTTTCCATGTTTAGAAGATCCTTGTCTTGGAATACAGCCGTTGGTAATAAAGTGTCTTGAATGCATAATACCGTTGTCAATTAAGCGTGTTATTGGCTTTGGCTTATTTTGACGATTCTAACTGCTGATGATATTGTTTTGGTCTTGATCAGAGTTTAGAGTATGTTAAGCGCATATCTGTTCATCAAGCTTCAGCGTAAGCACATGCTTTGATCTTCTGATGCTGGCATATGATATTTCATCTTCTGATGCTGGCATATGATATTTCATCTTCTGATGCTGATGTTGATATATCATCTTCTGCTGGTATCCATTAGAGTTTCTGTAAATGCATAATATAATCTTTAGGGAGCATATTTGTCTCATATGAATTATACAATTTATTTAATCTAGCATTTTGTTATCATCAAAACTTTAACTTAGGGTAGTAGATTCAAACTTTGTTCTAACATACTCTTCATCAACACCTGAAGTTCATTGCGAATGACCAAGTTGCCGTCGTTTGCGGGGAAAGTTTCTTCAAAATCAAGCTTGATTGTAGCCTTGTGCTACCAACCTTGCTTTGTTCCGAACAATTATTCCATTTTTGTCAAGTTTGTTTTTAAACACCCATCTTGTTCCAATAATGTGTTTGTTGCTTAGCCTAGGGACAAGTTCCCAAACTTGATTCCTTTCAAATTGATTTAATTCTTCTTGCATAGCGATAATCCATTTGTCATCGCCTAAGGCTTCATCAACTTTGGAAGGTTCAATTTGAGAGACAAACGCCATGTTTAGGCAAGAATCTTTGAGATTTAGTCTTGTTGTCACACCTTGACTTATATCACCAATTACTTTATCGATAGGATGATCTCTATGAGTTCTCCATTGTTTTGGTAGATCATTGAGATTTGATTCTTGTTGGGATGATTTTTCATGTTGAATTGGTTGATCTTTTGAAGTATTTTCTTGAGGTCCTTCTAGTATTTCATCATCATCATCACAAACAATAGTATCATCCTTGGAGGGGTTAGTTTCATCAAAATATAAATTGCATTGATTCTTCAATTGTTAAAGTTCTTTTGTTATAGATTCTATATGCCTTACTAGAAAGAGAGTAGCCAAGAAAAATACCTTCATCGGGTTTTTCATCAAACTTACCAAGGTTATCTTTATCGTTGTTTAAGATAAAGCATTTGCATCCTTTTTGTTTCCTCCCTTTGAATAGTTCATATGGAGTTTTCTTCAAGATCGGTCTTATGTTAATTCTATTGCTAACAAAAATGTCGTGCTCACCGCATCCGCCCAAAAATATTTTGGAAGATTTAAATCTCTAAGCATCGTTCTTGCAAGTTCTACAAGAGACCTATTCTTTCTTTCTACTACTCCATTTTGTTGAGGAGTCCTTGGTGCCGAGAAGTTGTGAGATATTCCATGTTCTCCACAAAATTCTTCAAATAGAGCATTTTGAAATTCTCCTCCATGATCACTTCTTATGGAGGCAATTGTTAGAGACTTCTCATTTTGAATTTGTTTAGCATACTTCTTGAATGCGTTGAATGCATCACTTTTCTGCACTAAAAAGAATGTCCAAGTATATCTAGAGAAATCGTCAACAATAACCAAAGCATATACATTACCTCCGAAACTTCTTGTTCTTGATGGACCAAATAAGTCCATATGTAACAATTGTAGTGGCTTCGTAGTAGACACCACATTCTTAGATTTAAAAGTTGATTTTGTTTGTTTCCATTTTTGACAAGCATCACAAAGTCTATCTTTGACGAAATTTCTCTTAGGCAACCCAATGACAAGATCATGCTTGATTAGTTTATTCAAGTGTTCCATGTGAATATGACAATTCTTTTGTGCCACAACCATGAATCATCATTGTTCGCCATGAGACATTTTACCTTCAAAGATGGATCATCAAGGGAAATCATGAATATATTATTGATTCTTTTACCTTTAAGTATAACCTCATGTGTGACTTCGTCTTCTATCAAGAATTAATCCTTGGTGAACTTGGTCTTGAAGCCTTTGTCACAAAGTTGGCTAATACTAAGAAGATTGTGCTTTAGTCCTTCAACATGAAGAACATCTTCAATGGATGTGAAAGATGGAGTACCAACTTTTCCTTTGCCAATAATTCTTCCCTTATTATTGTCTCCATAAGTGTCAAAACCCTTGGCCTTTAGAACTAGATTTGAAAATTGGTTTAAGTCTCGCGTCATATTCTTTGAACAACCACTATCAAGATACCAAAGATTGCATGTAGTCTTCAAGCATACCTGCAAAACAAATTAGGCTTTGTTAGGTACCCAAGTTGCTTTGGGTCCTTCATAATTAGTGTCTTTCTTTACCCACACATAATGCCCACTTGCCACACTAAAGTTTATAACATAGCAAGCATTAGGTGTATGGCCTTTAATACCACAATAAAAACAAGTAGGTTCAAAGTTACTTCTATATCTAGAAGGATAAGATTTCTTCTTAGGAAATGTTTTTTTTAGGATAGTGATAAACTATTTTAAATTTGTTCACTTTCTCTTTGGATTATTGATCACTAGCCTTAACAAAGATAGTTTTATTAAAACTTGGTTTTGAAAACTTTGAATATCGAAGTCCACTTTTATCATTGGAGTATCTTTGTTGGCTGAGAACACCTTCCAATCCAATTTGGCATTTTTCATATCTTTTAATGACTCTATTTAATTGGACAATTTGGAAAGAGAGTGATTCACAATTTTTGCATACAAAATTTTGTTTTTGTTTATCACTTAATTTTTGTTTTTCTTCTTTGAAATCTTTTTCCATAGCTTCATATTTTTCTTCTAAAGATGAAATTTGTTTCTTTTGAGATGAAATAGTTTTATACAGAATTTTGCATTCATTTAATAGTTCATCTATAGCACCTTGTGCATCACTATTAGAAAGAGAAAATTCATTACTAACTTCATTGTCTTCATCATCGGAATGGTGTGAGGCCATCAATGCTAGATTTGCACTTTCATCACTATCGGAATTGGATGAGGAACTTATTTCATTATCCTCCCATGCAACATAGTCCTTTTTGTTCTTGAATCCCTTTTTGCTTTTGTAGCCACCTTTCTTGGAGAGTTTCGGACAATCCGGCTTGATATGACCTTGCTTACCATATTCATAACATGTGACTTTTTGTGTTGATGAGGAAGCTTCCTTTTTATTGAATTGTTTCTTTCCTTTTGAATGAGAAAAGGATTTGTCATTTCTAGCAAAGAACTTACCAAGCCTTTTAACAAGAAGCATGAAATTTTCATCTTCTTCCGGATTGTCTTCCTTTTCAATTTCCTTGGAATCTATCTTTAAAGAAATATTCTTGGATTTCTTCTCTTTATTTTCATGTTTTTCAAGTCTTCCGAGTTCCGTTTCATATTCTTGAAGTTTCCCAAATAATGTTACGGACATCGTGGAGGAGAGACTTTTCTTCTTTGAAATTACTGTTACCTTTGGTTGCCATTCCCTAGTTAAGGACCTAAGTACTTTCAGATTTAGTTCATCATTCGTCAAAGTCTTACCAAGAGCACTTAGATGATTTGTCAAGTGCACAAATCTCTTTTGTAGGTCAAGAATGGTTTCTCCGGGCTACATTCAAAATAATTCGTATTCTTGAATCAGGGTATTTAGTCTTGATCTTTTAATTTCAACAGTTCCTTCATGAGTTTGTACCAAGGTATCCCATATTTCTTTCGCTGTTTCGCATGCCGAGACACGGAAGAATTCATCCATGCTAAGTGCACCTTGAAGAAGGTTTGTTGCCTTTTTATCATAGAGAACCTTCTTCTTATCATCTTCATCCCATGCAGTTTTAGGCTTTGATGAGCCAGCACCATTGATTACCGTTATAGGATAAATGGACCATTCTCGACGACATCCCATATTTCTTCTCCTTGTGCTTCTAGATGTGCCTTCATGCGTATTTTCCAGAAGTTAAAATATTCACCACAAAATAGAGGAGGCTTGTAATTACTACTACGATCTCTGAAAACGGGATTTTGATTTGCGGAAGCCATTCTGGATCTTTTAGGAACAAGTTACCTATAACCTGCTCTGATGCCAATTGTAAGTACGAAGTGCGCCTAAGAGGGGGGTGAATTAGGTACTTTAAAAAAATTTGGTTTTAGTGATGATGGATATTATTTTTCTGGATTATGGCGAGTTTCTGAAAGAGTAAAGTGCATAAAAATAAAGAGACAGAAGCGATATATCCTGGTTCCCCTCACAGTCCGAGAGTACTCCAGTCCCCTTTCAACATGAAAGATATTTCCTTATTGTGGCAAACTTAAACAAGAACTACCCAAAACCAAGAACAATCCTCTTGGATTTTCAATATGTCAACAATTAGAACAATTCTCTCAAAGTAACTTCACTTGTATCCAACAGTCCTGGAAATACAAGATTTATAAAACCACTTAAACTTATTTCCAACAATCCTGAAAAATAAGCAAGTATATAGCAATATTTGATTTGGGTGAGTTTGAGTAACAATGATCACTTTCTGAAAGAACTTTTTCAAGTTCTGGTTCTGTTGAGGTTGTAGGTTTGGCGCTGGATCTTCTGAGGGTTAATGACTCAGAAGGGTCAAACTCAGGTTCAGTATCGTCAATGGTTGGAATTGGGATTTCAAATGAAGCTGGGGTTGGAATAAATGTTGGAACAACAGATGAATTTAAAATATTAACAGAAGACAGATTACCTCTCTTCTTTGGGGTCTGCTGAGACGATCCTTCTGATACAGCCTTTCTCTTCTTAGTCTTCTTCAGATTAACCTCTGGTGTTTGCTGGTGCAGATCTTTAATGTTCAGATCAGGATCTGTGCCATCAGCTTTACACGCATCCAAGTATCTGAGAACAATGACTGGTTTAAAGTCAATCTCAGAGAAAATAGGAAACTCGTCCAGAGGGACTCTCCTGCTGGTGATTTCAGCATGAGGAGTGACGTTGGGCTCCTTCCTTATATTCTCTATCAGCTTCATCTTTTTCAGATTATTGGCATTCAGTTTCTTGCCAACAAAAGGTTCTAGAGAGCTTATTTCCTGTGCCTCTGTCAGGTGTTCAATCAGCCTATTCTCCGTTAGAATATCTGATATCAATCTGCCGAAGGGTATCCAATCCCTTTTAGTCCTTTCTTCTTCTCTAGTTTCTTTGACGCTGGTCTTCAGATGATTGAACAGAAGATGAGCTAGGTTGATCTTGGACTTCTTTGCAATAAAATAAATCATAAATTGTTGATCTATGTTTATATAGTCAGGAGAGCTTGTAGGCTTCCTGTGGTTGAAGCAGCCCAGAATAATCTTTGCCCAAATTCTGTGTTGATCTTTCAAGTCTCTGATTTTGCTAGAGGGAACCCCATGTGTGAAAATATCTCTTGCAATTAGGGCAGAGTTTGCACATCTATCTGCCATGTCTATACAGCGGATACCTCCACCAGTGTATCCAATCAGCCTTGCAATGTGATCTTCAGTGATCACAATCTTCTTTCCAATGATATACGAAGTAACCTGATGAGTTGATGAAGACGCATGTATCCAGAATTCTTTAACCAGAATGGGGAACGTTGGACCCACCAGCCTATCAAAATATTTTTCCCATCCTTGTGCCTTAATTTCTTCAGTCAAATCAAAGCCATTTTCCTTCAAACTGTTGAAATCGACTATCAATTCTGACAGAACTTCCAAGTTCTTGACCGGAGTTAGGAGCGTTCTGAAAGGAATCTGATACTGTTCAGAAGAAGCATCTTGCTTGGAACCTGCAGATGGAATGCTAGAAGATTCCATGTTCACACAAGGGTTTGAGAGAAAAAGATTGAAAATGGTTTCTTTGAGAAAAAAATGAACACACAGTAAGAAGTGAAGAAACGCAGTAAGAATCACAGAAAATTTTTTAAGATTGTGAGTGACGGTAAAAGTGAATGAATGATGTTTAAGGCGTTTAAATAGGTTTCAAAAAGTGTTTTGAAAATATAAACGTTTTAAGAGAGAGAATTAAGTCATGATTACTAGCATTTAATGTTGGCTGATTTTGGGGGATTTAGAAAGATATTTGGAACGGTTACCCATGACATGTGTCTCAATGCATCCAATCAGCGTTTTGCCTTCTCAAAGGCGTGCACACGTGTTCTGCTTCAGGAATTAGCTAATGACTGGATGACACTTGTTTGATTTGGTGAACAGCACATCTATCCTTGAAATGAAACGCTCAGATCTTTGTGGATAGACTCTGATACAATATGCATATCTAACTTTCTGAAAGAAGATTGATCAGAAGTTCACAGTAAAATAAGACACATTCTAAAGGTTAATATATAAAATTAAAACATTTTCACTCTGGGCAGAGCTTCATGCTGAGATGTTTCATAATGAAGTTGAACCTATCTTCAGAAAGTGGTTTTGTGAAAATATCAGCCCATTGATGGTCTGTATCAATAAATTTTAAGTTTAAAATGCCTTTCTGAATATAGTCCCTAATGAAATGATGTTTTATTTCTATATGCTTAGCCCTAGAATGCAAAATAGGATTTTTACTTAAGCAAATGGCAGAAGTGTTGTCACAGAGTATAGGAATGTTACTCTCAAATATCTAGAAGTCTTCAAGCTAACTTTTCATCTAGAGCATTTGTGTGTTGCATCCTGCTGCTGCTATGTACTCAGCTTCTGCTGTTGATAGCGCAATTGTGGATTGCCTTTTGCTGGACCAAGAGATCAGATTTTCTCCCAGAAACTGGCAGCTTCCAGAGGTACTTTTATTCTCTACTCTGTCTCCAGCAAAGTCAGCATCACAGTAACCTACTAAGCTGTAGTCACAAGATTTTCTATAAAATAAACCCAGATTAGTAGTACCTTTCAGATACTTGAAAATTCGCTTAACAGCTGTTAAGTGAGATTCTCTAGGATCTGATTGGAATCTTACACAAATGCATACACTGAATAAAATATCAGGCCTTGAAGCCGTCAGATAAAGAAGAGAACCAATCATACCTCTGTAGACCTTCTATTCTATCTTTTTGCTTACCTCTTCTCTTTCCAGAATGCACGTGGGATGCATTGGAATCTTTGATGACTTACATTCTGAGAGGTCAAATTTCTTCAGAAGTTCTCTGACATATTTGCTCTGATGAATGTAAGTTCCCTCTGGAGTTTGATTGATCTGAATTCCCAGAAAGAATTTCAGTTCCCCCATGAGGCTCATCTCAAATTCTGCCTACATACACTTAGCAAATTTTCTTCCAAGAGAAGGATTAGTAGATCCAAATATAATATCGTCAACATAAATCTGACACACTAAGATGTCATTCTTAACTGTCTTACAAAATAAGGTTGTGTCCACTTTCCCTCTGGTGAATTACTTTTCTAACAGAAAGTTACTTAGTCTTTCATACCAAGCTCTGAGAGCTTGTTTCAGACCATACAGTGACTTTTTTAGTTTGAAAACATACTCTGGATTTTTTGTACTTTCAAAACCAGGGGGTTGGTGCACATAAACCTCTTCTTCTATATAGCCATTAAGAATGCACTCTTGACATCCATCTGATATAGAGTGATGCCTTTATTAACAGCAAAAGAAATTAAAAGTCTGATAGATTCTAACCTGGCGACTGGAGCAAAGGTTTCTGTATAGTCTACCCCCTCTTGCTGACTATAACCTTGTGCTACCAGTCGTGCTTTGTTTCTGATGACTTCACCTTGTTCGTTCAGTTTGTTTCTGAACACCCATTTTGTTCCAATGATGTTGAATCCTTTTGGTCTAGGAACTAGATCCCACACGTCATTTCTGGTGAATTGATTCAGCTCTTCTTGCATTGCTAGAATCCAGTCATTGTCCAGAAGTGCTTCATCAATTGAGGAAGGTTCAATCAGAGACACAAATCCCATGAGGGATTCTTCAGAGTTTCTGAAGCTGGCTCTTGTTCTGATTGGATCTTCCTTTCTTCCTAAGATTGTTTCTTCTGGGTGATCCATGCTGCTTCTAGATAGTCTTTTCTGAGGTTGATCAGGAGCTGTTGCTGGATTGTTTGCAGTGCTCCTTTCTGATGTTGAAGGAGTGTCTTTGTTGAGAGCTTCTGATGACTTCTCTTCAGAACCTGTGAATTCAACTTCCATACCTACTGTTCCAGAGCCAATTATCTTTCCCCTCTGATTGCCTCCAAAGCCTACGTGGCCTCCAGGCTTAAGTTCCAGGCTTTGGAACATATGCCTTCTTCCCGTCATGTGTCGTGAGCAGCCAGAGTCCAGGTACCAAGACTGGTGTTTCTGATTTGCTGCTAAAGATATCTGCAACATGTATTATTTTATCCTTAGGTACCCATATTTTCTTGGGTCCTGATTTGTTAGCTTTGCCAAAACTCTGGTTGAATTTTGGTTTCACAGAATAATTACTACTAGTATATTTAATGTCAGGTGTGTGAACATACACAAAGTGTGAATTCAGAGGAGTGTGTTTAATAATTAAATCCATGGCATTCTTTGGTGTAGGTACCTTACCTTGGTATCCTATTCCCTTTCTGCCGTTTCTGCTAACTCCATAGATCATTGAAGCCATTTTGCTTCTATCTATGATTTTAACAAGGAACTTCTGAAAGCTGTGATCATACTCCTTGATGATCTCATCAGCGCTGCTGGGAGTTTCAGAAATTGTTTCCTTCTGAGAGTTTTGTAAAAGATTTTCTAATTTTGAAATTTTATTTTTCAACTCAGAATTTTCCAATTTAAGACTCTCAGTTTTATCAGAGTCAGAATCAAGATTCCTTTTCAGGTTTCTGAATTTAACTCTGATCTGCTGATATCTTTCCAAAATTTCGTTAAGGCTTTTAGCAAGTTCAGCCTTAGTAAAATTGATTGCAAAGTCAGGGAATACCTCTTCGGTGTCTGATTCAGAGTCTGATTCAGAAGCTTCACTGTCTTCTGATATGTTAGCCATGAGAGCTATGTTTGCTCTCTCATCATCTGATTCTGAGTCAGCTTCAGATGAGTCAGAGTCATCCCATGTAGCCATGAGACTCTTTTTCTTTTCCCTTCCAAACTTCTTTTTGGGCTTTTCCCTCTAAAGCTTTGGACAATCACTCTTGTAGTGTCCTTGCTCATTGCATTCATAGAAGATGATGTCCTTGGTGTTTGGCTTTCTGCTTCCTGAAGAGCCTTCAGATCTTCTGTATCCAGAGGAGGAGTCTGACCTTCTGTATCTGGAGGAGGACTCATTCTGATTGGATCTTCTGGTATTCCTGAACTTTCTTTGCCTCTGCTTCCATAGTTGGTTCACTCTTCTGGAGAGGAGGGAAAGCTCATCTTCTTCTGATGAGGACCCATCAGAGGTTTCTTCAATAGCCTGCAAAACTTTGGAGTCAGATTTTCTGTTAGATTTTAAAGCTAAAGGCTTACCTTGCTTCTGAGGTTCATCATCTTCTAGCTCAATCTCGTGACTTCTGAGGGAGCTGATAAGTTCCTCCAGAGAGATTTTGTTGAGATCTTTAGCTAGCTTCAGCACTGTAACCATTGGCCTCCACTGTTTTGGCAAGCTTCTGATGATCTTCTTGACATGATCAGCAGTAGAATACCCTTTGTCCAGAACTTTGAGACCATCCACCAGAATTTGGAATCTTGAGAACATCGTTTCAATTGATTCACTTTCTTCCATTTTGAATGCCTCATACTTCTGAATGAGCGCAAGAGCTTTAGTTTCTTTGACCTGAATGTTGTCTTCATGCGTCATTCTGAGAGAGTCAAACATATTCTTTGCAGTGTCTCTGTTAGATATCTTTTCATATTCAGCGTAAGAGATGGCGCTGAGAAGAATAGTTCTGGCCTTGTGGTGATTTTTAAAGTCACGCTTTTGTTGATCAGACATTGCCTTCCTGTCAATCTTCTGACCACTTGCATTCACTGGGTGCGTGTATCCATCTGTCACCATGTCCCACAGATCAGCATCATGTGCCAGAAAGAAGCTTTCAATTCTGTCTTTCCAGTAATCAAAATTCTCTCCATCAAAGACTGGAGGTTTGCCGCTGAATCTGTCTCTATCTTCATTGTTGTCATTGCTGGTGTGTTGATATGTTCTTGCCATTGTGTTTTTCTGACGCTGGATCTTGTACTGACACGGTTAAGTGTTTTAGCTCAGAACCAGGCGCTCTGATGCCAATTGAAAAAGTGAAAAAACACAAGAAGGGGGTTGAATTGTAAAACTTGAAAATAAATGCAGACAACGCGTTATTTTTATCCTGGTTCGTTTGATCTCAAACTACTCCAGTCCACCCGTCAAGATGATTTTGCCTCTCCCCAACGAAGTCTTAATCCACTATATTCAACTGAATATTACAACTGCTTTAACAACTGCTAAAGCCTTCTTGAGTCTAAACCACAGACCGGTTTCTCAAGGAAGTTCTTTCTTACAGATAAATGACAACTATGTGTGAATGTTTTCTACAAAAACTTTATATCACAACTGTGATAATACACAAATTAAGATTATGTGAAACTAGGATGCTATAACTAGAGAGTAAGCAATTTGAGAGATATAGCAAACTTTTTGAGTGAGGATGAAAATGATTTGCTTTATGTGTGTGAAGAGTTGTAGAGCATTAGCCAATTCATTTCTCACTGACTTGTTTATATAGCTTTGGAAAAGATACGTTGTAGTCACTTATTCCATTTCAATGCCCATTACGTTCTTTCCATGTTTAGAAGATCCTTGTCTTGGAATACAGCCGTTGGTAATAAAGTGTCTTGAATGCACAGTACCGTTGTCAATTAAGCGTGTTATTGGCTTTGGCTTATTCTGACGATTCTAACTGTTGATGATATTGTTTTGGTCTTGATCAGAGTTTAGAGTATGTTAAGCGCAGATATGTTCATCAAGCTTCAGCGTAAGCACATGCTTTGATCTTCTGATGCTGGCATATGATATTTCATCTTCTGATGCTGGCATATGATATTTCATCTTCTGATGCTGATGTTGATATATCATCTTCTGCTGGTATCCATTAGAGTTTCTGTAAATGCATAATATAATCTTTTGGGAGCATATTTGTCTCATATGAATTATACAATTTATTTAATCTAGCATTTTGTTATCATCAAAACTTTAACTTAGGGTAGTAGATTCAAACTTTGTTCTAACATACTCTTCATCAACACCTGAAGTTCATTGCGAATGACCAAGTTGCCGTCGTTTGCGGGGAAAGTTTCTTCAAAATCAAGCTTGATTGTAGCCTTGTGCTACAGACCTTGCTTTGTTCCGAACAATTATTCCATTTTTGTCAAGTTTGTTTTTAAACACCCATCTTGTTCCAATAATGTGTTTGTTGCTTAGCCTAGGAACAAGTTCCCAAACTTGATTCCTTACAAATTGATTTAATTCTTCTTGCATAGCGATAATCCATTGGTCATCGCCTAAGGCTTCATCAACTTTGGAAGGTTCAATTTGAGAGACAAACGCCATGTTTAGGCAAGAATCTTTGAGATTTAGTCTTGTTGTCACACCTTGACTTATATCACCAATTACTTTATCGATAGGATGATCTCTATGAGTTCTCCATTGTTTTGGTAGATCATTGAGATTTGATTCTTGTTGGGATGATTCTTCATGTTGAATTGGTTGATCTTTTGAAGTATTTTCTTGAGGTCCTTCTAGTATTTCATCATCATCATCACAAACAATAGTATCATCCTTGGAGGGGTTAGTTTCATCAAAATATACATGCATTGATTCTTCAATTGTTAAAGTTCTTTTGTTATAGATTCTATATGCCTTACTAGAAAGAGAGTAGCAAAGAAAAATACCTTCATCGGGTTTTTCATCAAACTTACCAAGGTTATCTTTATCGTTGTTTAAGATAAAGCATTTGCATCCTTTTTGTTTCCTCCCTTTGAATAGTTTATATGGAGTTTTCTTCAAGATCGGTCTTATGTTAATTCTATTGCTAACAAAAATGTCTTGCTCACCGCATCCGCCCAAAAATATTTTGGAAGATTTGAATCTCTAAGCATCGTTCTTGCAAGTTCTACAAGAGACCTATTCTTTCTTTCTACCACTCCATTTTGTTGAGGAGTCCTTGGTGCCGAGAAGTTGTGAGATATTCCATGTTCTCCACAAAATTCTTCAAATAGAGCATTTTGAAATTCTCCGCCATGATTACTTCTTATGGAGGCAATTGTTAGAGACTTCTCATTTTGAATTTGTTTAGCATACTTCTTGAATGCCTTGAATGCATCACTTTTCTGCATTAAAAAGAATGTCCAAGTATATCTAGAGAAATCGTCAACAATAACCAAAGCACATACATTACCTCTGAAACTTCTTGTTCTTGATGGACCAAATAAGTCCATATGTAACAATTGTAGTGGCTTTGTAGTAGACACCACATTCTTAGATTTAAAAGTTGATTTTGTTTATTTCCATTTTTGACAAGCATCACAAAGTCTATCTTTGACGAAATTTCTCTTACGCAACCCAATGACAAGATCATGCTTGATTAGTTTATTCAAGTGTTCCATGTGAATATGACAATTCTTTTGTGCCACAGCCATGAATCATCATTGTTCGCCATGAGACCTTTTACCTTCAAAGATGGATCATCAAGGGAAATCATGAATATATTATTGATTATTTTACCTTTAAGTATAACCTCATGTGTGACTTCGTCTTCTATCAAGAATTAATCCTTGGTGAACTTGATCTTGAAGCCTTTGTCACAAAGTTGGCTAATACTAAGAAGATTGTGCTTTAGTCCTTCAACATGAAGAACATCTTCAATGGATGTGAAAGGTGGAGTACCAACTTTGCCTTTTCCAATAATTCTTCCCTTATTATTGTCTCCATAAGTGACAAAACCCTTGGCCTTTAGAACTAGATTTGAAAATTGGTTTAAGTCTCCCGTCATATTCTTTGAACAACCACTATCAAGATACCAAAGATTGCATGTAGTCTTCAAGCATACCTGCAAAACAAATTAGGCTTTGTTAGGTACCTAAGTTGCTTTGGGTCCTTCATAATTAGTGTCTTTCTTTACCCACACATAATGCCCACTTGCCACACTAAAGTTTATAACATAGCAAGCATTAGGTGTATGGCCTTTAATACCACAATAAAAACAAGTAGGTTCAAAGTTACTTCTATATCTAGAAGGATAAGATTTCTTCTTAGGAAATGTTTTTTTTAGGATAGTGATAAACTATTTTAAATTTGTTCACTTTCTCTTTGGATTATTGATCACTAGCCTTAACAAAGATAGTTTTATTAAAACTTGGTTTTGAAAACTTTGAATATCGAAGTCCACTTTTATCATTGGAGTATCTTTGTTGGCTGAGAACACCTTCCAATCCAATTTGGCATTTTTCATATCTTTTAATGACTCTATTTAATTGGACAATTTGGAAAGAGAGTGATTCACAATTTTTGCATACAAAATTTTGTTTTTGTTTATCACTTAATTTTTGTTTTTCTTCTTTGAAATCTTTTTCCATAGCTTCATATTTTTCTTCTAAAGATGAAATTTGTTTCTTTTGAGATGAAATAGTTTTATACAGAATTTTGCATTCATTTAATAGTTCATCTATAGCACCTTGTGCATCACTATTAGAAAGAGAAAATTCATTACTAACTTCATTGTCTTCATCATCGGAATGGTGTGAGGCCATCAATGCTAGATTTGCACTTTCATCACTATCGGAATTGGATGAGGAACTTATTTCATTATCCTCCCATGCAACATACTCCTTTTTGTTCTGAATCCCTTTTTGCTTTTGTAGCCACCTTTCTTGGAGAGTTTCGGACAATCCGGCTTGATATGACCTTGCTTACCATATTCATAACATGTGACTTTTTGTGTTGATGAGGAAGCTTCCTTTTTATTGAATTGTTTCTTTCCTTTTGAATGAGAAAAGAATTTGTCATTTCTACCAAAGAACTTACCAAGCCTTTTAACAAGAAGCATGAAATTTTCATCTTCTTCCGGATTGTCTTCCTTTTCAACTTCCTTAGAATCTATCTTTAAAGAAATATTCTTGGATTTCTTCTCTTGATTTTCATGTTTTTCAAGTCTTCCGAGTTCCGTTTCATATTCTTGAAGTTTCCCAAATAATGTTACGGACGTCGTGGAGGAGAGACTTTTCTTCTCTGAAATTACTGTTACCTTTGGTTGCCATTCCCTAGTTAAGGACCTAAGTACTTTCAGATTTAGTTCATCATTCGTCAAAGTCTTACCAAGAGCACTTAGATGATTTGTCAAGTGCACAAATCTCTTTTGTAGGTCAAGAATGGTTTCTCCGGGCTGCATTCGAAATAATTCGTATTCTTGAATCCGGGTATTTAGTCTTGATCTTTTAATTTCAACAGTTCCTTCATGAGTTTGTACCAAGGTATCCCATATTTCTTTCGTTGTTTTGCATGCCGAGACACAGAAGAATTCATCCATGCTAAGTGCACCTTGAAGAAGGTTTATTGCCTTTTTATCATAGAGAACCTTCTTCTTATCATCTTCATCCCATGCAGTTTTAGGCTTTGATGAGCCAGCACCATTGATTACCGTTATAGGATAAATGGACCATTCTCGACGGCATCCCATATTTCTTCTCCTTGTGCTTCTAGATGTGCCTTCATGCGTATATGCCAGAAGTTAAAATATTCACCACAAAATAGAGGAGGCTTGTAATTACTACTACCATCTCTGAAAACGGGATTTTGATTTGCGGAAGCCATTCTGGATCTTTTAGGAACAGGTTACCTATAACCTGCTCTGATGCCAATTGTAAGTACGAAGTGCGCCTAAGAGGGGGGTGAATTAGGTACTTTAAAAAATTCTGGTTTTAGTGATGATGGATATTATTTTTCTGGATTATGGCGAGTTTCTGAAAGTGTAAAGTGCATAAAAATAAAGAGACAGAAGCGATATATCCTGGTTCCCATCACAGTCTGAGAGTACTCCAGTCCCCTTTCAACATGAAAGAGATTTCCTTATTGTGGCAAACTTAAACAAGAACTACCCAAAACCAAGAACAATCCTCTTGGATTTTCAATATGTCAACAATTAGAAAAATTCTCTCAAAGTGACTTCACTTGTATCCAACAGTCCTGGAAATACAAGATTTATAAAACCACTTAAACTTATTTCCAACAATCCTGAAAAATAAGCAAGTATATATCAATATTTGATTTGGGTGAGTTTGTGTAACAATGATCACTTTGAGTGATTTAATTAATGAATTGATCTTCTCTTCCAATGATAATAGTATACAATGACTCAAGATATATAATGCTCAAAGTTTTCTGGTTAACAATATGTGAAAGTGTGCAGAAAACTTATGTATTAAAATGTATAGCAGCTTGAGTTTGATTTTTGAAAATTCAAAAAATATAATTGGAAGAGGTGTTGAAATGGTTTTGAAAATGAGTATTTATATGTTCATAGCACCTTTTTGAAACATCGTAAAGTTCTGTAAATGAATCATGAACAATTGCCAAGATTGAGTGAAAGGTTTCCATGAAATGGTGTTATGAACAGGCATGTGCAAAGCTTCTGTTTTTCAAAATCGTGCAGCATGCAATCGATTGCACCCTTTGTGTAAATCGATTGCACGGGATTTCAACAGCTAGAATTTCAAAAGTTTTGATTGTGCAATCGATTTCACAAGAGTGTAAATCGATTGCATGTGAAGTCAGTAGCAAAAATTGATTGAGTGCAATCGATTGCATAAACATGAAAATCGATTACACTTAGAAACAGTAGCAAAAGATTTGAAAAATTGAAGCATGCAATCGATTGCACTAATATGCAAATCGATTGCACTCAAGTGAAAAATGATTTTTAGCTTAGAAAAACTTGAGTAAGGATTTGGACAATAAAAAATATTTTTTTTGACCATTGAGCATCTATGTCTTAAGTTCAAAGTAAGTATTATTATTATACCTTGAAATTTTGCTAAGTGCTTGAACTGAAGACTTTATTCACAGATGCTTTTAGCTGAGTCAAAAAAAATTGCCTTCTTTGTCAATCATGGTTTGTCTTCATCAAAACAAAATTGCATTTGAGAAGCTTGATTTTACATCCTCAATACTTTAACTTCATGAGTGTGCTCCTCGGTATTACATTAAAAGTGGATCCATTGTCAACCAACACATTGGACAATGAATAGTTCTTCCAGTTTATGGAGATATGGAGAGCCAGATTATGATTCCTTCCTTCATTGGGAAATTCGTCATCATAGAAGCTCAGATTATTACAGGACATAATATTCTCGACAACACTACTGAATTGGTCCAAAGGCATATCACTTTCTATGAAAGCTTGATCCAATACTCTCATCAAAGATTCCCTGTGGGAAGAAGAGTTCATTAGCAAAACTAGAATAGATATATTTGATGGTGTCTGCAACAATTGATTTATGATCCTGTAGTCGCTCATCTTGATAATCTTCAATATATCGCCCATATCTTTTTCCATAGTAGTACCACTAGATTCCCTCACTGCTTTCTTAGGTTCAACACTCTCTACAACCTTTTTGTCAGCATTAACATTCCCTCGAATGACAGGTGCGAAAACACGGCCATTGTGGGTCACTCGGCTGGCTTCAGCAATATTCTTGACATCAGACAAAGGTTGGATTGGAACTTCCACACCATCCTCTAGGATTGTAGCTTTGTATTTATATGGCACAGCTTTGTCTGATTCATAAGGAACAGGTCCCGGCAAGCAAATCACAACTGGAACAATAGTTGGCTTGCTATGATATTCAATCTCTAGAGGGGAGGGAACACCAAAACAAGGAACAATAACATTCACCCCTTCTTCAGAATACTTAGACATTACAAATTCATTGTTGGAAAAAATATCTTCATCTGAGGAAAAGAATTCATATGTGGAAGCATACTCATCATCTGACACAGTCTCGACTGAGAAAACTTCAATCACGTTAATTTCATTGTAATCATCTCTATTTCCCAAAACTTTGATAGTACCATTGTCTAATAAGAACTAAACACTATTTCCCACTATGGAACAACCTCGAGAATCTCTGCAGCAGATCCAGCAAGACCCATAATGGTGTTCCTCTTGACCATCCATGTGACAGAAGCTAGAGTGCAACTGCACCAAATCATCATTCATATGATTCACGTCAAAAATTCAAAACTCACCGGGACAACCAAAGACCATATTCACATATTCTTCGTACTCTGCCCTAGGCTTGATTATATGAATGAGGCCTTCGTCCATCATTTCCTGAAGAACAACTTTTATCTTATCACATCCCTGGATATATGTACTGCAAATACTACAACCAGCATGGGCGTGCGTATAGTAACTGAACTCGTAGAGGTCAGCCTAGATTTTCACCAAATCTCATCTTACTAGGTTGATATCAAAAATCTGAAAGTCCCATGGGCAACCAGCAACCATGTTTACAACATTTTCTCCTCCATGATTTGGCAAAGGATTCTTTTTCACGTTAGGGCCAACATCTTTAAAGGATAGGAGGCCAGATCTCACCATCTTTTGTACTTCAGATTTCAAAGGAAAACAATTATCAATATTGTGCCCTGGTGCTCCCTGATAAAAAGCACACGTCTGGTCTGCCTTATAATACCAGGTTAAAGATGATGGTATAACAAGGGGTGGCCTGGTCTGAACCAACTTCTTCTGAATCAAAGTTGGAAGTATCTCTGCATAGCTCATTGGAATAGAGTCAAAAGCCTCTCCCTTCTTACTTCTCCCTTGATTTCCCTGAGGGGATGGTCTCTGATAGGCAACAGTGGTTGGAGCTACATTGACAACTGGAGTCACAGAAACAACCTGTTGCTGGTACCGTCGATGCCTTCTAGGTGGCCTAATCTTTCTTTCCCCAATAATAACATTTGTTTCACTTTCTTTCTTTCTAGAGAACACGTATGATGACTTCTTCGTCCCTTCATCTTTTATCAA
This sequence comes from Vicia faba, assembly GCA_948472305.1. NCBI lineage: Eukaryota > Viridiplantae > Streptophyta > Magnoliopsida > Fabales > Fabaceae > Vicia > Vicia faba. The sequence continues at coordinate 1,409,596,723 of OX451739.1, forward strand.
GGGCCCTTCTCTAATAGGCTCTTCCAAACAAACAACCATGCTTACCGTTTCGGTAAAATCATTGGGTGCATTGGCGACCATCCTTTCATAATAAAATTATCCAAGGATTTTCAGGAAGACCTTGGTCATTTCTTGTTCTCCCATAGGTGTCACCGCCTGGGAAACTATCTCACGTTAATGCTGCGCATATTCTTTGAACGACTCCTTGTCTCTCAGAGCCATTTCCCTTAATTGGTCACGGTTAGGTGCCATGAACATATTGTACTTGTACTATTTCATGAAGGCTTATCCCAAATCATTGAAGGTACGGATACTACTACTGTCTAGACTCACAAACCACTTCAGAGCAGCACCAGTTAAACTATCTTGGAAGAAATGAATGAGCAAACGTTGATCATTGGTATGAGTAGACATTTTCCTGATATACATCACAAGGTGGTCATGAGGACAATATTTTCCCTTGTACCTCTCCAATTATGGCACTTTAAACTTGGTTGGCACCTTTACATTGGGAACTAGGCAGAGTTCACTAATATTCTGCCCAAACAATTCTTTTCCTCGAAGGGCCTACATTTCCTTCTGTGTCTCAATGAACTGGTCTTGAAAGTCATCCAACCAGTCATAGAAACCCACACTTTCACTCAGTGGAGGAACAAGACAATAAACTTCATCTTTAATAAACGACATAGCATTCACCGAAGGAGATGCAACATAATGGATCTCATTTCTAGTAGTAGGAGTAATATGCACCACAAGAGGTGCAGGAGTAGCAGTAGCTTGAACAACTGGAGCGACTGGAGCACCAATATTGTACCCTTCTGGCATGAAGTTTTTAGGCATTCCCCACGGGTAACCCTGAGGCATACGATTTTAAGTAGCAGTAGCTGGAGTAACAGAAATGGAAACTATCAAAGCTCTGGAAGCAATTGTTGTTTGTTGTGGCTAAACAAGAGGTGGTTGATTCTGAGCATCCGCCAACGATTCCATCAAAGCAGTTAGATTGGCCATACCGGCCTTCAAAACAGTAACTTTTTCGCGCAGCTCGCGATTCTCTTGTTTAAGATTCTTCATTTTCTTCTTGGAATTAGCCAGAGTATTGTACCGGTGAGACAAATTGCTGAATGAAGTAGTAAAACATAGTAAGACACCTGGGTATGATCAGAAATGCAAGAAATATGTACAAGATGATGCATGATATGAAATTCACATGATTTATTTTATTATTATTAATATTTCAAGGGACTCAAAGAGTTATAGACAATTTGTGAATACTAAAGTACTAATACATTTGAAATACTTAAAATCTCATTATAATAACTTTAAAACGGATTAAACCTTTTTAGTACAAGTTTCAAAAATACCTAGTACAAAAGAAGATAGATTCTAAAATCCTAAGAAAGCAAAGCTGATGAAGATCTCTCCATGCACTGGTGTTTTCCTGTGAGTCTTGAAATCTGAGCCTTCAACTGCTTATTCTCTTCTAGATACCTATTAGCGACCAACTTCCAATCTCCAGAGTCAGGAAGTGAATGACTAAGCTCTGATTAAGCTCTAGAGGAAAATAAATCCTCTTGCCTCTCCATCATCTCTACAGAACGACTCTCAAGAATCTCAATTAGGCCATCCTTCTCTTTCAGGTCTGCTTGGTAGGACATCTCTAAAGTATAACACTTGTTCTTCGAGGCCTCTTTCTCCTACTGCATCCTGACAAGGGCAAGCTGAAGCGCTTCCACATCATCTAAAAGGGGAGGAGTGGTCTTCACAAACATATTAGGCATAGGTTCTTCACGGGAATATGGCATCTATAACTGAATTTCCCTCGCTTGTACCCTCCAGAGATAAGGTTCCAAAGAAACAGCTCCTCTAGGTCCCAAGTCCTCTCTACCCTTCCTGTGAATATGGAACCAAGCCTTTGCAATTTCCTCCTTAGCTTTCTTATGATCCTCTCCTTATTTAATAAATAAACCACTCATATGAATACTATTTGGCTTATCTTTCATCTGATATCCAAGTTGTCATTGTACAAGAACAGGATTGTAGTTAATTCCTCCCTTTGTACCAAGAAGAGGTACATTGGGGAAACTACCACAACTATCGACAATCTCCACATCATAGTAAGCCTGATGATACAAAACAATATCTGAATGAGTGAGGGCCATAATCTTCGGAGCCCAATGAGGTTCTTTCCTGACATCCGAGAAAGCGTCGGCCCTAAGTAAGTGAGAAATAAAGCACTGATACAACAAAGGCGTGCAACAAATGATCATCCTTCCATGATAAGAATCTCGAACATGAATGGAGTAATATGCATCTCCTAATAATATAGGGAGTGGATTCCCTATCAAAAATATCTTGATGGCATTGATATCCACAAAGTTGTCGACGTTCAGAAATAAGAACAACCCATAAGCAAGTAGAGCAAAGATAGCCTCAAAAGCAATTGTACTCTTCATTCTAGCAAAGTAGCGAGGTTTCTCTAATAAAAATTGAGCGGGTAATCCTATAATTCCTCCTTTGATAGTCATGTGGACCTCTATCTCAGACTTCTCCTAATGAACCATAGTAGAAATCTCATGAGACTTTGGCTCCCCCTCCAAACCGGTGAAAGGAATACGATCGGTAATAGGTAAATCCAGTAGATAAGAATACTCCTCCAATGTAGGCATCAACTGATAATCAGGGAAAGTGAAACATCGATACATCGGATCATAGAACTGGACCAAATTCGAGAGAACACCCTTCTTCATCCTGAGCTTCATGAGAGACACGATGGATCTGTACTTCTTCCAAAAATCAGTAGAACTCTCGATCTCAGGAATCAGATTCATCAAATCATCTATCTTAGGATTCTTGAAACTATACTTTTGAGTCTTTCTTTTTCCAGATTCCATGGTCAAAAGTAACCGAGGTATACGCAAAAAATTCAACTTTAAGTCCCTTGAAATAAAATGTTTTAAAAGATGCTCATGGGTGCATGAATGCATGATGCAACAATCACACACAAGATCACAAACATGGGGGGTTCATAGGTTCGACGTCATGAGCATGAGGTCAAAGGTACTACCCACAAGGTATGATATAATAGTTTATCACCTGTTGAACAAGGTTTTAAGAGGTTCCTAGAGTCTACATCCTTCCTTCAGATATTACCAACATCCCGATTGACTCGATAATTAGTAAAATTCTCAAGAAAAACTTGTCTGAGTGTAGTATCAAGTGACAACCATTTCCGGATTACTCCGTCATGGTTTCCTCACTACACCTAGAAGGCCAAGATGGGTTAAAGGTTCTATGGTCCTCATTTTCAGCAGGCTCCCAGGTCGAAATCAGCACGTCTTCGCGATTACTCGGTAAACAACACTACAATCAAAGGGGCCTCCATTGAGTGTGGGATATCATGCCCCATTTTTGGTATTACTCCCTCAAATTTAACAAGACTATATTGCATGTCCTATCTTAAGTTTTCCCATGTTCGGGTAGAGGACTTATGAGAAATCACCAAGCACTCAGAAAACCAGGAAAATCCAGACAAACATTTATACAACACATAATATACCACAAATAATAGCACATATACAGATAAAAAAAGGTAGGCTCAACCCACTTAGGGATGGACCAACAATTGCTCGATCTTTCCCTAGTGAAGTCGCCATTTTTTTCTGCAGCGGTAGAAATGTTTAGACTAAGCCATTGGATTGACTTGACTCACACAGATCAAACAAAAATCTCCACCGCGCTTTATTGTTTCTAAAGGAATGGGAAAAGAGCGAATAACCCAAATAGAGGGGGAGAGAATCTAAGTTCGGGGGTTGGTTATGCAAAGGGAAGGTATTAGAACCCTAAGCATCTACGGTACTTCGCATGAACCTCTTTGAAAATCTGTGTATTTTGGATATAACTATTGTATAAAAATAGATTTTGGAGATGAGAAAAGAAATATATTTTACAATTTTTGCACCCGCAACGGTTGCGAACCTTTAGTGCCTACGTACCGCCTTCCATGCAATAGGAGTTCAGGGTACTCGTAGTTCACCTTTAAAAATTTTAAAACACAAGTGTGTTGGTTAGTTTTAAGAGATGAGACATCATCGTCTTATCCAATTGGAATAACATACCTACTACCCGTGATTATGTGAAAGGAGTATTTGTGTCATCTCAAAGTGGAGGATATGGCTTGGATTTTAAATCAACAAAACCTCACTCAACACCCAAGTTGAAAATATCTCACTTCACTTTATATCATAGAAGTATAGTAGATCGCATGACTACAAGGATTGTCAAGAGTCTAATATTTTGATTAAAATTTAAAATTTAAAAGTAAAAATCCAAAATGGAAAAAATGGTTTGAATGAGATTGATTGACTTTTAGTCTTCTCACAAAAATGTTATAGTATTTTTAAGTTGTTTAAAGTTGGATTAAGAAAATATTTTTGAAAATGCATGGACTTAAGTCCTAGTTTATTGTGAAAGTAGTTCAAGTTATAAAACAAGAATATTTTTGAAAAGGAGGGAGAATAGTTTTTGAAATTAAAGAAGATGGGAGGAGATGAAGGGACTATCCTAAAAGCGTAAGGTAAAAGCTAGGGAAAAGAACCGTTTAACCAATAAGAAGCCAACACTTGACACAATGAGTCAATGTAGAATTCCCATCTTTTGGATTGAAACCAAGCAAACAAAGATACTAAACCTCTTAAGAATACCAAACTTCAAATGCATTAAGTCTTCGCAAAAATTGGGCAGATTAACAATTGTATACAGATGAATTCCCAATCACAGACAAAGCAAATAATCAGAATAACCTGCACACAAAGAAACAAACAACCCAATGTCTTGGGGTAAACCCCAAGAATTCCAGAAAAAATAACAATAGAAGTCACAAGGTCCCAAGGTAGGTCAATGTCTCTAATCCTAAGTCCCATAAGTCCATAACTCCAAAATGCCAAGGATAGTAACCAAATAGTCCAAGTAACCTTATAGTTTTTTATTGTTCAAGTTGGTTATTAGGTATCTTCAAAAAGAAACTGAATTCTCAAGTAAGCAAAATAAGAATGACATAAAGATAAATGCTCAAGTGACCAAACATGAAAGTAGCATGAAATGAAAATGCCAAAATAAATGGAGCTTAAAGTAAAAGCATAGAGTAAAGGCATAAAAAATAAAATTCAATTGTTAATGAGTTAGAAATTAGAGGTTAGTTGAATGACCATCTTGAATCTTGCATTTGAAAATCCATTAGAAGATTGATAAAATCAAAGCCTCTCAACAACAAGTTTCATTTGGTTTTTGTCAAGTATATCATTCATTTCAAAATCTCAAGGCAACAAAAAATGATCAATGAAGTTTAAATGATTCACTTAGCCCAAAATTTATGAAAGTTCATTAGAGAATTGATAAGACCAAAGCCTCCTAACAATGAATCTTAAGGTTATTGGATCAAATGTTTCAAATTAAACATACTTGGGCTTGCAAACATAGGTTTGGGCCACGAATGATCATTTCTCGAATTGGGAAAAAATTTAGCGCTATGTTAAGCAATCGTAAGTGGAATTATATAGAAGTCGCACCTATTTTAAGGCCGGTCAATAGCAATCTATGTGCCATATGATTTGAGAGATGATATGTAGATCATCATCTAACAACATGTAACACAATGAGAAAGGGGTAAGATGAAGAGGGAGGGAATATATTTGAATCAAAAAATTTAATCAAACTATCATTAAAATCATCCATCCATTTTGGTAGAGTTAAACTCAACATCTAAGATCCAATGATGTTAATGAAGTTTATGATCAACCATCACATAGTCAGAATATATTAAACAAATTAATTACATTTAATGAATAAAATAAAAATGGAAAAATGATTTTTAAAATGTTTTAAAATGAAAAATAAAGGTAAAATAGCAAACTATAATCAAAGTATGACAGAAAATTTAAAGAGACCATAGAAAAATCAGGAAATGACCTCAAATATTTTTATAAATTTCTTGGTAATTTTTTAAAATAGAAAAGTATTTTTAAACTAATTAAAATCACTCAAATGAGTAAAAAAATCAAAAATAGTAGAAGTCAAAATAAAATTCTAGAAAAATTTCAGAAGGTTACAAATAAGGAAAATGATTTTTATAAAAAAATTTAGAATTTAAAAAGTATCAAAAAGTATTTTTAAAACAATTAAAATAAGGAAAACAAAACAAAAATTATGAAAAATATCAAACATAAAAATAAAAATATGAAAAAATATTAACAAAATCAGAATAATTCAAAGTATTTTTGTATATTTTTTCATAATTTTTGGATAAAAAATAAAAGAGTTATGAATTTTTAAAGATAAAAGAAATTAAAAATTAATTTTGTAAAATAAAAAAAAATCATAAAAACCAGGCGCGTTGGATCTCTCTCACTTATACATGCTGGTAGATCCAATGGATCTGAGGTGAGGGAGCATCAGGGACCCAAGCTGAAGCGCGCGAATACAATACAAGAAAGTCCAACCAATCAAAATAAAACAATTAGCTCAGTGTCATTGGTTGAAGAACGACATGTAGGTCATCTTCAGCCTCCAGCCTCCTGCAAGTAGGGAAAATCCAAGATCCTTGAATCTGTAAATTTACGCGTTAATAGTGGTATCATTAGATGTATCTACTTGAGATGATCACAACCATATGCTCGTGAAAAATTTATATAAAATACAGTGTAGTCGATTTGGAAAAAACTAGAGATGTTTGAAAATGTTAAAATCGAAAATCATAAGCATCAAATGCATTGTTTCACCAAAATTTAGTTAAGAGCAAGCATCAGTGAACATCATAGACCATTCCAGTAATTTGAGTTAGAAGATTTGGTGTTTAAACTACCTGAACTAAGTCAGATGAACTTTGTTTTACCCCAAAATTTGCCCTCCCATTTTCTCAACATTTTCTCATCCCAAGACCCTTGGAGCTCAAGATCCAGTTAGGGTTTTCTCTGCTCAAGACTCCTCCTTTCACTGTTGACCCAAATTAGGGTTTGAGTTTGCACAAAGATGTTTTGACCTAAAATTCCTAAAGTGACTTTCATGCTTCATGTTGGACCCATAAGTTTATCCATACCAAGTTTCAAGCCTTGATTCCAATCTTTGCCCAGTCAATTGGACAATTGACCTAGAAATCAGCTGTATTGAGGAAAAAGTCAACTGTGGTCAATTGACAGTCAAACCTCATGATTTTTGACCCACATCAACATTATGAACTCATATGAACCATTTGGTCAAGTTTGGATCACAATTCTACAAGAAATTTGATCAGATCACCAAAAGGGCAAAATGGTCATTTTTAGGGTTTTGACTGCACAAAGGCAATTTTTGACTGTTTGACCTATCCAATGGCCAAACAAACTCACATATGGACTCAATGACTCAATGGCATTGTCTTGACATGTTCAACAAATTCAAAAGATCCCAAATGCACAAGATTGACAGATGAATTTTCCAGTCAACTGAGCAAAATTTGACTGTATACTGAAAAGTCAAACTCTGACTTTTTGGTCAAAATTAAGTGTCAAGATTCATTTTTCATCAAGACATGTCAAATTATGAAACTTGTTCATCAAGAAATCAAGAATCACAAATTAGGGTTTGAAATGAAGAATTTTCATAAATTAGAATTTTTCTAAGTTATGAAAATCCCTAATTTTTTCCTAAATTTTTCCCATTTTTTCATCAAGATACATTTGGATTCAAGAAAAACTCAAAACATGAAAGTTGTAGTACATTGCAAAATCTACAACTTTGATTCACAAAGTTTCCTCAAAAGAAGCTTGTAGCTCAAGTTATGATTTTTGGAACAAGGGTGCAAAACATTCTTAACTTAGAAAAATTTTGACCTATTCTAAGCAGGATTTTTGCCTAACTTCATGGCCACTTTTAACATGCTTCCACTTGGAATTTCAACTTGCATTACAAAGATGGATTGTAGTACACATTCCAAGCTTCCCAAAATGTCCAAGAACTTCTCAAACACCCTTGTGGTTAGGGAGAATCGAATTTGGCAATATGGGCAAAAGTCACTTTGTTCATGAGCCATTTCCATGTCCATAACTTGTGCATTTTCAAACTCAGCATGTGCAAGCTACATTACAGGCCTCTAATCTCATTTACACTCAAAAATTAAATGCTAAACCATTGTGCCAAGATGTTATTCTATTCATTTGGTCATTACATGAAGGATTAGTCCATAATTAGAAAAAGCACATTATCCATTTTTGAAAAGGTGAACTTTATGTCAAGATTGCAATCTATGAAGTACAATGCAAATCCTTTTGGCACAAGTTCAGGAACATATCCCACTGATCAAGACTCAAGTGTGCAGCATACTTGAGGGGCCTAGGGAAGCTTGTAAACCAACTTGTCATTTTTTGCTTAAGATAGAAGAAACATGGCATAACACAACACATCTCACATTTCTGCCAGGACAAGCCAAAGTAAACTTGTTAAACACATCCCAAACATCAAACCTAAGCTAAGGCACGAGCTAACCATCTTCCAAACCTCATCATTCATCAAAACACCATCCTACTGCAAAAAACAGAGTCCCTTCTGCAGTTGGACTTCTATAAACCTTTCCACTCGTGCACTTTGGCCAAAGAGAGTTCAAACATGTTCCATACCACCCACTGAAGTTATCCCAAGCATTGGACACGAACTGTAACATCCCTAACAACATTTTCCATTTTCACTTTTCTCTCTTGCAGGTTGACTTCTGTAGCTTGATATAACAAGGTTCAAAGTACACCAAGCATTGGAATAGCATCCCTGGACCTCAAGCAAGCTATACAAGTCCTCACATTGCCTTGAAAGTGCCTCCATTGTCATACACGATCCAAGCTGAACAGGTAAGTTCATGGACTTCTATCTCTCAATCTAGGAAGAGTTAGCTTTAGGTTTATGAATGAAAAGTGTCATACTCATGTTCCTGAAACCACCCATATCCTCACTTTCCATTTATATTGCATATGTTGAGAGAATTTAAGACCTGAACATTGACAAAAACTTAGGTCAGAAATTGGGGGAGAAGAAATTCTCTCTCATTTCTGAGAGTTAGATCATGTTTTTCATATGTATGAACTCGTGACATGATGCTCTACATTTTTGGTGTTATGAGTTTTGCTTGAAAGTCCAGGAATCATGAGATAGCAGGAAGCACGCGTTTTTTGTTTGGAAGACAGTCTGGAGGTTAAAGAGAACCCCTTTGGGCTGGGCCTGATTCTTTTTCCTTTTTGCACCACAGTCTCACACATGCACCCCCTTGGCCCATTGTGTTTTATTTTCATTATTTTTGACTTTTGATTTTTGTTTCTGACTTGTTTATTTTTGTCAAAGCATAAAAAATATTAAAAATATTTTTCTCACATTTTTTGCATTTTATTTGATATTTATTTTGGTTTCATTTAGTTTTATATGTAAATAAATACATAATACTCTTTTATTTAAAATACTAAAAAACAATACAAAATACATTTATTTTCTAATTTTATTTTATTTTATCTTTTGAAAACATTTCCTAAAAAATATACTTTTTTTTTGTAAATATTAAATATAATATTTTTTTGTACATATTTAATATATTTAATAAATAATATAAATACTTATATATTTATTAGTATATTTAGGTTAAAAACATAAAAATAATACATTTTTATTTTTTATTAATATTTGACTTGAAAAATCACTTTTTTACAATATACTTTCTTTTTTTTATTTCTTATACATAATTAATAATTATTGCATATAATAAATAATTAATACATTTTATTTAGCAAAAATTAGGGTTTTACCCTAAACCCTCAAAAATACCAAAAATTAATCCTTTTTATTTTTGTTTATTTGTCACATAAAAAATACTTTTTACATACATATAAAAGTCATTTTTGCATCTTGCATATTTATTTTATTTTATTTAATTATTGTACAATTAAATACCTTGTAAAATTTCAATTTGGATGTAATAGCTTAGGTTTTAATTTCTTGCTAAAATATTCCCATTTGAACACTTGTACCCCCCATCCCATATTTGTGTTGTAATAACTTAGGACCTTTAAATTCCGCATTTAAAAGCTTTCTAAATATGCCATGATAGAATTAGGGTTTGTATGCAAAAATCAACCAAAACAAATAGCTTGACCTAATTCCAAGATAAAAGCATGAAAATGAACAAACACCAATCACACTTGCACCCCTTAGGGTTACTCCACTTGTTGCCTTCAATAATGGGCCATGTTGCATGTTGAGTGTTTTTTGGCAAAATAAAACAATTCAAATGATCATAGTCCCTCGATGACGCTTTCGAAAGTTGCCTAAAAATGATCAAGTCCCTTAAGGGAAAGATTGCCCAAAGGCACTTGGCACCATTGCAATCATGGTCTAAATGATGACCCGCGCCCGTCCCGTTCACATCCTAACACAAGATTGTCCACCAAATACAATGATGGAACAAAATTGTTAAAAAAGGGTTAAAAACATAGCAAAGATCTTTGAGTAAATTTAGGAGTAGACAACTCTTGGTTACCTACCAACTTGCAAAACAAAAACACTTGCCTATTTTTCAAAACACACCTCACAACACACTTTCAAAAGAACTTTCAAAAACTTTGAAAACTTTTCAAAAGACATACATCTTTGTATACATCCCAACATGGATCATTACAAAGGTTGCCACCACATTGGCCTCTTTTCAAAACATTTTCAAACCCACACACAAAGCACCATTTCAAAAAATTGAAAGCACCATTTCAAACAATTGAAAATCAAGGCAAGTTGATCTAAGCAAGTAACTAAGAGCCCATGGATAACCATGGATAGAAAGGGTGCTAATACCTTCCCTTTCTATAATCTACTCCCCGAACCCAAGAAAACATCTCAAAGGTTTTTGCTGTGCTTTTTAACCTTTCCTTATGATAAAATAAAAAGTTGGTGGCGACTCTTGCTCAATCGAAACATTTGCGAAAACAAACGCAAAAACTCAAGTCAGTTCTCCCACCGTATCACAGAACTGGCGACTCTGTTGGGGACTACTTTAAAGTGGAGTAACCTTAGGGCTTAGATCACCCTCTTGCATGACTAATTGTTTGTTTTGATTGCTTTACATCTTGGCTCTCTTGTTTGGGTTTGAAATCTTACACCCGGATTTGGGGAAACATTCATAGATAGCAATACATTGTGGAAACTGTGCGGGGTATACTGACACGGTTGAAGCAATAGCTATATTAGTGCGACATATTTGTGAGTACCGGTAACCCTTGAGTTCAATCAAGGAGAGTACGGGGCCGCTGAGTGATGTCACTAAGCACTAATGACCTAGAACCTTACTTGACCATCTTGGCCTTTCATTAGGGGTAGTGAGATGACTGGCTTTGGTGCAGTCCGAAGTTGGTATATACTCGATACTACACTCATTGAGGGTTGTTTTCTTGGGATATTTTGGTCTCTAGTTAAGTGGCTAAACCAAAACAATGAACATGGAAAACAATCCAATGATATTGAGCTCCTTAGAACCCGGTTACTATTTATAGGACAGGTTTTTAAGCCAACTACACTCAAGAGGGTACTTACCTATGAAACCCCATGCAAGCCTGAAACTAGGGTTTTGTGTGAATTGCTTGTACATATGTTTGCGCATACATCATGAACATCATAAAGCATCATATGCATACACTAACCATTTCAAGGGTTTAAATCTTCATCTTTGTTCTTGTTTTGTAGGTCATGGAAATTCTTCGCAGGAAAACTATCCAAGTCAACCTTGTGAGAATCCCTCCTCAACTCAAAGAGCTCACATCAAGAATTCCGGAAAGCTCTCCCTTCAGTGAAAGACATGGTAGACTGCTCAGCCTAGTCAACACCAGCATTGAAGAGGACATGGTAAAGGTGTTGTTCCAGTTCTTTGACCCCCTTCACCACTGTTTCACTTTCCCCGACTACCAGTTGGTGCCCACTTTGGAGGAATTTTCTTAACTCCTGAGAATTCCTATTCTTAATCAACTACCTTTCAACGGTACGGAAAAGGAACCAAAGCCTGAAGAGGTTGCTCAAGCACTACACTTGCAACCATCTGACATCAAGGGGCATTGGGAAACTAGAAGCGGTGTCAAAGGCTTCTTAGCAAAATTCTTGTTTGAGAAGGCACAAGAGTGTTGGAATTCATTGGACCTACAAGCCTTTGAAGAAATTGTGGCACTCCTTATCCATGGGTTGGTCTTGTTCCCAAATCCTGACCAGCTTGTAGATGTCAACACCGTCAAAATCTTCTTATCCAGGAATCCAATACCAACATTGCTTGGGGACATTCTTCACTCATTTTACACACGAACAATGAGAAAGAGGGGTGTTCTCATGTGCTGTACTCCTCTCCTTGCAAGGTGGTTTATTTCGCACCTTCCACAATCTGTCTTGAAGAATGACCAAGGCTTAAGGTGGTCACAACAGTTGATGACCCTTACTCACTCTGATGTACATTGGTGTTCTCGGTCCAGAGAAAATGTCATCATCGTCGATCATTGTGGAGAGTTCCCTAATGTTCCATTACTTGGCATTAGGGGAGGCATTACCTACAACCCTTGTCTAGCTTTGAGACAATTTGGATATGCACGAAGGGATGGCCCTCACGACATGTTGATTCCTGACTTAGTTTTTGACTTCGACAACGATGCGCAAGGACTTCGCCAAAGATTCATCAGAGCTTGGAGGATGCCTAACAAGGTAGACAGCAAGACACTAGGGCACAAGAACTCCATCCCTCTTGAGCCTTATCTCAAGTGGGTACGAACCCGAGCCCAGAGTCTAATGATGCCTTATCCTCATGTTCTCCCCGTGATTAAAGAGCTCGTTACGGAAGGAGAGGTTCCCTACACCATCCTATATCCTGACATGCCTACATCGTGGGAGGAGATGCAGAAGAGTTGGATCCAACTCAAGGAGGAACGGAACACTTTTGAAGCCAGCTTCTACGCCAGCTAGAAGAAGTTTTTGGAGCTTACCCGCCGACTCCATGAGGAAGAGACCCTCAACACCTACATTGCACCAAAGAGGATGCGCAATGTCTTTTTACCTTGAGAAGCTTTTTGTAATATTTGGCCCATGGGGCATTTATGTACTGACAAATTTCTTCTTATTAATATGACGTGCGTTCCTTTTTGTTTACAACAATTTTGAATTTTCTAAATCCTTGAATGTATTGCATAAACAAACATATCATTCATCATGCGCATAAGCAGGTCTCACACCAGGTTTCCTTATCTTTCTGCTGTTTATTTCAGTAAGATGGGTCTTGAACAGTCGGTTAAGGACTTGCAGTCTCAGAACTCACAGTTTCAACATCTCCTGATGACCTTGGCAAAGGGTCAGGAAGATCTAAAGGCCCTGCTTGGGAACAAAGAGCAAGTGAAAAAGAAGAAGAAAAGAGTCGGGGTGGCTACCCTAGGAAGAAGGTTTGAGGGTGAAGCCAGAAGAGTGCTTGAATTTCCCCCTACATCTGAAGAGGGAACCAGTAAAGGGAATGCGGCTGCGGTACCTTCCGAATCCGAGGTTGAAGAGGAGGAGGCTGAAGAGGATGAAGACTACTCTGATCAACAATACCCGTCCGCCGATGATAAGTACAAAGGCTTGGAAGACAGGTTGGCAGCTATGGAGCTGCAGAGAGTTCCCGGCTTAGATTTCGAAGATTTGGGATTAGTTGCTGGAATTGTGATCCCCCCGAAGTTCAAAGTGCCAGTTTTTGCAAGATATGATGGGCTGTCATGCCCGAAGATGCATCTCAGATCATATGTAAGGAAGATCCAACCTTACACTGCAGACAAGAACCTTTGGATCCATTTCTTTCAGGATAGCCTTTCAGGGGCTCAACTCGAGTGGTTCTATCAGCTGGATGGAGCCAGTATCCGAAACTGGGAGGACTTGGCCACTGCGTTTTATAAACAGTATCAGTACAATTCTGACCTCGCTCCCACGCGTACCCAACTTCAAGGTATGTCACTGGGGACGGGCGAAGGATTCAAGGAGTATGCACAAAAGTGGAGAGACTTGGCTGGCAGGGTGCAGCCACCGCTGACTGACTGTGAACTAGTTGACATGTTCCTAGGGACCCTGTCTGGTCCGTTCTTCAACCATCTGATTGGTAATTCTTCTGTTGGGTTTACAGATTTGATCTTGACTGGTGAGAGGATAGAAGCTGGTATCAAGTCGGGGAAGATACAGAAAGGTGCCTCCACGAATACTGAAGAGAAGCCCTTCAAGAAGGAAGCCAGTGTTGTTTATGGTCCCAGAAGACAGGTTAAACCGGAACGCTGCCAAGCTGTCAATGCATTGGTAATTTCAAAGCCTGCTGCTGCTCCTCAGCAGTATAACCAACAAAGAGGTGAGAGGCCCAAAAGGCAGTACACTCGGCTCAGTATGACCCTGTCTCAGATTTTGCCACAACTACTGTCAACCAATCTGGTAACTGTCAAAGAAGCTCCAAAGGTAGTGAACACAGCTTCTCCTAAGTACAACCACAACGCCCGTTGCGCTTATCACTCTGATAGCCCGGGGCATACTACGGACGATTGCTGGGCTTTGAGGAATAAGGTTCAAGACCTTATTGATGCTAAGGAAATACAGTTTGAGGCGCCCGAAAGGCCCAATGTTGTGACTGCTCCCATGCCCCGGCTTAGAGTGAATGCTGTGGAAGAAGACCGGTATGTAGCCTCCATGGAAGAGATTGTTACTCCGTTATTGACTGTCAAGAGGAACTTGTTGCCAGCCGATTTATTTCTGGGATGTGGTAAAGGTTGCCTTCTTTGTGTTATTTCACCTGCTGGTTGTCCCTTGCTGAAATCAGGTATCCAAAGCCTGATGGATAGCAAAGAAATCTTGTTCGAGAAGATTGATGTTCCTGCTGTCCCTGCTGAAGAAGTATCCATTGTTACTATTTTCAACAACCCTCCTAAGGCTCCTTCGAAGAAGCCTGTCAAAATCATGTCCACTCGGAAGATTGCTCCTATCATTATCACTGTTCCGGGGCCCCTCCCCTATACATCCGACAAAGCTGTCCCATGGCACTATGGGGCAGATGTTTATGTGCTTGGAGTAAAACAAGAGTTTGATACAACTACCGGTGTCAGTAACATCACCGGGCCTGCCAAAATTACTCGCAGTGGTAGTCTGTTTTCACCAGATATTGCGCCACCAGTTATTCAGAAACCCCTTGTCATCACACCTGCAAGTGTGCATGTTTCCCTTCCTAATCAAGTTCCTGTTTCTACCCCTGCTTCCGAGTCCTCTGATGCTCGGGGCAAAGGGATTGCCACTGATTTGCCTGCCCTGACGGAGGCGCCGAAGACAACCACTGTCGAAGCCTCCCAACAAGAGGTGGAGGAGATCCTCAAGATTATCAAGAAAAGTGATTTCAACGTAGTTGAGCAACTGGGGCACACCCCATCAAAAATTTCTATGTTGTCCCTATTATTGTGTTCAGAGGCCCATGCCAAGGCCCTGATCTCCTTCCTGAAAAGAGCCCATGTGTCACAAGAAACGTCTGCTGATCAATTTACTGACTGTATGGCCAACTTGACTGCCAATAATGGTTTGGGTTTCTCTGACGCCGATCTGACCGCCAAAGGAAAGAACCATAATGACGCCCTGCATGTCTCCATAGAATGCAGGGGCACTACTCTTGCCCACGTGTTGGAAGACACCGGTTCTTCATTAAACGTATTGCCCAAGAAGGTCCTAGACAGGCTGGATTGTGAGGGTCTGGAGCTCAAGCCCAGTAACATTGTTGTCCGAGCCTTTGACGGTTCGAAAAGGATGGTACATGGCGAAGTTGACATCCCCATCAGGGTTGGTTCTCAAGTTTTTTATTCTAATTTCTATGTGATGGACATCCGTCCATACTACACTTGTTTGCTGGGTCGTCCATGGATCCACAAGGCTGGAGCTGTGACCTCCATACTACATCATAAGCTTAAGTACCCGGTTAGGGGAAAAATCGTAACAGTTCAAGGGGAAGAAGAATATATGGTCAGTCAGCTTAACTCGTTCCGGTACATAGAAATGGATGGGGAATTCATTGAGACCCCCTTTCAACACTTTGAAGGGGTGCCTCAGACACTGGCATCAGCTGAAACTGTGATTGAAGACCCTCCTTTGAAGATGGCTTCCTTAAAGGATGCCCGGGCTGTGATTGAAAAGGGTGAGTGCGCAAACTGGGGCCGACTTCCTGACTTCACTCCAAAGACTGACAAGTTTGGTTTGGGCTTCACTGTGGAGGCTCAGAAGGTTGTTCGTAAGGCGAGGATTGGAAGACCTCCTGTGTTCATCACCAACCCGGGAGTAAATGCTATTGAAGACGAAGTGGAGGAATCTGAATTCGACAGCTGGATCTACCCAACAACCGACAGTGGACCAAGCAACTGGACTGCCAAAGACTTCACACCTATTACTTTTGTCACTCAGTAATGAACTCTTTTGTTTTCAATTTGTAACAAACAATATGTTGAAACTTTTATGGCTCGGTGTCCTACCCGGGGCACCGTGGCTCCATTTGTGAGGGCTTTTGTATGACATTTTCATATATCATTAATCAAAACATTGGACGTTTGTTGCATTTCAAAATCTTGCGCTCCTTTTCTTTCTTTATTATATATTGCAAAACAGCTATATTTACACACACTCACTTATACAGGTTCCAATCCACTCTGGATCTCACTGGTAACGATTCTGCTACTGCCAGTTATGACTTCGAAAATCCGATCAACTTAGCCGAAGACGAAGTGAAGATGATTGCGAAGTGCCTGGTGAGCTTGCAAGACTACTACTCCAGGAAGAGAGGGCCATTCAACCACATGAAGAGCCAGTGGAAACGGTAAATCTGGGGACTGAGACAGACAGAAAGGAAGTCAATATTGGCGCCAATCTAGAGCTCAGTGTGAAACAATGGTTGATTCAGATGCTGCATGACTATGTGGAAATATTTGCCTGGTCTTACGAAGACATGCCTGGGTTGGATACCGACATTGTGGTTCATCACCTGCCTACCAAGGAAGACTGCCCTCTGGTAAAACAGAAGGTCCGCCGTATGCGCCTAGAGATGTCCGAGAAAATCAAAGTTGAGGTTATGAAACAATTTGATGCCGGGTTTCTAGCTGTAACTTCTTACCCTCAGTGGATTGCCAACGTGGTTCCAGTGCCGAAAAAGGATGGTAAGGTCCGGATGTGTGTTGATTACAGGGATTTGAACAGGGCCAGCCCCAAGGATGATTTCCCTCTGCCTCATATCGACGTCCTGGTTGACAACACTGCTCAGCATAAAGTATTCTCCTTCATGGACGCCTTCTCCGGTTATAATCAGATCAAGATGGCTCCTGAAGACATGGAGAAGACCACTTTTGTCACTCAGTGGGGCACCTTTTGCTACAAGGTCATGCCTTTTGGGTTGAAAAATGTTAGGGCAACCTACCAACGTGCCATGGTTGCTTTATTTCATGACATGATCCATCACGAAATAGAAGTATACATCGACGATATGATTGCAAGGTCCCAAACTGAGGAGGAACACCTTGACCATCTACGGAAGCTGTTTGACCGTCTGAAGTTGTACAAGCTGAGGTTGAACCCGAACAAGTGCACCTTTGGGGTGAGATCTGGAAAATTGCTAGGCTTCATCGTAAGCGACAAAGGCATTCAAGTGGATCCTTCCAAGGTGAAAGCCATACAAGAGATGCCAGCTCCCAAGACAAAGAAAGAAGTCAGAGGCTTTCTAGGACGGTTGAACTACATTGCCCGATTCATCTCACATCTAACTGCTACCTGTGAACCAATCTTCAAGCTACTGAAGAAAGATCAAGTTGTACGTTGGAATGATGAATGTCAGGCCGCTTTCGAAAAGATCAAAGAGTATCTCCAAGAACCACCCATTCTTATGCCGCTGGTTGAAGGGAGACCTCTAATCTTATACTTGACAGTACTTGACAACTCAATGGGGTGTGTGTTGGAGCAGTATGACGAGTCTAGCCGAAAAGAACACACCATTTATTACCTGAGCAAAAAGTTTACCGACTGTGAGACTCGGTACTCACTGCTCGAGAAAACTTGTTGCGCTCTGGTATGGGCTGCTCGCCGGCTGAGACAGTATATGTTGACTCACACTACTCTGTTGATTTCAAAAATGGATCCAATCAAGTACATATTCGAAAAGCCTGCTCTGTCTAGAAGAATAGCAAGATGGAAAATGATCTTGACAGAATACGACATCTAGTACACGACTCAGAAAGCAATCAAGGGAAGTGTATTGGCAGACCATTTGGCACACCAGGAAGTGGACGACTACCAGTCGATGAACTATGAATTTCCAGACGAAGATATCATGGTAGTGACTGATTGTGAAGTACCTGGACCGGATGAAGGACCTGAGGAAGGATCTCGATGGTCTATGCACTTTGACGGAGCCTCGAACGCTTTGGGTAATGGTATCGGCGCTGTGATCATATCCCCAAAAGGCACTCATACTCCACTCACTTCCCGGTTGTGTTTCAACTGCACCAACAACATGGCGGAGTATGAGGCATGCATCATGGGTCTTTAAGCTGCAATTGACTTAAGGATCAAGTTTCTGAGTGTCTTCGGAGATTCCGCTCTCGTGATCAATCAGGTCAAAGGCGAGTGGGATACGAAACACCCGAATCTTATTCCTTACAAGGAGTATGTGCTGACTTTGCTTCCCCACTTCGAAGAGATAACTTTTGAACACTTCCCCAGAGAGAAGAATCAGTTAGAGGACGCGTTGGCTACGATGTCTTCTATGTTCAATGTCAAATGGGAAAACGAGGCGCCCAGATCATTATCTGGAAGTTGGATGAACCTGCACATTGATGCGATCTCAAGACCGAAGAGGTAACAGAAAAACCCTGGTATCATGAAGTGAAGAGGTACCTCGAAGCTCAAGAATATCCCGAGGGAGCATCTGTTAATGACAAGAAATTCCTGAGAAGGTTTGCGGCAAAATTCTTCCTCAGCAACGGCATTCTGTACAAGCGAAACCATGATTCAACCTTACTGCGTTGTGTTGATAAGACTGAAGCAGAAAGGATCATGGCAGAGCTACATGAAAGTACTTTCGGAACACATTCCAGTGGACACACTATGACAAAGAAAATCCTTCGGGCAGGATATCTCTGGTCCACAATGGAAGCCGACTGTTATCAGCACTCGCGAACTTGTCATAAATGCCAGATCTATGCTGATAAGGTGCATATTCCTCCGGTTCCTCTGAACGTCCTGACGGCACCTTGGCCTTTTGCAATGTAGGGCATTGATATGATCGGATAGATCCTACCTACGACATCCAACGGGCATCGCTTCATCCTAGTAGCAATTGATTACTTCACGAAGTGGGTTGAAGCAGCTTCCTACGCCACCGTAACCAAGAGCGTCGTGGCACGGTTCATTCGGCATAACCTGATCTGTCGATACGGTATACCTGAAAGGATCATTACGGATAATGGTACCAATCTTAACAAAAAGATGATCACTGAGCTCTGCGAGCAATTCAAGATACAGCACCACAACTCTTCTCCCTACCGGCCGAAGATGAATGGGGCTGTCGAAGCAGCAAATAAGAATATTAAGAAGATTGTGCAGAAGATGACAGTGACCTATAAAGACTGGCACGAAATGTTACCGTTTTCCCTTCATGGGTATCGTACCTCAGCACGGACGTCAACAGGGGCAACTCCCTTTTCCTTGGTCTATGGCATGGAGGCGGTCTTGCCTATTGAAGTCCAAATACCCTCTCTCTGGATAATGAAGGATGCAGACTTGAGCGAAGATGACTGGATCCAGACTCGGCTTGATCAATTAAACCTAATTGACGAAAAGAGACTCACTGCTATTTGTCATGGTCAGACGTACCAAAAACGGATGATCAGGGCATTTAACAAGAAGGTCAGACGACAAGAGTATCAAGTCGGAGACCTGGTAATCAAGCGCATCATTCTTCCTCAAAGTGATCCCAGGGGCAAATGGACCCCTACGTACGAAGGGCCATTTGTGGTTAAGAACATCTTCTGAGGAGGAGCTATGATCCTAACCACCATGGATGGTGACGACCTTCCTCACCCCTCCAATGAAGACATAGTAAAAAGATACTACGCATGAATCAAAGACCCGCTAGGTTGACACACCTAGGCAAAAATAAGGGTTTCCCGGTGAACCAAAAGGGTTCGGGCAAAAATAAGGGATGAAATAAAAAAAAATCTGTACACCCGGCAAGTCGAAAACCTGAAAAGGCGGCTTGGGCAAAAATGGGTATCCCGGTGGACTGAAAACCCAAAAGGGCGGTCCAGGAAAAAGTTAGGATAAAGCGTAATACTATGTCTCATTGGATCACCTTGCATCCAGAATTCGGCATCAACTATCGGGCTCAGACGACATCGATCAATCAGCTTCATCTTCAACTAAGCAGCAAAGCGATGAGACGCTTGAAGACATAAAGGCGATAACAGAGTTGGAACCCAGTGGGATTATTTTTCACATAGCTGTTTTGTTTCCTTTTTCACAAAATTGTATAAACTCTATTTCGCTCAGCGGCATCCTCTTACTAGGACGTCAGCCTCTTGTACCAAAACGCCTATTTACGGGCAAATTTCAAAATCAATACAAGTTCAATTTTTCAGACAAATTATCCATTGTTTTTCCTTTTTCTGTTTTGTTTTGCAAAGAACGTCCAATGTTCATTTTTGATATATGCATTTGACATTTAATTGCTAATCATGAATATTTGCATGCGAAACAAAAGACTAATTACAGGTTACATCAGAAACAGGGGCAATTTAGAATTGTTTAGGCAATCTAATTGCTTTGTCCACCAAGGTACCAAGGTAGGTTCGGCTGAAGAACGTAACCAAGTCACCTCAACTCCCCACAGAGTAAGACCAGATTTCAGCAATACTCTCCCCAGGAAGAGTTGGTCTCCCACCAGCCCTAAAAAGGCACAATATTCCCCTAGCAAGTCAGCGATACTCTCCCCAAGCAGAGTTTGGTCTACTGTCAGCCTTAAGGAAGTTGGGTATCCCCAAAAGATCTCAACATTCCCCAGCGAAGTATAGACATTCCTCAGCAAGCATCCCAGGCAGTCTTAATAAAAGATTGTTCCCCGGCGGAATACAAGACACCCCAGTGGAGCCACTCCCCCAGTACAGTCCAAAGTTTCCCCAGCAGGTCTGAAAGCTTATCCCTAGTAGATTCTGGAAGCTTATCCCCTGCAGAGTACGAACGCGTCTCCCCGACTTTATTCAAAAGTTATTCCTCACCAGAGCTTATAACTGGGTTATCCTCAGCTAATTACCACAGAAAGTTCGTCCTCGACGAAGTTCTTCCTACCCCCAGCGGAGTTCATCAAATTCCCCAACATAACTCATCAAAGGAATCCCCAGCAGAGCTCTCATCAAAACCTCGGCGAAGTATCTCTTCCCACAGAGTAATACCCCGCAGAGTAATCTCTTCACCTATTTTATTCCCCTCAGAGTAATCTCTCCAACAAGTTTATTCCCCAACGGATTCATATTCTTCTACCGGTTTATTTTTGCAACCATCATCCCCAGCGGAAGCGAAGAAGTCTACTCTTCAATATCAGCCCAGGATTTGATTCCCCGGCCAGTCGTCAAGGATTTATTTTCCTAGACGAAAATACATTCATAGACATTTCACATTTCATACATCCTGCTTACATACATGACAAAGTGCATACAACACTATCTCATTTTGAGCATCATGACATCATGCATCTCATACATCATGACTTCGCATACAACTGATGTTTTGCCTTTTCAGGAAAAAGATCAATCCAAAAGATGATTACTATCAACTATCTCAATTCCAGATTCGATACCTGTATCTAGCCAGGGCATATCGGTGAGTGAGTGATTGTAGATTCGATTCTTGTATCTAGCCAGGGCATATCTGCATGAAGAGTTTGAAGATCAACCCCTGTAACAGGCCAGGAAATTATCTTTCATTCTCAGGTCAGAAGTTTACACCTGTACCCAGCCAGGAAAGCTATCTCTACCAACCTTTTGCAAATTCCAGATTCGATACCTGTATCCAGCCAGGGCATATCTGAAGACAACAATTCCAGATTCGATACCTGAATCCAGCCACGGCATATCTGAAGGCAAATTCCAGATTCGATACCTGTATCCATCCAGGGCATATCTGAAGACAACAATTCCAGATTCAATACCTGTATCCAGCCAGGGTATATCTGTAGACGACAAATTCCAGATTCGATTCCTGTATCTAGCCAGGGCACATCTGTGAACAACTAATTGTGGATTCGATACCTGTATCTAGCCAGGGCATATCTGCATGAAGAGACTGAAGATCAACACCTGTAACAAGCCAGGAAACCATCTTTCTTTCTCAAAGTACGCAAGTGCTCGCTAAGGAATCTCTTACGCGATCAACACTTCCAAATGGCATCTATAAGCCCATTCCCGACAAGGTTCTGTCACATCTCCATATGGCATCTATAAGCCCATCCTCCTATCCATCATCTCTCCAAATGGCATCTATAAGCCCATTCCTGCCATCACATTGCTGATACTCTTTTATGCGAGTGCAAATTTCTGGGCACTCTAGTGTCCAATCTCCTTTTACCCTCGAGTCGCAAAAGGCAAACTTGCCAATTTAACTCTTCAGGTTCAAGAAGATTGAACAGGGGCAACTGTTGTACCCCAATATTTTCCCTCCCATTTTCTCAACATTTTCTCATCCCAAGACCCTTGGAGCTTAAGATCCAGTTAGGGTTTGCTCTGCTCAAGACTCCTCCTTGCACTGTTGACCCAAATTAGGGTTTGAGTTTGCACAAACATGTTTTGACCTAAAATTCCTAAAGTGGCTTTCATGCTTCATGTTGGACCCATAAGTTTATCCATACCAAGTTTCAATCCTTGATTCCAATCTTTGCCCAGTCAATTGGACAGTTGACCTAGAAATCAACTGTATTGGGGAAAAAGTCAACTGTGGTCAATTGACAGTCAAACCTCATGATTTTTGACCCACATCAACATTATGAACTCATATGAACCATTTGGTCAAGTTTGGATCACAATTCTACAAGAAATTTGATCAGATCACCAAAAGGGCAAAATGGTCATTTTTAGGGTTTTGACTGCACAAAGGCAATTTTTGACTGTTTGACCTTGCCAATGGCCAACCAATCTCACATATGGACTCAAGGACTCAATGGCATTGTCTTGACATGTTCAACAAATTCAAAAGATCCCAAATGCACAAGATTGACAGATGAATTTTCCAGTCAACTGAGCAAAATTTGATTGTATACTGAAAAGTCAAACTCTGACTTTTTGGTCAACATCAAGTGTCAAGATTCATTTTTCATCAAGACATGTCAAATTATGAAACTTGTTCATCAAGAAATCAAGAATCACAAATTAGGGTTTGAAATGAAGAATTTTCATAACTTAGAATTTTTCTAAGTTATGAAAATCCCTAATTTTTTCCTAACTTTGTCCCATTTTTTCATCAAGATACATTTGGATTCAAGAAAAACTCAAAACATGAAAGTTGTAGTACATTGCAAAATATACAACTTTTATTCACAAAGTTTCCTCAAAAGAAGCTTTTATCTCAAGTTATGATTTTTGGAACAAGGGTGCAAAACATTCTTAACTTAGAAAAATTTTGACCTATTCTAGGCAGGATTTTTGCCTAACTTCATGGCCACTTTTCACATGCTTCCACTTGGAATTTCAACTTGCATTAGAAAGATGGATTGTAGTACGCATTCCAAGCTTTCCAAAATGTCCAACAACTTCTCAAACACCCTTGTGGTTAGGGAGAATCGAATTTGGCAATATGGGCAAAAGTCATTTTGTTCATGAGCCATTTCCATGTCCATAACTTGTGCATTTTCAAACTCAGCATGTGCAAGCTACATTACAGGCCTCTAACCTCATTTACACTCAAAAATTAAATGCTAAACCATTGTGCCAAGATGTTATTCTATGCATTTGGTCATTACATGAAGGATTAGTCCATAATTAGAAAAAGCACATTATCCATTTTTGAAAAGGTGAACTTTATGTCAAGATTGCAATCTATGAAGTACAATGCAAATCCTTTTGGCACAAGTTCAGGAACATATCCCACTGATCAAGACTCAAGTGTGCAGCATACTTGAGGGTCCTAGGGAAGCTTGTAAACCAACTTGTCATTTTTTGCTTAAGATAGAAGAAACATGGCATAACACAACACATCTCACATTTCTGCCAAGACAAGCCAAAGTAAACTTGTTAAACACATCCCAAACATCAAACCTAAGCTAAGGCACGAGCTAACCATCTTCCAAACCTCATCATTCATCAAAACACCATCCTACTGCAAAAAACAGAGTCCCTTCTGCAGTTGGACTTCTATAAACCTTTCCACTCGTGCACTTTGGCCAAAGGGAGTTCAAACATGTTCCATACCAATCACTGAAGCTATCCCAAGCATTGGACACGAACTGTAACATCCCTAACAGCATTTGCCATTTTCACTTTTCTCTCTTGCAGGTTGACTTCTGTAGCTTGATATAGCAAGGTTCAAAGTACACCAAGCATTGGAATAGCATCCCTGGACCTCAAGCAAGCTATACAAGTCCTCACATTGCCTTGAAAGTGCCTCCATTGTCATACACGATCCAAGCTGAACAGGTAAGTTCATGGACTTCTATCTCTCAATTTAGGAAGAGTTAGCTTTAGGTTTATGAATGAAAAGTGTCATACTCATGTTCCTGAAGCCACCCATATCCTCACTTTCCATTTATATTGCATATGTTGAGAGAATTTAAGACCTGAACATTGACAAAAACTTAGGTCAGAAATTGGGGGAGAAGAAATTCTCTCTCATTTCTGAGAGTTAGATCAAGTTTTTCATATGTATGAACTCGTGACACGATGCTCTACATTTTTTGTGTTATGAGTTTTGCTTGAAAGTCCAGGAATCATGAGATAGCAGG
The DNA here is from genome assembly GCA_948472305.1 of Vicia faba. Classification (NCBI taxonomy): domain Eukaryota; kingdom Viridiplantae; phylum Streptophyta; class Magnoliopsida; order Fabales; family Fabaceae; genus Vicia; species Vicia faba. The sequence continues at coordinate 1,409,621,750 of OX451739.1, forward strand.
AAGCATGCGTTTTTTGTTTGGAAGACAGTCTGGAGGTTGAAGACAACCCCTTTGGGCTGGGCCTGATTCTTTTTCCTTTTTGCACCACAGTCTCACACATGCACCCCCTTGGCCCATTGTGTTTTATTTTCATTATTTTTGACTTTTGATTTTTGTTTCTGACTTGTTTATTTTTGTCAAAGCATAAAAAATATTAAAAATATTTTTCTCACATTTTTTGCATTTTATTTGATATTTATTTTGGTTTCATTTAGTTTTATATGTAAATAAATACATAATACTCTTTTATTTAAAATACTAAAAAACAATACAAAATACATTTATTTTCTAATTTTATTTTATTTTATCTTTTGAAAACATTTCCTAAAAAATATACTTTTTTTTTTGTAAATATTAAATATAATATTTTTTTGTACATATTTAATATATTTAATAAATAATATAAATACTTATATATTTATTAGTATATTTAGGTTAAAAACATAAAAATAATACATTTTTATTTTTTATTAATATTTGACTTGAAAAATCACTTTTTTACAATATACTTTCTTTTTTTATTTCTTATACATAATTAATAATTATTGCATATAATAAATAATTAATACATTTTATTTAGCAAAAATTAGGGTTTTACCCTAAACCCTCAAAAATACCAAAAATTAATCCTTTTTATTTTTGTTTATTTGTCACAAAAAATACTTTTTACATACATATAAAAGTCATTTTTGCATCTTGCATATTTATTTTATTTTATTTAATTATTGTACAATTAAATACCTTGTAAAATTTCAATTTGGATGTAATAGCTTAGGTTTTAATTTCTTGCTAAAATATCCCCATTTGAACACTTGTACCCCTCATCCCATATTTGTGTTGTAATAACTTAGGACCTTTAAATTCCGCATTTAAAAGCTTTCTAAATATGCCATGATAGAATTAGGGTTTGTATTCAAAAATCAACCAAAACAAATAGCTTGACCTAATTCCAAGATAAAAGCATGAAAATGAACAAACACCAATCACACTTGCACCCCTTAGGGTTACTCCACTTGTTGCCTTCAATAATGGGCCATGTTGCATGTTGAGTGTTTTTTGGCAAAATAAAACAATTCAAATGATCATAGTCCCTCGATGACGCTTTCGAAGGTTGCCTAAAAATGATCAAGTCCCTTAAAGGAAAGATTGCCCAAAGGCACTTGGCACCATTGCAATCATGGTTTAAACGATGACCCGCGCCCGTCCCGTTCACATCCTAACACAAGATTGTCCACCAAATACAATGGTGGAACAATACTGTTAAAAAAGGGGTTAAAAACATAGCAAAGATCTTTGAGTAAATTTAGGAGTAGACAACTCTTGGTTACTTACCAACTTACAAAACAAAAACACCTGCCTATTTTTCCAAACACACCTCACAACACACTTTCAAAACAACTTTCAAAAACTTTGAAAACTTTTCAAAAGACATACATCTTTGTATACATCCCAACATGGATCATTACAAAGGTTGCCACCACATTGGCCTCTTTTCAAAACATTTTCAAACCCACACACAAAGCACCATTTCAAACAATTGAAAGCACCATTTCAAACAATTGAAAATCAAGGCAAGTTGATCTAAGCAAGTAACTAAGAGCCCATGGATAACCATGGATAGAAAGGGTGCTAATACCTTCCCTTTCTATAATCTACTCCCCGAACCCAAGAAAACATCTCAAAGGTTTTTGCTGTGCTTTTTAACCTTTCCTTAGGATAAAATAAAAAGTCGGTGGCGACTCTTGCTCAACCGAAACATTTGCGAAAACAAACGCAAAAACTCAAGTCAGTTCTCCGACCGTATCACAAACTTTCTCTGTAAATGGACTTGAATAGCACGATTCAGGGCACCTCAAGGCTTGATTCTTCTTCTGTTAACTTCAGTGAAGTTCAAGGATGAAGGATCAATGAAGAAATTGGATTGAAAAGTGGAGAAAAGAGGAATTCGAAATCTCAGAAAATTGAGTTATGGAGGGAGTTTGACAGAGTGATTTTGGTTGTTCAAGCTTGCGAAAATGATTGGAATAGAGCATGTATTTATTGGAGAAGTGAATAGAATCAAGATAAGGGTGAGTGATGCAAATTCAAATGAATTCGTGCACACCTGTCTACATGAGCAAAGTGTGTTCACATGTGCAGCAAAACTCATCCAAATGATGTGTTTTGATGCTCTAAATGATTCAAACATATTTGCTAATCATGTTTAAGTGGAAAATGCATGGAAGTTTGATGATTAGAAGCCAAATTATGAACTTCAAATTCTGACTTTGGAGAAAAATTCAGTTCTAAGTTATCATCTTTGAATCTGTGGTGTTCATAACTCAAGAGGTCTTAGGACATGATTCTTGAAGCAATTGAAAGATAAGGTCACAAACTTTACAATGTGAAAAGAATGGGATCAATCGGATAATTGAGCTAGGAGTTGTGATGAGTCAAAGTTGAGAAAAAGATGTTGACTTTTTGTACTTAGAAAAATTCTAAGTTTTTCTTCAAAAAAGACCTATAATGTTTTGAGTCCAAACAAGGCCTTCCTCCAAAATTGAGGTTTGATCATTGATGCTAGCTTAAAGTAGACTTCCCAAAGATTATTGTGAAACTTGAATCACTCAAAAATACCAAGTATTAAAAAATTTATGGCCTTGTAAAATTGTTGAAAATTCATGAGGTGACCTATAATCTTATGAGTTCTTAAGGCATCTTCCACTCATTTTCAAGCTTTGCACATAAAAGAAGAGTTGAATTTAACATCTTTAAGATCATTATGGAAAAAAATGTGTTCAAGGACATAAAAATTGACCAAGTTATGGTCTTTTGAATTCACACAAGGGAATTTGATGGCCTATCTAGAGGACTTGTAATCTTTCTTCATCATTAGGAATCTTCCACACCAAATTTTCTTGAAAATCTTGAAGTGATTGGTTTATAACCCTTTAAAGAGAAGCATGTATTTGGAATCACTAAAAAACCTCAAAATATGAGCAAGATATAGCCCTTAGAAGTCCAAAACCCTAACTTCTAAAGCACCAACATGACTTGGAAACCCTTTTCAATTTTGACAAACTTCCTTGCATAATAACTTTTGCCATGTGAATAGAGGTTGTTGTGGATGATAATGAGAACCCATAGCAACAAAAACCACTTCTAAATGTTAAGAATTAAGATAGTTATGCAGTTATGATCAAGAAATCAAGAACTTGTCCAATTAGGTCAAACTTCTTCAATCAATCCTTGCACCTTTTGACTTTCTTTGACAAATTGGGGCATGGTGAATCATAGTAGGCCTTATCATGATGTACTTTAAAGCATTATAAATGATGGAGCTTGAATCTCAATGAAGAAATTTTTGAATAAGGAATGGAAATAAACTTATGAACCTATGAATCCACCTGATGAAATGTGTTGTGCCCTCACGTATAGGATCATCAATTAGAGCAAACACTCATTGCATTTGTTATTTAAAATTTAGTCAATACAAAACAAATATGATCACAATATACAAATCAAGGTGCTTTGTGATTCCTCATGATCAAACCAAAAGATAGGGAGAAGAGCCAAACCCTAGTGTGATCTTGATATGATTGAGTTGATATGAGATGATAGAGGAATATTAGGGGCAAAAATTGGGGTACAACACAAGGGGATTTATTTTCCTCTAACCAATGATGTCAAAGACCGATGCACGTTATCTTGAGTCAAAGGCTAGAACCCACTTGACATGGTGAGCTTGATGCTCATATAAGAACTTTCAGCGACGCGAAGTTCTTCAGTCAAAGCTGCAGCCATACTCAACTTCTAAAGTTTCAATTTTGTTTACCCCGAAAGATCATTGAAAACATTGCATCTACATATCATGCATCATGTCATAACAGGTTTTCCCCATATAGGTTTTCTAATCTGCTTAATTTTTATTTCAGTAAAGATGGCTCTCGAAAAGACCGTCAAAGATCTCCAAGTTCAAGATGCTCAGTTCAAAGAAATGTTCCTGAACCTATCCAAGGGGAAAGAGGAATTGAAAGCACTCCTCAATGAGAGCATGACCAAGAAGAGTCCTGAAGACAACAGGGAGGACCAACTGGAACAGTTGCAAGTTGAGATGGAAATGATGAAAATCCAGATGATGGGTCAGATGGCTCTTATCCAAAATCTAGCTCGGGGGCAAGAAGAGTTGAGAATTCTCATCAGCAAACTTCATGAGGACGAATACAACTATATGGGACGAATGGTTAGAATTGGGGATTAAATCATTAATAAACCTCCAATGAAACAGGAAGTTGGCTTGGTTAAAAATAGGCCTTTCTGGATTGCTACTACATCACAAGCCCAACAACATTCTCGCCAATAACAACAAGGTAATCAGTGTGAGCAGAATATACCTAAAAGACAATTTAATGAAATCAACATGGCATTGGCCCAAGCATTTCAACACAAGGCTAAGCTGGTGACATTGAAGGATCCTCCTGAGAAGCCCAATACCTCTTCTTACCATCATAATCCTAATGTAAGGTGTGCGTACCACTGCAACAGTCCTGGACATGACACTGACAACCGTTGGGGGTTGAAACATAAGATTCAGGACTTGATTGACAAAGGAATATTCGAGTTCATGCAAGATGGTCAGATCTAGTTCTTCTGTTATCCCCCAAATGTCGAGGCTGCAAGGCACACCATCTAAAGTGACAAATTCAGACATAGGAACTTTTTGTTTATTCTAATTTTTGTTTGTAATTTCTCTAGTTGATTCAAACACTTATCTTTATGTCACACTTTGGTTGTCCTTTTTAATGCATTTAATATGTTTGTCTTGAATTAATCCATTTTTTTCACTATTCTTAAACTATGCTTTTACTTCCTTCTTGTGATATTCAACTCTCGATTAAAAGTTATAAGCCTTTAGAGGGAGGATGACGAAAAAGATACTGTAATCTCTACAGTATGCTTTTGAATAGACCTTGCAGACGATGTACATGCATTGTTTCAAATCCTAAACAATGTATTTATAAGGAAGATAATCCCTAGTCAACATCTTTGAGCCTAAGAAGTAGGAGTTTTATTTTTCACACAAATTAAAACCCTTAATCATAACCTGGGAAGGGTATTTTCTCAGTTAATTCAAATGCGCATTCAGCGCAAGCTTTCACTTTATACACAATGAATAATATCAAATACGTCCTTCCAAATAAAAAGACGATGATGGTTCCCCATAAAACAGGCAGTCATTATCTCTCAAAAGAAAAGCCCGCTAAGTCAAAACCCATGAAGGAGACTTAAGAAAAAACTGGGGCATCCCGCTTACTGTAATCACAGAAGAAACAGTTCAGGTAAAAGGTAAGGATAATAAAATAAAATAAAAAGAGGTCGCTATATGTGATACAATGGGAGAACTGACTTGAGGTTTTGCGTTTGTGTTCGCAAATGTTTCAGTTTAGCAAGAGTCGCCACCGACTTTTTATTTTATCTTAAGGAAAGGTTAAAAAGCACATCAAAAACCTTTGAGATGTTTTCTTGGGTTCGGGGAGTAGATTATAGAAAGGGAAGGTATTAGCACCCTTTCTATCCATGGTTAGCCATGGGCTCTTAGTTACTTGCTTAGATCACTTGCCTTTGCTTTTCAATTGTGCGAAATGGTGCTTTGTGTGTGTGATTTTTGAAAATGTTTTGAAAAAGATGGCTTGTCTAGGCAACCCTTGTAACAATTCTTTACTCGAATGTTTTACAAAAGGTGTTTGTCTTTTTGAAAAGATGTTTCAAGGTTTTGAAAGTTGTTTTGGAAGTTGTGTTGTGGAGTGTGTTTTGAAAATAGGCAAGTGTGTTTTGCAAGTTTGATCAAGTAACTAAGAGTTGTCTACCCCTAAATTTACTCAAAGATCTTTCCGATGTTTTAACCCTTTTAACAGTATTGTTCCACCATTGTATTTGGTGGACAATCTTGTGTTAGGATGTTAACGGGACGGGCGCGGGTCATCGTATAGACCATGAATGCAATAGTGCCAAGTGTCTTTGGCAATTTTTCCTTTAAGGGACTTGATCATTTTTTAGGCAACTTCGAAAGCGTCATCGAGGGACTATGATCATTTGATTTGTTTTGTTTTGCCAAAGAAACTCAACATGCAACATGGCCCATTTTGGAAGGCAACAAGTGGAGTAACCCTAAGGGTGCAAGTGTGATTGGTGTTGTTCATTTTCATGCTTTTTTGTCTTTGTATTAGGTCAAGCTATTTGTTATTTGATTTGCATACAAACCCTAAGTCTATCATGGCATAATTTGAAAGCTTTTAAATGCGGAAATTTAAAGTCCTAAATTATTACAATATTATTATGGGGATGGGGGTACAAATGTTTGAATGGGGGAATATTTGGCAAGAAATTAAATCTAAAGCTATTACATCCATATTGAATAGACAAATATTAAATTGTACAATATTTAAACAAATATAATAAATATGCAAAATGTATTATGCACAAAAAGGATTTTTTTATGTATGAGAGAGTATTTTTCAATGTGAAATATAAACAAAAATAAAAAAATTCAATTTTTGAATATTTTTATGGTTTAGGGCAAAACGCTAATTTTTGAATAAATAGCAATTATTTATTAATTATATACAATATTTGTTAATTATATATACAAAAAATAAATAAAAGAGAAGTATATTGTAAAAAAGTATTTTTGATGTCAAATATTAATAAAAATAAAAAAGTATTATTTTTATATTTTTGCCCTAATTATCTAATAAAATATTCAAGCATTTATATATTATATATTAAATATACTAAATATATACAAGAATAAAATATTAATTATTTACAAAAATGAGTATATTTTAGAAAATGTTTTCAAAATGTAAACAAAAAATAATAACTAAAAAATATATATTTTTGTATTATTTTCTAGTGTTTTAAATAAAAAGGAAATATATTTGTTTATATATATATGCTAAATAAAACAAATAAATGCCAAATAAATGCAAAAATGGGTGGAAAATTTTTTTTAATGTTTTTTATGTTTGAGCAAAAAATAATAAGTCAGAACAAAAAAGAAAAAATCAAAAATGATAAAGATTTCACTCAATGGGCCAGGGGGTGCAAAATGAGAAAAGGGGTGCAAAAAGCAAGACTGACTCAGGCCCAGCCCAAGCCAGTCATCTTCTTCCTCCAGCAACCTGTTTGAAACAAAAACGCACGCTTCTTCTTGTCCAACACAAATCCTGATTCCTTGACTTTTAGCAAAAACTCACAACACAAATAATGTAGAGCATCAAGAGACGAATTCATACATATAAAAATCTCTACCTAACTCTCAGAAACGAGGGAGAATTTCTTCATCCCCAATTTCTGACCTAACTTTTCTCCAATGTTCATGGCCAAAATTCTCACAGCATACTCAATATAAATGAAAAGTAAGTATATGGATGGCTTCAGGGCTATGAGTAGAACATGTTTTCTTCACAAATCTAAGCCTAATCATGCCTGGATAGAGAGATAGAAGTTCATGTTTTACCTATTTCAGCTTGACTTGAACAGAACAATGTAGCAACTTCCAATGGATTCTGAGCTTTTGTACAGCTTGCCTGAAGTCCAAGGATGCTTCTCCAACTCCTAGCTTGCTTTAAAATCAACTGAAACGTGCTATGGAAGTCAACCTGCACATCTTGAAAATAAAAATGGCAAACATGGTTATGGGTGTTACAGCTTGAGTTCAATGCTTGGGATAACTTCATTGGGTGATATGGAACATGTTTGAACAAGCTTTGGCCAAAACGCACGAGTGGAATGGATTGTGGAAGTCAAACTACAGCAGGTACCCTATTTTGCAGAAAAAATGTGATCTTCTGTATGAGGAGGGATTAGGGATGATTTAGTCGTGTTTCAAGCTTGGTTTGATGAATGGAGAGTGTTTGCAAACTTTGTTTTGGTTGGTGTTTACAGGAATGAGAGATTGGAGTCAGTTTGCAAGCTTTCTTCTAATGTAAGCAAAGAGATGTCAACTTGTGATATAGGCCTGTACCAAGTTCTCAAGCATGATGCATACTTTGTTCTTGATAAGTGGGATTTGCCTACAAACTTGTGCCTCAAAGATCTGGCTTGTACCTCTGGGATATGGTATTTGACATAAAGTGTCTCTTTATCAAAATGGCAAATGTGCTTTTTCTATTTAAGGGATAATTTCATGTGTAATGACCAAATGCACAAAATAATACTTGAACACAATGGTTTGGCATTTTATTATTGAGTGTGAAGAGGTTTAGAGGCCTGCAAGCTTGCATAAACCATGCTGAGTTGAAAATGCAAAGTGTTATGAGCAAGCTTTGGCCATGAACAAAAGTGAGTTTTGGCCAACTTTGCAAATTCGATTCTCCCTAACCACAAGGGTGTTTGAGAAGTTCTTTGACAATTTGGAAAGCTTGGAATGTGTACTACAATACATATTTGTAATCCAAATTGAAACTCCAAGTGGAACCATGTGAAAAATGGCCAAGAAGTTGGACAAAAATCCTGCCTAGAATAGGTCAAAATTTCTCTAAGTTAAAAATGTTTTGCACCCTTATTCCAAAAATCATAACTTGAGCTACAAGCTTCTTTTGAGAAAACTTTGTGATTAAAAGTTGTATATTTTGCAATGGAATACAACTTTCATGTTTTGAGTTTTGTTTGAATCCATTTGCATCTTGGTGAAAAAATGGGACAAAGTTAGGAAAAAATAAGGAAATTTTATAACTTAGAAAAATTCTAAGTTATGAAATTTCTTCATTTTAAACCCTAATTTGCAATTTTGGGTTTCTTGATGAACAAGTTTCATAATTTGACATGTCTTGATGAAAAATGAATCTTGGCACTTGATTTTGACCAAAAAGTCAAAGTTTGACTTTTCAGTATACAGTCAAATTTTGATCAGTTGACTAGAAAATTCATTTGTCAATCCTGTGCATTTGAGATTTTTTGAACTTGTTGGATGCGTCAAGACAATGCCATTGAGTCGTTGAGTCCATATGTGAACTTGGTTTGCCATTGGTTAGGTCAAACAGTCAAAAATTGCCTTTGTGCAGTCAAAACCCTAAAAATGACCATTTTACCCTTTTGGTGATTTGATCAAATTTCTTGTGGAATTGTGCTCCAAAATTGACCAAATGGTTCATATGAGTTCATTATGTTGATGTGGGTAAAATATTATGAAGTTTGACTGTCAATTGGCCACAATTGACTTTTTCCCTAATGCAGCTGATTTCTAGGTCAACTGTCCAATTGACTGGGTAAAGATTGGAATCAAGGTTTGAAACTTGGTATGGATAAACTTGTGAGTCCGACATGAAGCATGAAAGTCACTTTGGGCATTTTAGGTCAAAACATCTTTGTGCAAACTCAAACCCTAATTTGGGTCAACAGTGCAAGGAGGAGTCTTGAGCAGAGCAAACCCTAACTTGATCTTGAGCTCCAAGGGTCTTGTGGTGAGAAAATGTTGATGAAATGAGAGGGAAATTTTGGGGTACAACAGTTGCCCCTATTCAATCTTCTTGCACCTGAAGAGTTAGATTGGCAAGTTTGCCTTTCGCGTCTCGAAGGTAAAAGGAGATTGGACACTAGAGTGCCCTTAAATTTGCACTCGTCAAAACATAGGTGCGGGAATGGGCTTAAAGATGCCATTTGGAGATGGGCTTAAAGAAGCCATCTGGAGGGGTGACAGAATCTTGTCGGGGATGGGCTTAAAGATGCCATCTGGAATGAGTATCAGAAAGGTGTCCATGTTTTGGAACATCTCTGAACTGGGGGGTCTTGAATAAGCAATGGATTGACATCTGTGTTTGGAGAATCCGTAAACTGTTTTCAGAAATCTTGGATCTGAACAAGCGATAGGTTAACATCCGTGTCTGGAGAACCCGTAAACTGTTTTCAGAGGTCTTGAAGTTAAATAAGCAATAGATCAGCATCCACGTTGGGAAGCGTCCGTAAACTGTTTTTAAAAGTTGCATCTGAACAAGCGATAGATTAACATCCGTGTTTGGAGAATCCGTAAACTGTTTTCAGAAATCTTGGATCTGAACAAGCGATAGGTTAACATCCGTGTCTGGAGAACCCGTAAACTGTTTTCAGAGGTCTTGAATCTGAACAAGCGATAGGTTAACATCCGTGTCTGGATAACCCGTAAATTTTTTTCAGAAGTTGAAGAATCTGAACAAGCGATAGGTTAACATCTGTGGCGAGAACCCGTAAACTGTTTTCAGAGGTTGCATCTGAACAAGCGATAGATTAACATCCGTGTTTGGAGAATTCGTAAACTGTTTTCAGAAGTCTTGAATCTGAACAAGCGATAGATTAACATCCGTGTTTGGAGAATCCGTAAACTTTTTTCAGAAATCTTGGATCTGAACAAGCGATAGGTTAACATCCGTGTCTGGAGAACCCGTAAACTGTTTTCAGAGGTCTTGAATCTGAACAAGCGATAGATTAACATCCATGTCTGGAGAACCCATAAACTGTTTTCAGAGGTTGTATCTGAACAAGCGATAGATTAACATCCGTGTTTGGAGAATTCGTAAACTGTTTTCAGAAGTCTTGAATCTGAACAAGCGATAGATTAACATCCGTGTTTGGAGAATCCGTAAACTTTTTTCAGAAATCTTGGATCTGAACAAGCGATAGGTTAACATCCGTGTCTGGAGAACCCGTAAACTGTTTTCAGAGGTCTTGAATCTGAACAAGCGATAGGTTAACATCCGTGTCTGGAGAACCCATAAACTGTTTTCAGAGGTTGTATCTGAACAAGCGATAGATTAACATCCGTGTTTGGAGAATCCATAAACTGTTTTCAGAAGTTGAAGAATCTGAATAAGCGATAGGTTAACATCCGTTGCGAGAACCCGTAAACTGTTTTCAGAGGTTGCATCTGAACAACCGATAGATTAACATCCGTGTTTGGAGAATCCGTAAACTGTTTTCAGAAGTCTTGAATCTGAACAAGCGATAGATTAACATCCGTGTTTGGAGAATCCATAAACTGTTTTCAGAAATCTTGGATCTGAACAAGCGATAGGTTAACATCCGTGTCTGGAAAACCCGTAAACTGTTTTCAGAGGTCTTGAAGTTGAATAAGCAATAGATCAGCATCCATGTTGGGAAGCGTCCGTAAACTGTTTTCAAAAGTTGCATCTGAACAAGCGATAGATTAACATCCGTGTCTGGAGAATCCGTAAACTGTTTTCAGAAGTCTTGGATCTGAACAAGCGATAGGTTAACATCCGTGTCTGGAGAACCCGTAAACTGTTTTCAGAGGTCTTGAATCTGAACAAGCGATAGGTTAACATCCGTGTCTGGAGAACCCATAAACTGTTTTCAGAGGTTGTATCTGAACAAGCGATAGATTAACATCCGTGTTTGAAGAATTCGTAAACTGTTTTCAGAAGTCTTGAATCTGAACAAGCGATAGATTAACATCCGTGTTTGGAGAATCCGTAAACTTTTTTTAGAAATCTTGGATCTGAACAAGCGATAGATTAACATCCGTGTTTGGAGAATCCATAAACTGTTTTCAGAAATCTTGGATCTGAACAAGCGATAGGTTAACATCCGTGTCTGGAGAACCCGTAAACTGTTTTCAGAGGTCTTGAAGTTGAATAAGCAATATATCAGCATCCATGTTGGGAAGCGTCCGTAAACTGTTTTCAAAAGTTGCATCTGAACAAGCGATAGATTAACATCCGTGTCTGGAGAATCCGTAAACTGTTTTCAGAAGTCTTGAATCTGAACAAGTGATAGGTTAACATCCGTGTCTGGAGAACCCGTAAACTGTTTTCAGAAGTCTTGAAATGGAGAAGGAACCGGTGTAGGGTTGCCTGATGATGAGTCCGTGTAGAACTGTATTTGAATAATTGTTAATGATAGCCTTTTATTCTTATCCTGAAAAGGACAAAATGTTAGCTAAACACAAGGTTATGTTGCATGAAATGTATGATGCAATATATGTTATATCGATGTTTATGATATGAATGTAATGAATGCGCATGCAAGCTGATGAGTTGTCTTGCTGAGGATAGATGAATCCTGGATGGCTAGAGATAATAGAATCTTGACTGCTGTCGGGGAAAGTGAATCCTTGACTGCTGTAGGGGATTGCAAGAATCTTTGATCGCTGAAGATGAGACATCCTTGTCGACTGCTGATTGCTTGGGGAACAAGATCTTCAATTGTTGAGGGATCTTAGGACCTCTGCTGGGGATTGGAACTCCTTAGTGACTTGCGGGGTAAGAGAATTTTGATGATCTCTACTGGGGAGTTCAGAACCTGGTAGACTTATGCTGGGGACGTAAGACTTAGAATCTTCAGTCTGGTAGGAAGTACCTTTGTGGGGAGAAGGTTCACTAGTTTGGTTCCGTTGGGGATTGATAGTTGGAAGTTTTAGCTCCGCTGGGGATAGTGTTTTCAGATTTTAAGGATCCACTGGGGATAGTGTTTTCAGATTTTAAGGCTCCACTGGGGATTCTGAAATTTAACTCTGAGGGGAATTGAGTTCTGGAAAGCTCTCTGGCTGGGGAAATCAGTTTTGAGAAAGCTTTTATTCTGCTGAGGATCCTGAAGTTTAGCTCTGTTTGGGGGATTAAGTTCTGGATTTTGACTTTGTTGAGGAATTTGGAGTTTAATTCCGTTGGGGATTCCTTTTGAAAGGGCATCAAGATACGTATATGTACCTTCAACCCATCCGTAATCATCTTTCTTGGTTTGTGAGGAAAATGATTATGTTCAAATGCATATGCCTATTTAACAAAACATTGGACGTTTCTCAAATAAAACATAAGTGCAAAAGAGAAAAAGGAAGACAAAGCAAATTTCTGTATTTGGAAAAGTATTTGTATTAACTTTCTATGAGTATCTTTGTACAAAGGAGACAGGCATCCTAGTAAGAGGATGTTGTCGTAAAAATTGAAAATTGTATACAAAAGAAAGATGGCTATGTGTAACAATTCCATGGGATTCCATTCTGCTATGGCCTTCACAACTCTGAATATCTGTCCATTCAATGCTTCGTCCGCCGATGACTGGATTGATCAGAAGCTTGGAGCTGGTTGATGAAGATATTGTCCTTAAAGTGATCCGACGAGACATAGTCATACGCTTTAATTCCCTAACTTTTTCCTGAATCGCCCTTTCGGGTTTTCGATCCACCGGGAAAACCCTTTTTGCCCAAGCCGCCCTTTCGGGTTTTCGACTTGCCGAGTGTACAGATTTTTTTTTGTTTTATCCCTAATTTTTTCCTGAACCGCCCTTTCGGGTTTTCGGTTCACCGGGATGCCCATTTTTGCTCAAGTCGCCCTTTCGGGTTTTCGACTTGTCGGGTTATTTTATACGTAGTATCTTTTAACTATGTCTGCGTTCGCAGGGTGTGGCAAATCGTCGCCGTCTATGGTGGTCAGGATCATTGCACCACCGGAAAATATGCTCTTGATCACAAATGGTCCTTCGTAAGTAGGAGTCCATTTGCCCCTGGGATCACTTTGCGGCAAGATAATCCGCTTGATTACGAGATTTCCGACTTGGTAAACTTGACGTCTGACTTTTTTGTTGAAAGCCTTGATCATCCGTTTTTGGTACGTCTGACCATGGCAAACAGCAGTGAGTCGCTTCTCATCGATCAAATTGAGTTGATCAAGTCGGGTCTGAATCCAATCGTCTTCACTCAAACCAGCGTCCTTCATAATCCTTAAAGAAGGAATTTGAACTTCCATGGGTAGGACAACTTTCATGCCATATACTAAAGAAAATGGGGTTGCCCCTGTTGAAGTTCGTGCCGTGGTACGGTATCCATGCAGAGCAAACGGTAACATCTCATGCCAGTCCTTGTAGGTAACTGTCATTTTCTGAATGATCTTCTTGATGTTTTTGTTCGTAGCTTCAACAACACCGTTCATCTTCAGCCGATAGGGAGATGAATTGTGATGATAAATCTTGAACTGTTCGCATAAAGCGGTGATCATAGTATTGTTCAGATTGGTTCCGTTGTCTGTGATGATCCTGTCGGGGACACCATACCGGCATATGAGGTTTTGCTTGATGAAGCGGGAAACCACATTTTTTGTAACAGAGGCGAAGGAAGCTGCTTCGACCCACTTGGTGAAATAGTTAATGGCGACCAGGATGAAGCGATGTCCATTGGATGTTGTGGGCTTGATCTCTCCAATCATGTCAATGCCCCACATTGCGAATGGCCACGGAGCTGTCAGAACGTTGAGAGGAACAGGAGGAATATGAATCTTGTCAGCGTAGACTTGACATTTGTGGCAATTACGGGAATGTTGATGGAAATATGCTTCCATGGTAGACCAGTAATAGCCTGCCCTTAGAATCTTCTTAGCCATCGTATGCCCGCTCAAGTGGGTGCCAAATGTGCCGCTGTACATCTCAGTCATGATCAACTCTGCTTCAACTTTGTCTACACATCATAGTAAAACACAATCATGGCTGCATTTATAGAGGATGCCGTTGCTCAGGAAGAACTTGGCAGCAAATCTCCTTAAGAACTTTTTGTCATTGACGGAAGCTCCTTCGGGATATTCTCTAGTCTGGAGATACCTTTTGATTTCATGGAACCAGGGTTGTTCCACTAATTCTTCGGTATTAATTTCATGACAATGCGCAGGTTCATCCATTCGCTCGATGGTGATTTGGGGAGCCTCGTTATCCCAGTTGAGTTTAAACATAGAGGACATTGTTGCCAGATCATCTGCAAGCTGATTTTCTTCTCGCGGGAAGTGCTCGAAGGTGATCTGCTCGAAATGAGGCAGCAATGTCAAAACATGTTCTTTGTATGGGATAAGATTAGGATGTTTGGTATCCCACTCTCCTTTGATTTGACTGATAACCAAAGCCGAGTCCCCAAATACGATCAAAGATTTGATCCCCAAGTCTATAGCAGCCTTGAGACCAAAGATGCAAGCTTCATATTCAGCCATGTTGTTGGTACAGCTGAAGCAAAGTCGGGCCGTGAAAGGTGTATGGCAACCTTCCGGGGAAATGAGTACCGCACCGATACCGTTTCCAAGTGAATTTGAAGCAACATCAAAGTACAGGGTCCATCGGGATCCTTTTTCAGGTCCGTCATACGGTCTACTACCTTCAATGTTGTCCAAAGTCATGATGTCCTCGTCCAGGAAGTCGAATCTCATGGATTGATAATCTTCGATAGCTTGATGAGCTAGATGGTCAGCTAGTACACTCCCCTTTATAGCTTTTTGGGTAGTGTACTGGATGTCATACTCAGTCAGGATCATTTTCCATCTAGCGATTCTTCCAGATAAAGCAGGCTTCTCGAAGATATACTTGATAGGATCCATTTTGGAAATCAACAAAGTGGTATGAGTCAGCATATACTGCCTTAGTCGGCGAGCAGCCCATACCAAAGCGCAACAAGTTTTCTCGAGCAGTGAGTAGCGAGTCTCACAGTCGGTAAACTTTTTGCTAAGGTAATAAATGGCATGCTCTTTTCGACCAGACTCGTCATGATGGCCCAGTACGCACCCCATTGAGTTATCCAAAATGGTCAGATACATGATCAGCGGCCTTCCTTCGACGGGCGGCATCAGAATAGGAGGTTCTAGCAAATACTCCTTGATCTTATCAAAAGCAGCTTGGCAATCGTCGTTCCATTCGACTACCTGATCTTTCTTCAATAGTTTGAAAATTGGCTCACAGGTAGACGTCAGATGAGAGGTGAATCTGGCAATATAGTTCAAGCGCCCCAAGAACCCTCTAACCTCCTTTTTAGTACGGGGGGTAGGCATCTCTTGTATAGCTTTCACTTTTGCTGGATCAACCTCGATGACTTTGTTGCTGACAATGAATCCTAGAAGTTTACCAGACCTAACTCCAAAAGTGCACTTACTTGGATTCAGCCTGAGTTTGTACTCCCTCAATCAGGAAAACAGCTTTTGCAGATGTTCAAGGTGTTCCTCCTCTGTTTGTGATCGAGCTATCATGTCGTCTACGTAAACTTCGATCTCATGATGTATCATATCATGAAACAAAGCTACCATGGCACGCTGATAAGTTGCCCCTGCGTTCTTCAGTCCGAACGGCATCACCTTGTAGCAGAAGGTACCCCATTGTGTAACAAAGGTTGTTTTCTCCATGTCCTCGGGGGCCATTTTGATCTGGTTGTAGCCCGAGAAGCCATCCATGAAGGAAAACACTTTGTGCTGAGCTGTGTTGTCAATCAAAATGTCGATATGCGGTAGCGGAAAATCATCTTTGGGGCTAGCCCTGTTCAAATCCCGGTAGTCCACACACATTCTGACCTTGCCGTCTTTTTTAGGTACTGGCACAATGTTAGCAACCCATTGTGGATAGGATGTAATAGCCAGAAACCCAACGTTGAATTGCTTTATTACTTCTGCTTTAATCTTCTCAGACATGTTGGGCCTCATTCGGCGGACTTTTTGCTTGATCGGTGGATAATCCTCTCTTGTAGGGAGACGGTGGACCACTATATCTGTGTCTAAACTCGGCATGTCTTCATAAGACCAGGCAAAGATTTCAACGTATTCATTCAGAAGCTGTATCAAGCGCTCCTTGACACTTGGTTCCAGATTGGCACCCACTTGCACTTCTTTCCTGTCTTCCTCTGTTCCTAAGTTGATTGTTTCCAACAACTCTTCATGAGGCAAGATGGCCCTCTCTTCTTGTTGTAGAAGTCTGGCTAGCTCTCCTGGTACTTCACAATCTTTGTCATCTTCATACTCAGCCTGATTGACCAAATCTTCAGAGTTATTGAAGGACATAGCAGAATAGTCACCCATAGAATCCAGGGTGGATGGGTACCTGCATTTGTGAGTGTGGGTGTGTGTAAGGGATAGCCATCCTTAAACAAACAAAAATGCAAAAGGAAAGAAAATGAACACAACAGTTTATAAATGAAAAATGTCCAATGATTCATTAAACATGGCATATGAATATGAAGAGAATCAAAAACCTTACAAATGGACCTACATGCCCCGGGCAAGGCATGAGGTGAAAAAGTAGTGTCCAGATTGTTTAAAAGTAATTATTACAGACCAACAGGAAATGTTCGAAAGATAAGTTACTGATTAATGAAAGTAATGGGGACGAAGTCTTTCGCCTCCCAGTTGTGTAGTCCCCCTCCGATGGTTGGGAAGATCCAATCTTCAATGTTGGCCTCTTCGTCTTCGTCTTCCAAAGCATTGATTCCATGAGGAGAAATCTTGATGGGTGTCCTTTCAATTTTTGAGCGACGCATAGCTTTTTGCCCCGCAGCGGTGAATCCCAACCCAAAATTGTCTGTTTTATGAGGAAAGTCAGGCAACTGACCCCATGTTGAGCTCTTTCCCTCCTTCATTGCAGCCTGTGCGTCTTTCATAGATGCCATCCTGGCCACCTGCTTGGGTACCTCAGCCGGCCTTTGCTACTGCAACCTCGGGTGTAATTTCCTCGAAGTGTTGGAACGATGTCTCAATGAATTCGCCCTCCACCTCCACATACCGAAAGGAGTTTAGGTGATTAATCATATATTCCTCCTCACCGTGTACAATTATGATCTTTCCCTTGACAGGGTATTTCAGCATCTGATGCAGGGAGGAAGTGACTGCCCCAGCATTATGTATCCATGGTCTCCCTAGCAAGCAGGAGTATGACGGACGGATGTCCATCACATAGAAAGTTGAGTGGAATACTTCAGTGCCCACCTTGATGGGAATGTCGACCTCCCCATGCACCATTCTTTTAGACCCGTCAAAGGCCCTGACAATGATATTACTTGGTTTCAGCTCCAAGCCTTCACAATCCAATCGATCCAGAGCTTTCTTAGGCAGCACATTTAGAGAAGAACCACTGTCGACCAAGACATGGGCGAGAGTAGTTCCTCGGCATTCAACTGACACATGCAATGCGTCATTGTGCTTTCTTCCCTTCGGAGTCAGGTCAGCATCAGAGAAACCCAGGCCGTTGTCGGCGGTAAGGCTGGCTACACAATCCTGGAATTGATCGGCTGAGGTTTCCTGGGGTACATGGGCTGTCTTCAGAAATCTTATCAATGCTTTGGCATGAGCCTCAGAACAAAGCAGCAATGCTAACATGGAGATCTTCGAGGGGGTTTCCCCCAGTTGCTCTACCACATCATAATCACTTTTCTTAATTATTTTCAGAATCTCCTCCATTTCTTTCTTAGAGGTTTCGGGGATGACAAATGGCTGAGCCCTCGTCCTGACGATCTCATCTTGGATCCCTTTCCCTTTATCAGTAGAAGTAGGAGGGACAACAACAGGAGTAACAACTTCTTCAATCAACGGAGTTCTTACAGAAAGTTTTATCGGTGCAGGAGTAACCTTGATGGCAGCTGAGGGTCCAAAGATTGCCTTTGGAGGGGCAATCTCTGGAGAGAAAATTCTCCCACTTCGGGTAATCTTGCTCGTACCGGCAATGTTTCCAATGTCGGTATTTTCTTCGTCAGAGCTCTCTTCAGTTATCTCAACTTGTTTAACACCGTGGTAGTAGATTTCTCCACCATAATTCCACGGTATCGATTTGTCAGATTTGTAGGGGACAGGCCCAGGCATGGTTATTTTCAGAGGAACAATCTTCGTAGAGGATGTAATCTTAACAGGCTTTTTAGGGACCTTGGAAAGATTGGTGGAAATGGTGATTATTGAAACATCTTCGATAGGTGCTGGAGTAGCAGGAATCTTTTCGAAAATAATTTGTTGGCTGTCCATTAGGCCTTGGATGCCTATCTTCAGCAATGGACAGTCGATTGGTAGGGAGGAACAACAGTAGCAGTCTTCTTTACATCCTGGGAAAATCCCAGCTTTCAACAGATTCAACTTGATTGTTAGTAGTGGAGTTACCAGATCATCAACAGCAGCAACATACAGATCCTCTTCAACAGCATGGACATTACGACCATGCTTTGGCATCGGAGCGGATATTACATTCGGCTTCTCTGGAGTGTCGAACTCAACCTCTTTTGCATCTATCAAGTCTTGAATTTTATGCTTAAGCGCCCAACAATCGTTGGTGTCATGCCCGACGCTGTTAGAATGATAGGCACATTTAGCATTGGGATGATAATGCAGGGAAGTTGTATTCACATTTTTTGGTGCCTCTTTGATAGTGGCAAGATTTAGCTTCAACAAATGGGGAAGAACTTGTGCAGGTGTCATGTTGATGTAGGTGAATTATCGTTGTGGCCGTTCTACCCGTTGCTGGTTAGGTCTGGACTGATTGTTACGAGGTTGATCATTTGACAAATTTTGAATCATCACGGCCCCTACAGTCGGCCGACGCTCCGTTCTTCCCAATCTTTTCTGAGAGTATATAACAACCGCTTCCTTCTTGGCCGGGAATGATTTCTTAACAGTTGCGGAGGCAGAGGCATCCCTTTGAATCTTCCCACTCTTAATATCAGCTTCCACCCGTTCGCCAGTCAGAATCAATTCAGTAAACCCTGCGGAAGAGCTCCCGATCAAATGGTTGAAAAATGGGCCAGATAGGGTCCCCAAGAACATATCAACTAGTTCCCTATCAGAAAGAGGTGGCTGCACTCTCCCGGCCAAGTCGCGCCATTTCTGGGCGTATTCTTTGAATCCCTCATTTGAGGCCATCCCCATACTTTGTAGCTGAGTACGGGTTGGCGCCAAGTCAGCGTTATATTGATACTGGCGACAAAAGGCAGCTGCCAAGTCTTCCCAGTTATGCACTTCTGACCTCTCAAGCTAGTAAAACCAGTCTAGCTGTGTACCGGACAAGCTGTCCTGAAAGAAGTGTACCCAAAGATTTCTATCGGATGTATGAGGTTGAATTCTTCTGACATATGACCTCAGGTGCATCCTCGGACTCAGAAGGTAATGCAGCTCCTTTTCCTTTACAGGTTCCCTCATCAGATGTGGAGGGAAATTCAAGAACTCTCCTCGCTTCGTTCTCAAATCTTTTCTTCTTCTTTTTTCCTTTTTCTTGCTCTTTGTTCCCCAACAGTGCTTTTAGATCCTCCTTGCCCTTTGCCAAGGTCATTAGGAGCTGTTGAAATTGTGAGTTTTGTGACTGCAGATCTTTGACCGTCTGTTCGAGATCCATCTTACTGAAATAAACAGCAGAAAGACAAGGAAACCTGGCGTGAAGACCTGTTTATGTATATGATGAATGATATGTTTATTCATGCAATGCATTCAAGGATTCAGAAATTAACAATTGTTGCAGACAAAAAGAACACACGTCATATTAATAAGAAGAAATTTTGTCAGTACATAAATGCCCCATGGGCCAAATATTACAAAAACTTCTTAAGGTAAAAAGACGTTGTGCATCCTCTTTGTTGCGATGTAGGTGTTAAGGGTCTCCTCCTCGTGAAGTCGGCGGGTAAGCTCCAAAACCTTCTTCTCACTGGCATAGAAGCTGGCTTCAAAAGTATTCCGCTCTTCCTTGAGTTGGATCCAACTCTTCTGCATTTCCTCCCATGATGTTGGCATGTCAGGATGTAGGATGGTGTATGGAACCTCTCCTTCCTTAATAGGCTCTTTAATCAAAGGGAGAATATGAGGGTAAGGCATCATAAGACTCTGGGATCGGGTCCTTACCCACTTGAGATAAGGCTCAAGAGGGATGGAGTTCTTGTGCCCCAGTGTCTTGCTATCTACCTTGTTAGGCATCCTCCAAGCTCTGATGAATCTTTGGCGAAGTCCTTGCGCATTGTTGTCGAAGTCAAAAACTAGGTCAGGAATCAGCATGTCATGAGGGCCATCCCTTCGTGCATATCCAAATTGTCTCAAAGCTAGAAAAGGGTTGTAGGTAATGCCTCCCCTAATGCCAAGTAATGGAACATTAGGGAACTCCCCACAATGATCGACGATGACGACATTTTGTCTGTACCGAGAACACCAATGTACATCAGAATGTGTGAGGGTCATCAACCGTTGTGACCACCTTAAGCCTTGTTCATTATTCAAAACAAATTGTGGAAGGTGAGAAATAAACCACCTTGCAAGGAGAGGAGTACAGCACATGAGAACACCTCTCTTTCTCATTGTTCGTGTGTAAAATGAGTGCAAAATGTCCCCAAGCAATGTAGGTATGGGATTCCTGGATAGGAAAATCTTGACAGCATTGACATCTATAAGCTGGTCAGGATTTGGGAACAAGACCAACCCATAAATGAGGAGTGCCACAATCTCTTCAAAGGCTTGTAGGTCCAAAGAATTCCAACACTCTTGTGCCTTCTCAAACAAGAATTTTTCCAAGAAGCCTTTGACACCACTTCTAGTTTCCCAATGCCCCTTGATGTCAGATGGTTGCAAGTGTAGTGCTTGAGCAACATCTTCAGGCTTTGGTTCTTTTTCCGTACCATTGTAGGGTAGTTGATTAAGAATAGGAACTCTCAGGAGTTGAGAAAATTCCTCCAAAGTGGGCACCAATTGATAGTCGGGGAATGTGAAACAGTGGTGAAGGGGGTCAAAGAATTGGAACAACACTTTCACCATGTCTTCTTCAATACTGGTGTTGACTAGGCTGAGCAGTCTACCATGTCTTTCACTAAAGAGAGAGCTTTCTGGAATTCTGGATGTGAGCTCCTTGAGTTGAGGAGGGATTCTCATAAGGTTGACTTGGATAGTTTTCCTGCGAAGAATTTCCATGACCTACAAAACAAGAACAAAGATGAAGATCCAAACCCTTGAAATGGTTAGTGGATGCATATGATGCTTTATGATGTTCATGATGTATGCACAAACATATGTACAAGCAAGTCACACAAAACCCTAGTTTCAGGCTTGCATGAGGTTTCATAGGTAAGTACCCTCTTGAGTGAAGTTGGCTTAAAAACCTGTCCTATAAATAGTAACAGGGTTCTAAGGAGCTCAATATCATTGAATTGTTTTCTAAGTTCATTGTTTTGGTTTAGCCACTTAACTAGCGACCAAAATATTCCAAGAAAACAACCCTCAATGAGTGTAGTATCGAGTATCTACCAACTTCGGACTGCACCAAAGTCGGTCATCTCACTACCTCTAATAAAAGGCCAAGATGGTCAAGTAAGGTTCTAGGTCATTAGTGCTTAGTGACATCACTCAGTGGCCCCGTACTCTCCTTGATTGAACTCAAGGGTTACCGGTACTCACAAATATGTCGCACTAATATAGCTATTGCTTCAACCGTGTCGGTATACCCCGCACAGTTTCCACAACGTATTGCTATCTATGAATGTTTCCCAAATCCGGGTGTAGGATTTCAAGCCCAAACAAGAGAACCAAGATGTAAAGCAATCAAAGCAAACAATTAGTCATGCAAAAGGGTGATCTAAGCCCTAAGGTTACTCCACTTTTAATTAAATCCCCAACAGAGTCGCCAGTTCTGTGATACGGTGGGAGAACTGACTTGAGGTTTTGCGTTTGTGTTCGCAAATGTTTCGGTTTAGAAAGAGTAGCCACCGACATTTTATTTTATCCTAAGGAAAGGTTAAAAAGCACAGCAAAAACCTTTGAGATGTTTTCTTGGGTTCGGGGAGTAGATTATAGAAAGGGAAGGTATTAGCACCCTTTATATCCATGGTTATCCATGGGCTCTTAATTACTTGCTTAGATCACTTGCCTTTGCTTTTCAATTTTTTGAAATGGTGCTTTGTGTGTGTAATTTTTGAAAATATTTTGAAAAAGATGCCTTGTCTAGGCAACCCTTGTAACAATTCTTTACTCGAATGTTTTACAAAAGGTGTTTGTCTTTTTGAAAAGATGTTTCAAGGTTTTGAAAGTTGTTTTGGAAGTTGTGTTGTGGAGTGTGTTTTGAAAATAGGCAAGTGTGTTTTGCAAGTTTGATCAAGTAACTAAGAGTTGTCTACCCCTAAATTTACTAAAAGATCTTTCCGAAGTTTTAACCCTTTTAACAGTATTGTTCCACC
This sequence comes from Vicia faba, assembly GCA_948472305.1. Taxonomy (NCBI): domain Eukaryota; kingdom Viridiplantae; phylum Streptophyta; class Magnoliopsida; order Fabales; family Fabaceae; genus Vicia; species Vicia faba. Next base: position 1,409,644,665 of record OX451739.1, read on the forward strand.
ATTGTATTTGGTGGACAATCTTGTGTTATGATGTTAACGGGACGGGCGCGGGTCATCGTATAGACCATGAATGCAATAGTGCCAAGTGTCTTTGGCAATTTTTCCTTTAAGGGACTTGATCATTTTTTAGGCAACTTCGAAAGCGTCATCGAGGGACTATGATCATTTGATTTGTTTTGTTTTGCCAAAGAAACTCAACATGCAACATGGCCCAATTTGGAAGGAAACAAGTGGAGAAACCCTAAGGGTGCAAGTGTGATTGGTGTTGTTCATTTTCATGCTTTTTTGTCTTTGTATTAGGTCAAGCTATTTGTTATTTGATTTGCATACAAACCCTAAGTCTATCATGGCATAATTTGAAAACTTTTAAATGCGGAAATTTAAAGTCCTAAATTATTACAACATGATTATGGGGATGGGGGTACAAATGTTTGAATGGGGGGATATTTGGCAAGAAATTAAATCTAAAGCTATTACATCCATATTGAATAGACAAATATTAAATTGTACAATATTTTAAAAAATATAATAAATATGTAAAATGTATTATGCACAAAAAGGATTTTTTTATGTATGAGAAAGTATTTTTCAATGTGAAATATAAACAAAAATAAAAAAAAAATCAATTTTTGAATATTTTTATGGTTTAGGGCAAAACCCTAATTTTTGAATAAATAGCAATTATTTATTAATTATATACAATATTTGTTAATTATATATACAAAAAATAAATAAAAGAGAAGTATATTGTAAAAAAGTATTTTTGATGTCAAATATTAATAAAAATAAAAATGTATTATTTTTATATTTTTGCCCTAATTATCTAATAAAATATTCAAGCATTTATATATTATATATTAAATATACTAAATATATACAAGAATAAAATATTAATTATTTACAAAAATGAGTATATTTTAGAAAATGTTTTCAAAATGTAAACAAAAAATAATAACTAAAAAATATATATTTTTGTATTATTTTCTAGTGTTTTAAATAAAAAGGAAATATATTTGTTTATATATATATATGCTAAATAAAACAAATAAATGCCAAATAAATGCAAAAATGGGTGGAAAAATATTTTTAATGTTTTTTATGTTTGAGCAAAAAATAATAAGTCAGAACAAAAAAGAAAAAATCAAAAATGATAAAGATTTCACTCAATGGGCCAGGGGGGTGTAAAATGAGAAAAGGGGTGCAAAAAGCAAGACTGACTCAGGCCCAGCCCAAGCCAGTCATCTTCTTCCTCCAGCAACCTGTTTGAAACAAAAACACGCGCTTCTTCTTGTCCAACACAAATCCTGATTCCTTGACTTTTAGCAAAAACTCACAACACAAATAATGTAGAGCATCAAGAGACGAATTCATACATATAAAAATCTCTACCTAACTCTCAGAAACGAGGGAGAATTTCTTCATCCCCAATTTCTGACCTAACTTTTCTCCAATGTTCATGGCCAAAATTCTCACAGCATACTCAATATAAATGAAAAGTAAGTATATGGATGGCTTCAGGGCTATGAGTTGAACATGTTTTCTTCACAAATCTAAGCCTAATCATGCCTGGATAGAGAGATAGAAGTTCATGTTTTACCTGTTTCAGCTTGACTTGAACAGAACAATGTAGCAACTTCCAATGGATTCTGAGCTTTTGTACAGCTTGCCTGAAGTCCAAGGATGCTTCTTCAACTCCTAGCTTGCTTTAAAATCAACTGAAACGTGCTTTGGAAGTCAACCTGCACAGCTTGAAAATAAAAATGGCAAACATGGTTATGGGTGTTACAACTTGAGTTAAATGCTTGGGATAGCTTCAGTGGGTGATATGGAACATGTTTGAACAAGCTTTGGCCAAAACGCACGAGTGGAATGGATTGTGGAAGTCAAACTGCAGCAGGTACCCTGTTTTGCAAAAAAAATGTGATCTTCTGTATGAGGAGGGATTAGGGATGATTGAGTCGTGTTTCAAGCTTGGTTTTATGTATGGAGAGTGTTTGCAAACTTTGTTTTGGTTGGTGTTTACAGGAATGAGAGATTGGAGTCAGTTTGCAAGCTTTCTTCTAATGTAAGCAAAGAGATGTCAACTTGTGATATAGGCCTGTACCAAGTTCTCAAGCATGATGCATACTTTGTTCTTGATAAGTTGGATTTGCATACAAACTTGTGCCTCAAAGATCTGGCTTGTACCTCTTGGATATGGTACTTGACATAAAGTGTATCTTTATAAAAATGGCAAATGTGCTTTTTCTATTTAAGGGATAATTTCATGTGTAATGACCAAATGCATAAAATAATGCTTGAACACAATGGTTCGGAATTTAATTATTGAGTGTGAAGAGGGTTAGAGGCCTGCAAGCTTGCATAAACCATGCTGAGTTGAAAATGCAAAGTGTTATGAGCAGGCTTTGGCCATGAACAAAAGTGAGTTTTGGCCAAATTTGCAAATTCGATTCTCCCTAACCACAAGGGTGTTTGAGAAGTTCTTGGACAATTTGGAAAGCTTGGAATGTGTAATACAATCCATATTTGTAATGTAAATTGAAACTCCAAGTGGAACCATGTGAAAAATGGCCAAGAAGTTGGACAAAAATCCTGCCTAGAATAGGTCAAAATTTCTCTAAGTTAAAAATGTTTTGCACCCTTATTCCAAAATTCATAACTTGAGCTACAAGATTCTTTTGAGAAAACTTTGTGAATCAAAGTTGTAGATTTTGCAGGACTACAACTTTCATGTTTTGAGTTTTGTTTGAATCCATTTGCATCTTGGTGAAAAAATGGGACAAAGTTAGGAAAAAATAAGGAAATTTTATAACTTAGAAAAATTCTAAGTTATGAAATTTCTTCATTTTAAACCCTAATTTGCAATTTTGGGTTTCTTGATGAACAAGTTTCATAATTTGACATGTCTTGATGAAAAATGAATCTTGACACTTGATTTTGACCAAAAAGTCAAAGTTTGACTTTTCAGTATACAGTCAAATTTTGATCAGTTGACTGGAAAATTCATCTGTCAATCCTGTGCATTTGAGATATTTTGAACTTGTTAGATGTGTCAAGACAATGCCATTGAGTCCTTGAGTCCATATGTGAACTTGGTTTGCCATTGGTTAGGTCAAACAGTCAAAAATTGTCTTTGTGTAGTCAAAACCCTAAAAATGACCATTTTACCCTTTTGGTGATTTGATCAAATTTCTTGTGGAATTGTGCTCCAAACTTGACCAAATGGTTCATATGAGTTCATTATGTTCATGTGGGTCAAAAATTATGAATTTTGACTGTCAATTGGCCACAATTGACTTTTTCCCTAATACAGTTGATTTCTAGGTCAACTGTCCTATTGACTGGGTAAAGATTGGAATCAAGGCTTGAAACTTGGTATGGATAAACTTGTGAGTACAACATGAAGCATGAAAGTCACTTTGGGCATTTTAGGTCAAAAAATATTTGTGCATACTCAAACCCTAATTTGGGTCAACAGTGCAAGGAGGAGTCTTGAGCAGAGCAAACCCTAACTTGATCTTGAGCTCCAAGGGTCTTGTGGTGAGAAAATGTTGATGAAATGAGAGGGCAAATTTTGGGGTACAACACTATAAATCCTTGACAACAGAAAAATGTTATAAAAATGATTGTCTTCTCAAATAAACTTCCAGTATCCGAACCATCACCTGAATATCATTCCAGACTCAATTGGAATCTAAACGCATGATTAACTGAGTATAGGGCCGAAGATTATCACGAAGAAAGGGTTGGGTACAAGTAAAGTTTGAGTGTTTATCCTTTGTTTCTTAAACCATGAACCAGGCCATGTTACAACCCTTAAAAGTCCTAACTGAAGCATAGGTTAGTTCGAAAGCATATTGTTACAAAAGGTACCCTGACTCCTGTAAGGCTTACTATAAATCCTAAGTTGAATTCATATTCTTACAAAAAATTTGTGGTTTACTAAATATGAATTTTCAAAAACTTCAAGACAAGACATAAACTTTACATTTTTAACACCACTGTTTGCATATGACTAATTGTTTGACAGCAGAGAAATTCGCACGACAAATATTCAATGAATGAAAACCCTCTCAATGAACAGAACCACCTCAGATGGAAAGACACTTCCAGTATCAGACCTTTCATGGGCACAATTGGTTAAATCAAGCGGCATGACATGTTATTGTCTAGCTCATATGAGGCATTCAAGTCGAGATTCAAAGAATCTCTCATAAAGTCCTGAATAGCCAGGGGCAGATCTTCATCTGAATCACTTGGAGCATTGATATTGAATTCCAGCAAAGGGTCACGTACGGCCAAGAAAACATTTTCTGGAAGTGCTACAACACTTACTACTATGGACAATGACAATTCCCCGCGCTCTAAAAACACGGACATAGTCGGAAAATACTATGCATAAAAGAGACCTGCTAGGTTGACAGGCCTAGGAAAAAATAAGGGCATCCCGGCGAACCAAAAGAGTTCGGGCCAAAATTAGGGATATATAAATAAAATTGAACATCCGGCAAGTCGAAAACCTGAAAAGGAGGATTGGGCAAAAAAGGGTATCCCGGTGGACTGAAAATCTGAAAAGACAATTCAGGAAAAATTTAAGGATTAAAGCGTACGACTATGTCCCGTTATCTCATCACTTGTCTATCAGTAGAAGACTTATCACCCTAGTCAGCATTCACCGAGGGCTCTAGAAGTTGAGATAATGTTCAAGTCTCCATGGATCCCCATATAGCAACTTCCATAGGATTATCCCTACAGAGTCATCTTCAGAAGCTCATCTTCAACAGAGATACATTCTCCGCAAGTCTAATACGACTTCAAGACAGATATTGGGGCATCTTCTAGCTGTTAACATAATCGTACTCACCAGCAGACACCACTAAACAGATAAAGGAGTATGACCTTCTCCCCGAAAATATCACCCATCTACAGAGTTTAAATCAGTACAGTTCATGGAAGGTTTTGTTCCCTAGCTGAGTTTATTCCTCCAAGACTATAAAAACCCCTGCATATTTCTTTTCTCCAGCAGGCTCATTTCCTTAGCAGAGTGCTTCTCCGTCAATAGGGTTTATTTCCCCAACAGGGTTTATTTCCACAATAGGGTTTACTTCCCCAACAGAATTCAATCTCCCCAACTTGAGTTTATTTCCACCACAAATCATTAGCACGATTCCCACCTCTAGCAAAGAACAGTCTGGGTTGCAATTCCCAGAGTTTGCTACTAAATTTGAAACCAGATTAGGTATCATTCAACCTTATTCTCTCAGAAGAGTCAGCATCCAGCCCATTTCTTTTAGCCCTAGTCAGGGTATATAAGAATTAAATTCTCCAGTAGAGCGATGAATGACCAATGATTTTGAACTCTTCTCCCCAAATAGAAATCAATGTTCCCCAGCGGAGTATCCTCGAACAGAAAGCAGGAATCCCTAACAGCAACATTCCATACGAGATTGAAGATTACACATATTCTTCATTTCCAACATCATTTAGGGTTTTATTTTCCCCAGTTAAATTTTATACGGAGCTACACTTCAACGACATTTCACATTCATCCATCATTTACAAACGTCATAACATATGCATACGAAATGCATATAGTACAATCTCATTTATTTTGAGAAAATTATTACGTAATGCATTTCATACATCATGATATAGCATACAACTAACTCTTTATCTTTTCAGGTAAAGTATACAAACAAACGGATATTATCAACAATTTTCAAACAGGTCGCAGATTAATTCCTGAAATAAGACAGGGCAACTATCTGTGGAAGCAGATTGTAGATCAATTCCTGAAACAGGACGGGGCAACTATCTATATGAACAGGTTAAAGATTAACTCCCGAAACAGGACGGGGAAACTATATATACAATCGAGCAAAGATTAACTCTTGAAATAGGACGGGGAGACTACCTTTATCACCAAGTGGTATGAACTCCCAAAACAGGACGGTTTTACCAACAAAAAAATCGAAGATTAATTCCCAAAACAGGACAAGGAACTATCTTTCTTTCTTTATGGCCAGATGAAGATCAATTCACGAAACAGGACGGGGCGACTATCTTTATCACCAAGTGGTATGAACTCCTGAAACAGAACGACTTTACCAACAAAAACAGATCGAAGATTAATTCCCGAAATAGGACGAGGAAACTATCTTTCTATCTTTATGGTTAGATGAAGATCAATTCCTGAAACAGGACGGGGCAACTATCTTTATCACCAAGTGGTATGAACTCCCAAGACAGGACGGGTTTACCAAAAAAACAGATTGTAGATCAATTCCCGATACAAGACGGGGAAACTATCTACATGACGAACACTTCCTTCAGAGACCTCTTCTGGCTCAGATTAAATCAAGCGTAGATTTATTCTGATCTTCTTCCAGTTGTAGACAAGCATAGACCTCTTCTGGCTCAGATTAGATCGAGCGTAGATATATTCTGATACTTCTTCCAGTTGAATACAATTGTGAGTATCTTCTGGCTTAGATTAAATCGAGCATAAATTTATTCTGATACTTATTCCATTAGAAGTCGGTCATAAACATCTTCTGGCTCATATTAGATCGAGCGTAAATCTATTATGATACTTCTTCCAGTCGAAATCGATTATAGACATCTTGTGGCTCAGATTAAGTCAAGCGTGGATTTATTCTTATACTTCTTCTAGTTAAAGTCAAGCATAAACATCTTATGGCTCATATTAGATCGAGCGTAGATATATTTTGATACTTCTTCCAATTGAAGACAATCATGAGCATCTTTTGGCTCAGATTAAATCGAGCGTAGATTTATTCTGATACTTCTATCAGTCGAAGTCGATCGTAGACATCTTCTGGCTCAGATTAAATCAAGCGTAGATTTATTCTGATACTTCTTCCAGTTAAAGACAAGCATAAACATCTTTTGGCTCAGATTAGATCGAGCGTAGATCTATTCTGATATTTCTTCCAGTTGAAGATGGTCGTGAGCATCTTCTGGCTCAGATTAAATCGAGCGTAGATTTATTCTGATACTTCTTCCAATCGAAGACGATCGTAGGCATTTTCTGGGTCAGATTAAATCGGGAGAAGATTAAATCACTTAAAGACTTTTTCAATTTTGGTCGATACAAGTGTTGTGATATTAATCACAATCATCATGGTGTAAATTAACCATAATTTATTATTTAACATAAAAAGTGGTGATAGCGGTATCGGTATTAGCATCTAGATATACCATTTTTTTTAAACCCTTAACCGTCAAATATTTTTCAATGTTATTGTACATTAATGAATAGCAAGAACACCTCACCAGTCATCACTTGCATTGTTATTCCTACAGTAACAAATGTAAGATAAGGACAAGATAAACAAATGAATATATAAAATATTTGATTGCTATTAAAATGATTTCCAGTTACTCATCATGGATAAAAAAAATATTTTATTTCTACTACAAACCTATTTGATTGCTCCAAACTTATCCATTGTGAAAATAGTGTAACCAGTTTGTTAGGAAAAAACAAATCAAGGTGTTGTACCCCAAAATTTTCCCTCTCATTTCACTCAAAAAAGATCCCCTCGTGCTCCTAGGGTTTTCAATCGCTCTAGGCTACCCAGGCTTTCTATGCCTCGGGACATCTCATTTGATTATTTGTGCCATCAAAGAATTGAGAATTACAAGTGTTGAATATTGAATTAAATTTTTTCCCACCCTTTGGCATCATGAGTTTTATCTCAGTACACCTTCAATCATCGACTGAGTTTCTATGTGGATTTTCATTAAGAAGAGATTTTATCTGGCTTTTGAGATCAAGTGAATATTTGGTTACTTGTTGATTCAATTTTTAAGTTCAAGTGGTGAAGTTATGATGCAAAGCCTAGTGAAGATTCTTTGGGCTTTTTAAGAGTACATTTTGGGCTTTTTAGAGTACATTTTGGGCTTTTTAGAGTTTGAATTTTAAAGAGGCTATTGGAGGGAAAGTTTGTCCTTTTGGATACATAGAATGTTTTGTAGTTTTCTTGCCAATATTAGAAGTGAAGAGAGATTACAAGCTTGTTATTTTGAACCAAGTAATTCTATTGAATTCTGGACAAGATTGGTTTAATTGCTACAATTTGCAAATACTTTAACCAAAGAGATTTCAAGATCTCTCATGTTTCATTAATCAAAGAACATTTCATGTTACAATTCAAGTCATTCCTCTCATCATTCAAAGTTGTTATAAACATTAATACAATTATATCAAATCTACAAGTTTCACAAAGCCTTCTACAAGACATTCAGGTGCCACATTCATTCAATTTTACATGTTTCCATACAAGGCTTACAAAGAAAATTTCAAAGTTTCAAAGTTCGCTTACAAAATTCTTTTCATCACAATCAAATTCAAAGATACATCAAGGTTGCCATTGAAGAATCAAGTAATTACAATAATTCAAGATTTTCCTAAGTTTAAATATTTCCAAGCTCTTAAGTTCGATCCCTCCAAGACTCATTCTTCTTCAAATCTTCAAGCTCGCCCTAGCCATTACCCCGGCTTCATCTTTAAATTGTTCTCTCATCCTTCTTTAAGCTTTCTTCTTTGATTTTTCAATATCATCCATCAAGTTCATGAGACAAGAAAGAGAATGGGTTAGCAATCATCAAAACTTGAACAACAAACAAGGAATTTTCACAAAGAGTGATTTCATCACTAGGGTTTGTGTGGGAATCATAATTAGGGGTGGTTTTCGGATCATGTTAAAAATAACAAAGGCCTCATACTTTGTTTCAACAAAAGTCAGAATTTCAATGTTTTATCATGGGCCTATTTTCTCCTCTTGCAAATCACAAATCCCGAATTTGGTTCACAAAAAAAGGTTTAAAGAAGAAGTATTGCAAACTCAGTCTAATAAACAGTTGCAACATTGCACTCAATTCGAAAGATAAGGACAAATAATAACATCACAGTCTAATAGGCCCAAAGTTCACACCTCAGCATAAAGGCTTATCACAACATAGCAGAAAAATAATAAAGCAACAAGTCAAAAGCATCATAGTTCATCCCACATTCACAAAATCACGATTTCAACATCACAGGGCCAACACACAAGCAAGAGCAATAAATAAACAATCAAAGGCAAATCCCATTTTGGAAAGTCACTTAAGCCTGTAATCAGAAACACAAACCACAGCTAAACCTTAAAAATTTCTCAGCTATATAAGCATTGAGTGCACAAGTTTCATTGAGAGAGGAAACTGTTCATATTACACAGCCGTAAAGCTCACAAACCCTAAACCAGAAGCTTCATCACTTTCCTATCAGAACTAACCCTTCAGAAATTGAAAGTTTCATATAGCATAAGATAGGGATTCTTTCGGACAAATAATAGACACAACAAGAAAAACGAACTCACTTGAACATACTCCAGTTGCCACTCGCTTGCACCGCCATTGGAAAGGGCCTTTTTCATCGTTGTTCATCAATTTTGTCGCCATTGAAGGTTGTTCTTCACACCGAGAAATTGTATCCTCTCTTTTGTGTTGTTTCTGTCTTGGTTTGTTGATTTGAGATTAGGGTTTCAAACTCCTTTTGTAGATCTGCTTTGTTTTGTTGATTTTCTGGAAGAAAAAAAAGGTTTTGAGATTAGGAATTAGAAGAGGAAAACGATGATGATCTAAAGCCTGTATGGCGGCGCCGCCGTGGATCTTCAAGATCGCCTCCGTACTCCGCCTCCTTGTTCATCCAAGCCACTGCTTATGTTCTTCACAACAATTTTGTTTGATTTACTTTTTGAGTTTATTTTGTTTGTTTGATACTTGAGATAGAGAATGAAGGGTGGAGTAGAGCGAGAGACAGCGGATTTAATTGAGGAATAGAAGTTTTCTTACCTTTAATATTTTCTTAATACACATCTATTATTATCAATTATTATCAATCTATTAAAAGTAAAGTACCTGGAAATTCCAAGTCTAACCTTTTGATTAGATGTTATAACTTTTCTTACTCCAAGGGTATAATAGACTAATCAACACTATGCTGTTACCATATTCATTTGGCATTTAATTTTGCTGACATGTCAATCTATCATAATTTTACACTATTTTTTATTTATTTGATTTATTAATTTATTTTATTTATATTTGAATTTTATTTATATTTGAATTCCAATTCCAATGTTTCATTCACGGTTAATTTATTTATATTTGAATTCCAATGTTTTTTTTTGACAGAATTTGAATTCTAATGTTTGACTCACGGTTAATAAGGAAGGAATTGGAATGGCAAAATTAGATCTATTATAATTAAATGGAATATTATTCATTGCATGATTTAAAAATATCCACTATTTATCATTACACTACAAGATTAAATGTATATTATTGGAATTAGAATGGATTATTTTGATTTTCCCATGCACACTCATATTATAGCTGCTACGTACACTGGGTTTTGAAATTATAATTATTCCACTAAACCCTAATCACGTTTTTTGTTGCAAGATTTAAATTGGCAGCACAAGATGAACAACCATCATAAATGTTGAGTTCTTGAAACGGTAAATCTATACAACCAAAGAAATCATTTTTCCCAAGATGCAACAAATAACTCATTCACCCAACTCTATTAAAACACAAATCAGAAAACCTAATTTCATCTTCTTACCTAATTTCATCTTCTTCCTGCGCCGCTCCATCTCTTTTCATTCTTCTCTCTTTGTTGCTACCAATTTTGTTTCGTTGTAATCCCAACCATCTAATATTCTCATCCTAACCTGTTAATTTATTTGTTTCAGACGTTCAAGCGTAAGAATGGTGGTCGCAACCAAGACCTCTGAATCTCAACAACATCAATAACCAACAACACCCGTTATAGATCTATAAAAGAATTTCCTTCAAATGCAATTTTTAACGTTAATTTGATTCATACATATGTAAGTGACGAAGGTGAGTGATTGAAAGTTGAAACTGAAATGTAGTTTGGAATATGATATTTTATGTTGTATTCTTTTCGTTTTCAGGGTTGTCTTACTATTTCTCCTTTTCCAAAAAAAAAAAGCTTAACTTGACACCTAAAATGGGATATCTTTATCTTTAGGTTTGAGAGTTGCAAAAGGGGATTTTTGAGCTTGCATGTGACGAACAACACAACCATGATATTGTTTATTTTTTTGCTGTTAGGTATGTTTTTTTTATTCAGATTTTATTTCTCAATTTTTTTAATTAAAATATGAGGTTGAGTTTTGCTTACTATTATATTTATTTGTATCTAATTGAGATTTTTGTATTTATTTTCTTGATTTAATCGGTTCTTCTTTTGGAATATGTATGGATATGGAGGCTGATAATTGATTTCACACTTGAATCAGTAGGGGACCAATCAACAAATTGAATAACGGATTGTTTCATAGTTTAATTTTTATACATTGATACGTAAAATGAAATTATGCTGATTGCGATTTGATTTTGTCATGTGAAAACAGGTTTAATATAGTCACAATCTGTCTTAACAAGGAATTATCAAACTTTACCTCATGGTCGATTCAAGCATTTGTTTTCGAGGTTGAAGATAGAGAGAGGATTAGTGGTTCGGCTTATGGGGGTCAACAACCAATGATCTTCCTAAACTCACTGTGTGCAATGATGGACAGGGCTGTCACCGGCCTTCTCCCATGAATTCAAATTGGCCTGAAGTTTATGGCGTGGCTTTTTATCATGCCCAAGAAATAAACAGTTTGTTTTTAGTTTTAATGCTTTATAATATTATTATTTGCAGAGTTGTCTTAGCATTTTAAGTGCCAATATTCACCATGGTCATGGCTGAGTGACCATTTGCTTCTCTAATTTCACAAACAAAAATATTGCTAAAGAAGAATTGGAGACTGCCACAACAGAACCAAAGACCACTATTTTAAATCTACTTAATCGAGTCGATTTTCACATTTGATTCATCATCAAAGCCAAGTGTTAACTTATATTTTCATTCAAGTTATTTGATAGTTAACCTTATAATAGTAAATATATGTTCAATATGGTGCAGATGATTTGATTTCCCGAGCATTTGATTTCCCGAGCATTTGATTTCCATCTACAGCCCTAATTGAAGAATAGGAAATTGAAACCATTGAATTTTATGCTTCCTCAAGGAATATCAATGGCTCTGATTATATACTAATTGTATTTTCTGACAGATAGCAAATGCAAATGTCTCATTGCAATGTTTGGAGGAACTGTTTTTGGAAGAGAAACGAGATTTTGATGAACATGAGGATAGTCAAAGGGATGAGACTCTTATTCACACGAAGTTCTATATGTTTTTAAGGGTCCAAGAGTAGCGGGTGTTGCTGAAGTTCACTACCAATTTCAGAAGAACCATAAGCAAGGCAATAATTATCTAAGATGTATAAGATGATAAAACCAACGTTGATATGCGATCCTTTTCTGGTTCTATAGAAGAATGTTTTTAACAAGATTTGATTCAAATTATGTATATGTATATTATTATTGCTTTCACATTTTGTATGTCATATCAACATTGGTTTTGGCATAATATATTTTTCTACTGCAAATTATGTTGGCCTATGTTTTAATGGAATTTATTTTACACCAAATTCTAAGTTCTTTTGAATGTAGCATTGCCTCTAGCAAACACACTACTCTAAGTTTTGTTCAATTAACATATTTACAATCTTTTTATAATTCTAATTTATTTTGAATCGAAATTATAATTCTCATTTGTCGTGAAATTTGAATAAATTTTTTATTTTGTATTGATATATTTTTATTTTTAATTGCTATAATTTTAGAAACAAATATTACAATTTTTAATAAAATATTTACGATTTATTTTTTTAAAGTACGACTAATTAATATATTTTTATACAATATTAAAAACAAATATTACAATTTTTTAATCAAATATTGGAGTACCATTTAATTCGATACTTTACCAATATATCTTTTGAATGGAGACATTATTATCATTTATTTTTATTATACTTATATGGAAATTATTTTGAATGGTGACATAAATATATTTAATTTTTATATATGATTTGATTCCATAAAATATTATGATCAATAAAATTTGAATTCTCTTTTAATATTATAGGTTTGATACTGTTTCATATTGTAGGAATATTATATACATTAGAATATATAAAGATACGAAAAAAATTAAATCAAAACTTTACAAATATATCTTTTGAATGGAGGTATTAATATTATTTATTTTTATTATATATAGAAAATATTTTGAATGGTCACATTAATACATTTTATTTTTATGATTTGATTTCAAAAATTTATGATCAATAAATTTTGAATGGAATTATAATTTAACCAATAAAATTTTCTACCGACTTCTAAATATATTTGTGTATATTTTTTGAAAGGTTACATTTATATTCTTGAAAAAAATAATGTAGTTTAAAGGATGTATTGTTAACTATAAATATATTGTTAATAAAATTAACAAAAAAGTATATTATAAATATATAAAAGATAAAGTAAATAAGAACTCTAATGTTTATCTTAAATATTTAATTTATCATTCTATAAATGTAAGAATAAATATTATTTTGTAATTATTTAGATCCTTATTTGACCTAAAATAAATTATTTCAATTTCTATAAAAAGGTTAATAAAACAAAATAAAATCAATTGAGATTTGATAATTATTTTAAGTTTATGAAATAACTAAAATATATCATAATCTTTTCAAATTAACTTTATAATTGTAATCATGATAAAAAATATTAAATGGTAATCATGAAAATTTAATGATAAATGATAATCATAAAAATTTATGATAAAATAAAAAATTATTGATGCAATCATTTTAATAAATTAAATAATTTATAATTAATTTTATAAAGGTGAATAAATTACAAATAATTTTATAAATGTAATAAATTAAACTATTTAAAAAATTATTTATATCAATAATAGTAAATTACATATATTTTAATAATGGACACACGAATTCAACATGCTTATAAACCGGAAAAAAGTTACAATAATTATAAACATGAATAAGTTAATATCATTTTATATAAATTAATGGTATAATATAATGTATTAAATATTTATATATTACTTTATTAAATAAATTTATTTCATGAAATTAATTTTATATAATATCATTAATATTTAATTATTGAAAATTCGCAATAAACTGAAAAATATTTATTACAAATCGAATATAATAAAACATAAGAAATAAATACATAATTTTGAAATGTTATATATGATTCATTATAATAATAAATGTTAAATTATTATTTAATATTATAATAAATTTTCCGATATTCTTAGATTTAATTTATTCTTTTTCCCGTATATAATAATAATATTATATTATTATTTAATATTATAATTTTTGATTGACAATAATAAATTCATTTTAATTAGTTAGACATTAAGATAATAAATTTAATATATATCACTAATACACGATATTTATTTATAAATGTAATTAACTAAGAGACACATATTTATCACAGTTGAATAAATAAATTTAAGATGATATGGTAAATATTTATTTTTACAATTATTTTTATAAACTTAAATAACTTACAAATATTTTTATAAACGAACAAAATTCAAATATTGAAGTAATTGTTTTTAACATGAATAAGTTAAAATGTTTTTATAAATTATCACACGGGTTAAAGACACTTATAAACGAGAAAAGGTCTACATATTAATATAATTAATTTTACAAACTAAAAATAAATTACAATAATTTTTATAAACATGAATAAATTATAAATATTTTTATAAACCGGAAAAATTCAAGTATTGATACAATTATATTTATAAAAGAGTATAAGTTTAATATATTTTTATAAATAGACACACGCATTCATTTTTATAAACGAGAATAATTTAAAATTATTTTTATAAATGAGAAATTCAAATTTGATAAATTGTTGAAAACACATATCCCAATTTGTTGGAAAAGTATCAAGATGTTGAATTCTTACAAGGAAAGGCTATTCTTGCTTCAACCATTGAAGTTGTGGACAAAATCAATCATTATGTATTAGACTTGATATCAGGTACATGTGTTTTATATTTACTGTATTATTACATTCATAATATATATATATATATATATATATATATATATATATATATATATATATATATATATATATATATATATATATATATATATATATATATATATATATATATATATATATATATATATATATATATATATATATATATATATTTAAGAACATAGTTTTACTAATTTATTTATGTTTTGCTTTTAAACTTTTTTTTAGGAGAAGAGAAAGAGTATTTGAGTTTTGATTCCATTGATAGAACAGATTCAAGTTATACTGAAGCATATGAAGTTCTAACTCCTGAATTTCTCAGTAAATTAAGAACGTTAGGGCTTCCCAATCATAGGATCAAATTGAAGGTTGGTACACCTATTATGCTAATGAGAAATTTGGACCAAGCCGATGGGTTGTGCAACGGAACAAGATTAATTGTTACAAGATTTGCAAATCATGTCATTGAGGCAAAAATCATGTCTGGAAAGAACATAGGTAACATTTTTTACATTCCACGAATGTCTATGTCACCTTCTGATTCACCTTGGCCATTCAAGTTGATTAGGAGACAATTTCCGATTATTGTCTCCTATGCAATGACAATTAATAAGTCACAAGGTCAATCTCTTGATAGTGTTGGATTGTATTTTCCTACTCCTGTGTTTAGTCATGGTCAATTATATGTTGCAATTTCAAGAGTTAAGAGCAAAAGTGGGCTAAAAATCCTAATTCATGACAAGGAGAATGTACCGTGTTCTACTACTACTAATGTTGTGTACAAGGAAGTCTTTCAAGCACTTTGATAGTTGGTAAACTTTATATCTTATACTTTACGATTCAAATTAAAAATCTATTTTGAATTAAAATATATAGTATGTACATTTTCCATGTATTTCAAGAAGTATATAATTTTTCCTATTTGTTCATGCAGACGTGATTTGTTGATAGGACCGACGCTTGCTACAAATATGGAGTTAAATGCCAACATGGTTTACATGAGATATATACTCAACTGAAAACATGGTAACATACTTAATAATTTAATAATCTATAAATGTAATGTGAATCCAGACGAGACCCGTGCGATAGCACGGGTTTGTTACTAGTTAACAATAATCTGTTCTTTTTTATTATTACTATGTTGGTTTGATTGGTTGGTGCAGTGGTGACAAGTTTCTCCACCATTGGGACACTTGTCGTTGTTCAGGTGGTAATCTCTTGATTTCGTGTGCATGTTTCTGTCATCCCTACCATGAACCCTTGTTCTCTCAACCTTTATATCTTCATCAGGAAATCATCAACATCATCCAATGTTCCAAATCCGCTAGCCTACGGTGAACCTTCACTAGTTGAACGCACCAGATTTCACTGGTCTATAGTTTGGCCTGGGTCTCACTATGCTATTCGCACCCAATTACTGTTACTTCCAGGCCATTTCTAAACTTTCTCTATTTCTTTTTTATTTCTTTTACATATTTATTTATTGTTATTTTGCTTATTAATTTATTTTTGATATTATAGTTGAATTTGTAAATAGATTAATATTGTTTTAAATAATTATTAGTTTTAAAATAGTTTTTATTTGACATTATTAATTAAATTATTAATTAATTTTATCAAATAAAAATAGTATTAACTCAAATAATTATTTAATAGTTTGGACTTGTATTGTGTGATTAAATTATAGCTTAGGTGTTTATTTCTTATGTCATCCCCATTCATAAATTTGTACCCTCTATTACCGAAGCGTTGTAATAGCGTAGAATTTTATTTTCCGCACTTTACCGCTTTTACTTATCATTGTATAGTAATTAGGCGTGTATGGCAAGATTTTAAATCAACCGCTAGATAACCCTAATCAAGACAAATTAACTGAAATTAAAATACTATTCACACACGCACCTCTAAGGTGACCTTGTTTGTTGCCTTCGAATAAAACAGTCATGTCCCTCGAACGTGGGACGCTTTAGTAAAGACCATTGATTAAAAAAAGATCGGAGTCCCTCGACGACCCTTCGACGTTGCCTTCGATAAAAGATCTTAGTCCCTTATGAAAATTGCTAAAGCGTCCTACAAGTTTCCTTTTGTGACTGTACAATGACTCACGTCTGTCGCTCATATTATACGATAGGGCTTTCTACTAACTAATAGTATGGTAGCACTATCAAAAGGAGGAGGAAAAGAACAAAAACCTTTTGAGTATGTAGATCTCTCGTAATCGCTTGCTCACAAACTAAAACAATTTCTACGTCTCACATTTTCAAAAACAACCACCTACAAAAACGCTTTATAAACACTCTTGAGGACTGACACAAGGGTTATTATAAAGCAAATTTCCTTACATTGGCATTTTCAAAAACACTTTTCACAAAAAACAACACTTCCTTTTAATAAATATTTTCAAAACAAACATTTTGTATACGTTCTCAACGATACGAGAATCATTACAAAATTGTCGCACTTAGGCATTTTCAAAATATTTTCAAACATACACAAACACAAAGCATTTCAAAAAGTGAGCTAGCGATTAAGAGCCCGTAGATAACTACGAATGAAAAGGGTTCTAACACCTTCCATTTTCATAACCTACCCCCCTTATTGAGAAAATTCTCAAAAGGTCTTTCCTGTTTTTTTCACCCTTTCCTTTATCGGATAAAAGAAAAGTCAATGGCGACTCTTGCTATCTGCAACACTTGTGATAACGCAAAACCAAAAGTCAGTTCTCCCATCGTATTACACAAGGCATGGAGAAAAAAGAGGAACACAATAATAACACAAGGATATAACATGGAAATTCTAAAATTAGAAAAGAAAAGAAAAACTACAGCTATTATCAAATGACAACCAAAGAATAATACTATGTGAAAATTGTTACAACACATAATTTACTCTCAACCACCCTATGGCCCTCAATACACCCACACTCTCCAAAGTAAATATTTAACAACAAATCACAACACTCTAACACAAGAGCATAAGAGAAAAATCAAATACAAACTTAAAATGTTTTTGACTAGTGCATCTTGTAAAGAAAAACTTGAATCCTATATATAGCCTTGGATTCCCTCTTCCATCACTAAACTAAGTGATGCGGGACTTATAATAACTTTAATCCTATATATAGCTTTGGACACCCTTTTCCTTCACAAAACTAACCGATGTGGGACTTCTCTAACATGTATATTTTCCACCAACCCTAACATAAAGCTGTAATCAAATTCTACTATAACTTAAATTAAATTCAAATATCAAAAAAATCTTTTGTTTCATATTACAACCTCAAATTAAATTAAAAAAATGATTATAATGCCACTGAATAATTTTAAATTTCAATCAAACAATTGAAAATGACAATCTCCAATTAAACAGTCTTGAAACTGGGAAAAAAAGGAAATGGTAGCAATGAGAAGGCGGTGAGGCAGAGGGTCACCATGAAGAACAAAAGTGTTTTCTGAGACACACCAACTTCCCTCCACTTATTAAAATGAATAAATCGAATGTATAAAACTTAATAACATTCGGATGTCACACATCTCATTTCACAACTTGTTCTGTAATGCATAAAATTTAAAATAAAACGTTTAACACCCTTCATCGCATGCTCACCTTCACGTATGGTATCATTGCATCATAATTTATCAAAAAAAGCATGCATCATAAATCAAATAAGACTCATAAAAATGCTTTATCAAGCTGGGGAAAATGCAGTAAAAGTCTCTGCGAAATCAACAAAAGCAATCAACCATCACGAGTATAACATCTAACTCTGTAATTAACATATAAAAAATAGAAGTATCATTCGCCCCGCCCAGTGTTACAGATCATAGTATGTAATCTACAGACGCAAAACAAAAATAAAAAAAGAAAAGTCTCACGCTATCTTTCCACCCTAAGTAGCTACTCAGTTACCTACTTATTTATAATCCATAGAGGAGCATATACAACAACAACAACAAAGAGGTTAGAATACATTCAAATAATAAATGGTGCATAAACAATCAGAGTAGATTTACTACATATCAATTCACACATATGTCAAATATGCATCACAACAACAAGTATTCATAATTCACACATATCATAATCATATGACTTTATTTATGCAATGTGACTCATAACACATCAACGACTCATATGCATGTGGTATCGATCTCAATAATGGTTCTTATCATGAACCGAGTTCCATCTGTTGAACTCTTGAGTCCTACACCGAGATCCAAGCCCCACACTGAGCTTGGGACAAGTCACAAGTCCCCTCACAGAAACATATAGCCCGCCTCTTCAACCAACAACAACAACAAAAGATGCATGAATGAATGGATGCATCATCACAATAACTTAACAACATATAACAGTATCACTTTGAACCGTATAATTATTTCACAACAATAATAGGGTATTCTCC
This sequence comes from Vicia faba, assembly GCA_948472305.1. Taxonomy (NCBI): domain Eukaryota; kingdom Viridiplantae; phylum Streptophyta; class Magnoliopsida; order Fabales; family Fabaceae; genus Vicia; species Vicia faba. The sequence continues at coordinate 1,409,664,109 of OX451739.1, forward strand.
ACACTGAAACTACATATCTTAACTCAAACATGTTATCAATACATAAATATCAACTCATCTTATACTCACAATAACATATACTTAGTCATTTATAACAATTAGCCAGTTTTTCGTTACCGATAACTATTACAAAAACGACAAAACTCTAACTTTCATATCCTTCTGGACACATCTAGTCCCTTCGAATACCACCAAGAAATATGCACTCTCATCAGCTTCCCAATGCTTCAAACTACTTCTTGTTTGGACTTACGGATTAGAAGTTATGATCAAAATAATCGGCTGACCAATCAATTGTTGCCGAGGACCAATCAAATTGTTGTTAACTTACTTGAAAAAACCATTGGATCTAAACTCTAGTGTTGAGATTTCAACAGGAAAAGTTTATTGGTTTGACAAGGTTCAAGCATGTTGTCGAAGTCTGCTCACATTTTATAGTCTAAATGCTAGGTTTACTAGCATGTCATATTGTGTCTATTTGTTATGCTCAATTGTTTAAGTTATCTTGTAATGGGTTTGTGTCTAAAAGCCCATTAGGTTAGTATGTTAGGTTTCTTATAAATAGCATACTAGTCTCTCGTCATTGTATACTGCAAATGGTAATTTAGAGTGACAGAGGTTATTTGTTATTCTATAACACTTGTAATTTTGTTTCAAAGAGATAGTAATGAATAGCATTTAATAACCAATTCCTTGTGTTCTTCTTGCTTTCCTGATTCCTAATTTATGAATTTCTTGTCTTAAAGAAACCTGTTATACTTTATTCTTGGCATCATTTTCACAACAAATTAGTGCGGTGAGTATGGAGAAGATGTCATCAACAAAGTATGAGATTGAAAAGTTCACTGGAGTGAATGATTTCGGTCTGAGGCGCTTAATGATGAAAGCTCTATTGGTTCAGCAGGGTTGTTTAGAAGTGTTGAAGGGAACCGCAACCATGGGCATTGTGTTGAAGGATAAAGAAGAAACGAATTTGGTAGAGAAAGCCTATAGCGCCATCTTATTGAGCCTTGGTGATAAGGTTCTTTGAAAGGTGTCGAAGGAGACGACAACGTCAGGTCTATAGGAGAAACTAGAAAGTTTGTACATGACCAAATCGTTGGTCAATCGCCTCTACCTGAAGCAAGCTTTGTATTTATTATAGATGAGTGAATGCCAAGTCCTATCAGAGAAGTTGGATATGTTCAACAAGTTCATTCTTGATCTTGAATATATCGATGTCAAAATAAAGGATGAAGATCAAGCGTTGTTACTATTGTGTGATTTGCCCACAACACATGCTCACTTCAAAGAAACTCTCTTGTATGTAAGGGAGTCGCTGACCTTTGAAGAAGTTCAATCAACCTTATACTCTAAGGATTTGAACAAACGAAAAGAGCACAAGCAATCTTCGACTGGTAAAGGTTTTTCAATTAAAGTGAAACTCATAAAGAGGGATGGAAAGTTTGACAAGAAGATGGGTAAAAGTCAACATAAGTCTTATAGTGGTGATGCATCTAGTATTCAATGTTATTACTGTAAGAAGGAGGGTCATACAAGAAAGGTATTCCATGAATGCCTAAAAGATCATGGAAGTATGGATCATGGCAACGCAACAATTTTTCAATATCATTTCGACTCATCTGATGTTCATGTGGTTTCAAGCAACGACTCAAGTAAAGAGTGGATTATGGATTCAGGTTGCACTTGGCACATGACTCCAAACAAAGACTTGTTTGAGGAACTATGTGATTAAGATGGTGGACTTGTATTGGTTGGAAACAACAAAGCTTGCAAGATTTTAGGTGTTGGATCTATGATATTCAAGCTCCATAATGAGTCAATAAGGTTGTTGATAGAAGTCAGGTATGTACCTGATTTGAAGAGAAATTTGATTTCTCTAGGTGAATTTGACAAGAAAGGATATGTTTTCCAATAAGAGAAAAGTATCTTAAGAGTCGTGAAAGGGTCGAAGGAAGTATTTAGAAGCATGAAGAAACAAGGCTTGTATACCCTTGAGGCTGAAGTTGTAAGTGGTTCTGCAGATGTTACATCCACGAAACCTTTGTCGAAGATAGAAATTTGGCACATGAGATTGGGCCATGTCAGTGAAAGGGGTTTGGTTGAATTGGGGGGGGGGGGGGAAATCTTCTTGGTGGAGATAAATTTTAAAAGATGGAGTTTTGTGAACCCTGTGTACTTGGAAATTCTTGCAGAGTAAAGTCCAGTAAAGGCAAACAAAGAACACATGGATCCCTTGATTACATTCTTGTTGATCTTTGGGGTCCTACAAGGTGTCCATCACATTTAGGAGCAGGGTATTTTTATCCATAGTTGAGGATTATTCTCAAAAGTTGTGGGTATTCATCTAGAAGACTAAAGATGAAACTTTTGAGAATTTCAAAAGTTGGAAGACTCTGGTCGAAAATCAGACCGACAGAAAGCTCAAGAGGTTAAGAACTGACAATGCCTTGAATTTTGCAATGAGGCATTCGAAAGTTTTTGTGCAGCCTGCAAGACACAAAACTACTGCAGGTACTCCATGATAAAATGGTTTGGATGACAGGTTTAATCGAACCATTTTGGAAAGAGTTAGATGCATGTTAACTAGTGCTGGATTAAAGAAGGTGTTTTGGGTAGAGGTTGTTTCGACCGTAACATGTCTGATAATCAGATGTCCTTCAATTATGTTAGATATGAAGACACCCTAAGAAGTTTGATCGGGACATCCAACATATCTCTATAAACTTAGAGTATTTGGTTGCGTATCCTATGCTCACATTAGGAAAGACAATGTCAAACCTAGATCTCTGAGATGCACGTTCATGGGATACCCTGAAGGAGTCAAAGTTTATAGACTATAGTGCCTAGAGCCAGGTAACAAGAAGTGTATCACCAGCCGGTATTATGTTTTAAATGAATCTGAAATGGCTTTTAAGAAAACTGATGACATTGGTCGAAGTACAGAAATATCTGAAGAAGAGCTGGAACAAGAAGATATTCCTGTTAACGTGGAGCATGTCGATGCTGAATTTTGTATCCCAGAACAAGTCGAAGAATAAGCACAAGATGCTAAAGATACTGAGGAAGTTGAGGAAATTATGGATGACTACCTGTTGTCAAGAGATAGGCTAAGAAGAGTCATCAATCTACCTCAGAGACTTGGGTATACAGATCTTGTAGCTTATGCCTTAATCTCCACAAGTAAGGTTCTAGATGAAGAACCTAGAGACAATATGGAAAATTGATGGGATGTTTCGCAAATATACAAAATTATTAGAGTAATATAAAAGATTGTTGAACCCACGGAGACCAAATTATCAATCTATCATTACTAACTGCTATGGCGTTTATCTAAGGCTAATAAAATAATGATTTGAGTTGTGCAAATAAAGTAAATAAAAAGGCTTAAACTAACATCAGAAAAGCAATATTGGAATATAGATCTCATTAATTCGTTGGTACTCTTGTTGTTCCTAAATTGAACTTCTATTGGACAATATTTTCTACTTTGAAATGAACTAATTGAATAGGAATTGTTGCCTTCACGTATTTAGAAAAGAATTTTACACTCTAAATTATACCATCCATTGTCACAGTGGTGGAGCATTTTGTGTTAAAGAAATAAACTTATTAAAAGAAATTAGAATCTTAACTTAATCGAAAAGTTATTTTGGTTGAAAAATGAAACTTTAAAGGGTTCCCGATGGTCATAACAACAAACCATACCTTAAACTTATAAACGCATCCAAAAATAAGTTTAAAAAGTACTTTATTAAAATAAAAAATTTCCTAATTAACTAACAAATAGATTTCGCGTTTTTATCAGTTAAAAACTAAACAACCTAAATCTTTGGTACCAGACGGCTTTCGATCTTACCTGATGTATAAATGGTTCTACTTTCGTAGCAACCGAAAAAAATTAAGTTTAGAAAGGTTGTGATTAAAACCAAAAACAATCCCGAAAGAATTTCTCTAGGAACAGTTATTTAGAGTATCGTCAAATCAACAATCCTCATATTCCAACAAATATAAAATCATCTAGACATGATTATAACATAAATTAAAGCGATTGATTCGATTATGTGAGTAAAAACAACAAACATAGTAAAGACAATTAAAAGAAAGGTAGAAGAAGATTGTGAGAATAAATAAAAAGGAGATTAAATAAATAGTGCAATAAATAAACCTGCTTCGGAGAGACTTTAATCTGGTACAGGAAGGAAAATAGTAAAACTTGAATGCGAAAGACAAATGAAGAAAAGATTAATGCTTCAAAATAAATATTTCTCCTAACTTGATTATAAACCCAATCAACGGTGCGATAACCCATCGATGTGAAGAGTTAATATCTTACAAAATTGATAGTATTTATAATAAACCAAAGCCCTAAAAATCATGTTGGTTGTTGCATAAAGTGTGGGAGAATATATTGGAGAGGAAAGTGGATTCATGGAGACCAAGCGAAACCTATTTCAAATTGCTTCTCATCATCAACGTGTGGCGGTCACCACGGACCTCATGGTGAATGACATGCTTCAAAGTGGGCTTGACTTGGTATTTTGACACATAAACATGGACCACTCATGGCCACCTGCCTGGTAAACTCCATGGTGGTCGCCACGAGTGCAGAATGCTCCATTTTATCTGTTTTTCATCCGTTTTGCTTCGATTCTCTGCATATGAATCTAAATTGGTAAAATATCTAAAACATACACAAATACCAACATAAAAGAGGAAACGCATCACAAAACGATAACAAATTATGCACAAATCGAGTGAAATAATCAGTTTAATTTAGTGTCATCAAACTATCCCACACTTGAACCATTGCTTGTCCTCAAGCAAAATAAAAGTGAACAGTGATACTAAAATAACTTTGGGCTTAGAATACTTCTTTTCGGACAAAATTATATCAATAGGTACTAAATCATAAAAACAATAACATCATAATAACATGTTCTGCATTTTTTAGAGCATAAGTCTCTTTCCTATACAAACCAATCTGAATCATGTCATTATGCTTAAGCCTAACTTACTCAGCCCGTTTTACATCATTTTTCATTCAGGCGCAATCGCATTAATCCTGTTATCCGTACATACTCATAGTAAGGCGATCAGTTAGTGATTTTGATCTTTTTTCACAGGTTTCTGGTAATTTTAAGTGGTGTAGCCCCTTTGCTTATCCAATTGTAGTTGTGGGGGATCGGACAATAATCCTCCCTACCAAGTTCAGTACCAGAAACCATCTAAACCAACCAACAACGGATCTTTCTCTATTTATGTAGGTACCACAACCGTTGGGCTAAATGACTGGTTGATGGTCACCTAACTTAGAGGGAACATTCCCTATTTTCAATTTAATCATAGTAGATAAGAAAATTAAGATCATTCACTTATATTCATCAGCTTTCTCATGTAGAGTATGCTTAAGCCGGAGCCGATTGCTAAAATAAGCTACTCAAGAATTTTATTTTTGGGAGAGAATTCAAGGCTAAGGCATAATAACTATCCAGATTGATTTTTATACTTAAGATACTTACAATGTTAATACGAAACTGATATTTTAGGAAATTTCCCAAGTATCCACAACTTGTCTTAAACTTGTCTAATAGCCCACAAATTAAAAATAAACATTGTCTAATTTTGCCAAAAAATTTCATTATAGCTCAAGAAAAGGGAAATATATAATGAACAACAAAAGCATACAAAAAGACTTGATAGAACATGAATGACTCGATAAAAACAAAATAAATCTAAAAGAAAAACATTAGAAAGCAATAAAGAAGAGCATGAAATCTGTCTAGAAAGCGAGTAAAATTCCCCTCCCACATTTAGATCGAACATTGTCCTCAATGTTTCAAACCAAGGTGAAAAAGAGAAGCAAGAACCTAGTATGCTCTATTTTGGGCTCGCGGGGGAACCTCTCCCCTATCTTGGATCAAATCTCTGAGTTAAGTAGAGCTCTCTATATGTGATGCTAATGCCGCATTTGACTATTTTAAGTCCCGAATTTGTCCCAAAATTGGCGCCTGAATCACATGTGTGAGATTTTTAGTAGAGGTCAGATGCTCGATCGCAGCCTACTGGAGATGGGTACTAGCAGCCTGTGTAAGCTTAGCCTATAGCATCGACTTTATGGATATTTGAGTCTGAGCATGCGACTCTCGCATATATGCCCATATATCATGTTGATACCTCTATAATATAGCATAGTTCATATCCAGAGGGATGACTTCATCCTAGGCCCTACGACTCGAACTGATACCCATAAAATGGTTAGAAATATGTGATATATGGTGTGGATCAAAAAATAGGTTGGTGGAGAGCGACGGGTAGGTGAAACATGTTTCTTCATGTTCAACTCCTCATCAGTATCATTACCTGCTTCTGCATTAGCAGGAACTGTTGTGGGTAAGGGGTCAGTATACTCAAAAGCATCAATATTATAAGTCCAATTGGCCCTTACTCGCACATTAGTACGTGAAGGTCATGGCAGAACTATACTCTTAACAACTTCATTATGAATCATAGGGTGGTTCCCGCCCTCCTTACGTTTTCTACAAAACGATATATTTTTGGCACATTCAATATCAAGAGTGCGGGGGAGCAGAGTCTCAAAGTTATCAATGCCAATTGCATGGGCCAGGGAGGAAATCAGGTCTCCAAAAAATATAGGACCTCTCTTAGCAACACCTACTTTCATGTGAGCTATCATGAAAGGTGTCGAATTTACCTGTCTTCTCGCAAGAGCAACCTGCAAATAAAACATTTCCTTCGCATTTGTTTTATTAGTGTTATCCAGACCAAAAATAGTGTCTGCCAATATTTGGAGAAAATAACGGATGGTCGGATTATGGATTGTGGAAGCATGGTTCCCCTTAAAAGAATTAGTTTTCAGACTTGTAATCTCCCTCCAAAATACTAAAGCCTCATTTCCCTAGTCCAACTCAAGTGGAGCCTCACAGGGTATTCCATCCTCATAGGAAATTTCTAACAAGCCTACAATTTCATCAGTAGTAAATTGATATTCATTATTAAACATGTGAAAATATTTGGTGCCTACAGTGCTTGCAGACTCAGGTCAAGTTTTATAAATTAGTGAACTCAGAAATTATCGTGTTAATAATTCATAGGTGGAGTCTCCCCGTTCAAACAAACTTCTTAATACTAAGTTATCAACTAGATAATAAACATAATCATAAATGCCTAAAGTACGTAGACATGGGATATCAGAATACCTTGTGGGAGTAATGTCTCGGTCTGACAGTGATGCAAACTTTTCCGTATGACGCGTTCACGCGGTTTCTGCTTAGAAAACAGTCTCGAAGTTTTATTCTGCCATTGACGTGAAGAAGTAAGGTCTTAGGAAATTTCAAGTTTTTCTACAAATCAAGGGTTTATGGATTTTTAAGTGAGAAAGATGGATTTTTTACAGAAGGAAGTTGGGGGAATTAAGGGAAGGTTGAAAGGTTTTGTAAGTTATTCGAAGTAATTTGAGAGGGTGGAGTAATGGTGAATGTTAATGGAGGAAGAGAGTGGGTAGAAGGTGAAGAAAATAGTGGAAATGGTGGAATGGGGTTGTTTTCTACCTCTATTCAAGTTTGAACACAGAATGTCACGACGTTCGCCACAGGGGCTATGGCCATCACCATGCGTCATAGTTCACCGATGGGCTTGTTTTATGGAGTCTTTTAGGCTTTGTTTTAGCTTTTTGGATTTCAGACCCCCCCCCCCCCCCCCCTTTTTGCTTACATAACTAATAATAATAATCATAGCCAAGGGTTAGTTGCATAATAAGAAATAAGTTTTAAGAAACTTTTCCCAAAAACTTAAAGAAAATTAAACTAAAATAATCCCGAAAAATGTTCGAAAAAGAGATGTAAGTAAAGTTTAGGCGCAAAAATAAATCTAATAAAGGTTAGAAAATCCAATGACGGTGAAATAAATCTAATAAATGACTAAATGGACTGATAAGTGGGATCATGCATTTTATGTGGACGAGATGCATGAATCTCAGAAAGCTAGCGTTGGAGACTGAGAATCTCATGGGGAAGGAAATCGGCCTCCTCTGAATGAGTGGCATCAAAAATCATCAACCTCTATGTGATGTCTCTGATTTCCTCTCGAAGAGTAATAATTTCCTAGCACATGATGATAAGCTCACGATCTCGGTCACTTCCTTCTACAGAGCCAATGGAGGAAAAAGTAGTAGCCCTATATGAGAGGGGTAGAGGGTGATATTCTGGTGTAGGTGGGGTCGATGGCCTAAAAGGTGTTTAGCCTTGGTCTTCCAAAGAATAAATCCAATTTTCTCTATTTTGTACATTTGTTCTTTCTAGGTTTGGCAGGTAGAAGTTTTGAACGACTTCATTATCAATAAGGATTTTTTACTCAATAATCCTGAAGTAAACTCAATGTACCATGCCCTTTACAAGACAATGATCAAAGACCAGAAGTGTAAAGCTATAATAAGGTACTAAATGGGATAGCTTGTTTTATAGTCCAAGGGTGGAAGCAATTTGGGTAACAATCCCTCCTATATGGATTGGTCCTATTGAAGATAAGGCTATCTCATTTAAGTTTTCTATGAGGGAGGTTCTAGACACAACAAAATAAGTTTCCGTGATGGAAAAAAGGATAAATATTTCTTCCTCACTCACAAGCTCACTGGTGTCACTTCGACCAAAGAATGTTTGGGCCAAAATAATCTGGAAATACTTAAGTGCTAGGTTATGGATACGATTTGAAAACTGGGTGGATGGATATGGGTTTCCTTTATTGGTGATATCTTTCCATAAGGTGTTTAATTTTTCTTGTGTGTCTAGATTAACAGGAACTTCAGGTATGGCAGTGGGGTTTGTCTAAAATTTTAAGAGGTGACCTAAATCATGGTGGGTTAGCATATACTCTTTCCAAAATAGCCTAAAAGAAATTTGACCTCAACTGAATCCTCGACCTACATTCGATTTGTAAATAAGTGAGCTAAGGAACTCGAGAGTGAGCTTTCGGTAGGTGACATTCTTAGCTTATGCAATCTCTTCCTAATCTAATTGGCTACACATGCACCAAATGCTAGAATTGATTCCTTAGGCTTACATGCAAGTTGAGTTAGGGTATCTAGTGGGTAGCATAGGTCTCTCAGATTGGACTATGTAGCAGGTCCTTTGGTCATCATCCCTGAACTGAATCTCCATGTCATCGAAGTTTTGTATACTGAAAATTTGGTTAGAATAAGCTATGTAGACCAGTGAGACCTGAAATTCAAGAAATCTCACAATTTATTTTAGAATAAATAATTCACCGTGTTAAAATAATTTTTGTTTTTAAAAAGGAAAAATCATGGGTCGCCTCCCAAGCAGTGCTTCATTTCATGTCGGGAGCTCGACTAAAGATTTTGATCAAATATATTGTTTCCAAGGCCATTTATCGAGCCATCTCTCATAGCCTTCACCTTTTCTTTTCTTTTCACTAAGGAGTGGTTCATATCTTAGATATGGTGGGGTTGTCTTGGCTTTATCTTAGGCGTTGGCTTTTCAGGTTTTATGATATCTCTAGTTCTATGTTTTGCAAATTTTTCCCTTTTATGTGGGGCTTTATACCTTTCTGACTCTGAACCTATCTTAGTTTCTAAGGATTTTGGTGGAAAAAGGATTTTTGTCTCTTTTTCATTACATTCCTTCTTAATCATATCATTTCCTCCCTTAGGTGTTTCTACTGGTTTTTCACTATCTGTTGTCTTAACATCTTCATTCATTTCAGCGGGGACTCCTAAAGGTGCCTGTGAAAGTAATGATATTTTTGTCTCCAATTCCATGTTTCTAGTTACTAGAGATTTATCTAGAGTGTTTAATTTCCCAAGGGTTTCCTTGACATGAAGAATTTAATTTCTAACTTTCTTATTTTGGATAGTTTATGTTGCAACAAACCTCTGCATCATAGATTCTAGCATGGATAGGGTTTGCGTGTTAATAAAGTTCTCTACTAATATTTTGAGGTGTGACTTATAAATATATTGAGGTCCCTCAAAATACTTATAGTGACAATTGTAGGAAAATTTTGGGTACTCCATAGAAGTGTGCCTTAGTCTAAACGATGTAACAATGGAGTTACGATATTTGACATAATTGGTCCCCAGCAACAGCGTCAGAAACTTGATGGGGTGTTTCACAAGTATACAAAATTATCAGAGTAATATAAAATATTGTCGAACCCACAGAGACCAAATTGTCAATCTATTGTTACTAACTGCTACAGTGTTTATCTAAGGCTATTAAATAATGATTTGAGTTGTGAAAATAAAGTAAATAAAAGGCTTAAATTAATATCAGAAAAGCAATGTGGGAATATGGATCTCATTAATTCGTTGGTACTCTTGTTGTTCCTAAATTGAACTTCTATGGGACAGTATTTTCTACTTTGAAAAGAACTAATCGAATAGGAATTATCGCTTTCGCGTATTCAGAATCGAATTTTACTCTCTAAATTATACCATCCATTATCACGGTGGTGGCGCGTATTATGTTAAAGAAATAAAACCTATTTAAAGAAGTTAGAATTTTAACTTAATCGAAAAGTGATTTTGGTTGCAAAATAAAACTTTAAAGGGTTCCTAGTGGTCGTAACGGCAAACCATGTGTTGTACCCCAAAATTTGCCTTCTCATATTTTTCCAAGATTTTCCTCTTGCATAGGTGGTTACAAACTTTGCCTAAAGACAAGGAAATTTTTCAAATGATGTTTCTAAGTTTCCTTCTATTGGTCTGTTTCTAAGTTTCCTTCGATTGTCCTATTCCTAAGTTCCCTTCGATTGGTTTATTTCTAAGTTTCCTTCGATTGGCTCGTTTCTAAGTTTCCTTCGATTGGCTTGTTTCTAAGTTTCCTTCGATTGGCCTATTAACGAAGCTTTTTGATTGAGATCTCAAAAGTTCCTTTAGATTGGCATCTCCAAAGTGCTTTTCGACTGACATCTACATAGTGTCCTTCGAGTGCCATATACACAGCGTCCTTCGATTGACAGCTGCAAAAGGCCTTTTGATTGGCCTCATGACAAGCCTTTCAATGGGCATTGTGCCAAAGCCTTTTGATTGGTGTAGCAATAGAATTTTAGTTCACATTCCAATAAATACCCTTCGATTGGTATTTTGACAGGGGCCCTTCGAAGAACTCCCTCCAGGCCATTCGAAAGAGGCCATCAAGAGGGCAATCGGAAAATACGTCCAGGCCAGATTCTTGCCTTTGTTTGTTTACAACTCCATAAGAGCTGATTCGACCAGGGGATTCTTTTCGAATCAAGCAATCTGTTGTACCCTAAAATTTGCCCTCTCATTTTACTTAATACATACTCCTTTAAGATCCTCAATTTGCTCAAGGTTGCTCAAGAGTTGACCAGACAAACTCTCTCCTAAGACAGTGCACCTCAAAACTAGGGTTTCCATTTTCATCAAAATTGGTGAACCACAAAGGCCTCATATTCTCTCCATGGTCTTAATATGTTCCCAAGACCCTACATGTCAAGGTTCATGCCTTGCACAAGAAGTTTGCTCAGTCAACTGCTCAGATGCTTGAGAATCGACTATATTAGGTCAAAAGTCAAATGTGGCCCACATACAGTCAAACCTCAAGATTTTTGGTCAACATTAACATTTTGAAGTTACTTCCATAATTTGATCAAGGGTTGGTCATGATTCCTCAAGGAATGCTCCAAATTCATCAAAACCCAAAAGTTGCTAAATTAGGGTTTCTTAGTAAAAGTCAACCCAACTTTGACCAAGCATAACTTCTTCATACTTTATCAGAAATTTTCCATCCAAAGCTCATTTTGAATAGCATACAATTCCCTACAACTCATCTTCATCTCACAAGTTCAAAATATGCACTCATCAAAAGATACGAATTTTTACATTATGGGTCATTTTGAAAAGTCAACAAAAACACCTTTTGGGTCAAAGCTTCATACAAGAACATGGAAGATCCAATTAAGATGAAACCAAAAGGGTTGTTTATAGGACATACTAAGATTTATAAAAAGTCCCAGAACACCCTCCTAGAGTCTAAATTGAGAGAGTTATGCATTGTCAAAGTTGGCCATTTTTGGAAAATTGTCAAAAAGTCAACATTGATCAAATTTGCATTTTTTCCAAAGGGGCCCATGTTTTCTTGCTTGAAAAATGTTTCTAATAGGACCCACGACCCCTGATCTCATTCACCTTTTATTTTATTATTTTTATCATTTATTTTGATTTTTTATTCATTTAAAACAAAATAAATCAAATTAAATGGTAAAATAATGAAAACAAATCAAATCTTGAGATTTGTGTTCACATTTGGAGTCCATATACAGCTAGCATGATGATCAATTCGTGCAAGGCTCATTAGGGTTGAAAAATATTGGATTGAAGCTTTTTTTAGAAAGATATCATACATGAAGCAAATCAAATCTAATTTTCATAATTCTCAAAGATATGATACAATTTTGTTGACCTAATTCAGTCTACGATAAGTGCATAACAATTCCAGATCAAAAACAGGAGGATTGGAGGCGTGAAACAGCAAGAAAGAAACTCAAAAATTTGGAAAAAAGTGTGAGATCAAAATTCATCTTAGATCCAGGAGTTTCAAGGTTAGCAATACGTTCCTGGATATCTCAGGAAGCTTCTCCATTCATTTGCAAGGCCTGAAGCATCCAGAATCGCGCCCATCATCAACCACGGTTTGCACAAAATTTCAATTCTGATTTCTTTGATTTTGGCATCATAAGCATGTTTTGATTATACCATTGTGTTTGTATTAATGTTTGCAAGCTACCTATGTCCTTGAATTGGATTTATAGTGCAGGAATCAAAATACGCCATTGTTAGGGTTTATGAACTCGTTTTGGGGTTTTTGAATAAGGGAACAATTGGCTCTTAAGATGAGTACCATGATGATTAGGGCTTCAAGCCCAGTTGATTCATGGTCACCAATTTAATTTATCTTTCCTGTACATGATTTTTGAGATGCACAGGGTTATAGCCATAGCCAAAATCCGTAGGTAAAAGTTGTTACCTAAGTCAACAGTCCCAGCGAAGAAGACAATGGCGTGGCAAGGCGTGACTGGTCCATTCAAACTTCGTGCGTTTTTTCTGGAAGGACACTTGATTTGGTTTTTGTTTTTTTTTTTTATTATGTTTTTATTTGTTTATTATGTTTACAACTAATAATTCCAACGCAGATGGTTGGGAGGCACGCCTTTGATGCACACGTCTTGGGTTCGATACCAGGCGTGTGCATTTTATTATTTTCCTATTAATTTCAGGCCAATCCAATGCAACGCTCCCTCACACGCCTTCCATGCAACCTCAGTGCCCATCCCTTGGATGCACTACTGGCCAGATCTCACGCTTCTCCCTTGAAGGTCCATGGTGTTCCTCAAGTCAACGCTGGCACAGGATCCAAAGGTTGACCGGGCTTGATGCTTAATGGGCCAAAGATTTTCAATTCCACACCCCCATAATTGCTAGCATACAAGCCCATATTCTTCTTTTCTTTATTATTTTCTTTTATTTTAATTGTTTTGTTTGATTATTTTTTTACCAAATTAATTACTTTTTTTTTAAATCATAAAATCAATAAATCACAAAATACCAAAACAAGGTATTTTTTTATAAAATATTTATTTTAATTTAATTAGAAATATAGGTTAAGTTAATTTCTTTTATAATTAAAATCAAATAGAAACTAGGTTTTAATTGTACGATTAAATTTCTTTTTCTCAAATACAAAAACCAAAAATACACAAAATCTTGTTTTCTTTGTAAAATATTATATTTTTTATGAAATTATTTAATTTAGCTAGATTAGGTTAATTTCAATTTATTTTTCATAATTAAAAAGATTAGAATTAGGGTTTTAGGCGTACGTAATTTAATCAATTATTTTCTCAAAAATACAACCCAAATTATTTCTCAATTAGATTTTAGGGTTTTCAATTTTCTCTCGTATATAATTCGTCGCGCGCTCGTTGATTATTTTCCATTATTTTTGTAACTGCTTATTGGTTTGTAATAGTTAATCTAGGGTTTTATTTACTGTTTAAATCCCCAACTTTTGGTTATGTAATTAATCCCCCTCCCTGAAGCCTTGTAATAGCTAGGTTTTATTTTCTCGCACTTTAATTTCCGCAATCTTTAACTGTCTAGATGTATGGCTAATAGGATTGTATGGCAAGATTGTCTGGAAAATTAAAACGATAAATCACCTAATGTGCAAAGATTAAATAACTGAAACAAATCATATGCACATATTCACTCTTAGGGTTTACCTCACTTCGGTTGCCTTCGGTACACAATCATTAAGCTTAGGAGAATTTAGTGGTTGCCCTCCAGTCTAAAAAGATCAAAATGTTGCCTCGGAAAAGTTTCCTCGGAAAGATCTTAAGACTCTAGGGTTACTACTAAAGTTTTCTAACTATTACTTTAGTGATTGTACTTGTCCCTTTCGAATGTCCCTTACAACTCCAACGACAATGCTACCTATTCCTTAATAATAGGATAATGTTGTCTAAAGGAAATAGAACGAACAATCTTTTTTCGAGTAGGTAGAATCTTAAGTACTTGCTCAATGAAAACTTTTCACACAAACACCTTTCAAAACTAATTTTCAAAACAAACTTCGTCACATCCTTGAGGACTGATACAAGGGTTATCACGAAGTAAAAACATTTTCAAGACAAACACACACAAGCAATTTGAAAAATGAGCAAGTACCTAAGAGCCCGTAGATAACTACGTATAGAAAGGGTGCTAACACCTTCCCTTTCTATAATCTACCCCCCGTACTCAAAATATCTCGAAAAAAGGATTTTTCTGTTCTTTTTCCTTTTCCATGATTGGATGAAATAAAAGTCGGTGGCGACTCTTGCTTACCGCGACATTTTGCACACACAAAACGCAAAACACAAACCAGTATTAAACATTCAGTTCTTCCACCGTATCGCCAGAACTTGCGACTCTGCTGGGGAAATAAAATAAAGTGGGGTTTACCTTAGGATCTAGGTCATTAAATTGCTTCTCTTGATTGTCTTAATTGCTTTACTTTTCAGGGTTTTGTTTGAGGTTACTATAGATCCTACACCCGGATCTGGGGGCACTCATTAGGTAAACAGCAATAGATCGTGGAGACTGTACGGCATAGACCGATATGGTTTAAGAGATGGCTATGTTAGTGTGACACTTTGGTTGGTACCGGTATCCTTCGTGGGGAAACGAGGAGAATACGGGGCCGCCGCGTGGTGTCGTGAAGCACTAACGGACCTTAGAACCTTAGTTGAACAACTTGGCCATTAGAAAGTAGTGAGATAGCTGGCCTCAGTGTAGAGCTGAGAACTGGTTGATACTCGATGCTACACTCAATGAGACCAGACTTTCGGGATATTTTGGCCGCAAGAAAAGATTGAGAGCTGAAACAATGCCCGATAAAGGATGGTCAGTGATATTGAGAATCTCTAGAACCCGGATACTTTTTAGGACAGGTTTGAACCAACTAAACTTCAAGAGGGTACTACCTTTAACCTCATGCAAGCCTTAAACCTAAGGACTTTGTGTGATTTGACTGTGCTTGCTATACATATGGTTGCTATACCTATGTTTTACCATGACATCATGTATCATAATATGGCATTCATGCTTATTGCACTAACCATTTCAAAGACCAAGGGAATTTATCTTTGTTCTGTTTTGCAGATCATGGCTTCCGTTCGTAGAAACACTATCCGAATCAGCTTTGTGAAGATACCTTCCCAACTCAAAGAGCTAGCATCAAGGGTTTCTAAAACTTCTACGTTCACTAAGAGACATGGTCAACTTCTCAACCTGGTTACTTCAAACTTTGATAAAAAGATGATGAGCGTACTCTTTCAGTTCTTTGATCCCAAGCACCACTGCTTCACCTTTACAGACTATCAGTTGGTGCCTACCTTGGAAGAATTCTCTCAGCTGTTGGATATACCTATTCTTGAATAGGTACCCTTCACAGGTCTAGAAGAAGTTCCTAATCCAGAAATCATTGCCTCAGCTTTGCACCTGAAACGGGCCGACATGGTATCCAATTGGGAAACTAGAAGCGGGGTTAAGGGTTTTCTAGCTATGTTTCTGATAGACAAATCCCAACTGTTTTGGGATAACATGGATTTTCAGGCTTTTGAGGAGATCTTGGCTCTTCTTATCTATGGTTTAGTTCTCTTTCCTAATCCGGACTCATTGATAGATGTGAATGTTATCAAGATCTTTCTCTCTCGCAACCTGGTGCCTACTTTGCTCGGAGATATTTTGCACACTCTCCATACTCGTACCATGAGGAGAAGAGGGATTCTTGTGTGCTGCATGCCATTGCTATCGAGGTGGTTTATTTCTCACCTCCCTAAATCCATACTAAAGAATTAAGAAGGTTTGGTTTGGTGACAAAGGATAATGTCACTCGCTCATATGGATATTCTTTGGTGTTCTCGATCTATGGAAAACATTGATATTATTGACCGCTGCGGGGAGTACCTGTAGCGATAAAAAATGTAGCGGGGTAAATCGGAGATCCAATTATTGATTAATTCGTCTCACAAAAGCAAGAGTCGCCACCGCGCTTTATTATTTCCAAGGGAAAAGGGGAAAGAGCGAAATAAAACCCTAAATGTGCAATGTAAAATAATACTTTTTAAAAGTAATAAAATACAAGGCATTTTTGAAAAGAGATCTATGGTTCGGGGGTTGGTTATACAATGGGAAGGTATTAGCACCCAATGTATCTATAGTACTCTATAGGAACCTTTTGAAATATCTGTTTATTAAAATGTTCGTTTGATTAAAAATAAATTGTTTTGGCCGAAAAGGGGCACGGACGGGTTTTTGAAGATGCGACGACCTAATGTCGAAGTTTTGGCTTGAAAGGTATAAGTTTTGAAAAGATTGAATATTTGAGGAAAAATTGTCTTAAGTTTTAATGAAATGAAAATATTCGCGTGATTGGATTTGAGGACATGAAGTCAACAAATTTAATCATTTTTCCCTTGGATTTAGGCGTAAACGGAATAAACAAATAAAGATGAAATAATTAAACAGAAAATTATGCGGATAATGATTAAATTATATATAACTACAACAATGATTAAATAAACAGATTAAATGGTGTGAACATGCATTTTTGTATTTTTATTTAATATTAATGACGCAAGAGAATTAATTAAATAAAATGTTTTTTTAAGTTTTTATTATATGTATTTTTTTAATACGGATAAAGCAAGAGAATTAATTAAAGAAAATAAAAATGTTTTTAGTTCTTAAATTCTATCTTTTTTATATATTTGTATTAATATTAACTAAAGCGAGGGAATTAATTAAAGAAAATAAAATATTTTAGTTTCTATTTTTTATATGTTTTTTAGTATTAATATAAAATGTTATTTTAAGAGTTATTAAATAATTAAACTAACTTAAAACTTAAAAGTTATTTAACTAAACCTAATAAAAAATACTAAAATTACTAGATTAAACCTAAAGTTAAACTAATAAAATGATCCCATTATTTAAAAATGTTTTAATTAAATTATCCCTCTTATTCTTGATTAAACTTACTAATTATCTAACTTAATAAAATTCTAAAAGAAAAACTAAAGGAAAAATAAATAGAAAAAAAGTATATATAAAAAATATAGGGTAGATGATAAATAATTTATATGGGCTAAAAGGTTTTAAAGGGCCCAAACAGAAACAAGTAAAAATGGGGGGGTGCCTAAGGAAATTCGTGTGGGCTTAGGTGGAAGCAGGGTTAAGTCCATACATTCCATTTGTTTTAGGGTAAACATAAAGTTTAGTTTAGGGAAAAAAAAGGGTTAAGGTTTTGGTGTATAGAGGCGCCGTTCGTGCACCCTTCACTTCATCTTCTTCGCCTTTGCGTTCTTCTTCGTCTTTGCCTCTGAGTCCCTTGCCACGGCCACCAGCATCTCAACACTTCTTCTTCCCTCCAACGAGAAAGCTAGGGGGCGACGGATTCACGGTACAATTTCGTTTTCTTATTTCGTTAGGGTTTGTTGATTACTGCATGTGTTGATTTGTGTTCATTCTTGATTCTGACTTCAAAATTTAATGGTTATTATTGAGGTATTTTTGAGAGAAAGAGAAAAGTTACCCTTGGAGACGGAGGAGGGATATTGGGGCGCGCAGGAGGCCATGTTGCGAGGTAGACAGTGACGGCGTGATATTTGCTTTAGCCCTGGTATTCCTTTTCTTATGTTCTTTGATTTGTGGTTTGATGATGTTGTTGAAAACCCTAGCTTTAGCGTCCTTTCCTCTTCTTCTGTTGCCTTGCTTCAATTGCTTTCTATTGGCCAATGATGATTACTGTGAGGCTTTTCTGGTTGCCTTGAACATGCTACTGTGTTGCCTTCGTTGTATGCTTTTTCTCTTCTTCTTTTGCTGTGATTTTGTACGCTTTATTAATGGCCTATGATGATTACTTCTGAGGCCTTTGTGGGTTTGGACATTGGTTGATAAGTTGTGTTGTTCTGGTTTTTTGGCTTTAGAACTGGTTATGGTTTCAACAGGTTTGGCCTTGAGTTTACTGGTTTTACTGGTTTTAGGCCATTACAGGTTTTATGGTTTTAGGCCATGAGGTCGTGTTTTGGTGATGCTGGAGAATTTTTTGTAGGTTATGTTGGTTTATGGCCATGGTTACTCCAGTTTATGCAGGTTTATTGCCATGGTTACTCCGGTTTATGCAGGTTTAGGCCGTGGTTTTGATATGGTTTGAGGTTTTATGGTTTTGGCCATAAGGTTTATGCTTGAGGAAGCAGGTTCTGGTTTTTGAGACCTTGAGAATTTTGTTTTTTTGTATTTGTTTTGACAGTTTTGGAGTGTTTGAAAACTTGAAGACAGGTTGTGAACTCTTGAATTTTTTAAAGGGTTTTGGTTGTGTTATAACAGTTGGTTCGGCCCTTTTGTTTATGCTACATGTTTGGTATATTTAAACTATATTTCTCTTGATACTCTGCACTTCTTACTGCTCCATCAGTTTTGTCCATATTCCTCTTTCATGCTTCCCATTTTCTTATTGTATTACTGCTGATTTGTTTTGTATCCATTTCTGCCTAAGCCAAAAACCTGTAAACCACACTCTTCCTCTCTTCTCTCTCTTAAGTACAAATTGACATTAAAAAGATGTATGTACTTTATTTGTTCTGAAAAAGCACAATGCTGGAAAATGATGAGAATAGAAATATTATGCTTGCATATTTTGATTTGCACACTGCATGCTTCTCTTTGTCTACTCTTTGTTACAGCATGGGAGCCTTTGATTTTTGGCCTCTTCCTATATTTTGGCATGTTTACGTTGGAATTGGCTTGTGTTGAAAATGCATATGATGTTTGTATTATGCATTTTATGTTGATTTTGAAATATGATGTCTTGCTTTTTTTTGAAATATGCAGTGGATTTTGAAAATGCAGTTTTCAATTAAAATGTGCAATTTTTGACAAAAAAATGAATTTGTGCATATTTTTATCAATAAAAATTCATCCCTTTTTGTGAACCGGAAGAAATCCCGTGATTTGCAAAAAGGTTAAAACTGATTCCAGCCGTTTGCTTTTAATGATGAACACTAAAATTAATTTTTTTGCTTTTAATTATATATTCACTTCTGACTTTTTCTTTTAATTCTTTTGCAGGTAAAATTAAATGAGCAAACAAAGAAGTATTGGGTAGAAGATGAAGATTTAGAACTTAGGAAAAAAATTAGGATAGTTTTTATTTCATTTTAAACATTGTAAAAATTATTATTGTAAATACGTTGTAAATAAATACGGTATTTAAACAATAATTGTAACAATTAGAATAAAATGAATAAAACTCCAATATTTTACCAATTAATTCTTTCCTTCTTTGCAATTATTTATTTCATCATTTATAATTCTTTAAATTATATAATAACTGAAAATAAATTTTAATTATTTAAATTCAGAATAATAAATAATTGAATAAACATCACTGACCAATTAACTTCTCTTCAATTAATTATTTCATTATTTATAGTTCTTCTAAATTATAATAACTGAAAATAAAATTTCAATTATTTAAACCTAGAATAATAAATAATTAAATAACATTGTTTGATCAATTAATAAACTCCTTTTCAAATATTTACTTCATTATTCATAATTCTCTAAATTATAATAACTGAAAATAAAATTTCAACTATTTAAACTTAGGATGATAAATAATTAAATAAACATTGTTGATCAATTAATAAACTCTTTTCAAATATTTATTTTATTATTTATAAATCTTTAAATTATATAATAACTGAAAATAAATTCCAATTATTTAAATTTAAGATAATAAATAATTAATAAACATTGTTTTAGCATTGATCGATTAATAAATTTAGCGTTCAACAAATAAACAGCTCTCGACTTGAAAAAGTTATGAATTTTAAAATCAATAGATCAAAACGCTTGCAATGTGATGATGCAGATGGGAGATGGTATCTTAGGTCAAAATTTGGGGTACAACAGCTGCCCCTATTTAAGTTTCTTCTATCTGGAGATATGAAGATTAAAATCTTCGTTTCGACGAGATTGAAGGTACTTAAATACATAATACGCAAATTTTTGCCCTAAGATACCGCCATTACGTTCGATATGAATGCAGTGATTGAATTCACAGAGAAAGATATTGTATGAAAAAAGACAATGCTGGAGAAATCAAACACCAACAAAACACAGAGACATGGATTATACACTACTGGGGAAACGAGCCGTCGATTTCAAATGACAGACTCTTAACAGCGAATAAAATTGAGGGAGTACGACCTCTGACCCTAACAAAGAAGGCATCTTGCATAGGCCATAAAACAGATTATTGACCCAAAAATATCAGTGAGCTCACAACTCAAGGTCAAAGATAGACAGAGAGTATCAAATTTTACTGATAATGGATTACCGACTTTGGAAGGTAAAGATTCATAACAGACTTCTCGATGAGATTTCCCGAGATATACCAATTAATGCTGAGATAATAATAAGATTGTAGATACACAAGCTGCTCAAATAAAGAAGCTGTCACTTGCTGTCTTCCAAAAACTATGACATACAAGCTGCTCAAATAAAGAAGCTGCCACTTGCTGTCGTCCAAAAACTATGACATACAAGCTGCTCAAATAAAGAAGCTTCCACTTGCTGTCTTCCAAAAACTATGACATACAAGCTGCTGAAATAAAGAAGCTGCCACTTGCTGTCGTCCAGGAATGTCAATAACATACAAGCCGCTCAAATAAAGAAGCCGCCACTTGCTGTTTTCCAAAATAAAATACTAATAGCATACAAGCTGCTCAAATAAAGAAGCTGCCGCTTGCTGTATTCCAGAAAAATAATAACGCACAAGTTGCTCAAATAAAGAGACTGTCGCTTGCCGTTTTCCAAAAAATAATAACGTACAAGTTGCTCGTGAAGAGCTGCCGCTTGTCGTTTTCCAAAAAATAATAACGTACAAGTTGCTCGTGAAGAGCTGCCGCTTGTCGTTTTCCAAAAATAATAATAACGCACAAGTTGCTCGTGAAGAGCTGCCGCTTGTCGTTTTCCAAAAATAATAATAACGCACAAGTTGCTCGTGAAGAGATGCCGCTTGTCGTTTTCCAACGATGTCTATAACGTACAAGTTGCTCATGAAGAGACCGCCGCTTGTCGTTTTCCAAAAATAATAATAACGCACAAGTTGCTCGTGAAGAGCTGCCGCTTGTCGTTTTCCAAAAATAATAACGCACAAGTTGCTCGTGAAGAGTTGCCGCTTGTCGTTTTCCGATGTCTATAACGTACAAGTTGCTCATGAAGAGACCGCCGCTTGTCGTTTTCCAAAAATAAATCAGAAGGATATTGCGATGATACTAGCAGAGAATAAAATCTTCGTCAAATAGAACCATGAATCAATACTTCCCGAGGAGATCACATACTTAAATGTGCAAAATAAATGCACCATTCGTCTAGGTCGCGACTTCATTGGGGAAAATCATGAGATAGCCTATGCAAGAGACAACAACTTCATCCAAGAATAAACTAGAGAGAAAATAGTCAAACAAGACTCCAACCAATGAGAAAGTAACTCGATTGGGGAATTCATCCTATCCAGAAATGGACAAGATAAGCTAAATCAAAAATCATCCATGAGGATTAGCTCAGTTGGGGAATCTAGAAAGGAAGCACATTTTCTGCCTAAGCTAACCTTCTACTTGGAAAGAAACATGTACGTTGTTCGAATAAACAGAGTACAACCAAAATCAACGGCAAATGTGAATATGCATGCGCGATATAAGTGTAAATGAAAAAATGAATGTTATGTTTACAAAGCAAACAGATGGAATAACTTGGAGACAATAAGATGTCACGACATAATAGATACTCGGCCAATCTTAAAAAGACGGAAAATAACTGGAACTGGAACCCCAAAGCAAGGTCGGAGCGTAACACGCTACAAGGCCCAAGTCTTCTAAGGAGAAATGTAATCAAATCCAATCTTCTAATACCAATAGACCACTGGCATGAGACAAAGCGTACCACACTTCAGAAATTGCTCAAATAAAGATAACTGAAACAAAGCTTAACTGGAACAGCTGGGGAGTCACCAGACTTAGTACCACTAGAAACACAAGCTTACACAACCAACACCTCATGACGATTTTGAAACGAAACATGTTCATCATGCAAGGATAAATTACTGTACTGTTTTGCATTTCATGGCTTGACCATCCTCGGAACAACTGTTAATATTCCTTTCATTATTCACGACACATTTTTTTTAAAAAAATAAGGATACTTTAAATAACTTTGTTTCAAATATTTCCGCGAAAATTAAAATTTTGCCCACAAAAGGTGAATGCTCAAATTTCATTAATAAGATGGTAGTTCGCTAACAACGCGACTCCAACGGTTTACAAAAGTTTGGGAAGTAGTACATGAAAGAAAAAGGTTACACAAAAACAATGATCACTATTCTCCCTAACAACTTCGAATTCCGAAATGTGTTCAAATGCCAAGACTGGTCTGACCAAAAGCTTGCCTAAGCCGCCCCTTCGGGTTTTCAACTTAGCAAACTGTCAACTCAAACCTAAGCGAAATACTTCTTGACTGCATCGGCGTTCATGGGACGCAGGAGCTCATCACCGTCCATATTTGTGAGAATCAAGGCACCTCCAGAGAAAACTTTCTTAACGACATACGGTCCTTCATAATTCGGAGCCCACTTGCCCCTGGAATCAGGTTGGAAAGATAATATCTTCTTGAGCACAAGGTCACCTTCTCTGAACTCGCGCGGTCGAACCTTCTTATCAAAAGCCTTCTTCATTCTCTGCTGATATAATTGACCGTGACACAAAGCTGTCAATGTCTTCTCTTCGATTAAATTCAACTGATCATATCTACTTTGACACCATTCGGCCTCAGAAAGTTTAGCTTCCATCAACACTCTCAGAGACGGAATCTCAACCTCCACGGGGAGTACGGCTTCCATACCATAAACTAGGGAAAACGGGGTTACACCTGTTGATGTTCGAACTGAAGTACGGTATCCATGTAAAGCAAACGGAAGCATTTCATGCCAATCTTTATAAGTTACCACCATCTTCTGGACAATCTTCTTGATATTCTTGTTAGCAGCTTCAACAGCCCCATTCATCTTCGGTCTGTAAGGAGAAGAATTATGATGTTCGATCTTGAACTCTTCACAAAGCTCTCTCATCATCTTGTTATTCAAATTCGAACCATTATTAGTGATGATCTTGCTCGGGATACCGTATCGACAAATGATCTGATTCTTGATAAATCTGACTACCACCTGTCTGGTTACATTAGCATAAGATGTTGTTTCCACCCATTTAGTAAAATAATCGATCGCTACCAAGATGAAACGATGACCATTCGAATCTTTGGGTTCAATCATTCCAATCATATCAATGCCCCACATAGAGAAAGGCCAAGGTGAAGATATAACATTGAGGAGAGTCGGTGGCACATGCATCTTGTCCGCATAAATCTGGCATTTATGACATTTCTTCACATATTTGCAGCAATCAGATTCCATTGTCATCCAATAGTAACCAGCTCTCAACATCTTTCTAGCCATTGCATGTCTGTTGGCATGTGTGCCAAAGGATCCTTCATGTACTTCTTGCATCAGCATGTCTGCTTCACGTCTGTCTACACATCTGAGCAAGACCATGTCGTAATTCCTCTTATACAAAACTTCTTCATTGAGGAAGAAACTGCTTGCTAATCTTCTCAACATCTTCCTATCTTTATTGGATGCCCCAGGCGGGTATTCTTGAGTTTGAAGAACACGTTTAATGTCATAGAACCACGGTTTTTCGTCGGTAACCTCTTCTACTGAGAACACATGAGCAGGTCTGTCAAGGCGCATAACCCGGATTGTAGGCACATCGTTCCAACCATTCACTTGAAACATTGAAGACAAAGTAGCCAAAGCATCAGCCATTTGGTTTTCATCTCTAGGGATATGATGTAATTCCACTATGTTGAAGAAAGTTAACAATCTTCTAGCATAGTCTCTGTAAGGGATCAAACCAGGATGACGAGTCTCCCATTCTCCTTTGATCTGATTAATTACCAATGCCGAATCTCCGTAAATATCAAGAATCTTAATCCTTAGATCCACTGCTTCTTCGAGACCCATAATACATGCCTCATATTCAGCCATGTTGTTCGTGCAGTCAAACTTCAATCTTGCCGTGAACGGGATATGAGTACCTCGGGGAGTGACGATGATTGCCCCAATTCCATTTCCATAAGAATTCACAGCTCCGTCAAATATCAAACCCCAATGCGATTCGGGATCAGGTCCTTCTTTAGGTAACGGCTCTTCACAATCTTTAGCTTTCAAGTACATAACATCTTCATCCGGGAAATCAAACTTGATGGATTGATAATCGTCAATTGGTTGGTGAGCCAAATGATCGGCTAAAATACTCCCTTTGATTGCTTTCTGAGTGTGATACTCAATGTCGTATTCAGATAACAACATCTACCAACGAGCTATTCTTCCAAATAAGGCGGGCTTCTCAAAGATATACTTGATCGGATCCATTTTATAGATCAACCAAGTGGTGTGGTTAATCATATACTGGCGCAGACGGCGAGCAGCCCAAGCTAAAGCACAACAGGTTTTCTCAAGCAATGAGTATCGAGACTCACAGTCTGTGAACTTCTTACTCAGATAATATACGGCATGTTCCTTTCTTCCAGTCTCATCTTGTTGACCAAGCACACATCCCATGGAATCTTCCAATATAGTCAGGTACATAATCAAAGGTCTTCCTTCCACTGGAGGAATCAAAATGGGAGGTTCAAGAAAATATTCTTTGATGCTATCAAAAGCTCTCTGACAATCTTTTGTCCACACACATCCTTGGTTCTTTCGGAGAAGCTTGAAAATCGGCCCACAGGTAGCAGTCATATGAGATATAAATCTAGAAATGTAGTTCAGTCTCCCAAGGAATCCTCTTACTTGTTTTTCCGTCTTGGGTGCGGGCATTTCCCGAATAGCTTTGACTTTATCCGGATCTACCTCAATACCTTTCTGACTGAAAATGAAACCCAGAAGTCTTATAGAACGAACACCAAAAGTGCACTTGTTGGGATTCAGACGAAGTTTATACTTTCTCAAACGCTGGAATAACTTCAATAAATATTCCAAATGATCTTCTTCAGTTTGTGACTTGGCAATCATGTCATCTACATACACTTCTATCTCTTTATGCATCATATCATGGAACAAAGCAGTCATAGCCCTTTGGTATGTTGCACCAGCATTCCTCAAACCAAACGGCATAACCCGATAACAAAATGTTCCCCAGGGTGTAATGAAAGCTGTTTTCTCCATATCTTTTGGTGCCATCTTGATTTGATTGTAACCAGAGAAACCATCCATGAAAGAAAAGACTTTGAACTTTGCGGTACTGTCGACCAATACGTCAATGTGCGGTAATGGGAAGTCATCCTTTGGACTAGCTCTATTCAGATCTCTATAGTCTACACACATCCGAACTTTGCCATCTTTCTTAGCAACAGGCACTATATTGGCTAACCACTGAGGATAGACCGATGTAACCAGGAAACCTGCATTAATCTGTTTCTGAACTTCTTCTTTGATCTTGTCAGCCATATCAGGACGAGTCCTTCTCAACTTCTGCTTAATCGGCGGACATTCAGGTCTCAACGGTAAACGATGCTCCACAATATCGTTGTCCAAACCTGGCATATCTTGGTAGGACCAAGCAAACACATCAACATACTCTTTGAGAAGCTCCAACATTTTCTCTTTGACTTCTGGGATAAGCAATGTTTCGACCTTGACTTCCTTTTTATCTTCTTCATCACCCAAATTGATCAACTCTACAGGTTCTTCAAACGGCTGAATAATCTTTTCATCATGCTCAAGCAAACGGGAAATTTCAACAGGAATCTCTTCACTATCCTCTTCTTCGGCTCTGAACACAGGGAATTCAAAGTTGGGAGAGGGCATAGGATCATTGTTTTCAATGGTTAAGTCATGGATTAATCTGCACATATGATTATGCTTTATTTTAGAAATCGATTTGTATAAATAAAACAAAAAGTTATTATATTTTCCTATTACTACCAATTAATTTTCATTACTATTTCCCAGAAAATGTGAAAAATAAAACAGTAGTGGACAAAATAACATTTTTATTCATGAAGGGAAATACTTGAAACAAAGAGCCCAGACATTTCTCTTTTGCCTTGGGCAGAGCAAAAGGATTTATTTTCATCATAGCCCGACACAAATACTTTTCTCCTTGGGGCAGAGCGAAATTTTTTTTTAAAAATAAAACAAAACATTACTCAAAAATGTGCATCACAATAGGAACATCAACAGCAATCCAGTTCTGGCAAACCACTCCATGCGTCACAAAATCGGGTAATTCCTCTTCAGAATCGTCTCCTATTATAGCATCAACCTCAGGAGGAGTCGGATGGATAAAACCTGCGCTTCGGAAAACTTCTTGTATCAGACGAGTAACCACTCCCTGCTTGACTTTTGTAGACACGGGATGAAAACCAAGACCTTCTCCAGACTTGTTCTCGGGCAAAGTCAACACCTGGCCCCAACCTTCAGCCGAACCGCTTTCAACCACTCGTCGCGCATCCTCAAAAGAAGAAATAGATGTCCCTTACTTCTTCACTTCACTATTAGCAACAGATAGAGCTTGGAATTGGTTTCCAACATCCTCATCGGCATCAATAAAAGAGAAAGATGACAAATGGCTTACCACCATAGCCTGCTCTCCACCAATCATTACCAGCTTTCCATGTCTTACAAACTTCAATCTCTGATGGAGCGTGGAAGTGAATGCCCCTGCATCATGGATCCATGGACGACCCAATAGGCAACTGTAGGCGGCACGAATATCCATTACTTGAAAAGTGATCTGAAAAGTATGAGGACCAATTACTATAGGAAGATCTACTTCACCAATGGCAGTCTTCCTAGAACCATCAAACGCCTTGACAATTACTCCACTAGGTCTCATGGGAGCACCTGGATATGAGAGTCGAGATAATGTAGTTTTGGGCATTACATTTAACGACGAACCTGTATCTACCAACACACTTGATAAGGTATCATTTCCACAACTTATTGAGATATGCAAAGCCATATTATGGTTCCTTCCCTCCTCCGGAAGCTCTTCATCACTAAAACCAAGATTGTTACACGAAGTAATATTTCCCACAATTCCATCAAACTGGTCAACCGTCACATCATGATCCACGAATGCATGGTCCAAGACCTTCATCAAAGCTTCTCTATCGGCACCAGAATCTCTCAGTAAAGCAAGCAAAGAAATCTTGGAAGGAGTTTGCAAAAGTTGGTCCACAATCTTATATTCACTTCTCTTGATAAGCTTCAGAATCTCATCATCCTCAGGATGAGGGATAGGTTCATTGGATCGGCCTATCTCAACCCTTGGTTCAACATTTCTCGCTGGAACTTCTGCCGGTATGGGTCTCCTGACTTGAACTTCTGGTCTCTTCAAAGGTACTGCTGCAAAGACACGTCCACTTCTCGTAACTCTACTCACATCAGCAATGTTAACAAAAGACGACCTTGTTGGTATAGGTACTTCTACCCCATTCTCAATCATCGTGGCATTATACTTATACGGTATAGCTTGGTCTGAGTTGTAAGGCACAGGACCAGGTGGATAAATGATCAAAGGATCAACAGGTGCAGTCTGACTGACGTAAACGATCTCTACTGATTCAGGCAAATTGAATTATGGTATTATAACATTCACTTCATCCTCCGGATCTTTGTCATATGTAATAGTGATAACCCTCTGGTCTAACAACTTTTGAATATCCTCCTTCACAACAGGGCAATCAACCTCTCTTGAATAAAATTCACAAACATCATAATCATGCTGATGCCTAACAAAGGCAAGTCTTCTTAAACTCTGATGTAACCTGATCAACGACTCCCTTATGTGTTCAACTTGAAAAACTCGAAACTTTCCCGGACAACCTTCCACCATATTCACTGATGCTGCCCCATGTCGAGGCAAAGGATTATCTCTAACATTCGGGTTAACATCCCTGAAAGACAAGATACCATTCTTAATCAACCTCTGCACGTCCGGATTTAGAGCAAAACAATTCTCAAGGTTGTGCCCCGGCGACCCTTGATGATATTCACAAAACTGATCTGCCTTGTACCACGGAGAAGTACTATTCGGTGCGACAGGAGGAGGCTTCGTTGTTATGAGATTCTTTCTGATAAGAGCAGGGAACAATTCAGTATAAGTCATAGGAATGGAATCGAATTGCGGTTTTCTTGGTGAACGATTCTGGTTGTTGAATGGATAAGCTTGTTGTCGAGGCTGCTGCTGAAATGGCCGTTGTTGAGTTGGTGGGGTTTGATGAGCCGGGGTCATCAAAGCTGGGCGGACAGCCGGAGTGACTGCCGCAATGTGTGAGTAACCTCTCCTTGGTCTCCCTGGGAACAATGCGCTGACATCCTGCTCTTTTATTTTCGGGAAAACACTTCCAAACTTCTTAGTACTGCTAGACGGAATTCCTTCTTTAACCAAACGCCCTTCACGAATCCCTTCCTCTAACCGCATGCCTATGCTTACCATTTCGGTGAAGTCACTGGGTGCGCTGGCAATCATTCTTTCATGGTAAAAGGAACCTAAAGTCTTCAAGAATATCTTCGTCATCTCTTTCTCCTCAAGAGGAGGATAAATTTGAGCAGCAATTTCACGCCACCTCTGGGCGTATTCCTTAAAAGATTCTCTGTCTCTCTGGGACATCGCCCGGAGTTGATCCCTGTCCGGCGCCATGTCAACGTTATACTTATACTGGTGGACAAAAGCTTCGCTAAGATCGTTGAAGTTGCGGATTCGAATACTGTCTAAACCCATATACCACTTTAGAGCAGCACCCGTCAAACTGTCTTGAAAATAGTGAATCAACAAGTCATGATCATCGGAATACGTAGACATCTTTCTCACGTACATAGTCAAGTGACTTCGAGGACACGAATCACCCTTATATCTTTCAAAGTCTGGCACTTTGAATTTTGATGGAATCTTGACATTCGGAACTAAACAAAGGTCATGCGTGTTCTTTCCAAACAAATCCTTCCCCTTTAACGCTCTGAGCTCCCTCTGCATTTCTTGGAATTGGTCCTGAAACTCTTCCATTCTATCAAAAAGACCCAAACTTTCAGCAGGCTCGGCAGGATAAGTAGGTTCATTCAATTATGCCACGGAGTGAATCACAGGAGCGACAGTTGTCATTACCGGTTGCGGAAAAGGTATTACAGACGGGATTACCGGCGGCATGGCAGTTGTCTCTGGTTGAGGAAGAGACAAAGCAGGTTGAAACAAAGGTTGGACGACAGGCTGATACCCCTCTGGCACAAAGTTGTAAGGCATTCCCCACGGAAAACCTTTCGGCATCTGATGTTGAAGCGGAGAGTTGATTTGAGTCACAAATGTTGGAACGGTGACAATCTCGGAAACCACAGTAGTTGAAGTCTGAATCTCATTAGCTGTAGTCGATGGTTGATTCTGAACAGCCATCAAACTTTCCACTAGCGCAGTTAACTTTTCCATACCGACACGAAGGGTAGCGACCTCCTCACGAAGCTCATGGTTTTCCTGTTCCAGATCTTCCATCTTCCTCTAACGATTGGCTCGAGTATCGTATCGATGAGACAGCTTGACAACCCTTTAGAGTGCAAAAAGAAACAAGGATGAGACTCTAGAAAACATGTGAAGTGGAATGTTGGATGATGCATGATATGTGATGCAAATGATGATTCATTTTAATAGTTTTTCAAGGACCTTCAATAATTTTGCACACATCAATGGTAAAGGAGTTTGGAACAACAAAAACTCAATCCATTAATCAAAAGCGGTAAATTACAGCTTACAACTTTGGAACAATCAAAACAGTAAATACACTTTGGGATAACAACCCAATAATAAAAGCAGTAAACTACAACTTTGGAACATGAAGCCCATAATAAAGCAGTAAATTACAACTTTGGAACATGAAGCCCATAATAAAAGCAGTAAATTACAACTTGGAACATGAAGCCCTTTTACAAATTTTTACAAAATGACATCAATAAAATAAAACTAAAAGCTAAAGATCACTCAGAATCATCAGATGAAGGTCCAAATGCCAACTGTAACCGGAGCTTCCTGATCTTCCCTTCATAAAAGTCTTCCATCTCTTCCTTCTCAGCTACCAGTCGATCAACGATTTCCTTATGTGGATTAGGAACAAGAGCAACGCTTACCGACCCTTCCTTCTTTCTCTTCCTTTGACTAGCATACTTCTTCAGTAAAGCATCCTTTTGACGAAGCTTCTCATCATGATCAATGAACCAGCCGTCTTGAATAAATAGCAAATCCTCCTTTTTCTTTAGTTGCCGAGTCAGGACCCGATTCTCATATTCAGACATATTATACTTTTCTTTCCAAGCATCTCTCTCGAACTTCATCCTAGCCAGATTTCCTTAGTATTCTCCCATATTCTCGATAGGGATATCAACAGATGACGATGCAACGGTAGGGAATAAAGGTTTCTCAGGTTTATAGGGCATCTTGAGAGCACAAGCCCTAGCACGGACCCATTGTAGGTAAGGCTCCAAAGAAACAGCACCTCTATGTCCTAACATGTCTCTCCCTTTCCTATGGATGTGGCGCCAAGCTCCTTCAATCTCCCTCTCAGCTGCCTGGTGATCTTGTACTTCTTGCAGAAAGAAACCACTCACATGGATGTTGTTCGGCTTGTCCCTCATCGGGTATCCAAACTGACGGCGCGCGAGAATAGGGTTATAGTTAATTCCACCTTTTGTACCAAGAAGAGGCACGTTAGGAAAAGCACCACAGCTATCGATGATCTTCATGTCATAGTAAACTCGATTATACCAATCAATGTCGAAATGAGTGAGAGCCATAATCTTTGGCGCCCATCGCGGCTCCTTCTCGAGGTCCCAGAAAACATCAGACCTAGGTAGATGAGAAACATACCACTGATACAGCAACGGTGCACAACAAATAATCATCCCTCCTTGATAAGAGTTTCGAAGATGGATGGAGTAGTAGGTATCTCCTAGCAGCGTAGGGACCGGATTTCCAATCAAGAAAATTCTGATGGCATTGATGTCCACAAACTTATCAATGTTAGGGAACAGGAATAAACCATAAGCGAGCAAAGCAAAGACGTCTTCAAAGGCAATAGTATCTTTTATCTCAGCGAAATGACGAGCTTTCCTCAACAAAACCTGCGCAGACAAGCCTCGGATTCCCCCTTTTGTAGTCATGTTCTCCTATATCTCTGACTTCTTCAAGTGGGTGATGGTCGCTATCTCGTGGGATTTGGGTTCCTCTTCCAAGCCAGAAAAAGGAACACAGTCGGTGATCGGCAAACCAAGTATGTAGGAGTACTCTTCTAAAGTGGGCATCAACTGGTAATCTGGAAAGGTGAAACACCGGTACAAAGGATCGTAGAATTGGACCAACGTATTAATAATGCCTTCCTTCATCTTGCGCTTCATGAGAGGTATAATGGACCCATACTTTTTCTGAAAATCCGTCGGGTTCTCGATCTTAGGAATCAAACTCTTCAGTTCTTCAATCTCGGGCTCCTTAAAACTAAAACTCCGAGTGTTTCTCCTTCCAAATTCCATAATAGTAGTACCTGAGATGTCTGCGAAAATCATTCCTAAGTTCCTTGAAAAACAAGTTTTTTGCAAAAATGTTGATGAATGCATGAATGAATGATAATGCAACAGTTACACACAAGTTCACAAACATGGGGTTCAAAGGTTCAACGTTTCAGCATGGAGTCAAGGGTAAAGCCCACCCAAAGGTATGTACTAACGGTTTAATCACACCTGTAAGACAAGGTTCTAAGAGTTCCCAGAGTCTACATTCCTCCTTCGGATATTGCCAACATCTTGATTACTCAATAATTAGCAATATTCTCAAGAGAAACTCATCAGAGCGTAGCATCGCGTAACAACTACTTCCGAATTACTCCGTTATAGTTTCCGCGCTACACCTAAAAGGCCAAGATGGGTTAGGGTTCTACGGTTCCCAATTTCTCTGGCTCCTAGGTCGAAAATAATAAGGTCTTCCCGATTACTCGGTAAACAAGTATTAAGTTCAAGAGGGCCTTCCATTGAGTGGGGGATCTCATGCCTCCTTCTTCGGGATTACTCCCTCAAAGTTAACATGACTGTACCGCCCATCCTATTCTTAAGTGTAACTTAATCCGGGTATAGGATTCGTCCATTGCAAAAAACCCAAACAAACCCCAATTTAAACACATAATCAAACAAATCAGATAATAATAAAACAGATAAACAAATTAGGCTTAACCCACTTAGGGGTGGACCAGCAAGAGGTCAATCTTTCCCCAGCAGAGTCGCCAATTCTGTAGCGATAAAAAATGTAGCGGGGTAAATCGGAGATCGAGTTATTGATTAATTCGTCTCACAAAAGCAAGAGTCGCCACCGCGCTTTATTATTTCCAAGGGAAAAGGGGAAAGAGCGAAATAAAACCCTAAATGTGCAATGTAAAATAATACTTTTTAAAAGTAATAAAATACAAGGCGTTTTTGAAAAGAGATCTATGGTTCGGGGGTTGGTTATACAATGGGAAGGTATTAGCACCCAATGTATCTATAGTAATCTATAGGAACCTTTTGAAATATCTGTTTATTAAAATGTTCGTTTGATTAAAAATAAATTATTTTGGCCGAAAAGGGGCACAGACGGGTTTTTGAAGATGCGACGACCTAATGTCGAAGTTTTGGCTTGAAAGGTATAAGTTTTGAAAACATTGAATATTTGAGGAAAAATTGTCTTAAGTTTTAATGAAATGAAAATATTCGCGTGATTGGATTTGAGGACATGAAGTCAACAAATTTAATCATTTTTCCCTTGGATTTAGGCGTAAACAGAATAATCAAATAAAGATGAAATAATTAAACAGAAAATTATGCGGATAATGATTAAATTATATATAACTACAATAATGATTAAATAAACAGATTAAATGGTGTGAACATGCATTTTTGTATTTTTATTTAATATTAATGACGCAAGAGAATTAATTAAATAAAATTTTTTTTTAAGTTTTTATTATATGTATTTTTTTTAATATGGATAAAGCAAGAGAATTAATTAAAGAAAATAAAAATGTTTTTAGTTCTTAAATTCTATCTTTTTTATATATTTGTATTAATATTAACTAAAGAGAGGGAATTAATTAAAGAAAATAAAATATTTTAGTTTCTATTTTTTATATGTTTTTTAGTATTAATATAAAATGTTATTTTAAGAGTTATTAAATAATTAAACTAACTTAAAACTTAAAAGTTATTTAACTAAACCTAATAAAAAATACTAAAATTACTAGATTAAACCTAAAGTTAAACTAATAAAATGATCCCATTATTTAAAAATGTTTTAATTAAATTATCCCTCTTATTCTTGATTAAACTTACTAATTATCTAACTTAATAAAATTCTAAAAGAAAAACTAAAGGAAAATAAATAGAAAAAAAAGTATATATAAAAAATATAGGGTAGATGATAAATAATTTATATGGGCTAAAAGGTTTTAAAGGGCCCAAACAGAAACAAGTAAAAATGGGGGGGTGCCTAAGGAAATTCGTGTGGGCTTAGGTGGAAGCAGGGTTAAGTCCATACATTCCATTTGTTTTAGGGTAAACATAATTTTAGTTTAGGGAAAAAAAAGAATTAAGGTTTTGGTGTACAGAGGCGCCGTTCGTGCACCCTTCACTTCATCTTCTTCGCCTTTGCGTTCTTCTTCGTCTTTGCCTCTGAGTCCCTTGCCACGGCCACCAGCATCTCAACACTTCTTCTTCCCTCCAACGAGAAAGCTAGGGGGCGACGGATTCACGGTACAATTTTGTTTTCTTATTTCGTTAAGGTTTGTTGATTACTGCATGTGTTGATTTGTGTTCATTCTTGATTCTGACTTCGAAATTTAATGGTTATTATTGAGGTATTTTTGAGAGAAAGAGAAAAGTTACCCTTGGAGACGGAGGAGGGAGGTTGGGGCGCGTAGGAGGCCAAGTTGCGAGGTAGACAGTGACGGCGTGATATTTGCTTTAGCCCTGGTATTCCTTTTCTTATGTTCTTTGATTTGTCGTTTGATGATGTTGTTGAAAACCCTAGCTTTAGCGTTCTTTCCTCTTCTTCTGTTGCCTTTCTTCTGTTGCTTTCTATTGGCCAATGATGATTACTGTGAGGCTTTTCTGGTTGCCTTGAACATGCTACTGTGTTGCCTTCGTTGTATGCTTTTTCTCTTCTTCTTTTGCTGTGATTTCGTACGCTTTATTAATGGCCTATGATGATTACTTCTGAGGCCTTTGTGGGTTTGGACATTGGTTGATAAGTTGTGTTGTTCTGGTTTTTTGGCTTTAGAACTGGTTATGGTTCAAACAGGTTTGGCCTTGAGTTTACTGGTTTTACTGATTTTAGGCCATTACAGGTTTTAAGGTTTTAGGCCATGAGGTCGTGTTTTGGTGATGCTGGACAATTTTGTGTAGGTTATGTTGGTTTATGGCCATGGTTACTCCGGTTTATGCAGGTTTATTGCCATGGTTACTCCGGTTTATGCAGGTTTAGGCCATGGTTTTGATATGGTTTGAGGTTTTATGGTTTTGGCCATAAGGTTTATGCTTGAGGCAGCAGGTTCTGGTTTTTGAGACCTTGAGAATTTTGTTTTTTTGTATTTGTTTTGACAGTTTTGGAGTGTTTGAAAACTTGAAGACAGGTTGTGAACTCTTGAATTTTTTAAAGGGTTTTGGTTGTGTTATAACAGTTGGTTCGGCCCTTTTGTTTATGCTACAGGTTTGGTATATTTAAACTATATTTCTCTTGATACTCTGCACTTCTTACTGCTCCATCAGTTTTGTCCATATTCCTCTTTCATGCTTCCCATTTTCTTATTGTATTACTGCTGATTTGTTTTGTATCCATTTCTGCCTAAGCCAAAAACCTGTAAACCACACTCTTCCTCTCTTCTCTCTCTTAAGTACAAATTGACATTAAAAAGATGTATGTACTTTATTTGTTCTGAAAAAGCACAATGCTGGAAAATGATGAGAATAGAAATATTATGCTTGCATATTTTGATTTGCACACTGCATGCTTCTCTTTGTCTACTCTTTGTTACAGCATGGGAGCCTTTGATTTTTGGCCTCTTCCTATATTTTGGCATGTTTACGTTGGAATTGGCTTGTGTTGAAAATGCATATGCTGTTTGTATTATGCATTTTATGTTGATTTTGAAATATGTTGTCTTGCTTTTTTTTGAAATATGCAGTGGATTTTGAAAATGCAGTTTTCAATTAAAATGTGCAATTTTTGACAAAAAAATGAATTTTTGCATATTTTTATCAATAAAAATTCATCCCTTTTTGTGAACCGGGAGAAATCCCGTGATTTGCAAAAAGGTTAAAACTGATTCCAGCCGTTTGCTTTTAATGATGAACACTAAAATTAATTTTTTTTGCTTTTAATTATATATTCACTTCTGACTTTTTCTTTTAATTCTTTTGCAGGTAAAATTAAATTAGCAAACAAAGAAGTATTGGATAGAAGATGAAGATTTAGAACTTAGGAAAAAAATTAGGATAGTTTTTATTTCATTTTAAACATTGTAAAAATTATTATTGTAAATACGTTGTAAATAAATACGGTATTTAAACAATAATTGTAACAATTAGAATAAAATGAATAAAACTCCAATATTTTACCAATTACTTCTTTCCTTCTTTGCAATTATTTATTTCATCATTTATAATTCTTTAAATTATATAATAACTGAAAATAAATTTCAATTATTTAAATTCAGAATAATAAATAATTGAATAAACATCATTGACCAATTAACTTCTCTTCAATTAATTATTTCATTATTTATAATTCTTCTAAATTATAATAACTGAAAATAAAATTTCAATTATTTAAACCTAGAATAATTAATAATTAAATAACATTGTTTGATCAATTAATAAACTCCTTTTCAAATATTTACTTCATTATTCATAATTCTCAAAATTATAATAACTGAAAAGAAAATTTCAACTATTTAAACTTAGGATGATAAATAATTAAATAAACATTGTTGATCAATTAATAAACTCTTTTCAAATATTTATTTTATTATTTATAAATCTTTAAATTATATAATAACTGAAAATAAATTCCAATTATTTAAATTTAAGATAATAAATAATTAATAAACATTGTTTTAGCATTGATCGATTAATAAATTTAGCGTTCAACAAATAAACAGCTCTCGACTTGAAAAAGTTATGAATTTTAAAATCAATAGATCAAAACGCTTGCAATGTGATGATGCAGATGGGAGATGGTATCTTAGGTCAAAATTTGGGGTACAACAGTACCCTAATGTCCCATTACTTGGTATCAGAGGGGGTATAACCTACAATCCTTGTTTAGCTCTACGACAATTTAGTCACGCTCGAAGGGATGGTCCCCATGAGTTACTTATCGAGGGTATTGTGTTCAACTATGAGGAGGATATTCAAGAGTATCGCTGGAGGTTCATACGAGCTTGGGGCATGGTAAACAGATCAAGCGTCAGGGATTTTGGGCCAAAGACTTACATTCCAATGGAACCTTATCTACAATGGGTACGAGCTCGTTCTCAACAGCTTATGATGCCCTATGTGGCTGTTTTTCCAGTGATTATGGAACACACTACTGAAGAAGGCATTCCTTACACATTTCGCTATCCTTACATGCCCACTGATCTTGGGGAATTATAGAGGTCTTGGATTCAGTTGATGAAGGAGCGGGATACTTACAGGGATTAGTTCCATGCTCAGGAGAGGAAGGTTTTAGAGCTCACAAAGCAACTGCATGAAGAAAGAGGACTGAATGACTATCTTGGCACAAAGAGGAAGCATCCATGGGACTTTTGATTTTTCTTTCTAGTTTTAGATTCATTTTTTAATTGTAACACCTAAAAGGCATTTGAACTTCAAATTCACCTATAAAAGTTTTGTTTATTTTGGTTTGCAAATTTAAATTTCCCGAAGTCTTTGAAATCACTGCATGCGCATCCCATTATCATACACATCATTACAAGTACCATTACAAGTTTCTCATCTCCTTTGCTGTTTATATCACGCAGAAATGTCTTCCGTACAAAGCATTAAGGACCTGCAGGCACATAACGCCCAATTCCAACAAATGTTTATCAGTCTGGCAAAAGGGCGGGAGGATCTGAAAGCCCTTATCCTGAAAGAGAAGAAGAAAAAGAAGAAGCTGTCAGTATTTTGAATATGGGCAGAAGGTTTGGAGAGCGGTTGAAGCGACAAGTCGACCTGACCTCTTCATCTAAGGAAGGGGAGAACCAAGAAGAAGAGAAAGACCTTAGTCCTGCAGTGTCTGACAATGATACTGATTACAATGATGAGCAATATCCTCCTACTGAGGATAGATACAAATAGTTGGAAGATCGTCTGAGTGCCATGGAAGTTCAAAGGATACCTGGATTGGATTTTGAAGAATTGGATTTGGTGTCGGGAGTGGTCATCCCGCAATAGTTCAAAGCTCCAGTTTTTTCCAAGTATGATGGGGTGTCCTTCCCAAAGTTCCATCTCCGCTCTTACGTCAGGAAGATTCAGCCCCACACCGCTGATAGAAATTTGTGGGTGCATTTCTTTCAAGATAGTCTGTCAGGGACTCAACTTGAATGGTTCTACCAGCTGGAGGGAGCCAATGTCCGAAATTGGGAAGATTTGGCTGCTGCTTACTACAAGCAGTATCAGTATAATGCCGACCTTGCTCCCACTCGTACTCAACTCCAGAGTATGTCCATGGGTGCAAGTGAAGGTTTTAAAGATTATGCATAAAAATGGAGAGACTTGGCTGGGAGAGTCCAACCCCCGTTGTCTGATAGGGAGTTGGTTGATATGTTTCTAGGGACGCTATCTGGTCCATTTTTCAATCATCTGATCGGTAGCTCGTCAGCTGGTTTCACCGAGCTGATTCTAACTGGAGAAAGAGTAGAAGTTGGGATTCAAAGTGGAAAAATACAGAAGGATGCCTCATTAAGTTCAGTAAAGAAGCCTTTTGCTGGTAAGAAGGAAGCCAGTGTCGTCTATAGCCCGAGGGGCCAGAACAGGGCTGAACCTCGTCAGACAGTAAGTGTCGTGATGATACCTAGACCTGCACTTGCTCCACAATACAACAATCAACAAAAGGGGGAAAGACCACAACGGCAGTTTACCCGCATCAACATGACATTGGCTGAAGTTCTGCCTCTCCTGCTGAGATCCAACTTGGCAACCTTGAGAGAGGCCCCCAAGAACCCAAATACTACATCTCCCTGATATAATCCAAATGCCCGGTGTGCCTATTATTCTGAGAGTCCTGGCCATGATACAAATGACTGACGGTCTCTGAGAAACAAAGTACAAGACTTGATTGAAGCCAAGGAGATAGATTTTGATGCTCCGGAGAAGCCAAATGTCATAACTGCTCCCATGCCTAAACACGGTCGTGGAGTTAATGTTGTTGATACTGATTTGTTTATTACCTCTGTCGATGAAATATCTACTCCTCTCATGATTGTTAAGAAGAATTTTCTATTGGCCGGTTTATTTCTGGGTTGTTGTGAAGGTTGCCATATGTGTTCTCTTCTACCTTCTGGTTGCCATTTGTTGAAGTTAGGTGTTCAATGCCTGATAGATAGCAAAGAGATTTTTTTCGAGAAGACTATGATTCCTGCTGTTCCAATTAAAGATGTTGTCATTATAACCATTTCCGCCAATCCTTCCAAGGTTTCCCCGAGAAGACCTGTTTGGATTAAATCTGCTCCAAGAATTGCTCCGCTGATAATCACTGTTCCTAGTCCTGTCCCGTATGTCTCGGACAAAGCTGTCACATGGAATTATGGTGCCGATGTGTACTATCATGGCATCAAACAAGATCTGAAAGATGAAGAGGCTGATCCTAATATCGATAACATTGTCGGAACCAGCAAAATCACCCGGAGTGGAAGGGTCTTCTCTCCCGAGATTTCCCCTAAGATTGTCAACAAGCCAATTGTCATTCCATCTGCCATTCCTACTAGTACATCAACTACTATTCCTGTTCTTACTCCAGTCAATGAATCATCTGATACCCGCGGCAAGGAGGTTGCAGGTGAGCCTGCCCGGACGGAGGCACCTAAGAAAGTTGTTGTAGAAGCCTCTAAACAAGAAATAGAGGAA
The DNA here is from genome assembly GCA_948472305.1 of Vicia faba. Taxonomy (NCBI): domain Eukaryota; kingdom Viridiplantae; phylum Streptophyta; class Magnoliopsida; order Fabales; family Fabaceae; genus Vicia; species Vicia faba. Next base: position 1,409,703,939 of record OX451739.1, read on the forward strand.
ATTTTAAAAATCATTAAGAAGAGCGACTAAAATGTGGTCGAGTAGTTGGGGCAGACCCCATCAAAGATATTCATGTTGTCTTTGTTGTTGTGTTTTGAAGCCCGTGCGAAGGCTTTGATTGCATTTCTCAAGACTGCGCATGTGCCTCCGGAAAATTCAGCTGATCAGTTCAAAGATTGTGTGTCCAGCCTGACTGCTGATAATGGGATAGGTTTTTCAGATGCGGATCTGACACCAAAGGGAAGGAAGCATAATGATGCTCTGCATGTCTCGATTGAATGCAGGGGCACCACTATGGCTCATGTACTGGTGGATATCGGGTCTTCATTAAATGTTCTGCCGGAGAAGGCGTTGGACCGTTTGGATTGCGAGGGTTTAAATCTAAAGCCTAGTAACATTGTGGTAAGAGATTTTGATGGGTCGAAGAGAATGGTGCACTGGGAGGTGGACATCCCTATCAAAGTAGGTTCTCAGACTTTTGGGTCCACCTTCTACGTGATGGTTATCAGGCCATCATATTCTTATTTGTTGGGTCGTCCTTGGATCCATGAGGCTGGGCCAGTCACCTCCACACTCCACCAAATGCTGAAGTATCCAGTAAAAGGAAAGATCGTCACAATGCAGGGTGAAGAAGAATATATGGTGAGTCACCTCAACTCCTTCCGCTACATAGAGATGGACGGGGAATTCATCGAAACGCCTTGTCAGAATTTTGAAGAGGTCCCTCAGATCTTGGCTTCGACTGAAACTACTAGCAATAAACCTCCTTTGAAGATGGCTTCTCTCAAGGATGCCAAGGTCGTGGTTGAAGAAGGTGGGTGTTCCAATTGGGGTCAGCTCCCTGATTTCACTCATAAGACTGACAAATTTGGTTTGGGCTTCACTACAGGGGCTCAAAGGGCTGTTAGACACACTCGGGCCGGAGGACCCCCCCTACGCATCAGCAATCGTGGGATCAACGCCATTGAAGACAGTGAAGAGGACTCAGACATTGACAACTGGATCTACCCAACTACCAACGGTGGATTGAATAATTGGACGGCTAGGGACTTCATACATGTTTCTTTTATTCCGCAGTAATTGACTTCTTTGTTTTAAGATTTGTAATAAACAATTTGAAACTTTACGGCCAGGTGCCTTGCCCGAGGTACCTTGGCTTTGCTTGTGAGGGCTATTATTTATCATTTCATAATCATTAATAAAGCATTGGACGTTTCTTGCATACAAATTTTGCGCTCTCTGTTTTTCTTTTTTATTTTCCACTTTATAAAAACAATTATTCTCTTACACACACTCACGTATCATAATGCAGATCCATATCCACTCTGGATCCCATTGATAACAGCTCTGCTATTGCCAGTTATGACTTCAAAAATCGGATCAACCAAGTCGAGGACGAAGGTGAGGATGATTGTGAGGTGCCTGGAGAACTTGCTAGACTATTACAGCAGGAAGAGATGGCCATATAGCCTCATGAAGAGACGGTTGAGACAGTAAATTTGGGTACTGAGGAAGACAGAAAGGAGGTTAAACTAGGTGCAAATCTAGAGTTTGGCATCAAATAAAGGTTGATACAAATGTTACACGACTACATCGAGATCTTCTCCTGGTCCTATGAAGACATGTGTTGTACCCCAAAATTTGCCCTCCCATATTCTTCAAGAATTGCAAAGTCAAAGCTTCAAAATCTCCCCAAGGGTTGCACAGTTCAAGGGCCTCCTAAACAGTCAAAGTTAGGGTTTTGGTTCTGACAAAGTAAATGAAGTTTTCAAAGGTCCAATCAAGTCCTACATGCCTATAAATATGGTCAAACATCCTCATACCAAGTTTCAAGACTTTCAGCACAAAATTGCACAGTCAAAAACCCTAATTGCACTACAGTCAACTGTAGGGGCAAAATGGTCATTTGACAGTCAAAAGTTCAAATTTTTTATCAACATCTCATTTTGAAGCCACAAACATCATTTGATCAATGCTTGATCATGATTCTCAAAGCTTGGCTCAAAAATCATCAAGATGCAAAAGTTTCCTTATTTGGACAGTTGAAAAAGTCAACTGTAACTTGACCAAGGCATAACTTTCACATGGATTATCAGAAAAATTCCATCCAAAGCTCATTTTGAAGATAAAGACATTTCCTACAACTCCTCTTCACACTTCAAGTCCAAGAAATGCTCTCACAAAAAGTTATCAATTTCAACATTATAGGTCATTTTCAAAAGTCAACAAAAAGGGACTTTAAGTCAAAGGCAATAACTTGAGATTGGTAAATCAAAATGACATGGGACAAAAGGCATTGGTAAGAGGACTCAAAGACCTTTCCAAAATGTCCAAGAACATGAGCAAAGCTTAAACATTGAGCAAGTTAGGCCTTGTGGAAATTGGGAAATATTTGGATATTTTGAAAAGTCAACATTGCTTCAAATGACCTAAAATTGCTAATGGGCCTCTTTTTCTTCCACAATTCATTATCCAAGGCATATGCACGACCATTTGGCCCAAAGGGAAGTTTTTCTTCATTTTTTATTTATTTATTTGGATTTTTATTATTAATAATTCATTTAAATTAATTAAAATATATAAAAAATGCTAAACCTAGGTTTTTCAATCTTTTTATGCATGATATCTACTCAATATTTCGTGCAAATCAAGTTTGGAAAGAATCTTGCTAAATTGGCCATGATTTAAACTAAGTGAGCATGAAAAGATTTGAAAATATTTTGCCATAAAAATCAATATCCATACATCAATTCCTTGATTCCTTGGACAAGAAACTTAACCTAAATCATTCACCTATACATACACAAGCAAACCCTCGTGCCCATTACCTAGAAGCTGCGCCAGAAAAGCATAGAGAAACTTGATTTTTTGTCAAAAAAAGTGGAAACTGAAAACTAGGTTACAAGGCTTTTCAAGGCCAAACACCTATTCCATTAGCTTGCCAAGGTTGCCAGGAGACTTTTCCAATCAAGAACATCAACTATAACGCCTTGAATCAGTGTACAGAAATCGAATTTTTTTCATATAAATGCATATTCGTATTCTGAGTTCTAGGCATTTTCATGGAATTTTATTTGTAGATTCATACTAAGTGATGTATTTTAAAGCTAACCATATACTTTGATTGGATTTTTATACACTGTATGCAAAACCACCATTGTCGTGTTTTAGGGTTACAGGGATTCTGATTTAGGGCTTTGCGTTCAAGGAACAATTGGGACACGATAATGGCACCATCAGATTCAGAAGCTTCCAACCAATCCATTGATGGGGTCGCGCCCTATTTATATGCCAAGACTAGCTAATCGCTATTTTCCAAAAGGGCACATTTTGGAACGTTTAAAAAACCGTTGCCTATGTTTTTTGTGTTTCAGGAAATAAACGAACGAGGAAGAAGATGATCCAGTGGCATCAGCTGATTGGCTAATTTGAATTGCGCGCTAAAATTCTCCACTAATGTTCGTTTTATATTATATTGTTTATTGACCATAGGATAATCAAGACGCGCGCTTGGTACGATTGGCAAGGCTTGTTAGTGGTAATCTCTAGGACCTGGGTTCGAGCCCCAGGTCCCCCACCCCTTTCACATTATTTTTCTATTAAGGATCCTGTGCAGGTTCACCATGGAGGAATACCATATGTCCAAAATCTCAGCCAGCCACGCGTTCAATCTCATCAATCCAAGGGTCACGACCTGAAGAATATGGTGAACCTCAGTCAACGCCTGGGCACACTAGTGGAAAAAGTCAAAGAGGCCAAAGCTATTGGGCCCAAATTGCTGGACTTCACCCTCCACTTGGGGACAGCACCCCCCCTCTAGTTTGTTTCTTTTAACTTTTTTTATATTTTTTTCTTTTCTTTATTTTAATTAATTTCTTTTAAATTATTATTTTCATAATATATAAAAAACACCCAAAAATCAGAAAAGATAAAAAAATAATAAATATTTTTATTTAACTAGTATTTTTGTAAATAAAGTTCATTAATTAACGTAGTTTTTTAATTTAGGTTTTAACCTTAACTTTTCAATAAAAACCTAAAATTTGTAGGATTAGGGTTTGATTAATTTTTTATCCTTCTTTTCTTTTCTTTCACAATAATTAATTATTAAAATATTATTTACTTTTATAAATCAAGATTTGCATGTAAATAATTAGGTTAATATTAGGTTAAAATTTAATACTTTTTTAATAAACTAAAACAATTAGAATTAGGGTTAATCTTAATTTCATTTAATTCTCTTTTCATTAAAATCATAAAATACAAAAATACCAAAAACAAATTTCTTTTCATTTTAATTTTATTAATTTAATAATCGTTTAATTTAATTTAATTAAAAAGGGTCCAACGCCCTCGTTTCAACTTTAATTCAATTCGCATATTTATTTCTTATTCTTTTAATATTTATGTATCTCTCCCAAAGCTTTGTAAACTCGGCATTTATATTTCTCGCACTTTACTTTACTTCTTTATTTTTTGTCAAATCGGGTCCTGGATTTAAATTTGGCGATGTGGACCCGCGCCTTTGTAATAGTTTAGGAACTTTATATTTCTCGCTCTTTTAAACTGTTAATAATGGCATGCAAGAATGAATGACAAAATAAAAACAAACGCATAGATCCCTTTGACATGAACAAGATAAATGCAAATGAACATGACACACAAATCACACACCACCCCTAGGGTACGCCTCACTGTTGCCTTGCCTCGAAAGGTGATCGTCGAGTAGAGGATGTCTTAGTAAGTCCTCATGATCCGGGAACCTGGCATGAGGGTAGCTTCTAAGGTGTCTTCCCATTGCTCCGGTGATCACCATGTTCTGAACCTCGAATTGACCCGAACACCTCCAATGGTGGTGCTACCTACCTCTCAATGGTGGGATGGCATTACTTTAAAGGACATTTACACAGACGAATTCCTTAGGGTAGGTAGACGACTCTAGATACTTGCTCTAATTTCAAAACAAATTCAAAAAATACTTTTCACACCGACACCTTTTCAAAAAGCTTTCGAAAGCAATTTTTCAAACACTCTTGAGGACTGATACAAGAGTCGAACTGAAATTTTCAAAGAAACTTTTTAAAACTCACTCACGACTGAAAAGCAAACAAACCAATTTTGAAAACACAAATGAGCAAGTATCTAAGAGCCCATGGATAACCATGGATAGAAAGGGTGCTAACACCTTCCCTTTCTATAATCTACCTCCCGAACCGAGAGCAATCTCTATAAGGAATTTTTCTGTGCTTTTGTCCTTTCCATTTGGAGAAAATAAAAGACGGTGGCGACTCTTGCTTCCGCGACATTTCGCGAACCAGCGTTAAACAGTCAATTCCAGATCCACCGATCACAGAACTGGTGACTCTGCTGGGGATCTTTTTTAAAGTGAGGTGTACCTTAGGGTTAGTTCATAACTGTGTTTTCAATTGTATTGACTTGTCTGCTTTAAATTTGTGGGTTGCATGGGAGTTACATAGATCCTAACCCGGATCTGGGGATACCCTGTTTAGGTAGCATAAGTTGTGAGGGACCTGTCCGGCGTAGACCGACACGGGTGAAACAGTGGCTACGTTGGTGTGGCACGTTGGTCTGTACCGATATCCCTTGTGTTGCAACGAGGAGAATATGGGTCTTCTGAGGAGTCATTAAGCACCAACAACCTTAGAACCTTAATTGACACAACTTGGCCATTAGAACAGTAGCAGTATGCTACGCCCATTGAGGCTAAACTCTCGTGATGGTTCTGGCTGCAAGAAAAGATTGCGATGCTGGAGTTATGACCGATTGAGGGTAGTCAATGATATTGGGATCCTCTAAGAACCCGGTTACTTTGATAGGACAGGTATGAACCAACAAACTGAAAGAGGGTAGTACCTAGACCTCATGCTGGCCTAAACTTTAAGGGTTTGCCTTGTGTGACTTGTGTGCCTTACCATGTTTGCCTTTGTATCTATTTGTGGTGTGCTTTATCATAACATCATAACATCATGAGCATTGCATGCATCCTGCATAAGGACTGACCATTTCAAAGACAAGAGGGTTTCATCTTTGCTCTATTTTGTAGGACATCATGATGCCTGTACGAAGGAATACTATCCGGTTCAACTTTGTTCACTCACCTGAGTTGCTTGAAGAGTTGGTTAGCAGAATTCCAAATACCACTTCCTTAATTCAGAGGCATGGTTCTCTTCTCAGTTTAGTCACTGCAAAGAGGGATCAACAGTTGATGAGTGTTCTGACCCAGTTCTATGACCCTCTGTACCAGTGCTTCACCTTTCAAGACTTCCAGCTGGGCCCTACCCTGGAAGAGTTCTCTGATTTGCTTAGTATCCCTATCTTGGATCAGACTCCCTTTATTGGTTGGGAAAAGACCCTCAGGCTTGAGGATGTTGCTGCAGCTCTTCCCTTGACACATCAAGAGGTAACGGACAACTGGGTGACTAGAAGCGGAGTTAAGGGTTTCTTGGCCAAGTTTCTGATTGGTAAAGCTAACAGTTTCTGGAACAACCTGGACTTTAGGGCATATGAAGAAATCTTGGCTCTCTTAATCTATGGGTTAGTCTTGTTTCCTAATCCTGACAACTTCATCAATGTCACTGCCATAAGGATCTTTATGTCTCAGAATCCCGTACCCACTCTCTTGGGTGACATCCTGCAACAACTTCATGCTCGTACTACCCGAAGACGAGGAACCCTATGGTGTTGTATCCCTTTGTTGGTGAGGTGGTTTATTTTGCACCTCCCTAAGTTCGTACTGAAGAACCAAGAAGGAAGAGGTTGGGCTCACAGGTTAATGTCTCTCACCGACAAAGACATCATTTGGACTTGCAGAGGTTTGGATGAGATAGCTGTTATTGATCGATGCGGGGAATACCCTAATGTTCCTCTAATTGGTACCTAAGGAGGAATCTCTTACAACCCATGTCTAGCACTCCGTCAGTTTGGAAGAGCAAGAAGAGCAGGGCCCCATGAGATGTTGGTGCCTCACATCAGTTTTGAGTTTCAAATGGATAGTGACGAGATGCATCGTAGGTTCATCAAGGATTGGGTCAAAGTTCATAAAGCTGACCCACAAGAGTTAGGGCCAAAGACTTCTTTACCTATGAAAGCCTACTACAAATGGGTTCGCATCCGTGCTCAGAAGTTAGGTATGCCGTATGAAGCCGTCAGACCCGTCATTCTTGAGTGTCCTGACAAAGATGGTGTTCCTCCAACTGTCCTTCCTCCTCAGATACCTACTGATTATGAGACATTGAAGAGATCTTGGTCGCAACTGCGAGAAGAGCGGTATTCTTACCGGGAAAAGTTCAACGAGCAGGAATTAAAGATCCAGAAGCTGACAAAGCAGTTGGAGAATGAGCGAGCTCTGAATGCCTACATCCGTACTGAGAAGAGGAGACCATGGGATCAATAAGGAGCTCCGGATGTTCTTTTACAGTTTTATTTCCCTTTTCAGTATTTACTTTCATGTAACGCCTAAGGGCAACCTATTGAATAATTTCAGTTTCAAAGTTGAATCTAATGAAGTGTGTTCCTTTTTGTTTACAAAGTTGATTCCCGATTGTCTTTGAAAACATAAATCATACGCATTCCATTCATCATGTGCATAGCAGGTTTTTCCTCTTTACAGGTTGCTTACAGTTCTTCGCTGTTTATTTCAGCATCATGAATCCTGACTCGTCATCAACTGAGATGTCCATCAAAGTTCTTCAGGCGCAAAATGCGCAATTTCAGGAACTAATCATGGGTTTGGCTCAGGGCCAAGAGGAGCTGAAGGCTCTGCTCCTGAAGAAGGAAAAGAAGAAGAATAGAAGGACTGTTCTGTTTAGCTCGGGCCGAAGGTTTGGCAATACTCTGCAAAATGAAGAGGCTGGTTCTTCCATTGGCAAGGGTACTCCTAAAGCGGAAAAAGGGCCTAGTCCGGTAGTCTCCGAAACGAGACTGATTTTGATGAAGAGCAATATCCTCCGGCAGAAGACCGTTACAAGCAGTTGGAGGATAGGTTGAATGCCATGGAGATACAACAGGCACCTGGGCTGGATTTCGGAGATTTGGGTTTGTCTACTGGTGTGATCATTCCTCGTAAATTCAAAGCACCATCTTTCACTAAGTACGACGGGGCGTCCTGTCCCAAGCTACATCTCAGGTCCTATGTTCGGAAGATTCAACCGTACTCAGTGGATAAGAATTTGTGGATCCACTTCTTCCAGGAGAGTCTTTCAGGGACTCATCTCGAATGGTTCTATCAGCTGGATGGGACCAAGGTTCGTAACTGGGAGGAGTTGGCTACTGCTTTCTATAAGCAGTATCAATATAATGCCGACCTTGCCCCTACACGTACCCAACTCCAGGGTATGTCGTTAGGATCAAGTGAAGGTTTTAAGGAGTACGCTCAGAAGTGGAGGGATCTGGCTGGCAGGGTGCAGCCTCCGTTGACTGATCGGGAGTTGGTAGACATGTTCTTGGGGACCCTATCTGGGCCGTTCTTCAATCATCTTATTGGGAATTCTTCTGCTGGATTCACTGATCTGATTCTGACTGGAGAGAGAATTGAGGCTGGGTTGAAGTCTGGAAAGATTCTGAAGGGTGCATCGTCTAGTTCTGAGAAGAAACCCTTCAAAAAGGAGGCTAGTGTTGTATATGGCTCTAGAAGACAAGAGAAATCTGAGCGCCGCTAATCTGTCAGTGTGGTAATGATTGCCAAGCCTGCTGCCGCTCCTCGGCCAACCAATCCTCAAAGGGCTGAAAGACCCCGGAGAGAGTTTACCCGTTTGAGCATGACCCTGTCCCAAATCTTGCCGCAGTTACTATCCACCAACCTAGTGACTGTCAGAGAGGCCCCCAAAGGTGTAAACACTGCCTCCCCCAAATACAACCCAAATGCTCGTTGTGCTTATCATTCTGATAGCCCGGGGCATTCCACTGATGACTGTTGGGCATTAAGGAGCAAGCTGCAGGACCTTATTAATGCCAAGGAGGTACAGTTTGAGGCATCTGAGAAGCCTAATGTAGTGACAGCTCCCCTGCCTGCTCATGGAGTGAATGCTATTGGGGAGGATAATGAAGTGGACGAAGCTGAGTTCAATAGCTGGATCTACCCGACAACTGATGGTGGATTGACCAATTGGATTGCCAAAGATCATACTCCTGTTACTTTTGTGACGCAGTAATAAACTTCTTTGTTTTGTTATTTGTAATAAACAATAAATAAACTCTATGGCCCGGTGTCTTACCCGAGGCACCGTGGTTTCATTTGTGAGGGCATATAAATTGTCATTTCATATATCATAAATGAAAATCTTGGACGTTTTCTCGCATTTCAAATCTCATGCTCCTTTTCTGTCTTTCCTTCCTTTACATATTTTTCAAAACAGCTGTATTTACACACACACTCACTCATACAGGTTCCAATCCACTCTGGATCTCACTGGTAACGACCCTGCTACTGCCAGTTATGACTTCGAAAATCCGATCAACTTAGCCGAAGACGAAGGTGAAGATGATTGCGAAGTGCCTGGCGAGCTTGCAAGACTGTTACTTCAGGAAGAGAGGGCAATTCAACCACACGAAGAGGCAGTGGAAACAATAAACTTGGGTACTGAGGAAGACAGGAAAGAGGTAAAGATTGGTGCCAACCTAGAGCTCAGCGTGAAGCAACGGTTAACTAAGATGCTACATGATTATGTGGAGATATTTGCCTGGTCCTACGAAGACATGCCCGGGTTGGATACCGATATTGTGGTCCATCACTTGCCAACTAAGGAAGACTGCCCTCCGGTTAAGCAAAAGGTCCGCCGTATGCGTCCAGAGATGTCTGAGAAGATCAAAGCCGAGGTAATGAAACAGTTTGATGCTGGGTTCCTTGCAGTGACTTCTTACCCCCAGTGGGTTGCTAATGTGGTGCCGGTACCAAAGAAAGACGGTAAGGTCAGAATGTGTGTTGATTACAGGGATCTGAACAGGGCCAGCCCCAAAGATGACTTCCCCCTACCTCACATTGATGTCCTTGTGGATAATACATCTCAGCATAAGGTGTTCTCTTTCATGGATGGCTTTTCAGGTTACAATCAGATCAAGATGGCACCTGAAGACATGGAAAAAACTACATTTGTTACTCAGTGGGGCACCTTCTGCTACAAGGTCATGCCTTTTGGACTAAAGAACGCTGGGGCAACCTACCAACGTTCCATGGTTGCCCTATTTCATGACATGATCCATCATGAGATAGAAGTGTATGTTGACGACATGATCGCAAGGTCCCAAACTGAGGAAGAGCACCTAGATCATCTGCAGAAATTATTTGACCGGTTGAAATTATACAAGCTGAGGTTGAACCCGAACAAGTGCACCTTCGGGGTGAGATCTGGGAAGTTGCTAGGCTTCGTGGTAAGTGATAAGGGTATTCAAGTGGACCCTGCCAAGGTTAAAGCTATTCAAGAGATGCCAGTTCCTAAGACAGAGAAAGAGGTCAGAGGTTTTTTAGGACACCTGAATTACATTGCTCGCTTCATCTCACACCTGACTGCTACCTGTGAGCCAATCTTCAAGCTGCTAAAGAAAGATCAGGTAGTACGTTGGAATGATGAATGTCAGGATGCTTTTGACAAAATCAAAGAGTATCTCCAAGAACCACCCATCCTTATGCCACCGGTTGAAGGAAGACCTCTAATACTATATCTGACAGTGCTTGACAACTCAATGGGGTGTGTGCTGGGGCAGCATGACGAGTCTGGCCGAAAAGAGCATGCCATTTATTACCTTAGCAAAAAGTTTACCGACTGTGAGACCCGATACTCACTGCTCGAGAAAACTTGTTGCGCTTTGGTATGGGCTGCTCGCCGGCTGAGACAGTATATGCTGACTCACACTACCTTGTTGATCTCAAAGATGGATCCTATAAAGTACATATTCGAAAAGCCTGCTCTGTCTGGGAGAATTGCAAGATGGCAAATGATCTTGACGGAATACGACATTCAGTATACAACCCAGAAAGTCATCAAAGGAAGTGTATTGGCAGACCACTTGGCACACCAGGCCGTAGATGACTATCAGTCAATGAACTTCGAGTTTCCAGACGAGAGCATCATGATTGTGACTGATTGTGAAGTACCTGGACCGGATGAAGGACCTGAGGAAGGATACCGATGGTCTATGCACTTTGACGGAGCTTCCAATGCTTTGGGAAACGGTATCAGCGCTGTAATCATATCACGGCAAGGCACTCATACTCCGCTCACTGCCCGACTATGTTTCAACTGTACCAACAACATGGCAGAGTATGAGGCGTGCCTCTTGGGTCTTCAAGCTGCGATCGATTTAAGGATCAAGTTTCTGAGTGTCTTCGGAGATTCCACTCTTGTGATTAATCAGATCAAAGGAGAGTGGGATACGAAACATCCAAACCTGATTCCTTACAGAGAATGTGTGTTGACCTTGATCCCCCACTTCACGAAGATAACCTTTGAACACTTTCCAAGAGAAGAGAATCAGTTGGCGGACGCGTTAGCTACAATGTCTTCTATGTTTAAGGTAAAATGGGATAATGAGGCTCCCCGGATCATCATCTGGAAACTGGACGAACCGACATACTGTTGCGATCTCGAGACTGAATTGGTGACTGAGAAGCCTTGGTACCATGAGATGAAGAGATACCTGGAAGCTCAGGAATACCCTGAAGGTGCATCTGTCAACGATAAGAAGTTTCTGAGAAGGTTCGCAGCAAAGTTCTTCCTTAGCAACGACATCTTGTACAAGCGAAACCATGATTCAACCTTACTGCGTTGTGTGGATAAGACTGAAGCAGAAAGGATCATGGAAGAGCTACATGAAGGGACCTTTGGTACACATTCCAGTGGACATACAATGGCAAAGAAGATCCTTCGGGCAGGGTATTACTGGTCCACAATGGAAGCTGACTGCTACCAACATTCTAGGACATGCCATAAGTGCCAGATATATGCAGACAAGGTGCACGTTCCTCCAGTTCCTCTAAATGTTCTGACCGCGCCTTGGCCGTTTGCAATGTGGGGCATAGACATGATCGGCGAGATCAAACCTACGGCATCTAATGGGCATCGCTTCATCCTGGTAGCGATTGATTACTTCACGAAGTGGGTTGAAGCAGCTTCCTACGCTACGGTAACCAAGACGGTTGTGGCACGGTTCAATCGGCATAACCTGATCTGTCGGTACGGCGTCCCAGAAAGAATTATTACAGACAACGGTACCAATCTGAATAATAAGATGATCACTGAGCTCTGCGAGCAGTTCAAGATACAGCACCACAATTCTTCTCCTTACAGACCGAAGATGAATGGGGCTGTAGAAGCAGCAAATAAAAATATCAAGAAAATCGTGCAGAAGATGACAGTGACTTATAAGGATTGGCACGAGATGTTACCGTTCGCTCTACATGGGTACCGTACCTCAGCCATGACGTCAATCGGGGCAACTCCTTTCTCTCTGGTTTATGGGATGGAGGCAGTCTTACCGATCGAAGTGCAAATACCCTCTCTCCGGATAATGAAGGATGCAAATCTGAACGAAGATGATTGGATCCAGACACGACTTGATCAGTTAAACCTCATTGATGAAAAGAGACTTGCTGCTATCTGTCATGGTCAGACGTACCAAAAACGGATGATCAGGGCATTTAACAAAAAGGTCAGACCACAGGAATATCAAGTTGGGGATCTGGTAATCAAGCGAATCATCCTCCCTCAGAGTGATCCAAGGGGCAAATGGACCCCTACGTACGAAGGGCCATTTGTGGTTAAACATGTGTTCTCAGGAGGAGCCATGATTCTAACCAACATGGATGGTGACGACCTTCCTCACCCCGCTAATGCAGACATAGTAAAAAGATACTACGCATGAAAAAAGACCCGCTAGGCTGACATGCCTAGGCAAAAGTTAGGGCTTCCCGGCGAACCAAAAGGGTTCGGGAAAAATGAAGGGATGAAATGAAAAAAAACTGTACACCCGGCAAGTCGAAAACCTGAAAAGGCGGCTTGGGCAAAAATGGGTATCCCGGTGGACTGAAAACCCGAAAGGGCGGTCCAGGCAAAAGTTAGGGATAAAAGCGTAATACTATGTCTCATTGGATCACTTTGCATCCAGAATCCGGTATCTACATCAAGTTCAGACGGCATTGATCAGTCAGCTTCATCTTCAACCAAGGTCATCAAGTGATGAGACGCTCGGAGTTATAAAGACAATAGCAGAGTTGAAACCCAGTGGGATCATTCGTTTCACACAGCTGTTTTATTTTCTCTTGTACAAAATTTGTATAAACTCTTTTGTTCGGTGGCGTCCTCTTACTAGGACGTCAGCCTCTTGTACATAAAAATGCCTATTTACAGGCCATTCAAAAATCAATACAAATATACTTTTCAGTTAAAATTGCCAATTGTTTTTCCTTTTCTGTTTTGTTTTGCTAAGAACGTCCAAGGTTCAAGTTGTGATATATACATTGACAATAATTTTCTAACTCATAAATATTTGCATACGAAACAAAGGATTAATTACAGGTAACATTAGAAACAGGGGCAATAAAGAGTTGTCTAAGCAATCTAATTGTTCTATCCTCCAAGGTACCAAGGTAGGTTCAGCTAAAGAACACAACCGGCATGTCTTAATTCCCCAGAGAGTACGTCAGCAAGTCAATACACTCTCCTCAAGCGAAGCTACTATCAACCTTAAGAAAGTTGAGTATCCTCCAGCAGGTCTCAACATTCCCCAGCAGCATATATATTCATAATAAGCATCCCCGGCAGTCTTGACCTAAAGATTGTTCCCCGGCGGTATACCAGCATTCAGTGGAATCACATCCCCGATACAATTTAAAACTTCCCCAAGAGAGTCCAATCCAGTTTCCTCAGGAAAGTTGGGATCCATCTCCCCAAGCAGTAAGCTTATCCCCAGTAGATTCTGGAAGCTTATCCCTCGCAGAACGCGAACGCGTCTCCCGGCTTTATCCAAAGAGTTATTTCCTTACTAGGATATAACTGGGTTATCCTCATCCAAAAGCCACGGAAAGGTCGTCGTCAACGCAGTTCTTTCTTATCCCCAGCGAAGTCTATTAACACTTCCAACATAACAATGGTATCCCCAGCAAGTTATTATCAACAACTCAGCAAAGTACCTCTATCCCCACAGAGTATTGCTCCCCAGCAGGATCGTTAGAGTACTTTTCTCCCCGCAGAGTTATTCATTCGCCAAGTTTATTCCCCAACGGAGTTATCCTCTCCTACCGGTATTCTTGCAATTATCATCCCCAGCGGAAGCAAAGATCTAATTCTCCAACATCAGCCCAGGAGTGACTTCCCGGCACCCGTCAAGGATTTACTTTCCTAGACGAAAAATACATTCATAAACATTGCACTTCCATACATCATTATAGCATGCATAGACGCATCATATCTCACAAATCTCATTTATGTTGAGAACATCATTGCTTGGTCCATATCATGCATTGCATATGACTGACCTTTACCTTTCAGGAAAGATTCAGTTAAATTCTCAATCATATTTCAAGACCTAGACCGGTTCAGTTAATCGACTCCAAAGATTTCTTATCCAGTCAAAGGCCTTCTCTGGTCCAGTTAAATCGACCCCAAACAGATTTTTCTGATGAAGACTCAGTTGAAGTTATCCAAGGTTTTCTCAATGATTGCTATTGAGATTGTAATCGCCTATGGTTCTCTCCGCGATACTGCGGAGATGATAATCCCATCCCAGGTTTTCTCAATGATTGCTATTGAGATTGTAATCGCCTATGGTTCTCTCCCCAATGCTGCGGAGATGATAATTCCATCCCAGGTTTTCTCAATGATTGCTATTGAGATTGTAATCGCCTATGGTTCTCTCCCCAATGCTGCGGAGATGATAATTCCATCCCAGGTTTTCTCAATGATTGCTATTGAGATTGTAATCGCCTATGGTTCTCTCCCCAATGTTGCGGAGATGATAATTCCATCCCAGGTTTTCTCAATGATTGCTATTGAGATTGTAATCGCCTATGGTTCTCTCCCCAATGCTGCGGAGATGATAATTCCATCCCAGGTTTTCTCAATGATTGCTATTGAGATTGTAATCGCCTATGGTTCTCTCCCCAATGCTGCGGAGATGATAATTCCATACCAGGTTTTCTCAATGATTGCTATTGAGATTGTAATCGCCTATGGTTCTCTCCCCAATGCTGCGGAGATGATAATTCCATCCCAGGTTTTCTCAATGATTGCTATTGAGATTGTAATCGCCTATGGTTCTCTCCCCAATACTGCGGAGATGATAATTCCATCCAAGGTTTTCTCAATGATTGCTATTGAGATTGTAATCGCCTATGGTTCTCTCCCCGATACTGCGGAGATGGTAATTCCCACCAAGATTCTTAAGGTTCGCTCTTGAGGTTAAAGTCATCCAAGGTTCTCTCACCGTTCCTGTTGAGGTAGTAACCATCCCTGGTTCATTCATCACCGTTTGAAGATCCAGATCCAGCTCCTGTAACCAGTCAGGACACATCTATACCAAGCATCTGAAGACCAGCTCCTGTAACAGGTCAGGTAATCATTTTCCTTTGCAGGTATGCAAGTTCTCGCTAAGGAAGCTCTTACGAGATCAACATCCAGATGGCATCTATAAGCCCATCCACCTTCCATCATCTCTTAGAATGGCATCTATAAGCCCATCATCCTATCCATCAATCTCGAAATGGCATCTATAAGCCCATTCCACCATCACACTGCTACTATGTGAGCGCAAATTTCTGGGCACTCTAGTGTTCAATCATCTTCCACCTTCGGATTACGAAAGGCACGTCAGCCAATCTGCATCCTCAGGTCTAAGAAGATTGAACAGGGGCAACTGTTGTACCCCAAAATTTTCCCTCCCATATTCTTCAAGAATTGCAAAGTCAAAGCTTCAAAATCTCCCCAAGGGTTGCACAGTTCAAGGGCCTCCTAAACAGTCAAAGTTAGGGTTTTGGTTCTGACAAAGTAAATGAAGTTTTCAAAGGTCCAATCAAGTCCTACATGCCTATAAATAGGGTCAAACATCCTCATACCAAGTTTCAAGACTTTCAGCACAAAATTGCACAGTCAAAAACCCTAATTGCACTACAGTCAACTGTAGGGGCAAAATGGTCATTTGACAGTCAAAAGTTCAAATTTTTGGTCAACATCTCATTTTGAAGCCACAAACATCATTTGATCAATGCTTGATCATGATTCTCAAAGCTTGGCTCAAAAATCATCAAGATGCAAAAGTTTCCTTATTTGGACAGTTGAAAAAGTCAACTGTAACTTGACCAGGGCATAACTTTCACATGGATTATCAGAAAAATTCCATCCAAAGCTCATTTTGAAGATAAGAACATTTTCTACAACTCCTCTTCACACTTCAAGTCCAAGAAATGCTCTCACAAAAAGTTATCAATTTCAACATTATAGGTCATTTTCAAAAGTCAACAAAAAGGGACTTTAAGTCAAAGGCCATAACTTGAGATTGGTAAATCAAAATGACATGGGACCAAAGGCATTGGTAAGAGGACTCAAATAACTTTCCAAAATGTCCAAGAACATGAGCAAAGATTAAAAATTGAGCAAGTTATGCCTTGTGGAAGTTGGGAAATTTTTGGATATTTTGAAAAGTCAACATTGCTTCAAATGACCTAAAATTGCTAATGGGCCTCTTTTTCTTCCACAATTCATTATCCAAGGCATATGCACGACCATTTGGCCCAAAGGGAAGTTTTTCTTCATTTTTTATTTATTTATTTGGATTTTTATTATTAATAATTCATTTAAATTAATTAAAATATAAAAAAAATGCTAAACCTAGGTTTTTCAATCTTTTTATGCATGATATCTACTCAATATTTCGTGCAAATCAAGTTTGGAAAGAATCTTGCTAAATTGGCCATGATTTGAACTAAGTGAGCATGAAAAGATTTGAAAATATTTTGCCATAAAAATCAATATCCATACATCAATTCCTTGATTCCTTGGACAAGAAACTTAACCTAAATCATTCACCTATACATACACAAGCAAACCCTCGTGCCCATTACCTAGAAGCTGCGCCAGAAAAGCATAGAGAAACTTGAATTTTTGTCAAAAAAAGTGGAAACTGAAAACTAGGTTACAAGGCTTTTCAAGGCCAAACACCTATTCCATTAGCTTGCCAAGGTTGCCAGGAGACTTTTCCAATCAAGAACATCAACTATAACGCCTTGAATCAGTGTACAGAAATCAAATTTTTTTTCATATAAATGCATATTCGTATTCTGAGTTCTAGGCATTTTCATGGAATTTTATTTGTAGATTCATACTAAGTGATGTATTTTAAAGCTAACCATATACTTTGATTGGATTTTTATACACTGTATGCAAAACCACCATTGTCGTGTTTTAGGGTTACATGGATTCTGATTTAGGGCTTTGCGTTCAAGGAACAATTGGGACACGATAATGGCACCATCAGATTCAGAAGCTTCTAACCAATCCATTGATGGGGTCGCGCCCTATTTATATGCCAAGACTAGCTAATCGCTATTTTCCAAAAGGGCACATTTTGGAACATTTACAAAACCGTTGCCTATGTTTTTTGTGTTTCAGGAAATAAACGAACGAGGAAGAAGATGATCCAGTGGCATCAGCTGATTGGCTAATTTGAATTGCGCGCTAAAATTCTCCACTAATGTTCGTTTTATATTATATTGTTTATTGACCATAGGATAATCAAGACGCGCGCTTGGTACGATTGGCAAGGCTTGTTAGTGGTAATCTCTAGGACCTGGGTTCGAGCCCCAGGTCCCCCACCCCTTTCACATTATTTTTCTATTAAGGATCCTGTGCAGGTTCACCATGGAGGAATACCATATGTCCAAAATCTCAGCCAGCCACGCGTTCAATCTCATCAATCCAAGGGTCATGACCTGAAGAATATGGTGAACCTCAGTCAACGCCTGGGCACGCTAGTGGAAAAAGTCAAAGAGGCCAAAGCTATTGGGCCCAAATTGCTGGACTTCACCCTCCACTTGGGGACATCACCCCCCCTCTAGTTTGTTTCTTTTAACTTTTTTTATATTTTTTTCTTTTCTTTATTTTAATTAATTTCTTTTAAATTATTATTTTCATAATATATAAAAAACACCAAAAAATCAGAAAAGATAAAAAAATAATAAATATTTTTATTTAACTAGTATTTTTGTAAATAAAGTTCATTAATTAACGTAGTTTTTTAATTTAGGTTTTAACCTTAACTTTTCAATAAAAACCTAAAATTTGTAGGATTAGGGTTTGATTAATTTTTTATCCTTCTTTTCTTTTCTTTCACAATAATTAATTATTAAAATATTATTTACTTTTATAAATCAAGATTTGCATGTAAATAATTAGGTTAATATTAGGTTAAAATTTAATACTTTTTTAATAAACTAAAACAATTAGAATTAGGGTTAATCTTAATTTCATTTAATTCTCTTTTCATTAAAATCATAAAATACAAAAATACCAAAAACAAATTTCTCTTCATTTTAATTTTATTAATTTAATAATCGTTTAATTTAATTTAATTAAAAAGGGTCCAACGCCCTCGTTTCAACTTTAATTCAATTCGCATATTTATTTCTTCTTCTTTTAATATTTATGTATCTCTCCCAAAGCTTTGTAAACTCGGCATTTATATTTCTCCCACTTTACTTTACTTCTTTATTTTTTGTCAAATCGGGTCCTGGATTTAAATTTGGCGATGTGGACCCGCGCCTTTGTAATAGATTAGGAACTTTATATTTGTCGCTCTTTTAAACTGTTAATAATGGCATGCAAGAATGAATGACAAAATAAAAACAAACGCATAGATCCCTTTGACATGAACAAGATAAATGCAAATGAACATGACACACAAATCACACACCACCCCTAGGGTACGCCTCACTGTTGCCTTGCCTCGAAAGGTGATCGTCGAGTAGAGGATGTCTTAGTAAGTCCTCATGATCCGGGAACCTGGCATGAGGGTAGCTTCTAAGGTGTCTTCCCATTGCTCCGGTGATCACCATGTTCCGAACCTCGAATTGACCCGAACACCTCCAATGGTGGTGCTACCTACCTCTCAATGGTGGGATGGCATTACTTTAAAGGACATTTACACAGACGAATTCCTTAGGGTAGGTAGACGACTCTAGATACTTGCTCTAATTTCAAAACAAATTCAAAAAATACTTTTCACACCGACACCTTTTCAAAAAGCTTTCGAAAGCAATTTTTCAAACACTCTTGAGGACTGATACAAGAGTCGAACTGAAATTTTCAAAGAAACTTTTTAAAACTCACTCACGACTGAAAAGCAAATAAACCAATTTTGAAAACACAAATGAGCAAGTATCTAAGAGCCCATGGATAACCATGGATAGAAAGGGTGCTAACACCTTCCCTTTCTATAATCTACCTCCCGAACCGAGAGCAATCTCTATAAGGAATTTTTCTGTGCTTTTGTCCTTTCCATTTGGAGAAAATAAAAGACGGTGGCGACTCTTGCTTCCGCGACATTTCGCGAACCAGCGTTAAACAGTCAGTTCCAGATCCACCGATCACAACATGCCTAGTTTGGACACTGATATTGTGGTACATCGCCTGCCGACTAAAGAAGATTGTCCTCCGGTTAAACAGAAGGTCTGTCGTATGCGTCCCGAAATGTCAGAGAAGATTAAGGAAGAGGTTATGAAACTGTTTGATGCAGGATTCTTGGCTGTCACTTCTTATCCGCAGTGGGTCGCTAACATCGTTTTGGTACCTAAGAAGGACGGTAAGGTACGGATGTGTGTTGATTACAAAGATATGAATCGGGCAAGCCCCAAGGATGACTTCTCACTTCCTCACATCGATGTTCTGGTTGAAAACACCGTGCAACACAAAATCTTCTCCTTCATGGACGGTTTCTCTAGCTACAACCAGATCAAGATGGCTCCTAAAGACATGGAGAAGACAACCTTCGTTACATAATGGGGCACTTTCTGCTACTAGGTGATGCCTTTTTGGTTGAAGAATGATGGGGAAACTTATCAACGTGCAATGGTCGCTTTGTTCCATGACATGATTCACCATGAGATCGAAGTTTATGTTGATGATATGATAGCCAGGTCTCAGACGGAGGAAGAGCACCTTGATCATCTACAGAAATTGTTTGACAGATTGAAGACATACAAGCTGAGGTTGAATCCGGAGAAGTGTACCTTCGGGGTAAGGTCTGGTAAACTTCTAGGTTTCATTGTCAGTGACAAGGGTATTCAGGTAGACCCTGCGAAGGTAAAGGCCATACAAGAGATGCTGGTCCCCGCACAGAGAAAGAGGTTAGAGGTTTCTTGGGACGTCTGAATTATATCGTCAGGTTCATTTCACATCTGACTGCTACTTGTGAGCCAATCTTCAAGCTTCTGAAGAAAGATCAAGTGGTAAAGTGAAATGATGAATGCCATACCGCTTTAAAAAGAAACAAAGAATACCTTCAAGAACCGCCAATTATGATGCCTCCAGTTGAAGGAAGACCTTTGATATTATACTTGAAAGTGCTAGACAATTCAATGGGGTGCGTGCTGGGGTAGCATGACGAGTCTGGCCGAAAAGAGCATGCCATTTATTACCTTAGAAAAAAGTTTACCGACTATGAGACCCGATACTCATTGCTCGAGAAAACATTTTACGCTTTGGCATGGGCTGCTCGCCGGCTAAGACAGTATATGTTGACTCACACTACCTTGTTGATAACAAAGATGGATCCGATCAAGTACATTTTCAAGAAGCCCACTCTCTCCGGAAGGATAGCAAGGTGGCAAATGGTCTTAACTGAATACGACATACAATATACAACCCAAAAAGCAATAAAGGGGATTGTATTGGCTGATCATTTGGCCCATCAGGCCATGGATGACTACCAATCCATGAATTTCGAGTTCCCAGATGAGAATATCATGTTAGTAAGCGACTGTGAAGAACCTGGACCGAATGAAGGATCTGAGGAAGGATCCCAATGGTCTATGTATTTTGATGGAGCCTCAAACGCACTGGGTAACGGCATTGGCACTGTAATCATATCTCCCCAGGGTTGTCATACTCCGTTCACTGCCTGATTATGTTTCAATTGCACCAACAATATGGCAGAGTATGAAGCATGTATCATGGGTCTTCGAGCTGCTATTGACTTGAGGATTAAGTTCTTAAGTGTATTCGAGGATTCCGCTCTGGTGATCAGTCAAATCAAAGGTGAGTGGGATACGAAACATCCAAATCTCATTCCTTACAAAGAGTACGTACTGACATTTCTCCCACACTTTGAGGAGGTAACCTTTGAACATTTCCCACGAGAACAGAACCAGTTGGAGGACGCGCTAGCTACCATGTCTTCTATATTCAAAGTTAGGTGGGACAATGAGGCTCCCCAAATTACCATTGAGAGGTTAGATGAACCAGCACACTGCTGCGAGATCGATACCGAAGAAGTGGCAGACAAACCCTTGTTTCACGAAGTCAAAAGGTATCTCGAGGCTCAGGAATATCCCGAAGGGGAATCTGTCAATGATAAGAAATTTCTTAGAAGATTCGCTGCAAAATTCTTCCTCAGTAATGGAATCCTCTATAAGTGCAACCATGACTCCACACTATTACGGTGCGTAGACAAGAGCGAAGCAGAGAGGATCATGACAGATCTACATGAAGGCACTTTCGGAACCCATTCTAGTGGGCATACCATGGCTAAGAAGATCCTACGGGCAGGATATTACTGGTCCACTATGAAAGCCAATTGTTATCAGCACTCTCGAACTTGTCATAAATGCCAAATCTACGCTGATAAGGTGCATGTGCCTCCGGTCCCCTTAAATGTTCTGACAGCTCTGTGGCCCTTTGTAATATGGGGCATCGACATGATCGATGAGATCAGACCTACTATGTCTAATGGACATCGTTTCATCTTAATGGCCATTGATTACTTCACGAAGTTGGTTGAGGCAGCTTCATTTTCTACAGTAACGAAGAACGTCATGGCGCGGTTTATCCGACACAATCCGATCTGCCGATACGGGGTTCCAGAGAGAATTATTACTGACAATGGTACGAATCTCAACAACACAATGATCATCGAGCTCTGTAAACAGTTCAAGATACAACATCATAATTCTTCTCCCTACCGGCCGAAGATGAATGGCGTTGTTGAAGCAGCTAATAAGAATATCAAGAAGATTGTACAGAAGATGACAGTGACATATAAAGACTGGCATGAGATGTTACCATTCGCTCTTCATGGGTACAGTACCTCATCACGGACATCGACAGGGGCAACTCCCTACTCTCTGGTTTATGGCATGGAGGCAGTCCTACCCATAGAAATCCAGATACCCTCTCTCAGGATTATGAAGGATTAAGGTTTGAACGCGACTAAATCCAGAACCGACTTGATCAACTGAATCAAATCGATGAAAAGAGACTTGTTACTATCTGCCATGGTCAGGCGTATCAAAAGAGAATGATCAAGGCTTTTAACAAGAAAGTCAGACGCCAAGAATATCAAGTCGGGGATCTAGTGATCAAATGCATCATACTGCCGCAAGGTGAGCCCAGGGGAAAATGAACTCCCATATATGAAGGGCCATTTGTGGTTAAGAACATTTTATCGGGAGGAGCTATGATTCTAACCACCATGGATGGTGACGACCTTCCTCACCCCGTCAATGCAGACATAGTGAAAAATACTATGCATTATCAAAGACCCGCTAGGTTGACTAGCCTAGGCAAAAATAAAGGCTTCCCGGTGAACCAAAAGGGTTCGGGCAAAAGTTAGTGATGAAAATAAAAAAAACTATACACCCGGTAAGTCGAAAACCTGAAAAGGCGACTTGGGCGAAAAAGGGTATCCCGGTGGACTGAAAACCTGAAAGGGAGGTCCAGGAAAAAATTAGGGATCGAAACGTAACACTATGTATCATTGGATCATCTTGCAACCAGACTTCGGTATCGACTATCAAGCTCGGACGGTGCCAGTCAATCTGATCCACCTTCGACCAAGTAGCTAAGTGATGAGACGCTTGAAGATATAAAGGCAATAGCAGAGTTGGAACCCGATGGGATTGTTTCATGTAGCTGTTTTTCTTTCTTTTACACAAATTGTATAATCTCTGTTCCCTCGGAGGCATTCTCTTACTAGGACGTCAACCTCTTTGTACAAAACGCCTGTTACAGGCCAATTTCAAAAAATCAATACAATTCATTTTTACAAGAAATTTCAACTTGTTTTTTTTTCTTTTTTCTGTTTTGTTTTGCAAGAACGTCCAATGATTCATTTTTGATATATGAATTTGAAAATAATTGCTGCTCATAAATATCTACATAAGAAACAAAAGACAATTACTCGTAATTCCAGGAACAGGGGAAAACAAGAAGTGTCCAAACCTTACAGTTTCTCTACCCACCAGATACAGGGATAGAGCTAGCTTGAGAATATGACCAAAGGTATATACACTCCCCGCAGAGTAGGGAGTATCCGAAGACGGTGGTGTTAGATCTCCCCAGCCGAGGTTCATAATCACGAATGAGTCAGCAAAATTCTCCCCAAGCAGAGTTTATCTATCACCAGCAATAGAAGTTCACCACCAGTTGAGTTTATTTCTCCAAATCAGCAGATTGTCCAACAGAGTATCTCTCTTCCCCATAAAGTCATTCTCCCACAGGATTATCCTCAAACAGAGTCTCTCCCAGTGGAATATTCTCGAGCATAACGGATGCAAGTCTCCAGCTAATCATCTTCGGTCACTATCCCCAGCGAGAACAAAGAACTCAACTCCTTATACTCCCCAACAGCAGTCTGGGATTTATTCTCCCCAGCCGGAAAATATCATAAGAACATACATCGTGGCATGTGCATACGTATCATGCAGCACAATCTCATTTATTTTGAGAACATCATTACTCAATACATTTCATACATCATGACATTACATATGACTAACTCTTTACCTTTCAGGGAAAGATGCAATCAAGTTCTGACAAGTTTTCTCTAGTTCAGTCAAACCGACACTAAAGTTTCTATTCTAGTTGAAGACATTTTAAGACTTTCGTCTGGGTTAGCCAAATCGCCACCAAGATTCCCCTGATTTCTATGCCAGTCAAAGTTAATCCGAGACCTCTCTTGGGATCAGTCAAATCGACACTAAGATTTCTCTCCCAGTTGAAGTTCCCACAAGTTTCCCCTGGTTCAGTCAAATCGATACTAAAATTTCTATTCCAGTTCAAGATTTAAAGCCCGGAAATCGACCGGAAAACAACTTAACCCTCAACAAGTTATTGTGTAGCCTGGAAATCAACCAGATAGCAGTACAAGATACCATGAAGCCTGGAATCGACCAGACAGTGGTATAAGACACCGTGAAGCCTGGCGCACGACCAGATAACGGTATAAGATGTTGTGAAGACTGGAGCACGACCAGATAGCGGCAAAGGACACTGAAGTCTAGGACACGACCAGATAACAGTATAAGGTACTGCGAAGCTTGGAATTCAACCAAATAGCAGTTCACTCGGCCAATTACTATGAAGCCCGGAAATCGACTGGATATTAGTATGCCTTAAATTCAAGTTGAAACCCGGATGCAACCGGATAACCACCAAATTCCTTCTGAAGCCTGGAGCACGACCAGATAAGAATTGAGAAATTGCCAAGCCTGGAGGATGACCAGATAGCAAGTTTAATCTCATCTCCCCAGTAAGTCACTGTAAAACCTAGAGCACGACCAGATAGCAGTGCATTTTCACCTCCTTAACTAAGAGATAATTCCCCAATAGAGTAACGGACAACTGAAGCTCCTGAAATTCTACTTCTCCCAAGACAGAGACCAGCGTATCCCAGCAAAATCCTCCTCAACAACAGGTATATGAGTTCTCGTAAAGGAATCTATTATGCGATCGACACTTCTTCAAATGACATCTTTAAGCCCATCTTCCGTCATTGACTTCCAAATGGCATCTATAATCCCATTCCTGATATCGCAAGACAAGCACCACTTCATGCGAGTGCAAATTTATGGGCCCTCTAGTGTTCAATCATCTTCCACCTTCAGATCACGAAAGGCAGACAAGCCAATCTACACCCTCAGGTGTAAGAAGATTGAACATGGGCAGCTGTTGTACCCCAAAATTTTCCCTCTCATGTTTGTCAATACATTTCAAGTGAGGTCCTCAAATTGCTCAAGGATGTCCAAGGGTTTACCAGACAAAGTCTCTCCTAAGACAGTCTACCTCAAATTAGGGTTTCATTTTGCATCAAGATGCTTGAGTCCAAAGAATCCCAAATGCTCACCATTGTCCTAATATGTTCTCAAGATCATCCATGTCATGTTTCAATCCTTGCAGAGAAAATTTTCTCAATCAATTGCTCAAAGGCCTAAAGATCGACTGTGCTAGGGCAAAAAGTCAATTGTGGCCCACATACAGTCAAACTTCAAGATTTTTGGTCAACATTCTCATTTTGAAGTATTATTCATCATTTGATCAAGGGTTTATCATGATTCCTTAAGGATTGCTCACAATTCATCAAAACCCAAAAGTTGCTAAATTAGGGTTTGTAGAAAAGTCAACTCAACTTTGACCAAGCATAACTTTCTCATACTTTATCAAAAATGACCCATCCAAATATCATTTTGAATAGGATGTAATTCCCTACGATTCATCTTCATATCCCAAGTTCAAAATATGCACTCACAAGAAGATATGAATTTGGACATTATAGGTCATTTTGAAAAGTCAACAAAAACACCTTTTGGGTCAAAGCTTCATACATGAACATGGAAGACTCAATTGAGATGAGACCAAAAGTGTTGCTTAGAGGACATCTTAAGCTTTCTAAAAAGTCCAAGAACTCATCTCTAGGATCAAAATTGAAGGAGTTATGCATTGGCCAAGTTGACCCTTTTTGCAAAATTGCTAAAAGTCAAATGTGTCCAAAATTGCATTTTTTGCTAAATGGGCCCAACTTTTTATGCTTGCACTGAGTTTGTAATGTGACCCACGACCCATGAGCCCTTCCACTTGTCATTCTTTTATTTTTGTTATTTATTTTGATTTTATTTCATTTAAATCAAATAAAATCCATATAAAATAATAAAAATATCAAAAATCATTAAAACCTTGAGATTTTGTGCATGATTAGGTCCATTATACAGCTGGAGACAAGATCAAATCGTGCAAGGCTTCATATAGACACAAAAAGATTGAATTTGCTTGTTTTGGAAAGATTTGGTGCAAGGATTAAATCATGGATCAATCTTCATAATTGGAAAAGATTTGATACAAACTTGAACCATAATATACTCTAGTATACATAAGGGACAAATGCAGACCAAAAGACTAGAGGCTAGAGGCGTGCAAAGGCAAAGAAATAATTGCAAAATTTCAAAGAAAAAGTGCAGACCAAATTCCAAGTTGTAGACCATCTCAAGCCATTCTAACCATACCAATCAATTGCTGGACGCCCCAGGATCGTGTTTCAATCGTTAGCAAGCCTCCCCACACCCTGAAAGGCATCGTAGAAGTCACATGGTTTGTCTCTTTTCTTGAATTCTAATACATTGATTCTGGCATATTTAGCATGATTGATTGGCATATTTATAATCCTTGAGATGTTTTCAAGCTAATGAATGTATTCAATTTCATTTTTATTGACTGTACATCAAACTTCCATGGCTAGGGTTTTTTTCTTCATTTTTAGGGATTTCTTATACAGGTGAAATTGGACATTAATAATGGTACCATGATACTCGTGAAGTTTAAACAAGTCAATTGGTACTATTGGTTTTCATTTATCATGCATGTACAAGGTTTTGGAAATGCACATGGGCTATACCTACGCTTGATGTCCGTAGGTAAAAGTCCTTTTTATCTAAAACGACAGAATCAATGAAGAAGACAATGGCGTGGCAGGGTGTGAATGGCCAGTTTGAATTTCACGCATTTTGGGAGGCGTGGCACGTTGTTTGCGTTATATTTTATTTGTTTCATTATTATCACAACTAACATGGTAGCGCAGATGGTGAGGATGTTGGCCTTTGATGCACACGTCCTGGGTTCAATCCCAGGCGTGTGCATTTTATTATTTTCTCAACAAATGCGGGTCAATCCAGTGCTTCATACTCTCAAGCGTACTCCATAAACTCTCAAACATCAGCCATTTGATGTGCTCCTGGTCAGATCCAATGTGTCCATAATGAAAGGTCCACCATGCGCCTGAGTCAAGCATGCACACAGGATTGGGAGAAGTCAACAGGGCCAGGAGTTGTTGGGCCAAGGGATCAGATTCACACCCCCCCTCTTGCTAATGCTATCAGGCCCATTCTTTTTCTTTTCTCTAATTTATTTCTTTTATTTGATTTAATTTGCTTAATTATTTTTAACAAAATTAATTTCTTTTTTCACAAAAAAGCATAAAATCAAGAGTTTACAAAAATTAGAATTAGTTTGGTTTTTTCATCAAATTTAATTTAATATTAGTTTAATTTAATTTAGGGAAATTCTAACTTTTTTTATATAATTAAAAATAAATTAGGAAAATTAGGGTTAGACTCTTGATTCAATATTTATTTCTTTCTCAAAAATAAAATAAAAAATACAAAAAATAGGTTAATTTAATTATTTTTCTTAACTAAAATTAATTAGTGATTAGATTATTTTTATTCAATTGAACTTTATTTTCTCAAATAACACAAAAACGACCAAAAAAATGATTTTCCCTTTAGATTACAATTAGGCATAGTTGGGGTCAAAACCCTAATTCTCTTGTTTTTGATTCATCACGCGCGTTTAATATTTTTGCAATGTTAATGTAACTGTCCACGGTATGTAATAGTTTAATCTAGGACTTTCTTTTATTTATCGTTTTTTGCGGGTTTTTTGGCTATGTAATTAATCCCTATCCCGAAGCCTTGTAATAGCATAGGTCTATTTTCTCGCATTTTAATTCTCGTAAATATTAACTGTTTAGATGTATGTTAATAGGATTGTATGACAAGATTCCATGATAATTTAAAACGGCTAGAAAACCATAATGTGCAAAGATGATAACTGAAATCAAATCACTCGCACATGTGCACTCCTAGGGTATACTCTCACTTCGGTTTCCTTCGGTAAACGGTCATTAAGTATAGGGTGTCTTAGTCGTTTCCCTCCTGTCTAACAAAGATCAAAAGTCCCGTTCGGAAATGTTGCCTCGGAAACATCGCCTCGAAAATGTTGCCTCGAATATGATCTTAAGACTCTAGGGTTATTATTAAGATATCCTAACATTGCTTTAGTGATCGTACGTCCCTTTCGAATTGACCCTTACAACTCCAATGACGGTGCTTCCTATTTTTCAATAGTAGGATAGCATTGCCTAAAGGAAACAAGAATAAAAACGATTCTTTTTCGAGTAGGTAGATGCTAGTAGGTACTTGCTCAAACCAAGCTTTTCACACTTACACTTTTCAAAACAAATTTTCAAAACAAAATTCGTCACACCCTTCAAGACTGATACAACGGTTATCACGAAGCAAAACATTTTCAAAGCAAACACACACATAAGCAATTTTAAAAAGATGACCAAGTACCTAAGAGCCCATGGAAAACCATGGATAGAAAGGGTGATAATAAAATCCCTTTCTATAATCTACCCCCCGTACTCAGAATATCTCGAAAAAGGATTTTTTTGTGCTTTTTTCCTTTCCGGTTGGATGAAATAAAAGTCGGTGCCGACTCTTGCTTACCATGACATTTTTCGAATACAAAATGCAAAACGCAAACCAGCATAATCAAAATAGTCGGTTCTGCCACCGTATCACAACGACTTTTGCTTACCGCAACATTTGCAAATACAAAACACAAAACCAGTATAACAGTCAGTTCTACCACTGTATCACACCATGCCTTAAACTTATGAACGCGTCTGAAAAAAGGTTTAAAAGTAATTTATTAAAATAACAATTTTCCTAATTAACTAACAAATAGCTTTCGCGGTTTTTATCAGTTAAAAACTAAACAACCTAAATCTTTGGTACCGCACGACTTTCGGTCTTACCCCGAGTATAAATGGTTCTAATTTCGTAGAAAATGAAAAAATTAAGTTTAGAAAGGTTGTGATTAAAACCAAAACAGTCTCGATAGAATTTCTTTAGGAACAATTATTTAGAGTACAGTCAAATCAACAATCCTCATATTCCAACAAATATAAAATCAGCTAGACATGATTATAACGTAAATTAAAGCGATTGATTCGATTATGCGAGTAATAACAACAAACATTGTAAAGACAGTTAAAAGAAAGGTAGAAGAAGATTATGTGAATAAATAAAAAGGAAATAAAATAAATAGTGTGATAAATAAACCTTCTTTGAAGAGAATTTAATATGGTACAGGAAGGAAAATACTGAAACTTGAATGTGGAAGTTAAATGACGGCAAGATTAATGCTTCAAAATAAAGTTTGCTCTAAACTCGATTGTAGACTCAATCAACAATGTTATAACCCTTCGATGTGAAGAGTTAATGGCTAATAAAATTTACAGTATAATGGCTTAAGTTTGTATCTAAGCTTCCCTTTTTAAAAGTAAAACAATAAGGCCTACTTATAATAAACCAAAACCCTAAAAATCATGTTGGCAGTTGCATAAAGTGCGGGCAAAAATATTGGAGAGGAAAGTGGAGTCATGGAGACCAAGTGAAACCTATTTTAAACTGCTTCTCGTCAACAACGTGTGGCGGTCGCCACAGACCTCACGGCGAACACCATGCTTCAAAGTGGGCTTAACTTGGTCTTTTTGACCCAGAAACATGGACCACTCATGGCCACCTGCATGGTGAACGCCATGGTGGTCGCCACAAGAACAAAATGCTCCATTTTCTCCGCTTTTCATATGTTTTGCTTCGTTTCTCCACATATGATTTTGAATTAGAAAAATATCTGAAGCATACATAAACACCAGCATAAAAGAGGGAATGCAACATAAAATGATAACAAATCATGCACAAATCGAGTGAAATAATTAGTGTAGTTTGGTGTCATCAAAGTTTTGAGGAGTAGAAATAAGACTGAGTGGCTGATGGCCATGGATGACGAGATGAAATCTCTTCATGATAACCACACTTGGGAACTGATCAAGAAACCTGCTAAAGCTAGGTTAGTCAGTTGTAAGTGGATTTTCAAAGTTAAGGAATGAATCGAAGGAGTTACATCGAAGAAATATAAGGCAATATTGCTCGCAAGGGGTTTCACTCATAAAGAAAGTGTCGACTTCAATGATGTGTTTTCTCCTGTTGTGAAGCACAAGTCCATTCGAATGTTACTTGCCATGGTAGCACAGTTCGACCTAGAATTGGATGAAACAATCCTGATAAAGCAACCTGAAGGGTATGCAGAAAAGGGAAAGGAAGATTATGTGTGAAAATTGAATAGATATTTATATGGACTAAAATAGCCTTCTAGATAATGGAATAGGAGATTCAACAAGTTCATGGCACAAATAGGTTTCATTAGAAGTCAGGTCGACCATTGTGTTTACTTCAGATTTCGACCGTGAAATTCATTTGTTATTTTGTTGCTTTATGTGGATGATATTCTCATAGAAAGCAACAATGTTGAGGATGTAATGAAGGTGAAGGTTGAATTAATAAGGAGTTTGACATGAAGGATCTGGGAGCTGCATCTAGGATTCTTGGGATTTACATCTGAAGAGATATAAAGCAATCAAAATTATGCTTATCTCAAGAGGCATACCTATGAAAGATTCTTGACAAGTTTGGTATGTCAAATTCAAGGCCTGTTGTAACTCTGACAAATCCTTAATTCAAGCTAAGTATAGATCAGTGTCCTAGTACTGAGGTTGAAAGAGCTTATATGAATAGAATCCCATATGCTAACATATTAGGTTCTTTGATGTATGTTATGGTTTATACTAGACCCGACATAGCATATGCAATAACTCTTGTAAGTAGGTACATGGTGAATCCTGGAAAGGCTTACTGGCAAGCATTGAAGTGAATTATAAGGTACATAAATGGGTTTATAAATAGAGTCCTAATTAATAGTGAAGATAGTAATGTAGTGATCTAAGTATGTGTTGACTCTGATTATGCAGGTTGTATGGATTCTAGAAAATCTATTTCTGGACATGTGTTCACTATGTTTGGGACAATAATCGGTTAGAAAGAGACACTTCAAAAGGTTGTTGCCTTATCAACCACCGAAGCGGAATATATTTCCTCACTAAAGATGTGAAAGAAGCATTGTGGCTTGAAGGTTTTGCTAAGGAGATAAAACTTCAAGGTCGAGTTATCATTGTTAAATGTGATAGTCAAAGTGCAATACACATGTCAAAAAATCCAGCCTTTCATGAGCTAACCAAGCACATCGATGTAAGGTTGCATTTTGTCATAGGGGTAATCGAGCATGGAGAAGTCCAAATGCTGAAGGTTTTGACAGATTACAATGTTGTTGATATGATTACCAAGACTTTACCAAGTTGTAAGTTTCCCATTTTATGTATTTGATAAAGCTAAATAAAGAAAACTAGTGTGTTTTCTTGATATTGTAGGGTTTGTCCCAAGGTGGAGATTTTGGAAACTGTTGGATCGAAACTCTAGTGTCGAGATGTCGATAAGAAAATTTTATTGGTTCGACAAGGTTGAAGCATGTCATCGAAGTCTGCTCACATGTTGTAGTCGAAATGCTAGGTTTATTAGCATGACGAATTGGGACTGTTTGTTATGCCCAATTGTTTAAGTTAGCTTGTTTCCTAAGTTAGCTTGTTTCTTAAGTTATCTTGTAATGGGTCTGTGTATAAAAGTTCATTAGTTTATTATTTTAGGTTTCTTATAAATAACTGTTGTACCCCAAAATTTTCCCTCTCTTTTCATCAACATTTTCTCACCACAAGACTCTTGGAACTCAAGATCAAGTTAGGTTTTGCTCTGCTCAAGATCCCTCCTTGCATTGTTGACCCAAATTAGGGTTTGAGTTTGCACAAAGATGTTTTGACCTAAAATGCCCAAAGTTAATTTCATGCTTCATGTTGGACTTACAAGTTTATCCATACGAAGTTTCAAGCCTTGATTCCAATCTTTGCCCAGTCAATTGGACAGTTGACCTAGAAATCAGTTATATTGGGGAAAAAGTCAACTGTGGCCAATTGACAGTCAAACCTCATGATTTTTGACCCACATCAACATAATGAACTCATATGAACCATTTGGTCAAGTTTGGATCACAATTCCACAAGAAATTTAATCAGATCACCAAAAGGGCAAAATGGTCATTTTTAGGGTTTTGACTGCACAAAGGCAATTTTTAACTGTTTGACTTAACCAATGGAAAACCAAGCTCACATATGGACCCAAGGACTCAATGGAATTGTCTTTACCCATTCAACAAGTTCAAAAGATCTCAAATGCACAGGATTGACAGATGAATTTTCCAGTAAACTGATCAAAATTTGACTGTATACTGAAAAGTGAAACTTTGACTTTTTGATCAAAATCAAGGGCCAAAATTCATTTTTCATCAAGACATGTCAAATTATGAAACTTTTTCATCAAGAAACCCAAATTTGCAAATTATGGTTTAAAATGAAGAAATTTCATAACTTAGAAATTTTCTAAGTTATGAAATTCCCTTATTTTTCCTTAACTTTGTCCCATTTTTCACCAAGATGCAAATGGATTCAAACAAAACTCAAAACATGAAAGTTGTAGTCCATTGCAAAATCTACAACTTTTATTCACAAAGTTTTCTCAAAGGAAGCTTGTAGCTCAAGTTATAATTTTTGGAACAAGGGTGCAAAACATTTTTAACTTAGAAAAATTTTGACCTATTCTAGGCAGGATTTTTGTCCAACTTCTTGGCCATTTTTCACATGCTTCCACTTGGAGTTTCAATTTGCATTACAAATATGGATTGTAGTACACATTCCAAGCTTTCCAAATTATCCAAGAACTTCTCAAACACCCTTGTGGTTAGGGAGAATCAAATTTGCAAAGTTGGGCAAAATCCACTTTTGTTCATAACCAAGTGCATGTTCATACAAGTTCCATTTTCAAATCAGCATGCTTGGTACTTGCTTGCAGGATTCTAAACCAAGTTTTCACTCTATAATTAAATGCCTAACCATTGTGTTCAAGCTTTTTTTTGTGCATTTGGTCATTACATGCAAGATTATCCTTTAAATAGAAAAAGCACATTTGCCATTTTTGAAAAGTAGTGCTTTATGTCAAATTCAAAATCCAAGAGATACAAGCCAGATCTTTGAGGCACAAGTTTGTAGACAAATCCCACTGATCAAGAGAGAGTGTTGCAGCATGCTTGAGAGCCTTGTACATGCCTATAACCCAACTTGAACCTTCTTACTTCAAAGAGAGGAAATCTTGCAAAAACTCTCCAACTCTCATTCCTGTAAACACCAACCTAAGCAAACTTTGTTCTCATATTATATACACCCTAACTGACCTAAAACACGATTCCTTCATCCCCAATCCATCCTCATATCCAAAATCACAGTTTTTCTGCAAAACAGAGTGCCTGCTGCAGATTGAGTTCCACAATCTATTCCACTCGTGCACTTTGGCTAAAAACCTTTCAAACACATTTCATATCATCCACACAAACTATCCCAAGCATAAAATCCAAGCTGTAACATCCCTAACATCACTTTCCATTTTCAGTTTTCAGTTTTGCAGGTGGCTTCCATAGCACGATTCAGAGAGATTCAAAGCAAGCTAGGTGTTGGAGAAGCATCCTTGGACTTCAGGCAAGCTGTACCAAAGCTCAAACTCCATTGAAGATACCTACATTGCTCTGTTCAAGTCAAACTGAAACAGGTAAAAACATGAACTTCTATCTCTCAATCTAGGAAGAGTTAGGCTTAGGTTTGTGAATGAGACATGCTCTACTCATAGCCCTGAAGCCATACATATGATTACTTTTCATTTATTTTATGCATGCTGTGAGAATTTTGGCCATGAACATTGAAGAAAAATTAGGTCAGAAATTGGGGATGAAGAAATTCTCCCTCGTTTCTTAGAGTTAGGTCAAGTGTTTTATATGTCTGAATTCGTCTCTTGATGCTCTATAATGTTTGTGTTATGAGTTTTTGTTAAAAGTCAAAGAATCAGGAGTTTGGATGAAGCATGGAACGCGCACGTTTTTCTGTTTGAACATTGCTGAAGGTTGAAGACAAAGCTGGCTTGGGCTGGGCCTGAGTCAGCTTGCTGCTTGCACCCCCTTTTCAAATTTACACCCCCTTGGCCCATTGTGTGATATATTGATCATTTTTTATTTTTTCTTTTTGATTCTGACTTATTATTTTTTGCTCAAATATAAAAAATATCAAAAATATTTTTCCACCCTTTTTTGCATTTGTTTGGCATTTATTTGTTTTATTTAATATATACATGTAAATAAATATATATACTTTTATTTAAAACACTAAAAAATAATACAAAAATAAATATTTTTCAGTTATTATTTTTTGTTTACATTTTGAAAACATTTTCTAAAAATATACTTTTTTTTGTAAATAATTAATATTTTACTCTTGTATATATTTAATATATAATATAAATACTTGTATATTTTATTAGATATTTAGGACAAAAATATGAAAATAATACATTTTTATTTTTATTAATATTTGACATCAAAAATAATTTTCTTACAATATACTTTTTTTATTTTTTGTATATAATTAGCAAGTATTGTATATAATTAATAAATAAATACTATTTATTAAAAAAAAACTAGGGTTTTGCCCTAAATAACAAAAATATTCAAAATTTGACCTTTTTTTTATTTTTGTTTATATTTCACATTGAAAAATACTTTCTCATACATAAAAAATCCTTTTTGTGCATAATACATTTTTGCATATTTATTATATTTGTTTAAATATTGTACAATTTGATATTTGTATATTCAATATGGATGTAATAGTTTTAGATTTAATTTCTTGCTAAATATCCCCCCATTCATACATTTGTACCCCCGTCCCCATAATTTAGGACTTTAAATTTCCGCATTTAAAAGCTTTCAAATTATGCCATGATAGACCTAGGGCTTGTATGCAAATAAAAATAACAAATAGCTTGATCTAACTCAAAGAATTACATGCATGAAAATGGACAACACAATGCACACTTGCACCCCTAGGATTACTCCACTTGTTGCCTTCAAAATGGGCCATGTTGCATGTCGAGTGTCTTTGGCAAAACAAAAACAAATCAAATGATCATAGTCCCTCGATGACGCTTTCTCAAGTTGCCTAAAAAATGATCAAGTCCCTCAAGAAAAATTGCCAAAGACACTTGACACTATTGCATTCATGGTCTAAACGATGACCCGCGCCCGTCCCGTTAACATCCTAACACAAGGTTGTTCACCAAATACAATGGTGAAACAAAACTGTTAAAAGGGTTAAAACATGAGAAAGATCTTTGAGTAAATTTAGGGGTAGACAACTCTTAGTTACTTGATCAACTTGCAAAACAAATCCTTGCCATTTTTCAAAACACACTCCACAACACAATTTCCAAAAACAACTTTCAAAAACATTGAAACATCTTTTCAAAAAGACAAACACCCTTGTAAAACATTCGAGTAAAGAATTGTTACAACGGTTGCCTAGACAAGGCATCTTTTTCAAATCATTTTCGAAACCACACACACAAAGCACCATTTCAAACAATTGAAAAGCAAAGGCAAGTGATCTAAGTAAGTAACTAAGAGCCCATGGATAACCATGGATAGAAAGGGTGTTAATACCTTCCCTTTCTATAATCTACTCCCCGAACCCAAGAAAACATCTCAAAGGTTTTTCCTGTGCTTTTTAACCTTTCCTTAGGATAAAATAAAAAGTCGGTGGCGACTCTTGCTAAACTGAAACATTTGCAAAAACAAACGCAAAACCTCAAGTCAGTTCTCCCACCGTATCACAGAACTGGCGACTCTGCTGGGGATTAAATTAAAAGTGGAGTAACCTTAGGGCTTAGATCACCCTTTTGAATGACTAAATGTTTGCTTTGATTGCTTTACATTTTGGTTCTCTTGTTTGGGCTTGAAATCCTACACCCGTATTTGGGGAAACATTCATAGATAGCAATACGTTATGGAAACTGTGCAGGGTATACCGACACGGTTGAAGCAATAGCTATATTAGTGCGACATATTTGTGAGTACCGGTAACCCTTGAGTTCAATCAAGGAGAGTACGGGGCCGCTGAGTGATGTCACTAAGCACTAATAACATAGAACCTTACTTGACCATCTTGGCCTTTTATTAGGGGTAGTGAGATGACCGGCTTTGGTGCAGTCCGAAGTTGCTAGATACTCGATACTACACTCATTGAGGGTTGTTTTCTCGGAATATTTTGGTCGCTAGTTAAGTGGATAAACCAAAACAATGAACATGGAAAACAATCTAATGATATTGAGCTCCTTAGAACCCGGTTACTATTCATAGGACAGGTTTTTAAGCCAACTACACTCAAGAGGGTACTTACCTATGAAACCCCATGCAAGCCTGAAACTAGGGTTTTTTGTGACTTGCTTGTACATATGTTTGTGCATGCATCAGGAACATCATAAGGCATCATATGCATCCACTAACCATTTCAAGGGTTTGGATCTTCATCTTTGTTCTTGTTTTGTAGGTCATGGAAATTCTTCGCAGGAAAAATATCCAAGTCAACCTTGTATGAATCCCTCCTCAACTCAAGGAGCTTACATCCAGAATTCCAGAAAGCTCTCTCTTCAGTGAAAGACATGGTAGACTGCTCAGCCTAGTCAACACCAACATTGAAGAAGACATGGTGAAAGTGTTGTTCCAATTCTTTGACCCCCTTCACCACTGTTTCACATTCCCCGACTACCAATTGGTGCCTACTTTGGAGGAATTTTCTCAACTCCTGAGAATTCCTATTCTTAATCAACTACCCTACAACGGTACTGAAAAAGAACCAAAGCCTGAAGATGTTGCTCAAGCACTACACTTGCAACCATCTGACATCAAGGGGCATTGGGAGACTAGAAGTGGTGTCAAAGGCTTCTTGGCAAAATTCTTGTTTGAGAAGGCACAAGAGTGTTGGAATTCTTTGGATCTGCAAGCCTTTGAAGAGATTGTGGCACTCCGCATTTATGGGTTGGTCTTGTTCCCAAATCCTGACCAACTTATAGATGTCAATGCTGTCAAGATTTTCCTATCCAGGAATCCCATACCTACATTGCTTGGGGACATCCTCCACTCATTTTACACACGAACAATAAGGAAGAGAGGTGTTCTCATGTGCTGTACTCCTCTCCTTGCAAGCTGGTTTATTTCTCACCTTCCACAATCTGTTTTGAAGAACGAACAAGGCTTGAGGTGGTCACAACGGTTGATGACCCTCACACATTCTGATGTACATTGGTGTTCTCGGTCCAGAGAAAATGTCATCATCGTCGATCGTTGTGGTGAGTTCCCTATTGTTCCATTACTTGGCATTAGGGGAGGCATTACCTACAACCCATGTCTAGCTTTGAGACAATTTGGATATGCATGGAGGGATGGCCCTCATGACATGCTGATTCCTGACCTAGTTTATGACTTCGACAACGATGCGCAAGGACTTCGCCAAAGATTCATCAGAGCTTGGAGGATGCCTAACAAGGTAGATAGCAAGACACTGGGGCATAAAAACTCTATCCCTCTTGAGCCTTATCTCAAGTGGGTACGAACCCGCGCCCAGATTCTTATGATGCCTTACCCTCATATTCTCCCTTTGATTAAAGAGCCTGTTAAGCAAGGAGAGGTTCCTTACACCATCCTACATCCTGACATGCCTACATCATGGGAGGAGATGCAGAAGAGTTGGATCCAACTCAAGGAAGAAAGAGATACTTTTGAAGCCAGCTTCTACGCCAGTGAGAAAAAGGTTTTGGAGCTTACCCGCCGACTTCACGAGGAGGAGACCCTCAACACTTACATCGCACCAAAGAGGATGCGCAACGTCTTTTTACCTTAAGAAGTTTTTGTAATATTTAGCCCATGGGGCATTTATGTACTAACAAAATTTCTTCTTATTAATATGACGTGTGTTATTTTTGTCTGCAACAATTTTGAATTTCTAAATCCTTGAATGCATTGCATGAATAAACATATCATTCATCATATGCATAAACAAGTCTTCACGCCAGGTTTCCTTATCTTGCTGCTGTTTATTTCAGTAAGATGGATCTCGAACAGACGGTCAAAGATCTGCAGTCACAAAACTCGCAGTTTCAACAGCTCCTAATGACCTTAGCAAAGGGTCAGGAGGATCTTAAAGCACTGTTAGGGAATAAAGAGCAAGAAAAAGGAAAAAATAAGAAGAAAAGAGTTGGGGTAGCTACACTGGGAAGAAGATTTGAGAATGAAGCTAGGAGAGTTCTTGAATTCCCCTCCACATATGATGAGGGAACCGGTAAAGGAAAAGGAGCTGCATTACCTTCTGAGTCCGAGGCTGAAGAGGAAGAGGTTGAGGAAGATGAAGACTACTCAGAGCAGCAATACCCGCTAGCATATGACAAATACAAAAACCTGGAGGATAGACTGGCAGCTATGGAGCTGCAAAGGGTTCCCGGGTTAGACTTTGAAGAATTGGGATTGATTGCTGGGATTGTGATCCCTCCAAAGTTTAAAGTGCCAATTTTTGCAAAATATGACGGGTTGTCTTGCCCGAAGATGCACCTGAGGTCATATGTCAGAAGAATTCAACCTCATACATCCGACAGAAATCTTTGGGTACACTTCTTTCAGGACAGTTTGTCCGGTACACAGCTAGACTGGTTTTACCAGCTTGAGAGGTCAGAAGTGCATAACTGGGAAGACTTGGCAGCTGCCTTTTATCGCCAGTATCAATATAACGCTGACTTGGCACCAACCCGTACTCAGCTACAGAGTATGGGGATGGCCTCAAATGAGGGATTCAAAGAATATGCCCAGAAATGGCGCGACTTGGCCGAAAGAGTGCAGCCACCTCTTTCAGATAGGGAACTAGTTGATATGTTCTTGGGGACCCTATTTGGCCCGTTCTTCAACCATTTGATCGGGAGCTCTTCCGCAGGGTTTACTGAAGTGATTCTGACTGGCGATCGGGTGGAAGCTGGTATTAATAGTGGGAAGATTCAAAGGGATGCCTCTGCATCCACAACTGTTAAAAAGCCATTTCCAGCCAAGAAGGAAACAACTGTTATATACTCTCAGAAAAGACTAGGAAGAACGGAGCACCGGCCGACTGTAGGGGCCGTGATGATTCAAAATTCGTCAAATGATCAGCCTCGTAACAATCAGTCCAGACCTAACCAGCAATGGGTAGAACGGCCACAACGGCAGTTCACCCGCATTAACATGACGCCTGCACAAGTTCTTCCCCATTTGTTGAAGCTAAATCTCACCACTATTAGAGAGGCGCCAAAGATTGTGAATACCGCTTCCCCACACTATCATCCCAATGCTAAATGTGCCTATCATTCTGACAACATCAAGCATGAAACCAACGATTGCTGGGCGCTTAAGAATAAAATTCAAGATTTAATAGATGCAAAAGAGGTTGAGTTCGACGCCCCGGAGAAGCCGAATGTGATCTCCGCTCCGATGCCAAAGCATGGTCGCAATGTCCATGCTATTGAAGAAGATCTGTATGTTGCTGCTGTTGATGATCTAGTAACTCCACTACTAACAATCAAGTTGAATCTGTTGAAGGATGGAATTTTCCCAGGATGTAAAGAAGACTGCTATTGTTGTTCCTCCCTACCAATCGACTGTCCATTGCTGAAGATAGGCATCCAAGGCCTAATGGACAGCCAACAAATTCTTTTCGAAAAGATTCCTGCTACTCCAACCCCTATCAAAGATGTTTCAATAATCACCATTTCCACCAATCTTTCCAAGGTCCCTAAAAAGCCTGTTAAGATTACATCTGCTACGAAGATTGTTCCTCTGAAAATAACCATGCCTGGGCCTGCCCCCTACAAATCTGACAAATCGATATCGTGGAATTATGGTGGAGAAATTTACTACCACGGTGTTAAACAAGTTGAGATAACTGAAGAGAGCTCTGACGAAGAAAGTAGCGACATTGGAAACATTGCCGTTACGAGCAAGATTACTCGAAGTGGGAGAATTTTCTCTCCAGAGATTGCCCCTCCAAAGGCAATCTTTGGACCCTTAGCTGCTGCCAAGGTTACTCCTGCACCGATAAAACTTTCTGCAAGAACTCCGTTGATTGAAGAAGCTGTTATTCCTGTGGTTGTCCCTCTTGCTTCTGCTGATAAGGGGAAAGGGATCCAAGAAGAGCTCGTCAGGACGAGGGCTCAAACCTTGGTCATCCCCGAAACCTCTAAGAAAGAAATGGAGGAGATTTTGAAAATAATTAAGAAAAGTGATTATGACGTTGTAGAGCAACTGAGGCAAACCCCCTCAAAGATCTCCATGTTAGCATTACTGCTTTGTTCGGAGGCTCATGCCAAAGCCTTGATAAGGTTTTTGAAGACAGCCCATGTGCCCCAAGAAACCTCAGTCGATCAATTCCAGGATTGTGTAGCCAGCCTTACTTCCGACAACGGCCTGGGTTTCTCTGATGCTGACTTGACTCCGAAGGGAAGAAAGCAAAATGATGCATTGTGTTGTACCCCAAAATTTGCCCTCGCATTTTTCCTCAAGAAATCACAACTTCGGGCTTTTCCGAATTTTTCAAACTGGCTCGAGAATCGGTCAAACAGACTTTTCTCGTCAGTCAGACACAATTAGGGTTTTACTGATTTTCAGGGCTCTAGAATGTTTCAAACAGTTGCTTAGGGTTTTGGTTGATTTTGGCTCAACTTTGATCAGGCGAACGTTCTTTGGCATTTAATCAGGAATTAGGGTTTTCATGCGCGGTTCCTCAGAAAGATCTAATTCTACGGTGCTTTCCAAGATATTCCGAGATTTGGATTGAATTCACATTGTTTGGCTTAATCAGTAAAAGAATGCATTTGGATTGAATTCACGTTTGTTTGACTGAATTAGTAAAAGGTTGCATCGGGTTTGAATCTGCAATGTTTGATTAAAGTCAGTAAAAGAAAAAAAAAGCGTCTGGGCAATTGCTGTGATTGAATGTTGTTTTGCTCTGGATGTTTGAAACGGCAGGTTTAACTGATCAAATGCTAAAGCATTGTTTATTTAAATTATTTATTATTCTAAGATTAAATGATTGGAATTTATTTTCAATTATTATAATTAAAGAATTATAAATAATAAATAAACAATTGGAGAAAAAAATAATTAATTGGATACAAACTTTTTATTTATTTTTAAATTATTCGTACAATTATTGTTTACAATTTGTTTACAACAATGATTTTACAGTAATTTAAACCTAAATAAGACTATCCTAATTTTTTCTAAATCTTCAAATTCTTCATCTTTTGTTGTCCCCCTCCATTTTAATTATTCATCTGCAAAGAAAAGAAGAAAAGTCAATAGCAGATAAATAAATAAATAAAGAGACAGATAAAAAAGTTTCATCATTAAGGGCAACTGATTAGGATCAGTTAGCCCTCTCTGCAAATCACGGGATTTCTCCCGGTTCACAAAGAGGGACGAATATTTATTTTTCTAAACTTTGAAAGAATGCACAAGTCAAATTGTCAAACTGCATAGTTCAAATCTCAAACAGCATGATGCAAAGTCCAAATCAAACTACAAAGTCCAAATTCAAACTTTCTGTCAAAGATGTCAAACTGTACAAGGCTACTCAAAGCTGCCAAAAGAAGATATCAAAGATACAAAAGTACAAGAAGCTGTCAAAAGAAGATATGAAAGGATATGCAGATATGCAAGCAAGCTTCTTATCATCATTTCCCAATGCTGCCCTTTCAGAAAAAAAAGTACAAAGCATAACATATTTTAATGCTTAAAAGTGTACTGGAGAGAGAGAAGAGAGAAGAAGTGTTTAGGCTTACAGGTTTTGCTTTGAGGCTTAAGAAAATATAAAAGAACCTGTCAATAGAACAGTAGGAAGAGGCAGCCAAACAACATAAACAAAAAGAAGCATCAGGTTTCAAACAAAAGAAGGCAAAAAGCCTCACAACCTGTAAAAACATAAACCTCCCAGTCCTCAAACCTGCTTGAAACCTCACCAAACCATAAACCAGTGGAAACCTGCCTTAAGCTTGCATTAAGCCTAAAACCTGTAAAAACCAATTAACCTGCATAAGCACAAACAGAAAAACAGCATAAACCCTCGTACCCTGTCAAGCCCTGCTATTCACACAAGGCCAAAACCTGTATCCAAGTACAAAAAGCCTCACAACCTGTCAAGTCAAACCATCAGATGCCTTAAAGCCTAAACAAACTTGTAAGCTCTCAAACCATCACCAAACCTGTACCATCCTAAATAAAACCTGTACATCCAAACCAGAAACAACCAGCCTCACCAACAGCATAAATTCAAGCCTAACCATTCCAGGATAAAAAACCTGTCAAGTTAAACCATCAAAACCCTGTCCAGCCTTAACCATCAAACAAAAAACCTGTGTATGCCTAAAAGCCTGAACCACTGTAAACTCCAAACAAAAAGCATGCCAAACCCACAGACCCCCTCAGAACGGTGTCCATCATTGGGGTAAAAATATACAACATACAAAACTACTCAAAACACATACTCAGGCAACCAAAACCTCAAGGCCCTCAGAATAATCATCATAGGGCATTTCAACAGGAAACACAGGCATCAAGCAAGGCATCAATCTCAGCATACAACAAACATCTCAAGGCAACATAAGCATGTAAGCCAAGTTAACAGAGAAGAAGAAAAGAAGATACATATTAAGCTTTCAGACAAACATCACAAAGCCTAAAGAAAAGTATAGAAATACCAAGTTCCAGCAAAGTGAACTAGCTCGCATCACATTTCACTCCGCCCTTGGCCGCCTGAGCGCCTCCCCCTTCATTCCTCCTCCGTCTCCTCATAAAGGTATAATTTCTCTCCTTCTTCACGCACCTCGAACCAAAGAAACATATAATCTGAATCAATAAACGAAGAAACTAAGCATGC
Source organism: Vicia faba (assembly GCA_948472305.1). Taxonomy (NCBI): domain Eukaryota; kingdom Viridiplantae; phylum Streptophyta; class Magnoliopsida; order Fabales; family Fabaceae; genus Vicia; species Vicia faba. The sequence goes on from OX451739.1 coordinate 1,409,747,043, forward strand.
AAAATATAAAACCCCTAATGCGTTGAAAGAAATTGTACCTCTTTTTTACCGCCGTTGGAATGAGTGTAAGGAGGAGGAAGAATGGTGGCGCCGGTGGCCTTGAACGAAAAGAACTCAGAAGCTGGCATGAGAGTGAACGAAGATGAAGAGGAACGCGTGAAGTGAAGAGAATGGCGTCGTTTCTGCAAACCCTAAGCAATTCTCTAATGGAAACTAATTCTCATAACCCTAAAGTGTTCGTTTCAACAGTTGGGCCTCGTCCCATTCTCAACGCCTAAAGCTCAACACGTTTCCAATTCACACCCCCTCATTCATTTTTCTGTTTGGGCCAGCATAACCTCCCAAAGGCCCATTCAACTTAACTTTTTTTTTCTTTTCTCTTTTTCTAATATAAAACAGATTTTATAAATTAACATAACTTTTTTTTACAATCAATTTTTTTCTTTTTTATATAACATATTTATAGTTTTGAACACAATATTTATTTTCTCAATTTTTTTGTATAAATATATGTATTAATATTAATTACTAATATATAAGAAATAATAATTTATATTGATACCATAAATACATAGTCACATAATTTTTCTTTTAAAGATAAATACTTTCCTTTTTTTCAAGATATCATTTTTGTATATAATCAAGACAAAAACTTCTTTCTTTTTAACATACATAATCCAATTAAAATTAAAACACTTTTCTTTTCTTTTAGTAAATATACTTTTGTACATATTAAAGAAAAATACGAGATCACAAAGATTAAATAAAGAAAACATTTAATTCTCACCATTAGGTTAACAATACTTAATAATACATTTAAATTCACACTTTTTTAACTTGTAAATAAATTACATACATATATACACGTACACGTACACTTACACAATATACTTACATTTGATACATTATACATTTGCTTATTTTGTATATTCGTTACATTTACATTTGATCGCAAATTCGATTTGGTTGTAACTTATTGGACACTACATCCCTAGAGTCTCATCCCCATTTGTAAATTTGTACCCCCACTCCCGGATACTATTTGTAATAGCGTAGGCTTTAAATTCTTGCAATTTACCGCTTTCGAATTATACCATGGTTAGACCTAGGGTTTGTATGTACATAAAACCAAACGCTAGATAACCTAATACAAGACAAATACATGAAATCAATACACAATCACACTTGCACCCCCTAGGGTAATCCCACGTGTTGCCTTCCAAAATGGGCCATGCTTGCACGTCGAGTTTCTTTGGCAAAACAAATTCAAATGATCATAAGTCCCTCAATGACGCTTTCGAAAGTTGCCTAAAAGTAATGATCATAGTCCCTTCAAAACAAATTGCCAAAGACACTTGGCATCATTGCATTCATGGTCCATACGATGACCCGCGCCCGTCCCGTTGAACATCCTAAACGCAAGATTGTCCACCAAATTCAATGGTGGAACAAAATTGTTAAAAAGGGTTGAAAACATAGAGAAAACCTTTGAGTACAATAGGGGTAGACAAAAAATCTTAGTTACTTGAGATCAACTTGCAAAAACACTTGCCTTCTTTTCAAAAACCACACTTCATGCACGCTTTCAAAACAAACTCTCAAAAACATTTGAAACATCTTTTCGAAAAGATACACACTTTTGTAAAACACTCAAACACGAGTCGAATACATTAGTTGCCTAAGACAAAGGAATCTCTTCAAAAACATTTTTCAAAACACACACACACACCACGATTTCAAGCAATCAAAAATCAAGGCAAGTGATCTAAAAACCAAGTAACTAAGAGCCCATGGATAACCATGGATGAAAAGGGTGCTAATACCTTCCCTTTTCATAATCTACCCCCCGAACCCACGAAATATCTCAAAAGGTTTTTGCTGTGCTTTTTAACCTTTCCTTTAGGATAAAATAAAAAGTCGGTGGCGACTCTTGCTCAACCGAACAAGTGCGAATACAAACGCAAAACACTAGTCAGTTCTCCCACCGTATCACACATTTCATGTGTCAGTCGAATGCCGAGGAACTACTCTCGCCCATGTCTTGTTTGATACTGGTTCTTATTTAAATGTGCTGCCTAAGAAGGCTCTTGACCAGTTGGATTGTGAAGGCTTGGAGCTGAAACCAAGTAATATCATTGTCAGGGCCTTTGACGGGTCTAAAAGAATGGTGCATGGGGAGGTCGACATTCCCATCAAGGTGGGCACCGAAGTTTTCCACTCAACCTTCTATGTGATGGACATCCGCCCATCATACTCTTGCTTGCTAGGGAGGCCATGGATACATAATGCTGGGGCAGTCACTTCCTCTCTACATCAGATGCTGAAATACCCTGTTAAGGGAAGGATCATAACTGTACATGGTGAAGAGGAGTACATGATCAGTCATCTGAACTCCTTTAGGTATGTGGAAGTGGAGGGCGAATTCATCGAAACACCATTCTAACACTTCGAGGAAATTGCTCCCGAGGTTGCAGTAGCAAAGGCAGTAGCCGAGGTACCCAAGCAGGTGGCCAGGATGGCATCTCTGAAAGACGCAAAGGCTACAATGAAGGAGGGGAGGAGCTCAACATGGGGTCAGTTGCCGGACTTTCCCCACAAGACAGACAAGTTTGGGTTGGGATTTATCGTTGCGGGGCAAAAAGCTATGCGTCGCTCAAAAATTGAAAGAACACCCATCAAGATTTCTCCTCATGGAATCAATGCTTTGGAAGACGAAGACGAAGAGGGTAACATTGAAGACTGGATCTTCCCAACCATCGGAGGGGGACTACACAACTGGGAGGCGAAAGACTTCGTCCCCATTACTTTCATCAATCAGTAATTTACCTTTCGAACATTTCCTGTTGGTCTGTAATAATTACTAAAACAATCTGCACACTACTTTTTCACCTCATGCCTTGCCCGGGGCATGTAGGTCCATTTGTAAGGGTTTTTGATTTTCCTTCATAATCATATGCCATGTTTAATGAATCATTGGACGTTTTTCATTTATAAACTGTTGTGTTCATTTTCTTTCCTTTTGCATTTTTGTTTGTTTAAGGATGGCTATCCCTTACACACACCCATACTCACAAATGCAGGTACCCATCCACTCTGGATTCTATGGGTGACTATTATGTTGTATCCTTCAATAACTCTGAAGATTTGGTCAATCAGGCTGAGTATGAAGATGACGAAGATTGTGAAGTACCAGGAGAGCTAGCCAGACTTCTACAACAAGAAGAGAAGGCCATCTTACCTCATGAAGAGTTGTTGGAAACAGTCAACTTAGGAACAGAGGAAGACAGGAGAGAAGTACAAGTGGGTGCCAATCTGGAACCAAGTGTCAAGGAACGCTTAAGACAGCTGTTGAATGAATACGTTGAAATCTTCGCCTGGTCTTATGAAGACATGTCGGGTTTAGACATAGATATCGTGGTTCACCGTCTCCCTATAAGAGAGGATTGTCCACCGATCAAGCAAAAAGTCTGCCGAATGAGGCCCGACATGTCTGAGAAGATTAAAGCTGAAGTAATGAAGCAATTCAATGCTGGCTTTCTAGCTGTTACCTCCTATCCACAATGGGTTTCTAACATTGTGCCAGTACCTAAAAAAGACGGCAAGGTCAGAATGTGTGTGGACTACCGGGATTTGAACAGGGCTAGCCCTAAAGATGATTTTCCGCTACCGTATATCGACATTTTGATTGAAAATACAGCTCAGCACAAGGTGTTTTCCTTCATGGACGGATTCTCGGGCTACAACCAGATTAAAATGGCCCCCGAGGACATGGAGAAAACAACCTTTGTTACACAATGGGGTACCTTCTGTTACAAGTTGATGCCGTTCGGACTGAAGAACGCAGGAGCAACTTATCAGCGCGCCATGGTGGCTTTGTTTCATGATATGATACATCATGAGATCGAAGTTTACGTAGACGACATGATAGCTAGATCACAAACAGAGGAGGAACACCTTGAACATCTGCAAAAGCTGTTTTCCAGGTTGAAGGAGTACAAACTCAGGCTGAATCCAAGTAAGTGCACTTTTGGAGTTAGGTCTGGTAAACTTCTAGGATTTATTGTCAGCAACAAGGGCATTGAGGTCGATCCAGCGAAAGTAAAGGCCATACAAGAAATGCATGCCCCCCGTACTGAAAAGGAGGTTAGAGGGTTCTTGGGGCGCTTGAACTATATTGCCAGATTCATCTCTCATCTGACGTCTACCTGTGAGCCAATTTTCAAACTATTGAAGAAAGATCACATAGTCGAATGGAAGAACGATTGCCAAGCTGATTTTGATAAGATCAAGGAGTATTTGCTAGAACCCCTATTCTGATGCCACCCGTCGAAGGAAGGCCGCTGATCATGTATCTGACCGTGTTGGATAACTCAATGGGGTGCGTACTGGGCCAGCATGACGAGTCTGGTCGAAAAGAGCATGCCATTTATTACCTTAGCAAAAAGTTTACCGATTGTGAGACTCGCTACTCACTGCTCGAGAAAACTTGATGCGCTTTGGTATGGGCTGCTCGCCGACTAAGACAGTATATGTTGACTCATACCACTCTGTTGATTTCCAAAGTGGATCCTATCAAGTATATCTTCGAGAAGCCTGCTTTATCTGGAAGAATCGCTAGATGGCAAATGATCCTGACTGAGTATGACATCCAGTACACTACCCAAAAAGCTATAAAAGGGAGTGTACTAGCTGACCATCTAGCGCATCAAGCTATCGAAGATTATCAATCCATGAGATTCGACCTATCGGACGAGGACATCATGCCTTTGGACAACATTGAAGGTAACGGACCGTATGACGGACCTGAAAATGGATCCCGATGGACCCTGTACTTTGATGGTGCTTCAAATGCACTTGGAAACGGTATCGGTGCCGTACTCATTTCCCCAGAAGGTTGCCACACACCTTTCACGGCCCGACTTTGCTTCAGTTGTACCAACAACATGGCTGAATATGAAGCTTGCATCTTTGGTCTCAAGGCTGCTATAGACTTGGGGATCAAATCTTTGGTTGTATTTGGGGACTCAGCTTTGGTTATCAGTCAAATCAAAGGAGAGTGGGATACCAAACATCCTAATCTTATCCCATACAAAGAACATGTTTTGACATTGCTACCTCATTTCGAGCAGATCACCTTCGAACACTTCCCGCGAGAAGAAAATCAGCTTGCAGATGCTCTGGCAACAATGTCCTCCATGTTTAAACTCAACTGGGATAACGAGGCTCCCCAAATCACCATCGAGTGAATGGATGAACCTGCGCATTGTCATGAGATTAATACCGAAGAAGTAGTGGAACAACCCTGGTTTCACGAAATCAAAAGGTATCTCCAGACTAGAGAATATCCTGAAGGAGCTTCCGTCAATGACAAAAAGTTCTTAAGGAGATTTGCCTCCAAGTTCTTCCTAAGCAATGGCATCCTTTATAAGCGCATCCATGATTGTGTTTTACTCTGATGTGTAGACAAAGCTGAAGCAGAGTTGATCATGACTGAGATACACAGCGGTACATTTGGCACCCACTTGAGCGGACATACGATGGCTAAGAATATTATAAGGGAAGGCTATTACTGGTCTACCATGGAAGCTGATTGCCATCAACATTCCCGTACTTGCCACAAATGTCAAGTCTATGCTGACAAGATTCATATTCCTCCTATTCCTCTCAACGTTCTTACAGCTCCTTGGCCATTCGCAATGTCGGGCATTGACATGATTGGAGAGATCAAGCCCACGGCATCCAATGGACACCGCTTCATTATGGTCGCCATTGACTATTTTACCAAATGGGTCGAAGCAGCTTCCTTCGCCTCCGTTACGAAAAATGTGGTTGCCCGCTTCATCAAGCAAAACCTCATATGCCGGTATGGTGTCCCCGACAGGATCATCACAAACAACGGAACCAATCTGAACAATACTATGATCACTGCTCTATGCGAACAGTTCAAGATTTATCATGACAATTCATCTCCCTATCAGCCGAAGATGAACGGTGCTGTTGAAGCTGCAAACAAAAACATCAAGAAGATCATTCAGAAAATGACAGTTACCTACAAGGACTGGCATGAGATGTTACCGTTTGCTCTGCATGGATACCGTACCACGACGCGTACTTCGACAGGGGCAACCCCATTTTCTTTGGTATATGGCATGGAAGCTGTCCTACCCATGGAAGTTCAGATTCCTTCTTTAAGGATTATGAAGGACTCTGGTTTGAATGAAGACGATTGGATTCAGACCCGACTTGATCAACTTAATTTGATCAACGAGAAGCGACTCACTGCTGTTTGCCATGGTCAGACGTACCAAAAACGGATGATCAAGGCTTTCAACAAGAAAGTCAGACGTCAAGTATATCAAGTCGAAGATCTCGTAATCAAGCGGATTATCTTGCCGCAAAGTGATCCCAGGGGCAAATGGACTCCTACTTACGAAGGACCATTTGTAATCAAGAGCATCTTTTCTGGTGGTGCAATGATTCTGACCACCATGGACGACAACGATTTGCCACACCCTGCGAACGCAGACATAGTCAAAAGATACTACGCATAAAATAACCCGACAAGTCGAAAACCCGAAAGGGCGACTTGGGAAAAAATGGGCATCCCGGTGAACCGAAAACCTGGAAGGGCGGTTCAGGCAAAAATTAGGGATAAAACAAAAAAAATATGTACACCCGGCAAGTTGAAAACCCGAAAGGGCGGCTTGGGCAAAAAAGGGTTTCCCGGTGGATCGAAAACCCGAAAGGGCGATCCAGGAAAAAGTTAGGGAATTAAAGCGTATGACTATGTCTTGTCGGATTACTTTAAAAAACAATCCCTTCATCAACAAGCTCCGAACTTCTGATCAATCCAGTCATCGACGGACGAAGCATCGAATGGACAAGATATTCAGAGTTGTGAAGGCTATAACAGAATGGAATCCCATGGAATTGTTGCACATAGCCATCTTTCTTTTGTATAAAATTTTCAATTTTTTACGGCAATATCCTCTTACTAGGATGTCTGTCTCCTTTGTACAAAGATACTCATAAAAAGTTAATACAAATACTTTTCCAAATACAGAAATTTGCCTTGACTTCTGTTTCTTTTTCACACTTATGTTTTATTTGAGAAACGTCCAATGTTTTGTTAAATAGGCATATGCGTTTGAACATAATCATTTTCTTACAAATCAAGAAAGAGGATTGCTGGTAGGTTGAAGGTACAGATAGGTATCTTGATGCCCTTTTAGAGGAAATCCCCAGCAGATTTAAACTCCAAATTCCTCAATCCAGAACTTAATTCTCCAAACAGAGTTAAACTTCAGAATCCTCAGCAGAGCAAAAGCTTTCTCAAAACTGACTTCCCCATCTAAGAGAGCCTTCCAAGAACTTAGTTCCCCTCAGAGTTAAGTTTCAGCATCCCCAAGCGGAGCCTTAAAATCTGAAAATCCTATCCCCAGCAGAGCTAAAACTTCCAACTATCAATCCCCAGTGGAACCAGATTAGTGAACATTCTTCCACAGAGATACTTCCCATCAGATTGAAGATTCTCAGTCTTACTCCTCCAGCATGAGTCTCCCAGGTTCTGGACTCCCCAGTAGAGATCATCAGAATTCTCATTTCCCACAAGTCACAAAGGATTTTCAATCCCCAGCAGTGGTCCTAGGATCCCTCAACAACTGAAGATCTTGCTCCCCAAGCAATTGGCAGTCAGCAAGGATTTCTCATCCTCAGTAATCGGAGGATTTTTCAAATTCCAGCTTCGGTTATGGGTTTATTTCCCCAGCATTTGTCAAGGATTTATTCTCCAAAACAAATTACGTTTCAAATTGATCGGTCGTTCAAAAGTTCCTTCATCACCTGTTGGAAGTTACAGTCGCCAAAGATCAAATTCTCACAAAGTTCAAGTTATGAAGCCCGGATTTGACCGGATAGTATCTTGATCTCTACAGCATATTGTGAAGCCCGGAGTACAACCGAATAATAATGTCAGACTACCGCCAAGCCTGGATTATGACCAGATAGTGGTATCCCCTAAGAGCAAGCTATGAAGCCCGGATTTGACCGGATAATAGTTTAATCCCCAACTAATTTCTGTGAAGCCTGGATTACGACCAGACAACAGCCAAGAATACTACGAAGCCTGGAGTCGACCAGATAGTGGTATATCTTTAACACAAGCCGTGAAGCCCGGATTTGACCGGATAACAGCTTAGCAAGCTATTGTGAAGCCTGGATTTCGACCAGATAGCAATACAAATTTCTGTGAAGCCTGGATTACGACCAGACAGCAGTCAAGAATACTACGAAGCCTGGAGTCGACCAGATAGTGGTATATCTTTAACACAAGCCGTGAAGCCCGGATTTGACCGGATAACAGCTTAGCAAGCTATTGTGAAGCCTGGATTTCGACCAGATAGCAATACAAATTTCTGTGAAGCCTGGATTACGACCAGACAGCAACCAAGAATACTACGAAGCCTGGAGTCGACCAGATAGTGGTATATCTTTAACACAAGCCGTGAAGCCCGGATTTGACCGGATAACAGCTTAGCAAGCTATTGTGAAGCCTGGATTTCGACCAGATAGCAATACAAATTTCTGTGAAGCCTGGATTACGACCAGACAGCAGCCAAGAATACTACGAAGCCTGGAGTCGACCAGATAGTGGTATATCTTTAACACAAGCCATGAAGCCCGGATTTGACCGGATAACAGCTTAGCAAGCTATTGTGAAGCCTGGATTTTGACCAGGTAGCAATACAAATTTCTGTGAAGCCAGGATTACGACTAGACAGCAGTCAAGAATACAAGCCTAGAGTCGACCAGATAGTGGTATATCTTTAACACAAGCTGTGAAGCCCGGATTTAACCGGATAACAGCTTATCAAGCTATTGTGATGCCTGGATTTCGACCAGATAGAAATACAAATTTCTGTGAAGCCTGGATTACGACCAGACAGCAGCCAAGAATACTACGAAGCCTGGAGTTGACCAGATAGTGGTACATCTTTAACACAAGCCGTGAAGTCCTAATTTGACCGGATAGCAGCTCATTAAGTTATTGTGAAGCCTGGATTATGACCAGATAGCAATACAAGTTTCTGTGAAATCCTGGAGATTGACCAGATAACAGTTAATCATCAACGGAATGAGGACTCTCGTCCGTGAATCCCCAGTAGATTGGCATACGACCCAAACTCCTGAATCCCCAACAGTGGTTCCATGATTTTTCACTGTTAACGATAAAAAGATTCTTGCATTCCCCTGCAGCAGTCAAGGATTCACTTTCCCCGGCAGCAGTCCAGACTCTTTTATCTCCGGCTATCCAGGATTCATCTATCCTCAGCAAGACAGCTCATCAGCTTACATGAGCATTCATTACATTCATATCATAAACATTGATATAACATGTATTGCATCATACATTTCATACGACATAACTTAGTGTTTCAGCTAATATTTTACCCTTTTCAGGATAAGATTAATAAGCTTCAAATTCAAGTCTTCTGAAAACAGTTTACGGATGCTTCCCAACGCGGATGTTAATCTATTGCTTGTTCAGACTCAACTTTTGAAAACAGTTTACGGATTCTCCAAACACGGATGTCAATCCATTGCTTATTCAAGATCCCCAGTTCAGAGATATGCCAAACATGGATACCTTTCTGATACTCGCTCACTCATCAACGACATACAGTTCAACAAGCATTCAAGATGGCATCTTTAAGCCCACTCCCCGATAAGATTCCGTCACATCCCCAGATGGCATCTCTAAGCCCATCTCCAAATGGCATCTTTAAGCCCATTCCCGCACCTATGTTCTGACGAGTGCAAATTTAAGGGCACTCTAGTGTCCAATCTCCTTTTAGCTTCGAGACGCGAAAGGAAAACCTGTCAATCTAACTCTTCAGGTGCAAGAAGATTGAATAGGGGCAACTGTTGTACCCCAAAATTTGCCCTCTCTTTTCATCAACATTTTCTCACCACAAGACTCTTGGAACTCAAGATCAAGTTAGGTTTTGCTCTGCTCAAGACCCCTCCTTGCACTGTTGACCCAAATTAGGGTTTGAGTTTGCACAAAGATGTTTTGACCTAAAATGCCCAAAGTGACTTTCATGCTTCATGTTGGACTTACAAGTTTATCCATACCAAGTTTCAAGCCTTGATTCCAATCTTTGCCTAGTCAATTGGACAGTTGACCTAGAAATCAACTGTATTAGGGAAAAAGTCAACTGTGGCCAATTGACAATCAAACCTAATGATTTTTGACCCACATCAACATAATGAACTCATATGAACCATTTGGTCAAGTTTCGATCACAATTCCACAAGAAATTTGATCAGATCACCAAAAGGGCAAAATGGTTATTTTTAGGGTTTTGACTGCACAAAGGCAATTTTTGACTATTTGACTTAACCAATGGAAAACCAAGCTCACATATTGACCCAAGGACTCAATGGCATTGTCTTTACCCATTCAACAAGTTCAAAAGATCTCAAATGCACAGGATTGACAGATGAATTTTCCAGTCAACTGATCAAAATTTGACTGTATACTGAAAAGTGAAACTTTGACTTTTTGATCAAAATCAAGTGCCAAAATTCATTTTTCATCAAGACATGTCAAATTATGAAACTTGTTCATCAAGAAACCCAAATTTGCAAATTAGGGTTTAAAATGAAGAAATTTCATAACATGGAAATTTTCTAAGTTATGAAATTTCCTTATTTTTCCTTAACTTTGTCCCATTTTTTCACCAAGATGCAAATGGATTCAAACAAAACTCAAAACATGAAAGTTGTAGTCCATTGCAAAATATACAACTTTTTTTCACAAAGTTTTCTCAAAGGAAGCTTGTAGCTCAAGTTATGATTTTTGGAACAAGGGTGCAAAACATTTTTAACTTAGAAAAATTTTGACCTATTCTAGGCAGGATTTTTGTCCAACTTCTTGGCCATTTTTCACATGCTTCCACTTGGAGTTTCAATTTGCATTACAAATATGGATTGTAGTATACATTCCAAGCTTTCCAAATTGTCCAAGAACTTCTCAAACACCCTTGTGGTTAGGGAGAATCGAATTTGCAAAGTTGGGCAAAATCCACTTTTGTTCATAACCAAGTGCATGTTCATACAAGTTCCATTTTCAAATCAGCATGCTTGGTACTTGCTTGCAGGCCTCTAAACCAAGTTTGCACTCCATAATTAAATTCCTAACCATTGTTTTCAAGCTTTGTTTTGTGCATTTGGTCATTACATGCAAGATTATCCTTTAAATAGAAAAAGCACATTTGCCATTTTTGAAAAGTAGTGCTTTATGTCAAATTCAAAATCCAAGAGGTACAAGCCAGATCTTTGAGGCACAAGTTTGTAGACAAATCCCACTGATCAAGAGAGAGTGTTGCAGCATGCTTGAGAGCCTTGTACAGGCCTATAACCTAACTTGAACCTTCTTACTTCAAAGAGAGGAAAGCTTGCAAAAACTCTCCAACTCTCATTCCTGTAAACACCAACCTAAGCAAACTTTGTTCTCATATTACATACACCCTAACTGACCTAAACACCGATTCCTTCATCCTCAATCCATCCTCATATCCAAAATCACAGTTTTTATACAAAACAGAGTGCCTGCTGCAGATTGAGTTCCACAATCTATTCCACTCATGCACTTTGGCTAAAAACCTTTCAAACACATTCCATATCATCCACACAAACTATCCCAAGCATAAAATCCAAGCTGTAACATCCCAAACATCACTTGCCATTTTCAGTTTTTAGTTTTGCAGGTGGACTTCCATAGCACGATTCAGAGAGATTCAAAGCAAGCTAGGTGTTGGAGAAGCATCCTTGGACTTCAGGAAAGCTGTACCAAAGCTCAAACTCCATTGAAGATACCTACATTGCTCTGTTCAAGTCAAGCTGAAACAGGTAAAAACATGAACTTCTATCTCTCAATCTAGGAAGAGTTAGGCTTAGGTTTGTGAATGAGACATGCTCTACTCATAGCCCTGAAGCCATACATATGATTACTTTTCATTTATTTTATGCGTGCTGTGAGAATTTTGGCCATGAACATTGAAGAAAAATTAGGTCAGAAATTGGGGATGAAGAAATTCTCCCTCGTTTCTTAGAGTTAGGTCAAGTGTTTTATATGTCTGAATCCGTCTCTTGATGCTCTATAATGTTTGTGTTATGAGTTTTTGTTAAAAGTCAAAGAATCAGGAGTTTGGATGAAGCATGGAACGCGCGCGTTTTTCTGTTTGAACATTGCTGAAGGTTGAAGACAAAGCTGGCTTGGGCTGGGCCTGAGTCAGCTTGCTGCTTGCACCCACTTTTCCAATTTACACCCCCTTGGCCCATTGTGTGATATATTGATCATTTTTTATTTTTTCTTTTTGATTCTGACTTATTATTTTTTGCTCAAATATAAAAAATATCAAAAATATTTTTCCACCCTTTTTTGCATTTGTTTGGCATTTATTTGTTTTATTTAATATATACATGTAAATAAATATATATATATATATATATATATATATATATATATACTTTTATTTAAAACACTAAAAAATAATACAAAAATAAATATTTTTCAGTTATTATTTTTTGTTTACATTTTGAAAACATTTTCTAAAAATATACTTTTTTTTGTAAATAATTAATATTTTACTCTTGTATATATTTAATATATTTAATATATAATATAAATACTTGTATATTTTATTAGATATTTAGGACAAAAATATGAAAATAATACATTTTTATTTTTATTAATATTTGACATCAAAAATACTTTTCTTACAATATACTTTTTTTATTTTTTGTATATAATTAGCAAGTATTGTATATAATTAATAAATAAATACTATTTATTCAAAAAAAAACTAAGGTTTTGCCCTAAATAACAAAAATATTCAAAATTTGACCTTTTTTTATTTTTGTTTATATTTCACTTTGAAAAATACTTTCTCATACATAAAAAATCCTTTTTGTGCATAATACTTTTTTGCATATTTATTATATTTGTTTAAATATTGTACAATTTGATATTTGTATATTCAATATGGATGTAATAGTTTTAGATTTAATTTCTTGCTAAATATCCCCCCATTCAAACATTTGTACCCCCATCCCCATAATTATGTTGTAATAATTTAGGACTTTAAATTTCCATATTTAAAAGCTTTCAAATTATGCCATGATATACCTAGGGCTTGTATGCAAATAAAAATAACAAATAGCTTGACCTAACTCAAAGATAAACATGCATGAAAATGGACAACACAATGCACACTTGCACCCCTAGGGTTACTCCACTTGTTGCCTTCAAAATGGGCCATGTTGCATGTCGAGTGTCTTTGGCAAAACAAAAACAAATCAAATGATCATAGTCCCTCGATGACGCTTTCTCAAGTTGCCTAAAAAATGATCAAGTCCCTCAAGAAAAATTGCCAAAGACACTTGACACTATTGCATTCATGGTCTAAACGATGACCAGCGCCCGTCCCGTTAACATCCTAACACAAGGTTGTTCACCAAATACAATGGTGAAACAACACTGTTAAAAGGGTTAAAACATGAGAAAGATCTTTGAGTAAATTTAGGGGTAGACAACTCTTAGTTACTTGATCAACTTGCAAAACAAATCCTTGCCATTTTTCAAAACACACTCCACAACACAATTTCCAAAAACAACTTTCAAAAACATTGAAACATCTTTTCAAAAAGACAAACACCTTTGTAAAACATTCGAGTAAAGAATTGTTAAAACGGTTGCCTAGACAACGCATCTTTTTCAAATCATTTTCAAAACCACACACACAAAGCACCATTTCAAACAATTGAAAAGCAAAGGCAACTGATCTAAACAAGTAACTAAGAGCCCATGGATAACCATGGATAGAAAGGGTGCTAATACCTTCCCTTTCTATAATCTACTCCCCGAACCCAAGAAAACATCTCAAAGGTTATTCCTGTGCTTTTTAACCTTTCCTTGGGATAAAATAAAAAGTCGGTGGCGACTCTTGCTAAACCGAAACATTTGCGAAAACAAACGCAAAACCTCAAGTCAGTTCTCCCACCGTATCACAATAACATACTAGTCTCTCATCATTGTATACTGTGAATCCTAATTTAGGGTGAGGGAGTTTATTTGTTATTTGTTATTCTTTACTTTCAAAGAGAAAATAAAGAATAATAGTTAACAACAAATTCCTTGTTTTCTTCTTGATTTCCTAATTTCTACCTTGTGGGTTTCTTGCCTTAAAGAAACCTGTTATACTCTGTTCTTGGCATCGTTTTCATAACATTGTTACTTAATTTATAAAAAAAAATGAACTAATTGATTGATCCTAGGATTCCAATCGATTGGTCTATGTTCTTGTACTACAAATTGTCAATTTTTTCAAACAAGCAATTGATTGCTCCTAAGATCAATCGATTGATCCAAAGTTACTGTTTTATATTTTTCCAAAGTTCTCAAGAAACTAACTGATTCCTCCGCCTACATCAATCGATCGGTCTCATCCAATTTTCTAAAAATACCTTCAACTTTAGTTTCTCTCGTATTTTTCAAATCCAACCTCAAATCCTCTAAACCAGTTCCAATTATACCATTTAAAATCACCTAATTATATACTTTATTATGATTAACATCAATTAAATATAAAACCTCAAATACATATGATTTTTATCAAGATTTAATTCATTCTAATTATGCCCTACAGGCTCCACTTTTGATACAACTCAATCAACAACCATTGATACATGAGAAAACACAATCAACAATGGCAGCACAAACAATTATTACATAAATTCATGACAAAACAGAATTCAAATTATTTGTTCATCAAATTCGTCATTAGGTAATAGAGAAAACATATACTATATTAGAGGTTAAGGGAAACCTCTCTACCCTTTCATGTTCTAGGTACCCTTAGATGAATAATATCTCCCTTTTACCTGAGTTTTCCAACAAAATTGATCGATTCCTTGAACTTTTATCTCCTAAGCCTTCTCTTGATCTTCCTCTTGTCCATAGCCTTATTTTTCTCTTATCTCCCATAAATTCTACGTATCAATAGACTAACTCCCCCACTATTCTATTTACTCACCCTAAAAATAAATCCCTTCATTTCAGTTTTACTCCCTTGTCCCCTCACTTACTTACAAAAACTCAATATTTCCCTTCATCCTTTATTTTTCTATTTTAACTAATTTTATTCTTATTATTTTAATCTTACTAATAAAATAATAAATAATAATAATAATAATCTATTTTCACCTTTATTTTATTTAATAAAATAAAATTCCATTATTTTTAATCATTCTAATAATTCTCTCAACTCATCTATTCTCCACACACTCCACCTTTTCTCTCTACACCCCACTATTGTACCCCCAAATTTGCCTTCTCATTTTATTCAAAACATGCTCCTAGAGGTCCTCAAATGCTCAAGGTTGACCAAGAATTGACCAGACAAATTCTCCTCATAAGCAATGGATTTCCAACTAGGGTTTCACTTTTCACAAAGAAGTTTGGGTTTCCAAGGCCTCAAGTGATTTCCATGGCTCCTAATATATCCTCAAGAGTCTCCATGCCAAGTTTCATGTCTTGCATCACAAGTTTGCCCAGTCAATTGCTGAAAATTAATTGTATTAGGTTAAAAGTCAAATATGGTCAATATGCAGTCAAACTTCAAGATTTTTTGTCAATATTAACATTTTGAAATGATATCCATCATTTTATCAAGGGTTGATAATGATTCCTCAAGGAATGCTCTCAAATCATCAAATATCCAAAATTGCTAAATTAGGGTTTCCTAGGAAAAGTCAACTAAACTTTGACCAGACATACCTTTCACATGCTTTATCTATTTTTCCCCAACCAAAGCTCATTGTGAATAAAATTCAATTCTATACAACTTCTATTTTTTCCTCAAGTCCAAAAACGCATCATTGGAAAGATATGAGCCAATACATTACAGGACCTTTTTGAAAGTCAATAAAAAGGCATTTCTTGTCAAGGTAAGTTACACCAAGATAAATTCTCCAAAGGCAAAAATTATAAAAAGAGAGATTGTAGGAGACATATTGAGCTTTCTAAAAAGTCAAAGATCATCTTCAAAAGATGAAAATTGAGCAAGTTATGACTAGTTCAAATTGGGTAAATTGGTGAAAATGCAAGAAGTCAACTTTGAGCAAAAAAGCATTTTTAAGTTCATGGACCTATTTTTTTGGGGTTCAAGCATGTCTATGACATACCCAAGGACCTCTAAACCTATTCATGCATTATTGTGATTTTTATTTTTATTTATTTGAATTTTTATTCATTTAATACAAATTAAATCAAAACAAAATGCAAGATGGGGGTTCAAATCATGCAAGTTATTGTTTCCATCAAAGTCGAGGCCCAAAATAACTCATACTAAGCTGGAAAAATCGTGACAACTAAGAAGATATCATTAAGATAAGACTTTTCACAAATTTGGAAAGTTTTTCAAATGATTTTTAGAAACAAATCATGCACTCAATGCATTTGATTTTGGCTCTTTTTGTTAACCTAATTGATACCTCATATAAACACAAGGGATTCAGACCACAAGGAGATGCACAGCCAGCCTCAAAACAAACCCTAAAAATTCCAAAAAATTCAAAGAGAAAGTGCAATCTATTTGGTACGATCCAACCATCCTCCATCAGATTTAATCACTCCATCACGCTCCTGAGAGTCCCAAGAGTCTGTCCCTGCCACCCTTGAAGCTCATAGTATCCCAAGTCAGCATAATCGAGTGTCACCGGTCAAGAAAGGTTTGATATACTTAAAATTAAAATTTATGCATTGTTGACATGTTTGATGTATTGATTTATGTTCAGGACATCCATTAGAGAAGGTTGGACGTTTCACATGAGAACTTTGGGGCCTGAATCGTGTGATGTCATTGTTAGGGCATCACGAGCTGAAACATTCGAAACTCATAATATAGGGACTCTCAGGCAAAATGAGTACCACCGTTGAATTCGTAGACCCCAAATTAGGGGCGTAGGGTCGATTTTGTTTTTGTTGCGTTTGGTTTTTGCAGGTTTTGGAGTTTCGGCCAACTGGAAGGTATGACCGGGGCCACAACCCCTGGTGGCTTGACCGACGTTGACGCTCGCATGGATGAAAGGGAAGAAACGGTTGGTTTATTCAAATTGTAGGGGACCCACTTGGCACGCGTGTTTTTCACAATCAACATTAGGACTGGATTTGTATTATATATTTATTAATGTGCTTATATGAACAGAAGTAAAGTCGTCCCAACGGTACAGGCATTGCATGATTAAGCGTTTCAAAAGGCAAGGGCAGGGATTCAATCCCTGTCTCTTGCAATATTATTTTTCTAATTTCTTCTTGCAGATCCAATACTCCATATCCTAGTGTGTCCACCACGCGTCCTTACTCTCAGCCACTAGATCATCCTGAATCCAGATCCAGCACCCCAGACGTGTTCCCTATGATACACCTTGCTTAAGTTATCCTCACGGGATCCAACACTGGCATAGTGGGCCTGGATCCAGTTTTCAAATTTGCAGCCTCCAGGTTGCTTCACAACATCAGACCCATTTTCTATTTTTTATTTATTTTATTTTAGCTTTATTTATTTAATTATTTTTATATCATTTTTAAAATCATTTTTTTTATGATAAAATCAGAAAATCACAAAAAAAAATTGATTTAGGTTTTTCCAATTAAATTTAATTTTTGTAAATTAATTAATTTAATTATTTTGATTAATTTAAAACCAATTAGAACTAGGTTTAATCATTTCAAATCTTTTTCCAAATGAAAATACCAAAAAATCTTAGATTTAATTTCAATTAATGATCATTTGTTTTTATTTAATTAAGATTAGATTTAGTTTAATTTAAGTTTTTCTTAAAACAAATAAAAATAACAAAAATATTCTACGCCTTTAGGAGTTTTAACGTTTTACTTCGCTTCCCATATTCGCGCGCTTATTTTAAATTTCGCATTTGATTCTTTCATATTGATGTAACTGCAAAAGGATGTAATAGCTATAAATTTAGTATTTTTACTTTTTATTTCCCCGTTTTGGATTTGTAATTTCCCCTCTCTGAAGCCATGTAATAGCGTAGTGTCATTAAGCGCTAACTGACCTTTAGAATCTTAAATTGACTCATCTTAGCCATTAGAAAGTAGTGAGATAGCCGACTTTGGTGCAGACTGAAGTTGGTTGATACTCGATACTACTCTCATTGAGATTGGACTTCCGGGATATTTTGGATGCAATTCAGATGCTTGAGTTGAAATAATGTCTGAGAAAAAGATCAATGATATGAGATCCCTAGAACCCGGTTACTATTGCTAGGACAGGTTGAGCCAACTGAAACTTCGAAAGGGTAATTACCTATAGACCTCATGCAAGCCTTTAAACCTAAGGTCTATGTGTGACTTGTTCATGTTTGCTATTTTGTTTTAAACATAAACATAACATCATGAACATCATAACATATCATTTGCACTAACCATTTCGAGGACCTGGGGATTTATCTCTTCTCTGTTTTGTAGGTTATGGATTCCGCTCGCAGAAATACCATCTGGATTAACTTCGTAGGAATACCTTCCAAGCTTAGGGAATTGGTCTTAAAGGTTCCTGAAAGTTCCCAATTCAACAGAAGACATGGTCACTTTCTCAATTTGGTTACTACCGGTTTTGACGAGGGTATAATGAGCGTCATATTCCAGTTCTTTGATCCTAAACACCATTGCTTCATATACCCCGATTATCAGTTGGTTCCCACATTGGAAGAATTCTCTAAACTACTTGGAGTGCCTATATTGGAGCAGATACCCTTCATAGGTTTAGAACAAGATCCAAAGTTTGAAGATGTTGCCACATCCTTGCACTTGAAGCCATCTGGCATTGAATCCAAGTGGGAAAGGAGAAGTGGAGTTAAAGGTCTTCTTGCAAAGTTTTTGAGAGAGAAAACTCAAGTATTCCTAGGTGCCATGAGTTTCCATGCCTTTGAGGATATCTTATCCCTCGTGATCTATGGGTTAGTGTTGTTCCCTAATCCGGACCAACTTATAGATGTGAGCGTCATAAGGATCTTCCTTACTTAAAATCCAGTGCCTACATTGCTCGGGGATATTCTGCATTCCCTCCATACTCGTACTATGAAGAAGCGAGGAGCTCTTATGTGTTGTATACTTTTGCTTTATAGGTGGTTTATTTTTCACCTTCCTCGATCGGTAATGAAGAACGAACTAGGCTTAAGATGGTCTCAAAGGCTAATATCTCTCTCTCACTCTGATATATATTGGTATTCTCGCTCTCAAGAAGACGTCTCTATTATTGATCGTTGCGGAGAGTTTCCTAATGTGTCACTCCTTGGCATTAGAGGAGGCATCACTTATAACCATTCTTTGGCCTTACGTCAATTTGGTTACGCACGAAGAGATGGTCCTCATGATATGCTCATCCTGGGTATTGTGTTAGACTATGACAATGATCTGCAAGGTTATCATCAAAGGTTCATACGCGCTTGGAGCATGGTTAAGAAGACTGATGGTAAGACTTTAGGGCACAAGAATTCCATCCCTTTAGAACCTTACCTCAAATGGGTGTGAGCTCGTGCCCAAAGTCTTATGATGCCATATCTTGCCATCTTACCAGTGATCTTAGAGCCTATTGCTCAAGGGAACGAGTCTCGCATTATTCTTCATCCTGACATGCCAACAAATTTTGAAGAACTGCAAAGGTCTTGGATCCATCTCAAGGAAGAACGATATACCTTTGAGGCTCAATTCTATGCCAGTGAGAAGAAACTGTTGGAACTGAGAAAGAAGCTTCACGAGGAGCAGAGCCTTAATACCTATATCAACACAAAAAGGAAGCGTCCATGGGAAACCTAGAAGGTTTAGAAGTTTCTAGTTTTATTTCTTTGTAAACTTTTGTTTCATTTTGAACTTACTAATAAAAGGTCTTTATTTTTGTTTTGATTAAAAGAGTCTAAATCCTACGAGGTTCTTGAAAACATTGCATAAGCATGTCATGCATATCATTACATAAAGCAGGTATTTCAAGATAAGTCTCTTATCTTTTCATTGTTTATTTCATCAAGAAGAAATGGCTCTTGAGCAAAACATTAAGGATCTTCAAGCACATAATGCTCAATTCCAACAGATGTTCCTAGCTCTAGCTAAAGGACAGGAAGATCTGAAAGCTCTCACCACTAAAGAGAATAAGAAGAAGAAGAAGGCAAAGAAGTAGGCTGGCATTCTGAACAAGGGAAGAAATTTTAGAGGACCAGCCAAGACAGCTCTATAATTTGAAACCCCGTCAAATGATGGGGATAATCAAGATGGGGATAACAAGAAGACAAAAGAAGAAGATAACAGCCCAAGGTCTGATGAAGAGGAAGAAAAGTATTCTGAGGAACAATATACTCCCGCTGATGACAAGTATAAATAGCTGGAGGATCGTCTCAATTCTATGGAGATTCAGAGGGTGCCTGTTTTGGACTTTGAAGAACTAGGGTTGGTCTCTGGAGTAGTCATCCCACAAAACTTCAAAGTTACCAACTTTACAAAGTATGACAAGGTTTCATGTCCCAAGCTCCATCTGAGGTCTTACGTCAGGAAGATCCAACCCTGTATAGCTGATAGGAAGTTATGGGTTCACTTCTTTCAAGAGAGTTTATCAGGGACGCAGTTAGAGTGGTTCTATCAATTGGAAGGAACCAACATCCACAGTTAGTAAGATTTGGCTGCTTCTTTTTATAAGCAGTATCAATACAATGTTGACCTTGCTCCAACCCGTATACAACTTGAAAGCATGTCTATGGGTTCCAATGAGGGTTTCAAAGATTATGCCCAAAAGTGGAGGGATCTTGCAGGTAGATTCCAGCCTCCCCTGTCTGATAGGGAGTTGGTGGATATGTTCTTGGGTACTCTGACAGACCCATTTTTTAATCATTTGATTGGAAGCTCTTCATCCGGATTCACCGAGCTGATATTGACAAGAGAGCGAGTGGAAGCTGGTATCAAGAGTGGTAAAATCCAAGGGGATGAATCTTCAAGTACTGTGAAGAAGCCATTTAGTAGAAAGGGGGAGGTCAATGCTGCCTATAGTCAAAGAAATCATGGTAAGGTTGAACACCGTCCAACGGTAGGAGCCGTAATGATCTCCAACCCTGCACCAGCTCAATGATAAAATAATCAGCGCATGGTGGATGCATCTAGAAGACAATTCACTAGAATCAACATGCCTTTGTCTCAGGCATTGCAGAACTTGGTGAAGGATGACTTGGTCACTCTGAAGGATCCTCCCCAAAACCCAAACACTTCCTCTCCCCGTTACAATCCAAATGCATGGTGTTCTTACCACTCCAACAGTCCGGGGCATGATATGAATGATTGTTGGGCTCTGAAGAATAAATTTTAAGACCTTATTAATGCAAAGGAGATTGAATTTGACCCTCCTGAGACTCCCAATGTAATAATTGCACCAATGCCCAAGCATGACAAGGGTATCAATGTTGTTGACGATGTTCTGTTTATTTCTTATGCGGGTGAATGGATTACTCCTCTTCCAGTTGTTAATAATAATCTATTATGAGCCGGTTTATTTCTAGGATTTGATAAAGATTGTCACCTTTATGCATCCCTGCCCAATGGTTGTTTGTTGTCGAAGATAGGCGTTCAGTTCCTGATGAACGACAGGGAAATTTTATTTGAGAAGATTCCCCCATGTGGAAAATTTATGTGAAGTTGTAAGATGTGAAGACGTATCAATTATTAACATTTCCAATAATCCTACAAGGGTCTCCACCAAAGGGCCTATAAGGATTACCGCTAACCCTAAAGTTTCTCCCTTAATCATCACCTCTCCAGGGCCAATACCATATTCCTCCAACGAGGTTGTTCCTTGGAATTATGGAGCTGGCGTCTATTACCATGGCGTCAGGAAAGACCTATTGGCTATCAAGAATGAACTTAATGAAGATACTGATCCTAACATTGGCAATATTGTTGGGACCAATAAGGTTACCAGAAGCGGAAGGATTTTCTCTCTGTAAATCTCTCCAAAGACTGGTGTTACTCCTGTTGTTATTCCTAATACTAAGTCAACTAAGACTCGGGGAAAAGAAGTATTGATTGAGCCTTCCCGGAAGGAGGCACTGAAAGAAGCCATTCCTGAGGCCTCTAAGCAAGAAATTGAGGAAATTTTGAAGATCATACGAAAGAGCGATTACAATGTTGTGGAGAAATTGGGGAAAACCCCCTCGAAGATTTCAATGATACCTTTGTTTTTGTGCTTCGAGGCTCATGCTAACGCTCTAGTGAAGTTCCTAAAGTCTGCTCATGTGCCACAAGATACTTCTGCCCACCAATTTGAGAATTGTGTTGCCAGTCTGACTGCTGACAATGGACTAGGTTTCTCCGATGCTGATTTGACTCCTAAGGGAAGAAAACATAACGATGCCCTACATGTCTCTATTGAATGCAGGGGACCTACTTTGGCTCACGTATTAGTTGATACAGGTTCGTCTCTGAATGTTCTACCAAAGGATGCTTTAGACATATTGAATTGTGAAGGACTTACATTAAAGCCCAATAACATTGTGGTGAAGGCTTTTGATGGTTCCAAAAGAATGGTACACGGGGAGGTGGATATTCCAATTAAAGTTAGTTCCCAAACTTTTGACTCCACTTTCTATGTGATGGACATTCGCCCATCTTACTCCTGCTTACTGGGACGCCCTTGGATTCATGGGGTCAGCGCTGTCACTTCCACTTTGCATCAGATGTTAAAATATCCGGTTAATGGAAACATTGTTACTGTTTGTAGTGAAGAAGAGTATATGGTAAGCCACCTTAATTATTTCAGATATGTCGAGATGGACGGAGAGTTCATTGAAACCCCCTATCATAATTTTGAAGAATCTCATCAAATGACCGATGTTACCAAAGTTGTTACTGTTGTTCTGAAGATTACCAGGCCTCCGCTGAAAATGGCTTCTTTAAAGGACGCCAAGGCTGTGATTGAAGAAGGTGGGTGTAATATTTGGGGTCAACTCCCTGACATCCCATATAAGTCTGAAAAATTTGTTTGGGTTTCACTTTAGGAGCTCAAAAAGCTGTTTGTCATGCTCGCGCCAGAGGACCACCACTATGCATCAGCAACCATGGAGTCAATGTTGTGGAGGATGCTGACAGTGACTGCGACTTGGACAATTGGATCTTCCCTACTACCAATGGTGGCCTCAATAATTGGACGGCTAGAGACTTTATGCCTATCTCTTTTATCTAGGAGTAATTGTTTTTTGTTTTTGAGGATATGTAATTTTTGAACAAATTAAACTCTAAAACCTTGTGTCTCACCCGAGGCACAACGGTCTATTTGTGAGGGTTATCACACTTCATTTTCATATGTCATTAATAAATCATTGGACGTTTTTGCATTCAAATTTTACGCTCTACGTCTTTCTTTTTTTAACTTTATTTTGTCAAAATAGCTATGCGCTCTTACACACACCCACATATCAAATTGCAAATCCACATCCACCCTGGATCCCATTGATAACAGTTCTGCTATTTCCAGTTACGACTTTGAAAATCCGATCTACCAAGCCGAGGACGAAGATTGTGAAGTACCGGGAGAACTTGCTAGACTATTACAACAAGAGGAAATAGAAATATAACCTCAAGTCAGGGATATATATATATATATATATATATATATATATGAAAAGTATGTACACCCGACAAGTCGAAAACCTAAAAAGGCGGCTTGGGCGGAAAATGGTATCCCGGTGGACTGAAAACCCGAAAGGGCGGTCCATGAAAAAATTAGCGATTAAAAGCGTATGACTATGTCCCGTTGGATCACCTTACAGCCAGACTTTGTTATCAAGTGTCAAGTTCGAATGGTACAGATCAGTCCAGTTAGCTTCTACCAAGCAGCAAAGTGATGAGACGCTCAAAGATATAAAGGCAATAGCAGAATAAGAACCCAATGGGATTATTTCACATAGTTGTTTTCTCTTTGTGTACCACTTTGTGTATTTCTTATTTTTTATGATGACATTCTCTTATTAGGATGTTCGCCTCCTTGTACAAAGACGCCTGTTATAGGCAGACTTTCTCAAATTAATACAAAACCACCTCTTTTAAACTTTAAAACTATTTGTTTTTATTTTTCTATTTTGTTCGCAAAAAACGTCCAGTGATTATTTTAAATGAACATATGCATTTGAGTGTGACTACTATGTACAAGTATATGCATCAAAATAGAAAGACAGTTACTAAGGGCTTTAAGAGTTGGGACAATGTTGAAGGTAATTCATAAATCCTCACAGAACAACCACCCCTAGGGGGTTATTTTCACAAGATTCATCATCAGCAAGGATACATTCCTCAGTAAGTACAGAGACAGAGGCATCCTCCTGCAGTTCACCACTATATCTTCAGCATATAGCTTAATGATTTCAGCTGCTCCAATGTTTCATAAATAGATAAAAAGGTTCAATCATTTCCCTAACATCTTGGAGAATTCCTCAACATGGTCTATGGATTTGTGGGATTCCCCAAAAGAGTTTCATGAAATCCCCAAGCAAGTTATGAAGCTTCTTTCCCCAGTAGAGTTTATTTCTCTAAGTTACGGAAGTCCATCCCCAATCAGAGTGCATGTAATCCACGACAGGTTATCAACTCTCCTAAAAAGCTTCTATCCTCAAGCAGAAATCAAAATCTCTAGCAGAATATCCTTAGACTGAGAGCAGGAATCCCCGGTGAATTTAACTTCAACGAGTAGTAAGGAATTACATTCTTCATCTCCGATAGCAGTCAGGGATTTATTTTCCCCAGTCTAACAACACTACAAAAAGAAACTGATACGCTCGCAGATTACATTCATACATCGTTTACAAGCGTCATAACATATGCATACAAAACACATACAACACGATCTCATTTATTTTGACCCATGATATATTCTGATACTTCTTCTAGTGGGCTCATTTTCTGGTTCAGAGACCAATGATTTATTCTGATACTTCTCTAGTCAAAGACGAATATATACATTTTCTGGCTCAGATAGAACCAACCATAGGTTTATCCTGATACTTTTCCAGTCAAAGTCGAATATATACATTTTCTGGCTCAGATAGAACCAACTATAGGAATATTCTGATACTTTTCCAGTCAAAGTCGAATATATACACCTTCTGGCTCGAATAAAATCAACCATAGGTTTATTCTAATACTTCTTCCAGTTTAAAGTCAAAATTTACTTTGTATGGCATCTATAATCCCATCTCCGATGACTCTCAGTCATCTCTCTGAATGGAATCTTTTAAGCCCATTCAAGCATATCATCAACTGACAATGTTACTACGTGCACCGGCGAGCGCAAATTTCTGGGCACTCTAGTGTTCAATCATCTTTCACCTTCAGATCATGAAAGACAGACAGTCCAATCTAAATCATCAAGTTTAAGACGATTGAACAGGGGCAGTTGTTGTACCCCAAATTTTTCCCTCTCATTTTATTCAAAACATGCTCCTAGAGGTCCTCAAATGCTCAAAGTTGACCAAGAATTGACCAGAAAAATTCTCCTCATAAGCAATGGATTTCCAACTAGGGTTTCACTTTTCACAAAGAAGTTTGGGTTTCAAAGGCCTCAAGTGATTTCCATGGCTCCTAATATGTCCTCAAGAATGTCCATGCCAAGTTTCATGCCTTACATCACAAGTTTCCCCAGTCAATTGCTGAAAATTAACTGTATTAGGTCAAGAGTCAAATGTGGTAAATATGCATTCAAACTTCAATATTTTTGGTCAACATCAACATTTTGAAGTAATATCCATCATTTGATCAAGGGTTGATCTCAAATCATCAAGGATCCAAAATTGCTAAATTAGGGTTTCCTAGGAAAACTCAAATGAACTTTGACCAGGCATAACTTTCACATGCTTCATCCATTTTTACCCAACCAAAGCTCATTGTGAATAAAATTCAATTCTATACAAATTTTCTTTTTTCCTCAAGTCCAAAAAATGCATCATTGGAAATATATGAGCAAATACATTACAGGATCTTTTTGAAAGTCAACAAAAAGGCATTTCTTGTCAAGGCAAGTTACACCAAGATAAATTCTCCAAATGCAAAAATGATCAAAATAGAGATTGTAGGAGACATTTGAGCTTTCTAAAAATTCCAAGATCATCTCCAAAATATGAAAATTGAGCAAGTTATGACCAGTGCAAATTGGTGAAAATGCAAGAAGTCAACTTTGAGCAAAAATGCATTTTTAAGTTCATGGACCTATTTTTTGGGGGTTCAAGCATGTTGTGATATGTTGATAGAACTGACTGTTTAATACTGGTTTTGTGTTTTGTATTTACAAATATGCGGTAAGCAAGAGTCGCCATCGTCTTTTCTTTTATCTAACAAAGGAAAGGGTGAAAAGAACAAAAAATGACCTTTTCGAGAATTTTCTGAGTAAGGGGGTAGATTATGGAAAGGGAAGGTGTTAGCACCATTTCCATCCGTGGTTTTCCACGGGCTCTTAGAGGTTTGCTCATTTTAAAAATGCCTTTGTGCTTTGTGTATGAAAATGTTTTGAAAACGCCTTAGTACGACGAACTTTGTAATGTTTCTCGGGATAGTGGAGAAAGTGTACAAAGTGTTTTGAAATTGTTTTTGAAAAGTAGTTTTTTGTGTAAGTGCAAAATGTTTGAGCAAACTTGTAATATCTATCTACTTTTATACTCGAAAAAGGGTCGTTCTTTTCCTCCTATCCTTTAGACAGTGTTATCCCACTATTAGTGAGTAGGTAGCTTTGTCGTAGGATGTTTGAGGGACAATCCAAGGGACGTTTTACAGTCATGAAGGCAACTTGTGGAGACGTTTTAGCAATTTTCTTTTAGGGACTAGATCATTTACCTAAAGGCAACTGTAGGGTCATTGAAGTATTATGATCTTTTTTATTTATGGGTATTTGCTAAAACATTCTTGCCTCATGATTGTTTTATTTTTTTAAAGGCAACCAAAGTGGGAAACCCTAGAGGTGTTAGTGTGTAATTATGTTTGATTCAGTTATTTTTGTCTTTTTGTTAAGTTTCTAAGGTTTGATTATTAGTCTTTCCATACACGCCTAGTTACTAACAGTTAAAATGTACAGAAAATAAAGTACGGAAAGCATAAATCTAGACTATTACATGGCTTTCGGGGAGGGGGTATTTACAATGTACAAAACTGGGGGAAAAGCAAAATAAAGAAAGCGATAAAGAGCCCTACTTAATCTATTACACGCCACTGTACAGTTATATTATTATAAAAATGCAAAAGTAAAGTAAACGCGCGTAAGATAAAACAATGCGTCTAAGAACCTAAGAAAATTTTTAAGTAAAGAAAAGTCTCTTTCTTTTTTTTTTTAATTTAAAAAAAATAACTAAATTAATTATTCTAAAGTCTATTTAGAAAATTAACTTAAGAAAAATAAACTAAACTCTTTTTGTGGTTTTTATATTTATGAAAAGAAAAATTAAATCTAGGTTAAGTCCTAAATTCTAGTTCATTTTAAATTAAGAAAATAGTTAAAATTTAATTAATTAATTAATTAAAGAAAATTAATTGTTTAATATAAAAAATCTAAGCCTAATAGTTTTTGTGAGTTTTTTACTATTATGTTAATTAAATAAAGGAAAACAAAATAAATAGAAAAATACAAAAAAAAACAAAAATGCCCAAATGGGCTGGAATGCTGAAGAAAATAAGGGATGTGAGTCTTTCGATTCAAGGGGGGAATGATGTGAGTAGCCTTTGATTGGACTTTCCTGGCCTCCTTCGATTGTGCTGAGAATTAGTATGAGGATCCTTCATTTGGACTCTTTTCTTCCTCCTTCGATTGAGGTCTGGGAGTCACCATGAGGGTCCTTCGTTTATCCCTTCTAACTCCTTCGTTTGGACTATAAAGGGACGTGAACTTGGAAAACAACATGAAGGTGCCTCTTCCGTTTGGGGAAGGCAGGCAATGAGGGGTGAAGCCTAAAGCTTCATTTCACACTGATCCTTTTCTTTTTATTTGAGTTTGCAAAAGGGTTAGTTCTAACATGTATATTTAGACAAGAAAAGAAAAAAAACATGCAATCGAACAGGACAAACAAACAGCGAATATATGTTATATACATGCCATGCTGAAACGAAAGGTGCAAGGTTAAGGAGACTTACCTTGCTGGAAAATTGAACTTGTGTGAGGACTACAGTTGTTTGGATACTCCTAGATTTGAAAATAGAGAGGCGAGTGTGGTGTGATCTTGTTGAGTTTTGACAGTTTTTTGATGTGCTTCTCCCTTTCGTCTAATCCTTCTGTATAAGTGTCCCACCCTTTTTAGCTTGCAAGCATGCTTCTTATATAGGGTAGAAGGGAGGGAACAAAAAGACAATAGTTTAAACTACCATAAACAAACGTTTTCAAAGCCATGAATGAAGTTTTGTAATTGTGGCCAAAAACATGGGATCTTGCCCTCTTTTGAAATTTGAATGTATGTGGACATTTTGGGCTCCTTCGAATGCCTTCAGTTTTCATCCTTCGATTGGACATTAAATTGCCTTTTTTTGAATGGACCTCATGTTGCCTTTTTTTGAATGGACCTCATGTTGTCTCTTTTCGACTGGACCTCATATTATCTCTTTTCGACTGGGCCCCTTGTGTAGCCTTCGAATAAGCCTTCTGCATGCTCCTTCGAATGGCTCTGATTCAGGTCCTTCAAATGGCCAGCAATATATGTCCTTCGAATGGACTTTTGGAATGCCAAAGTGTAGAAATTAGGCTGTCAAAACTTAGCATGAGGGAAGTTTCTGCCTTGTATAGTCAGGCATGTAGCAGGTGTTTGCCTTATAGGCTTGAAGAAAATTTCTGCCTTGTGCAGGCAGGAATGCAGGCCATTTGTTCCAATGGGAGCCCGTGTGAAAGAAACCAAATATGCTTAAAATGAAGGAGGCCCAGAGATAGTTCCAAACGAAAGAAGCCAGAGGTGCTTCAAACGATGGAAGTCAAAACGAACTCCCCTTCTTTCTGAATCGAAGGGAGCCATTTCAAAGGAAAACAAAGCTCAATCGAAAACTTGCGAACCAAAGCTTGATCGAAGGGTGTTAAATGCCCAATCAAAGACTAGTGAGTCAAGCTTGTATTAAAGGTTTTTAAGGGCTCAGTCAAAACTTGCTGTTATGCCAATCAAAGGGAACTGTTTAACTTCCAATCCAAGGACATTATTGAACTGCAAATCGAAAGGCACTTTGCTAATATTCAAAAATTTCCTCTTTCTTTAACCAAGTCTTTGTAACCACCCTGTGAGGGAAACATCTTTGGAAAATATGGGAGGGCAAATTTTGGGGTACAACTGCTGCCCCTATTCAATCTTCTTAAACTTGAGGATGTAGATTAGCTTTAATGCCTTTCTTGATCTGAAGGTGGAAGATGATTGAACACTAGAGTGCCCAGAAATTTTCACTCGTCTGAAGTGATACTGTTGGTGAATAATATCGGGAATAGGCTTACAGATGCCATTTGGAAGAGATGATAGAAGACTATCAAAGATGGGCTTAAAGATGCCATCCAAGAATATGACGGAGAGTCGTCGGAGACGTGCTTAAAGATCTCTTCTCAAGTAGACGCTGACTTCATAAGAAGTATCTTTGTGGGGATTCCTGTTCCTGTTGTCTGAGGAGGAGTCCGCTGGGGAATGTTTTGGGGGAATAGAGTCTAGGAGCTTCGGTTGTCCATTACTCTACTGGGGAGTTATCTCTTGATTAGAGAGACAAAAACGAGTTGTTATATGGTCGGGATCCAGGCTTCATAGTGGCTCACTGAGGATAATAAGGCTGATTGTTATCTGGTCGTGTTCTAGGCTTCACAACGACTAATTAGGGAATATGAAATTAACTTCTATCTGGTCGATTTCAGGCTTTGCAGTAATCGTAGACATTAAACTGTTATCTGGTTGTATCCAAGCTTTGGCTTAAATCTGAGTTATACCTTTATCTGGTCGGGTCCAGGCTTCGGTTTCATAAGTTATACTATCATCTGGTCGGGTCTAGGCTTTCTAGTAATAAACTACTATCTGGTCGGACTCCAGGCTTTATAGCGTCTTTAACTGTTATCTGAGCGAAATCCAGGCTTCACAGTGGCTTGAAATGTTATTTGGTCGGATTCCAGGCTTCATAGTAATTGACAGAATAAACAACTATCTGGTCGGATTCCAGGCTTTGCAGTAACTTAAACTACTATCTGGTCGGATCCAGGCTTCACAACATCTTGAATTGTAGATTGACTGTTATCTGGTTAGAATCCGGGCTTCAGCAATGATGTTAACTGCTCTCTGGTCGGGTCCAGGCTTCACAGTGTTGTAAACTCCTATCTGATCGGATTCCAGGCTTCGCAGCAACTTATATTGTTGTCTGGTCGGATCCAGGCTTCACATCATCTTCAATTGTAGATTGACTGTTATCCGGTCGGAATCCAGGCTTCAACATGATGTTAACTGCTATCTGATCGGGTTCCAGGCTTCACAGCAACTTATACTGTTATCTGGTCGAATCCATGCTTCTTAGCGTCTTGAATCGTAGAATAATTGTTATTTGGTCGGAATTCGGGCTTTATAGTGATTGATGAGCCTGTTACTTCAGATAGTTGCCTTGTCTTATTTTAGGAACTATTCTGGAACTTATTGCAAATTGATGGTTTCATTTGTCTGTTGATCTTTCCTGAAAAGGTAAGGAGTTAGATGTATGAAATGTCATGATGCATGAAATGCATTGGGTAATAATGTTCTCAAAATAAATGAGATTGTGCTGTACGCAATATGTATGTGCCTGCAATGATGTATGAACATGGAATGCTGTTGCGAATTTCCTAGTATGGGAAAATAATTCCCTGACTGCTGCTAGAGAGTATTGGGAAGCTGGATCCTTTGTTTCCGCTGGGGATGATGAATGAAGATGATTTTCCAGGGATTTCCTTCTTCCGTTTAAGGGTACTCTGCCGGGGATCTTTGACTTCTTCTTGAGAATGACTTCGTGGGGAAGGAGATGCTTTGTTGGGAGATTTTACCCATGTAGAGAAGTAAACTATGTTGGGGGATAAACTTCCGCAGCTAGAGAAATAAATTCTAATGGGGATAAGGCTTTATAAACTGTTCGAGGTTATAAAAACTTAGCAAGATTTCATCTCTCTGAGGGAACTTTGTTGGAGGAGGTAATTCCTGCTTTGGGGAAGAAGAGATCAAAACTTTGGTTGTTTTCACTTTGTGGGGATATAGATATCACTAGGACGCATGTTGGGGATATAGCGGTGACTTTGCAGTAGGACGTCTCTGCCTTTGTACCTGCTGGAGAACATATTTGCGGGGACTGCAAATGGCTTTTTAGACTTGGTCCCGTTCCTTAAAGTCACTAGCAACTGTCTTTCTATTTTTTATGCAAGTATTTGTAAACAGTAACCATATTCAAATGCA
Source organism: Vicia faba (assembly GCA_948472305.1). NCBI lineage: Eukaryota > Viridiplantae > Streptophyta > Magnoliopsida > Fabales > Fabaceae > Vicia > Vicia faba. The sequence goes on from OX451739.1 coordinate 1,409,778,552, forward strand.
TATGTCAAAAATAATCACTGCACGTTTTTTGCAAAACAAAACATAAAAAATGAAAAGTTTTGTACTTTCAAAGAAATAATTTGTATTGATTTTGAAGTTTTTCCTATAATAGGCATTTTTTGTACAAAGAGACTGACATTCTAGTAGGAGAATGTCGTCGTAAAAATGAAAACTATACAAAATAATGTACAAAGAGAAACAACTATGTGTAATAATCCCATTGAGTTTCAATTCCGCTATTGCCCTTATGTCCTTGAGCGTCTCATCACTTTGCTACTTGTCCGAAGTTGACTGGATCGATTGGTACCATTTGAGCTTGATAGTTGATATTGAAGTCTGACGGCAAGGTAATCCAGCGAGACATAGTTATACGATTTAAATCCCTAACTTTTGCCTGGACCGCCCTTTCGGGTTTTCAGTCCACCGGGATACCCTTTTTTGACCAAGCCGCCTTTTTAGGTTTTCGACTTGCCAGGTGTATAGATTTTTTTGTGTTTATCCCTAATTTTTCCCGAACCCTTTTGGTTCGCCGGGATGCCTTTATTTTTTCCTAGGCTAGTCAACCTAGCGGGTCTTTATTTATGCGTAGTATTTTTTAACTATGTCTGCATTCACAGGGTGGGGAAGGTCGTCACCATCCATGGTTGTTAGAATCATGGCTCCACCAGAAAATATGCTTTTGATTATAAATGGCCCTTCGTATGTGGGAGTCCATTTTCCCCTAGAATCACCTAGTGGCAGTATGATGCGCTTGATTACTAGATCACCAACTTGATATACCTGACGTCTGACCTTTTTGTTAAAAGCCTTGATCATACGCTTTTGGTACATCTGACCATGACAAATAGCCGCTAACCTTTTCTCATCAATCAGATTCAGTTGGTCATGTTGAGTCTGGATCCAATCATCTTTGTTCAAACCTGCATCCTTCATGATTCTCAAAGAAGGGATCTGGACCTCAATAGGTAGGACAACCTCCATACCATACACCAGAGAATAAGGTGTTTCCCATGTTGACGTACGTACTGAGGTGCGGTACCCATTAAGAGAAAATGGTAGCATCTCATGCCAGTCTTTATATGTCACTGTCCTCTTCTGTATGATTTTCTTAATGTTCTCGTTAGCAGCCTCCACAGCGCCATTCATCTTCAGCCGGTAGGGAGAAGAGTTATGATGCTAGATCTTGAATTGCTTACAGAGTTTGGTGATCATAGTATTGTTGAGATTCGTACCATTGTCTATGATGATTCATTTTGGAACACCATACCGACAGACAAGGTTGTGATTGATGAACCACGCCACAACACTCTTGGTAACAGTATCAAAAGAGGCAACCTCAACCCACGTCGTGAAGTAATCAATGGTGACTAGGATAAAGCGGTGCTCGTTTGAAGCGGTAGGTCTGATTTCTCCGATCATATTGTTGCGCCACATTGCAAAAGGCCAAGGAGCAGTCAAGACGTTCAAGGGAACCGGAGGTACATGTACTTTATCAGCATAGGTCTGGAATTTGTGATAAGTTTGGGAATGCTGATAACAGTCTGCTTCCATAGTGGACCAATAATATCCTGCCCGTAGGATATTTTTAGCCATGGTGTGTGCACTAGAATGGGTGCCAAAGGTACCTTCGTATAAATCCGCCATAATCCTCTCTACTTCGTTCTTGTGTACACATCGAAGTAAAGTAGAGTCGTGATTGTGCTTGTAGAGGATTCCATTACGGAGGAAGAACTTTGTGGAGAACCTTCTCAGAAACTTTTTATCATTGACAGATTCCCCCTCAGGATATTCTTGAGCCTCGAGATTCCTTTTCACTTCATGGAACCAAGGTTTTTCTGTTACCCCTTCAGTATCAATCTCACAGTAATATGCTGGTTCATCCAATCTCTCAATAGTGATCTGAGGAGCTTCGCTGTCCCATCTGACCTTGAACATGGACGACATAGTAGCTAGCGCGTCCGCTAACGGGTTTTCCTCTCGTGGAAAATGATCAAAGGTGACTTCTCCAAAGTGTGGGAGAAATTCCAGCACATGTTCTCTGTAGGGGGTGATATTAGGGTGTGTCGTGTCTCACTCTCCTTTGATTTGACTTATTACCAAGGCTGAATCTACGAAAATACTTAAAAGCTTGATCCTCAGGTCGACAGCAGCTTTGAGACCCATGATGCATGCTTCATACTCAGCCATATTGTTGGTACAGTTGAAACATAGTCTGGTAGTTAAAGGAGTATGACAGTCCTCGGGAGATATGATTACAACATCGATACCATTGCCAAGTGCGTTGGAAGCTCCGTCAAAAGCCATAGTCCATCGGGATCCTTTCTCAGGTCCTTCATCCGGTCCAGGTTCTTCATAATCAGCTACTAACATGATGCTATTATCCGAGAACTCAAAATTCATGGACTGGTAGTCTTCCACGGCCTGGTGGGCCAAATGATCAGCTAATACACTTCCCTTTATTACTTTATGGGTTATATATTGAATATCATATTTGGTCAGGATCATTTTCCATCTTGCTATTCTTCTGGAGAGAGCGGGCTTCTTGAAGATGTACTTGATCGGGTCCATCTTAGATATCAATAAAGTAGTGTGGGTCAACATATACTATCTCAGTCGGCGAGCATCCCATGCCAAAGCGCGGCAAGTTTTCTCAAGCAGTGACTATCTTGTTTCACAGTCGGTAAACTTTTTGCTAAGGTAGTATATTTCATGCTCTTTTCGACTAGACTCGTCATGCTTCCCAAGCACATGCCCCCATTGAAATATCTAACACTGTTAAGTACATTATCAAAGGTCTTCCTTCAATCGGAGGCATCAGAATTCGAGGCTCTTGTAGGTATTCCTTGATTCTGTCAAAGGTAGTCTGGCATTCGTCATTCCACTTTACCACTTGATCTTTCTTCAGGAGTTTTAAGATTTCCTCACAAGTAGCAGTTATATGGGAAATGAACCTGGCAATGTAGTTTAGGCATCCCAAGAAACCTCTAACTTCCTTCTCAGTGCGAGGAGCCGAAATTTCTTGTATAGCTTTTACCTTTGCAGGGTCTACCTGAATATCCTTGTCATTAACAATGAAACCTAGGAGTTTACCAGACCTTACTCCAAAGGTGCACTTGTTTGGATTTAATCTCAACTTGTACGTATTCAACCTATCAAACAGTTTTTGCAAGTGATCAAGGTGTTCTTCTTTCGTTTGAGATCTGGCTATCATGCCGTTAACATAGACCTCTATCTCATGGTGAATCATATCATAGAACAAATATACCATGGCTCGCCGATAGGTTTCCCCTGCATTCTTCAATCCAAATGGCATTACCTTGAAACATAAAGTGCCCCACTGTGTGACAAAAGTTGTCTTCTCCATGTCTTCGGGTGCCATCTTGATCTGATTGTAACCAGAGAACCTGTCCATGAAGGAGAAGATCTTATGTTGTATGGTGTTGTCAACCAGAACATCAATGTGGGGAAGCGGAAAGTCATCCTTGGGGCTTGCCCTGTTAAAGTCTCTATAGTCCACACACATACATACCTTGTCGTCCTTCTTAGGCCCCAGAACTACGTTAGCAACCCATTATGGATAAGAGGTAACTGCTAAGAACCCAGTGTTGAACTGTTTCATAACTTCTGCCTTGATCTTCTTTGACATTTCAGGATGCATACGACGGACCTTCTGCTTTATTGGAGGGAAGTCCTCTTTTGTCGGCAGTCGATGAACCACAATATCAGTGTCTAGTCCTGGAATGTCCTCATATGACCAAGCAAAGATCTCAACACAATCATGCAACATATGAATCAACCTCTTTTTGACACTATGCTCTAAGTTTGCACCTATCTTGACTTCTTTTATGTCCTCTTCTGTACCCAAATTCACTGTCTCAACTGGCTCTTCATGAGGCTCTATATCCATGTCTTCCTGTTGTAATAGTCTAGAAAGTTCTCCTGGTACCTCACAATCTTCCTCACCTTCGTCCTCGGCTTGGTTGATCGGATTTTCAAATTCATAACCGGCAATAGCAGAACTGTTATCATTGGGATCCAGAGTGGATATGGATCTACAGTTTGATGCATGAGTGTGTGTAAGAGCATAGCTGCATTGATAAAATAAAGCAGAAAAGAAAGACAGAGAGCACAAAATGGTTATGCAAAAAACATCCAATGCTTTATTAATGACATATGATATTGAAACATGATAACCCTCACAAATAAATTGTTGTGCCCCTGGTAAGGAACATGACCATAGAGTTTATATTGTTTATTTATTACATAAAGACAGTTACTCCTGAATAAAATTAAACAACACAAAGTCTTTAGTCGTCCAGTTACTGGGTCCGCCATTGGTAGTAGGGAAGATCCAGTTGTCCATGTCATAGTCACCATCATTGTCTTCTAAAGTGTTGACCCCATGATTGTTGATGCGTAGGGGAGGTCCTCCAGTGCGAGCACGACGAACAGCCCTTTGAGCCCCTGAAGTGAAACCCAAGCCAAACTTATCGGATTTGTATGGAATGTCAGGGAGCTGGCCCAAATGGTACACCCACCTTTTTCAATGACTGCCTTGGCATCCTTGAGTGGAGCCGTCTTTGATAGAGGTATGGTGATCTTCGGCATACTGGAAACAGTCTCAGTTGCAGCCATGGCCTGAGGCACCTCTTCAAAATTCTGACAAGGAGTCTCGATGAACTCGCCGTCCATTTTCACATATCTGAAAGAGTTCAGGTGGCTTACCATGTAATCCTCCTCACCATGAACTATGACAATCTTTCCCTTCACTGGTGTGATTGGTGGAAGTAGAACTGACTGTTTTTGAAATGCTGGTTCGCGAAATGTCGCGGTAAGCAAGAGTCGCCACCGTCTTTTATGTTCTCCAACAAGGAAAGGACAAAAGCACAACAAAATTCCTTTTCGAGATGTTTCTCGGTTCGGGAGGTAGATTATAGAAAGGGAAGGTGTTAGCACCCTTTCTATATGTGGTTATCCACGGGCTCTTAGGTACTTGCTCACTATGTTTTCAAAAATGTTTGCTTTTCTTGTGTTTGTGGGTTTTAAAAAAATTTTGTTTGAAAACTTCTAGGTAACTCTTGTATCAGTCCTCAAGAGTGTATGAAGTGTTTGTTTGAAAACTTTTTGAAAGTGTAGGTGTGAAAAGTATTGTTTTGTTTTTGAGAGAGCAAGTACCTAGGAGAAATCTACCTACTCTAAAGAAATTAAGTTGTGTAAATGTCCTTTAAACAGTACTATCCCACTATTGAGAAGTAGGTAGCACCGTCGTTGGAGTTATTCGGGTTAATTCGATTATAGGGACATGTGTGGTCACCAAAGCAATAGTAGGACGCCTTAGAGGTAACCCTAATGTCCTAGATCCTTTTTATCCGAGGCAACCGTTTCGAGGCAACTGGATCTTTAGACAGGAGGGCGGCCTCTAAAACACCCTATACTCAATGACCACGTCGAGGCAACCAAGTGAGGCGTACCCTAGGAGTGGCATGTGCAAGTGTGTCAAGTTTCAATTTAATTATCTTTGCACATGTCTTGGTGAGCTACGTTTTGATTTTAATTTCAGGAAAGTCTTGTTATGCATAGTTAACAGTTAATAATTTGCGGAAAGTAAATTGCGGAAAGTAAATCTACGCTATTACAAGGCGTCGGGTAATTACATTGCCAAAAACAACCCTTGAAAAGATAAATGCGGGAAATTAAAGAAAGCGATAAAAAGGTCCTAATTACGCTATTACATCCTCGGAGCAATTACATGAATAATGATCAAAAATTAATGTGCGCGAAAAGAAATCGAATCGGAGACGTCCTTAGGGTTTTGACCCTTTTTGAGAAAAGAATGAGTTTTGGTCCTTTTTGCATTTAATTAAACCTAATTCTAATTAATTAAATAAAAGAAATATTTTTTAAGTTTTTAATGAAAATAAAAATAAAAGAAATTAAAAGTTGTCAAAACCCTAATTCTATGTTAATTTTATTTATTGTGAAAAAAAAGTCAAATTTAACCTAATTAAACTAAATTAGTTATATTAGTATTTATTTACAAAAATAATTAAATTAAGGTGAAATTAATAATAATAATTATTATTATTATATTTCTGATTTTATTATGAAAATAATAATTTGTGAGTTAATTAAATAATAATAATAATTATTATTATTAATAGTAAAAACAATTAAAGATAAAATATAAAAGAGAAAAAATAAGAAACAAAACCCTGGGGGTGTTGGGCCCAGATGGAGGTTTCTTTGGCAATCTGAAGCCCATTATCCTCTCAAGCCTGTTTGACTTTGGTAATTGCCTAGGGCGCTGGTTGACTGGGAATATGGTAGTCCACCACTCTTGACCATGGGATCCAGGCTTGGGGCCACATGGCATGCTGATGCGTGAGGTACGTGATGAACTTCTTTGCAAGCCTTGTACTGGAATACCTGAGGAAAAAGAACAAATAATATTTGGGGGGACCTGGGATTCGAACCCAGGTCCCAATGGTTACCAGCCAGCACACTATCCACTACGCCAATTGCCTGCTTTTGTTATTTAGTTAATAGGCAAATATTATATTGGACAATTAATAAATATGCTGAAACCAAAGTAAAACGCGCGTGTTTTTGAATTGACCATTCATGTATCACCACGTACTCATCTTCCTCGTTGAACCTGCAATTATAACATTAGATAGCGGGGTTTTTAACCCCCACAAACTACAATGACCAATAATAGCGATTAGAGCTACAAGCAACATAAATATTTCGCGAATAGTCCAGTGTGTTCGTCTTGGTTCAACAATTTTAACCATATGCCTTAGGGGTCCAAATTTTTCCTGGATAATAAAGCCCCAATTTGGAAGCTCAAGAACCCTAGATTTCTTCAATGGTAATTTGTGATTCTGGGCATTATAATGCAATTAATTAATACCATTAGCTTTATATGAATTCAAGCAACACAAAACAATGATTAGAACATGTTAATTATGCATGAAATATGAGTTACGATTCTGAAAAAATCAAGCAAACCGTGAGACTGTTCTTAAGGATTTCTTGAGCTTTAAAGTCTGGTTTCGATTGCAATACGTCTCTGGGAACCCCTGCAATGTATTGGAAACCACAAAAGCCTTTGAATCGTGCTAAACTATAGAAAACATTTTTCACTTTCCTTTGAATTTTCTCAATGTGGTTATGGCCTTGTTTGCAGCAATTTCACGTGTGCATGATTAGGGTTAGCTCTTGTATATATAGTACAGTGAAACTAGGTCAAATCTTTGCCAAGAAATCCATGGAATTGATGATTGTATATTTGATTGAAAATCAAATATTTTTGAATCTTTTTGATTGGAAAAACTTGCTAAATTTGGAGATTCTTGTCCCTTTGATTTGCACACGAAATTTCCAGCATATATTGACCACTTTTGCTTCACAAAAAGATTGAGAAATCATATCATGATATTTCCTACAATTTAAATTAATTAAATGAATTAAAATTGATTAAAAATCCAATTAATTAATAGAAAATAAGAAAATAAATCAATTTAAGCTTGATGGGTCGTGCATAGGCCATGGATAAGGTTTCAAGAAGAAATTTGAGGCCCATTAGCAAAAACAAAGTGTTTTGAGCAAAGTTGACTTTTGCAAATTCACAAAAATTTCCCAACTTCTCCAATGCATATCTTGCTCAATTTTGATCCTATGAACATGTTCTTGGACATTTTGGAAATATCTTGAAGTCCTCTAACCAATTCCTTTGGTCCCATGTCATTTGGATTTACCAATCTCAAGTTATGGTCTTTGACTTAAAGTGCATTTTTGTTGACTTTTGAATTTGACCTATAATGTAGAAATTGATAACTTTTTGTGAGAGCATTTCTTGGACTTGAAGTGTGAATATGGATTGCATTAAATGTCCTCCCCTTCAAAATGAGCATTGGATGGGATTTTTCTGATGAACCATGAAAAAGTTATGCCTTGGTCAAGATACAGTTGACTTTTCTGCTGTCCAAAAATAGTAATTTTTGCATCTTGATGATTTTTGAGCCATCCTTGTGGAATCATGATCAAGACTTGATCAAATGATGATTGTGGGCTCAAAATAAGATTTTGACCAAAAATTTGGACTTTTGATTGCAAAATGACCATTTTACCCCTGCAGTTAACTGTGGATCAAATAGAGCTTTTGACTGTGCAATTTGACATTGTGAGTGTTGAGACTTGACATGTAGATGCTTGACAATGTATATAGGCCTATGAGACTTGATTGAGCCATTGAAAACCTCAAATTCTTTGAAAGAAACAAAACCCTAATTTTGACTGGCTTAGGACGCATTTGGACTGTGCAACCCTTGAGAAATCTTGAACCATTTGAAGATGATTCTTGACAAACCTTGAAGAACATGGGAGGGAAAATTTTGGGGTAAAACAGTTGCCCCTGTTCAATCTTCTTAAACCTGAGGATGTAGATTGGCTTGCGTTCCTTTCGTGATCCGAAGGTGGAAGATGATTGAACACTAGAGTGCCCAGAAATTTGCACTCGCATGGTGTGGTATCAGCAATGTGATGTCGGAAATGGGCTTACAGATGCCATTTGGAGAGATGATGGATAAGAGGATGGGCTTATAGATGCCATCTGGAGATGTGACAGAATCTTGTCGGGGATGGGCTTATAGATGCCATCTGGAGATTGTTGGTAGAATTGTGATCTTGTAAGTTGAACGAGGGAACCTGTGTAGGGTTGCCTGATGATGAGCTCGTGTAAAACATCATCTTTGAAAGAAGGAAACCTGTGTAGGGTTGACTGATGATGAGCCTGTGTGAAACTGCGTCTTTGAAGGAAGGAAACCTATGTAGGGTTGACTGATGACGAGTCTGTGTGAAACTGCATCTGGAGCTGAGAAGGAAACCTGTGTAGGGTTTCTTGATGACGAGTCCGTGTAAAACTGCATCTTTGAGGGAAGGAAACCTGTGTAGGGTTTCCTGACGATGAGTCCGTGTAAAACTTCATCTGAAATAGAAGGAACCGGTGTAGGGTTGCCTGATGATGAGCCCGTGTAAAACTTCATCTGAAAGGAAGGAATCTGTGTAGGGTTGCCTGGTGATGAGTCCGTGTAAAACTGCATCTGAAGTTGCGAAGGAAATCGGTGTAAGATTACTTCGGGATAAGTTCGTGTAAAACTTTTGGATGAACCGGGGTAAGGTTACTGTGATAAGTTCGTGTGAAACTTCATGAGGAACCGGGGTAAGGTTACTTTGGGATAAGTTCGTGTAAAACTTCTGGGTGAACCGGGGTAAGGTTACTGTGATAAGTTCGTGTAAAACTTCTGGATGAACCGGGGTAAGGTTACTGTGATAAGTTCGTGTGAAACTTCAGGAGGAACCGGGGTAAGGTTACTTCGGGATAAGTTCATGAAAAACTTCTGGGTGAACCGGGGTAAGGTTACTGTGATAAGTTCGTGTAAAACTTCTGGATGAATCGGGGTAAGGTTACTTTAAGATAAGTTCGTGTAAAACTTCAGGATGAACTGGGGTAAGGTTATTTTGAGATAAGTTCGTGTAAAACTTCAGGATGAACCGGGGTAAGGTTATCTTGACGACGAGTTCGTGTAAAACTTCGTCTTGGAACTGAGGAGGAACCGGTGTAGGGTTGCCTGAGGACGAGTCCGTGTAAAACATCGTCTTGGAAGGGAGAAGGAACCTGTGTAGGGTTGCCTGAGGACGAGTCCGTGTAAAACTTCGTCTTGGAAGGGAGAAGGAACCTGTGTAGGGTTCTTCATGAGGACGAGTCCGTGTAAAACTTCGTCTTGGAAGGGAGAAGGAACCTGTGTATGGTTCTTCATGAGGACGAGTCTGTGTAAAACTTCGTCTTGGAAGGGAGGAGGAACCGGTGTAGGGTTTCCTGATGATGAGTCCGTGTAAAACTGCATCTGACATTTGAGAAGGAACCGGTGTAGGGTTGCCTCATGATGATCAAGTAGATAATTGTCCTGTCTGGTTTCAGGTATTAACCCATGATCAGTCGTCCATAAAATTTTCCTGGATTGTTACAGGTGTTGATCTGGGACTGCAAAGGTAGATGGTAATCTTCTTTTAATTGACCTTTTCCTGAAAAGGTAAAACGCTAGCTGTATGCAATGTCATGATGCATGATGTCGAGATGTTCTCAAGAATAAATGACATTTGTGTCGTATGCACTTTATCATGTATGAAATTAGGAGATGTGAAATGCGAAATGTTTATGAATGTATTTTCGTCTGGGAACATAAATCCTTGACAGATGCCGGGAAGTTTGTTAAATCCTGGGCTGATGTTGAAGAGTAGAGTTCTTCGTTTCCACTGGGGATGATGAACGAAGATGATTGTAAGAATAAACCGGTAGGAAAAGGTGACTCCGTTGAGGAATAAACTTGATGAAGAGATTACTCTGCGGGGAATTACTCTGTGGGAAGAGATGCTTCGCTGAGATTTTAACGATAACTCCGCTGGGGACTCTGTTGATAAGCTCTGTTGGGGAATTTGATGAACTCCGCTAGGGATAGGAAGAACTTCGCTGAGGACGATCTTTCCGTTGCAATTTGCTGAGGATAACCCAGTTAGACTCTGGTGGGGAATAACCTTTGAATATGGCTGGGGAGAGATGTTTGTACTCTGCAGGGAATAAGCTTCCAGAATCTACTGGGGAGGTGATTCAACTCTCCTGGGGAAACTTTTTGGACTGTACTGGGGAATGGCTCCACTGGGGTGTCTGGTATTCCGCCGGGGAACAATCTTATATTAAGACTGTCGGGGATGCTTGCTGAGGAACATCTGTATACTCCACTGGGGAATATTGAGATCTTCTGGGGATACCCAACTTTCCAGAACTGATGGTAGACCAACTCTGCTCGGGGGAGAGTATTGTTGATTTGCTGGAGATACTGTGCCTTTTTGGGAGGCCAACTCTGCTTGGGGAGAGTATTGCTGAATCTTGTCTTACTCTGCGGGGAGTGAAGGTGTCTTGGTTAATTCTTCAGCTGAACTTACCTTGGTACCTTGGTGGACAGAGCAACTAGATCACTTAGATAATTCTTATTGCCCCTGCTTTTATGGGAGAAGGTAACTGTGGAGGTCTTGATAACTGCCGATTGACAAATCTTCTTCTGGTAGGCAAGTGACGAGATGCCGGGACATAGTCGCATGCTGTGATCCCTAACTTTTGCTTGGACCGCCCTTTCGGGTTTTCAGTCCACCGGGATACCCTTTTTTGCCCAAGCCGCCTTTTCAGGTTTTCGACTTGCCGGGTGTACAGATTTTTTCATTTTCATCCCTTATTTTTGCCCGAACCCTTTTGGTTCGCCGGGAAGCCCTTATTTTTGCCTAGGTGTGTCAACCTAGCGGGTCTTTGATTATGCGTAGTATTTTTTTGACTATGTCCACGCTCTCAGAGTGTAGGGAGTTGTCACTGTCAGTAGTGTTTCCATACTACCAGAAGATGTTTGATCGTGCAAGATTTGTTGCTGGAATTCATGTCCAATGCCCCAAGTGGCTCAGGCGGAGATTTGCCCCTGGCTTTTTGGCATCTTGAGAGATTCCTTGAATCTTGACTTGACTGCCCCAGATGATGGACAATGCTCATGTCATGCCCCTTGGTTGAAAGTGTTTTTCCACTTGAGGTGATCCTTGAGAAGATTTTTGTTCACTAGATATTCGTCGTGCGAATTTCTCTGCTGTTCGAACAAATAGTCATATGCGAACAATATTATTTCAAGAATGCAAAGCTTATGTCTGTCTTGAAGTTTTTGAAAATGCAGTTTTCAATAAAACAAGTGAGTTTTTGTAAAACGTAATGTCAACTCGAGATTTTACAACAAGCCCTACAGGAGTCAGGATACCTTTTGTAACAGTATGCTTTCAAACTAACCCACACTTCAGCTAGGACTTTTAAGGGTTATAACGTGGCCTGGTTCACGGTTTAAGAAACAAAGGATAAAGGCTCAAATTTTATTTGTACCCACCCGTTCTTCGTGATGTTCTTCGATCCTAAACTCAGCTAATCATGCATTAGATCTTGTTTGAGTCTTTGCTCTGATATTCCGGTGATGGTTCAGATATTGATAGTTGATTGTATACGCACAATCAAAGACCCGCTAGGTCGACTGGCCTAGGCAAAAATAAGGGCTTCCCGGTGAACCAAAAGGGTTCGGGCAAAAATAAGGGATAAAAAATGAAAAATCTGTACACTCGGCAAGTCGAAAACCTGAAAAGGCGGCTTGGGCAAAAATGGGTATCCCGGTTGACTGAAAACCCGAAAGCGCGGTCACAGGAAAAGTTAGGGATCACAGCATACGACTATGTCCCGTCATCTCGTCACTTTCCTACCAGAAGAAGATTTGTCAAATCGGCAGTTATCAAGACCTCCACAGGTACCTTCTCCCACAGAAGCTGGGGCAATAAGAATTGTCCGAACTGTGCAAGCTGCTCTGTCCCCCAGGTACAAGGCAAGTTCAGCTGAAGAATATGACCAAGATACCTTCACTCTCCCCAAGCAGAGTTGGTCTCCCATCAGCCCTAAAAAGGAACAGTATCCCCAGCAGAGTCGCCAGTTCTGTGATCGGTGGAAATAGAACTGACTGTTTTGGAATGCTGGTTCGCGAAATGTCGCGGTAAGCAAGAGTCGCCACCGTCTTTTATTTTCTCCAACAAGGAAAGGACAAAAGCACAACAAAATTCCTTTTCGAGATGTTTCTCGGTTCGGGAGGTAGATTATAGAAAGGGAAGGTGTTAGCACCCTTTCTATCCGTGGTTATCCACGGGCTCTTAGGTACTTGCTCACTATGTTTTCAAAAATGTTTGCTTTTCTTGTGTTTATGGGTTTTGAAAAAAGTTTGTTTGAAAACTTCGTTTTAACTCTTGTATCAGTCCTCAAGAGTGTCATGAAGTGTTGTTTGAAAATTTTGTTTGAAAGTGTAAGTGCGAAAAGTATTTTTGTTTTTTGAAAGAGCAAGTATCTAAGAACCTCTACCTACTCAAAGGAAATTAAGATGTGTAAATGTCCTTTAGACAATGCTATCCCACTATTGAGAAGTAGGTAGCACCGTCGTTGGAGTTATTCGGGTCAATTCGATTATAGGGACATGTGTGGTCACCAAAGCAATAGTAGGACACCTTAGCGGTAACCCTAATGTCTTAAATCATTTTTTTTATCGAGGCAACCATTTCGAGGCAACATTGATCTTTAGACAGGAGGGCGACCTCTAAAACACCCTATACTCAATGACCATGTCGAGGCAACCAAGTGAGGCATACCCTAAGAGTGGCATGTGCACGTGTGTCAGGTTTCATGTTAAGTTATCTTTGTACATGTTATGGTGAGTTACGATTGATTTTAATTTAAGAGGCAAGTCTTGTCATGCATAGTTAACAGTTAATAATTTGCGGAAAGTAAATTGCGGAAAGTAAATCTACGCTATTACAAGGCGTCGGGTATTTACATCGCCAAAAACAAACCCTTGGAAAATAAATGCGAGAAAATAACAGAAAGCGATAAAAGGCCTAATTATCTATTACATCCTCGGAGCAATTACATAAATATAATCAAAAATAAATATGCGCGAAAAGAAATTGAATTGGAAAAGTCCTTAGGGTTTTGACCCTTTTTGAGAAAAGAATGGAATTTTGGTCCTTTTTGCATTTAATTAAACCTAATTCTAATTAATTAAATAAAAGAAATGTTTTTTAGGTTTTTAATGAAAATAAAAATAAAAGAAATTAAAAGTTGTCAAAACCATAATTCTATGTTAATTTTATTTATTGTGAAAAAAAAGTCAAATTTAACCTAATTAAACTAAATTAGTTATATTAGTATTTATTTACAAAAATAATTAAATTAAGGTAAAATTAATAATAATAATAATAATTATTATTATATTTCTGATTTTATTATGAAAATAATAACTTGTGAGTTAATTAAATAATAATAATAATTATTATTATTAATAGTTAAAACAATTAAAGATAAAATATAAAAGAGAAAAAATAAGAAACAAAACCCTGGGGGTGTTGGGCCCAGATGGAGGTTTCTTTGGCAATCTGAAGCCCATTATCCTCTCAAGCTTGTTTGACTTTGGTAATTGCCCAGGGCGCTGGTTGACTGGGAATATGGTAGTCCACCACTCTTGACCATGGGATCCAGGCTTGGGGCCACATTGTGGATCAAATAGGGCTTTTGACTGTGCAACTTGACACTGTAAGTCTTGAAATTTGGCATGTAGGTGCTTGACAATGTATATAGGCGTATGAGACTTGATTGAGCCATTGAAAACTTCAAATTCTTTGAAAGAAACAAAACCCTAATTTTGACTGCCTTAGGAGGCATTTGGACTGTGCAACCCTTGAGAAATCTTGAACCATTTGAAGATGATTCTTGACAAACCTTGAAGAACATGGGAGGGAAAATTTTGGGGTACAACAACTGGGTACTTCAACATCTGATGCAGGGTAGAAGTAACAGCTCCAGCCCCATGGATCTAAGGGCGACCCAACAGACAAGAATAAGATGGTCTGATATCCATCATGTAGAAGGTGGATTCAAAGGTTTGGGAACCAACTTTTACAGGGATGTCCACCTCCCCATGCACCATTATTTTTTAACCATCGAAATCCCTCACCATAATGTTATTGGACTTTAGAGTCAAACCTTCACAGTCTAATCTGTCAAGAGCCTTCTTGGGCAAAACATTCAGCGATGAATCGGTATCCACTAGAACATGGGCCAAAGTAGTGCCCCTGCACTCGATGGATACATACAACGCATCATTATGTTTTCTTCCCCTGGGTGTCAAATCAGCATCAGAAAAACCCAATCCATTATCAGCAGTCAAACTAGCCACATAATCTTCAAATTGGTCAGCGGAGATTTCTTGTGGCACATGAGCAGTTTTGAGGAATTTCACCAAAGCCTTTGCATGGGCTTCGGAGAACAACAGTAGGGCCAACATTGAGATCTTAGAAGGAGTCTTCCCCAGTTGTTCAACCCCATTATAGTCTCTCTTTTTGATGATCTTTAAGATTTCTTCCATTTCCCTCTTGGAAGCCTCTGGAATGGATTCTGAATGCGCCTTCGTCTGGACAAGCTCAACCAATATGTCTTTCCCACGAGTCTCGACTGACTTGGTGGTAGGGGTGGAAACAGGAGTAATCACAGGAGTTGTAATGGTAGTATTAGCAGGAACAGCAGTAGGAATGATCACAGGAATAGTGACGACTTTAGGAGGAGAAATATCGGGTGAGAACACTCTTCCGCTTCTTGTTATTTTACTGGTCCCAACGATATTGCCGATGTCGGGATCAGTATTTCCAGAAACTTCGTCTTCAGCAGCCAACAGGTCTTTCTTGACGCCGTGGTAATAGACGTCAGCCCCATAATTCCAGGGAACAACTTTGTCCGAGGAATATGGTATTGGCCCTAGCGTAGTGATGATCAGGGGAGCCAAGTCTGGAGCAAATGTAATCCTGACGGGTCTTTTGGTGGAGACCCTGGGAGGATTGGCGGAAATGGTTATAATTGAAACATCTTTACAAGAAACAGTTGTGACAAGAGTCTTCTCAAATAGAATCTCTTTATCATCCATCAGGCACTGAACACCTACTTTCAACAAATAGCAACCAGTCGATAAACATAAGTGGCAATCTTCATCACAACCCGGAAATAAACCGGCTTGCAACAAATTCCACTTAATAGTCATGACAAGAGTAACAAGCTCTTCAACAGAAGTAACAAATGTATCATCGTCAACAACATTAACACCATGTTCGTGCTTGGGCATGAGAGCAGTTATAACATTGGGAATCTCAGGAGCATCAAATTCAATCTCCTTTGCCTCGATCTGATCATGCACCTTATTCTTTAAAGCCCAACAGTCATTTGTATCGTGGCCTAGACTTTCTGAATGATAGGCACATCGAGCATTTGGGTTGTAGCGAGAAGATGTGGTGTCAGGATTCTTGGGAGCTTCCCTCAAAGTTACCAGATTGGACTTCAATAAGTGTGGTAAGACTTGAGACAAAGTCATATTGATCCGGGTAAATTGTCTCATAGGCCTCTCTGCTATGGGATGATTGTTCTATTGTTGAGTAGTTGCAGGCTTGGATATCATTACAGCCCCTACCGTTGGACGACATTTGTTTTTACCCTGATTTCTTTGACTGTAAACAACACTGACTTCTTTCTTTCCCACAAAAGGTCTCTTCCCTGCGCTTGAAGAGGCCTCCTTTTGTATCTCGCCACTTCTAATACCAGCTTCCACTCTTTCTCCAATTAGGATCAGCTCAGTAAAACCAGCTGAGGAGCTTCTAATCAAATGGTTGAAAAACATACCAGATAGAGTACCCAAGAACATATCCACCAACTCCCTATCAGACAAAGGGGGTTGGACTCTTCCTGCTAGGTCTCTCCACTTCTGGGCATAGTCTTTAAAACCCTCGCTCGAACCCATAGACATACTTTGGAGTTGTGTACGGGTGGGAGAAAGGTCTGCATTATATTGATACTGCTTGTAGAAGGAAGCAACCAGGTCTTCCCAGTTACAAATATTGGTCCCCTCCAGCTGATAAAATCACTCTAGCTGATTCCCATATAGAATGTCTTGGAAGAAGTGGAGCCATAAATCCATGTCGGCAGTGTGGGGCTGAATCTTCCTCACATAAGATCGGAGATGCATCTTGGGACATGAGACTCCATCTTATTTAGCAAACACAGAAACCTTGAACTTCTGTGGGATGACAATCCTAGAAACCAACCACAGCTCCTCAAAATCCAGTCTAGGTACTTTCTAGTTTTCTATTGTATTCAGACGATCCTCTAGCTTTTTGTATTTATCATCAGCAGGAGGATACCACTCCTCATCATAGTCAGATTCATCATCAGATTCCTCCGGGATGAGGTCTTCCTCTCTCGTCTCCCCTTCCTGATTGTATCCTTCTTTTGATGAAGTTTATAGTTCTGACACTCGCCTCACTGGTGTATAATTGGGTTTCAAAGGTATCCCTCTCTTCTTTGAGTTGGATCCAGGATATTTGTAGCTCCTCGAAATCAGTTGACATGTCAGGATGAAGAACAATGTAAGGAGTGTCTCCCTCAGTAATTGGCTCCATAATCACATGTAAGACGGATGGGTAAGGCATCATAAGACATTGAGCACGAGCTCGCACCCATCTTAGGTAAGGCTCAAGAGGGATGTAAATATTGTGCCCCAGTGTCTTTCTATCAACTCTGTTTACCATGCCACAAGCTAGAATGAACCTCTTACGATAACCCTGAGCATCATTCTCATAGTCAAAGATAATTCCTTGGAAGAGTGCATCATGAGGATCATCCCTTCTAGCATAACCAAATTGTCATAACTCAAAACAAGGATTATAAGTGATTCCTCCCCTAATTCCTAAGAGAGGGACATTAGGGAATTCCCCACAGCGATCAATGATGGTAACATTCTCCAAGGATCGAGAACACCAATGAATATCCGAATATGTGAGGGACATCAACCTCTGAGACCATCTCATACCCTACTTATTCTTCAAAATAGACCGAGGTAGGTGCGAAATAAACCACCTAGCCAATAGAGGAGTGCAACATAGAAGGGTCCCTCTTCTCTTTAGAGTGCGAGTATGTAGAGAGTGTAGAATATCTCCAAGTAAAGTAGGTATCGGATTATGAGACAGAAAAACCTTGACCTTATTCACATCTATGAGTTGGTCCGGATTAGGAAATAGAATCATCCCATAGATGAGAAGAGCCAACACTTCTTCAAAAGCTTGTAAATCTAGGGTATCCCAAAAATGGTGAGCTTTCTCAAACATAAACTTAGCTAGAAATCCCTTGATGTCTCTTCTAGTTTCCCAATTTTCCACTGCATTTGCCCGTTGTAAAGACAGAGCTTGAGAAATCTCATCAGGTTTTGGTTCTCTTTCCATAACGTTGAATGGTAACTGATTAAGGATAGGTACCCCTAATAACTGAGAAAACTCCGCCATAGTAGGCACTAACTGGTAATCAGGAAAAGTGAAGCAATGATGTAACGGATCAAAAAACTGAAAGAGCACTTTTATCATTTCTTCATCAGAGTTTGTGATGACCAAGTTGAGAAGTTGACCATGTCTTTCAGTGAACGGAGAGCTTTCAGGGGCCATTGATGCCAAGTCCTTGAGTTGAGGAGGTACCCTTACGAGGTTGACTTGTATAGTTTTCCTGCGAGTGGATGCCATGTCCTACAAGACAAGACAAAGATAAGCCCTAGAAAATCCTTGAAATGGTTAGTATGATATGCCATGTTATGATTTCATGATTATGCTAAGAAATTACAGATATAGAAAGCACAAGCAAATCACAAAAAGACCTTAGGTTTAAGGCTTGCATGGGTTTTAAGGTAACACCCTCTTGAAGTTTGATTGGTTCAACCTGTCCTATAAATAGTAACTTGGTTCTAAGGGATCTCAATATCACTGATCCTCCCCACAAGTTTCGTTCTAATAGACAACTGACTTGCCACCAAACAAAACTCGGGAGTCGGATCTCAATGAGTGTAGTATCGAGTATCAACCGACTTTAGGGATGCACCAAAGACAGTTATCTCACTACGTCCTAATGGCCAAGTTATTCAATTAAGGTTCTAAGGTCAGTTGATGCTTTATGACACCATGCAGCGGCCCTGTATTCTCCATTATTACTCAAGGGCTATCGGTACCAACTAAAGTGTCACATCAACGTAGCTATCGCTTCAACCGTGTCGGTATACCCCACATAGTTTCCACGATTTATTGCTACTTACCTAAAAGGTGTCCCAGATCCGAGTGTAGGATCTATAATAACCCAAAAAAAGCCCTCAAAGGTAAAGCAATCAAAGCATACAAAGCAGTTAAATAATGAACTAACTCTAAGGTAACCCCACTTTTTATTCCTCCCCAGCAGAGTCTCCAGTTTTGTTATATGATGGCAGAACCGACTGTTTAATATTGGTTTTGTGTTTTGTATTCGCAAATGTGTGGTAATCAAGAGTCGCCACCGTCTTTTCTTTTATCCAACAAAGGAAAAGGTGAAAGGAACAGAAAAAGACCTTTTCGAGAATTTTCTGAGTAAGAGGGGTAGATTATGGAAAAGGAAGGTGTTAACACCATTTCCATCTGTGGTTTTCCACGGGTTCTTAGAGGTTTGCTCATTTTAAAAATGCCTTTGTGCTTTGTGCTTGAAAATGTTTTGAAAACTCCTTAGTATGACGAACTTTGTAATGTTCATCGGGATAGTGGAGAAAGTATACAAAGTGTTTTGAAATTGTTTTTGAAAAGTAGTTTTTTGTGTAAGTACAAAATGTTTGAGCAAACTTCTAACAGCTATCTACTTTTATACTCGAAAAAGGGTCGTTCTTTCCCTCATATCCTTTAGACAGTGCTATCCCACTATTACTGAGTAGGTAGCTTTGTCGTAGGATGTTTGAGGGACAATCGAAGGGACGTTTTACAGTCGTGAAGGCAACTTGTGGAGACGTTTTAGCAATTTTCTTTTAGGGACTAGATCATTTACCGAAAGGAAACTGTAGGGCCATCGAGGGACTATGATCTTTTTTTATTTATGGGGCTTTGACAAAACATTCATGCCTCATGACCGTTTTATTTTTTAAAAGGCATCCAAAGTGGGACACCCTAGAGGTGCTCGTTTGCAATTGTGTTTGATTCAGTTATTTTTGTCTTTTTGTTTAGTTTTCTAATGTTTGATTATTAGTCTTTCCATACACGCCTAGTTACTAACAGTTAAAATATACATAAAATAATGTGCGGAAAGCATAAATCTAGACTATTACATGGCTTTCTAGGAGGGGGTATTTACAATGTACAAACCTGGGGGGAAAGCAAAATAAAGAAAGCGATAAAGAGCCCTACTTAATCTATTGCATTCCACTATACATTTACATTATTATAAAAATACGAAAGTATAGTAAACGCGCGTAAGATAAAACAATGCGTCTAAGAACCTAAGAAACTTTTCTAAGTAAAGAAAAGTCTCTTTTTTTGTTGTTTTTAATTTTTTTTAAATAACTAAATTAATTATTCTAAAGTCTATTTGGAAAATTAACTTAAGAAAAAATAAACTAAACTCTTTTTGTGTTTTTTATATTTATGAAAAGAAAAATTAAATCTAAATTAAGTCTTAAATTCTAGTTCATTTTAAATTAAGAAAATAGTTAAAATTTAATTAATTAATTAATTAAAGAAAATTAATTGTTTAATACAAAAAATCTAAGCCTAATAGTTTTTGTGAGTTTTTTACTATTATGTTAATTAAATAAAGGAAAACAAAATAAATATAAAAATAAAAACAAAACAAAAATGCCCAAATGGGCTGGAATGCTGGAAAAAATAAGGGGTGTGCGTCTTTCGATTCAAGGGGGAATGATGTGAGTAGCCTTCGATTGGACTCTCCCGGCCTCCTTAGATTGTGCTGGGAAGTAGTATGAGGATCCTTCATTTGGATTATTTTTTTCCTCCTTCGATTGAGGTCTGGGAGTCAGCATGAGGATCCTTCGTTTATCCCTTCTAACTCCTTCGTTTGGACTGTAAAGGAAAGTGGACCTGGAAAACAACATGAAGGTGCCTCTTTCGTTTGGGGAAGGCAGGCAATGAGGGGCGAAGTATAAAGCTTTGTTTCAACCTGATCCTTTTCTTTTTGTTTGAGTCTGTACAAGGGTTAGTTCTAACATGTATATTTAGACAAGAAAAGGAAAAAACATGCAATCGAACAGGACAGAAATAAACAGCGAATAAATGTTATATACATGCCATGCTAAAATGAAAGGTGCAAGGTTAAGGAGACTTACCTTGCTGGAAAATTGAACTTGTGTGAGGACTAGAGTTGTTTGGATACTCCTAGATTCGAAAAGAGAGAGGCAAGTTCGGTGTGATCTAGTTGAGTCTTGAGAGTTTTTTTATGTGCTTCACCCTTTCGTCTAATCCTTCTGTGTAAGCGTCCACCCTTTTTAGCTTGCAAGCATGCTGCTTATATAGGGTAGAAGGGAGGGAACAAGAAGACAATAGTTTAAACTACCATAAACAAACATTTTCAAAGCCATGAATGAAGTTTTGTAACTGTGGCCAAAAATATGGGATCTTGTCCTCTTTTGAAATTTGAATGTATGTGGACATTATGGGTTCCTTCGAATGCCTTCAGTTTTCATCCTTCGAATGGACCTCAAATTTCCTTTTTTTGAATGGACCTCATGTTGCCTTTTTTCAAATGGACCTCATGTTGTCTCTTTTCAATTGGGCCCTTGTGTATCCTTCGAATAAGCCTTATGCATGCTCCTTCGAATGGCTCTGATTCAGCTTCTTCGAATGGCCAGCAATATGTGTCCTTCGAATGGACTTTCAGAATGCCATAGTGTAGAAATTGGGTTGTCTAAACTTAGCATGAGGGAAGTTCCTGCCTTGTACAGGCAGGCATGTAGCAGGTGTTTGCCTTATAGGCGCGAAGAAATTTTTTTCCTTGTACAGGCAGGCATGCAGGCCGTTTGTCCCAATGGTGGCCTGTGTGAAAGAAACCAAAGGTGCTTAAAATAAAGGAGGCCTAGAGATAGTTCCACACGAAAGAAGCCAGAGGTGCTTCAAAAGAAGGAAGTTAAAAGTAACTCCCCTTCTTTCTGAATCGAATGAAACCATTTCAAAGGAAAACAAAGCTCAATCGAAGACTTGTGGACCAAAGCTTGATCGAAGGGTATTAAATGCCCAATCGAATACTAGTGAGTCAAGCTTGTATCGAAGGTTTTTAAGGGCTCAGTCGAAACTTGTTGTTATGCCAATCGAAGGGCACTATTTAGCTGCCAATCAAAGGACATTGTTGAACTGCCAATTGAAAAGAACTTTGACAATAGTAAAAAATTTCCTTTTTCTTTAACCAAGTGTTATCCCACTATTAGAGGGAAAAATCTTGGGAAAATATGGGAGGGAAAATTTTGGGGTACAACACATGTTTATGACATACCCAAGGACCTCTAAACCTATTCATAAATTATTGTGACTTTTATTTTTATTTATTTGAATTTTTATTCATTTAATAAAAATTAAATCAAAACAAAATACAAGATGGGGGTGCAAATCATGCAAGTTATTGTTTCCATCAAAATTGAGGCCCAAAATAACTCATAATAAGCTAGAAAAATCGTAACAACTAAGAAGATATCATTAAGACACGATTTTTCACAAATTTGGGAAGTTTTTCAAATGATTTTTAGAAACAAATCATGCACTAAATGCATTTGATTTTGGCTCTTTTTGTTCACCTAATTGATGACTCATATAAACACAAGGGATTCAGACCACAAGGAGATGCGCAACCAGCCTCAAAATAAACCCTAAAAATTCCAAAAAATTCAAAGAGAAAGTGCAATCCGTTTAGTACGATCTAGCCATCCTCTGTCAGATTTAAGCACTCCATCACGCTCATAGCATCCCAAGTCAGCATAATCGAGTGTCACCGGTCAAGCAAAGTTTGATATACTTGAAATTAAAGTTTATGCATTGTTGACATGTTTGATGTAATGATTTACATTCAGGACATCCATTAGAGCAGGTTGGACGTTTCACATGAGAGCTTTGAGGCCTGAATTGTGTGATGCCATTATTAGGGCATCATGAGATGAAACTTTCGAAACTCATAATATAGGGATTCTCAGGAAAAATGAGTACCACCATTGAATTTGTAGACCCCAAATTATGGGGGTAGGGCCGGTTTTGTTTTTGTTGCATTTGATTTTTGCAGGTTTTGGAGTTTTGGCCAACCGGAAGGGATGACCGGAGCCACCACCACCGGTGGCTTGACCAACGTTGACGCTTTCATGGATGAAAGGGAAGAAATGGTTTATTCAAACTGCAGGGGGGCCACTTGGCACGCGTGTTTTGCACAGTCAGTATTAGGACTGGATTTGTATTATATATTTATTATTGTTCTTATATGAACAGAAGTACAGCCGTCTCAACGGTACAAGCATTGCATGATTAAGCTAACAAAAGGCAAGGGCAAGGGTTAGATCCTTGCCTCTTTCGATATTGTTGTACCCCAAAATTTTCCCTCCCATATTACTCAATACATTTCAAGTAGGGTCCTCAAATTGCTCAAGGAAGTCCAAGGGTTGACCAGACAAGCTCTCTCCTAAGACAATCTACCTCAAATTAGGGTTTCATGTTGCATCAAGATACTTGAGTCCAATGGACCCAAAATTCTCACCCTTGTCCTAATATGTTCTCAAGATCATCCATGTCAAGTTTCAAGCCTTGCAGAGAAAGTTTGCTCAGTCAATTGCTCAAAGGCCTGAAAATCGACCGTGCTAGGGAAAAAGTCAATTGTGGCCCACATACAGTCAAACTTCAATATTTTTGGTCAACATCCTAATTTTGAAGTATTATTCATCATTTGATCAAGGTTGATCATGATCCCTCAAGGATTGCTCACAATTCATCAAAACCCAAAAGTTGCTAAATTAGGGTTTTGTAGGAAACGTCAACTCAACTTTTACCAAGCATAACTTTATCATACTTTATGAGAAATGATACATCCAAATCTCATTTTGAACAGGATGCAATTCCCTATAATTCATATTCAGCTCCCAAGTTCAAAATATGCACTCACAAGAAGTTATGAATTTTGACATTATAGGTCATTTTGAAAAGTCAACAAAAACACATTTTTTGTCAAAGCTTCATACATGAGCATGGAAGACTCAATTGAGATGATACCAAAAGTTTTTATTATAGGACATCTTGAGCTTTCTAAAAAGTCCAAGAACACCTTCATAGAGTCAAAATTGAAGAAGTTATGCATTGGTGAAGTTGACCTTTTTTGCAAAATTGCCTAAAGTCAAAAGTGCCTCAAATTGCAATTTTGTGAAATGGGCCCAACCTTTTGCACTTGTTTTGAGTTTGTAGCATGGTCCACGAGCCATAGCTCTTTCCACTTTCCTTTATTTTATTTTTACCATTTATTTTGATTTTTATTTCAATTAAATCAATTTAAATCAAAATAAATCATGAAAATATCCAAACCATTGAAACCTCAAGATTTTGTGCATATTTCAAGTCCCATATACAGCTAGCAAGTGAATCAAATCGTGCAAGGCATAGGTGTGCATAAAAAGATTGATTTTGGCCTATTTTGGAAATATTTTCAAGTGAATCAAATCAAGATCAAAAATCATAATGGACAAAGATTGAAGGCATGTTTGTAACCCTAATTCGTTCCTTGGTATATAGTTGACAAAAGCAGATCAAAAGAACAAGGTTTGGAGGTTCATAAAGGTAGAACCAAACTTGAAAAAATTCAAAGAAAGTGGTGATCTGATTTCACACTTCCAGACGTTTTCAAGACTCATAAGCCATCCCATTCACTTCCTGGGAGTGCAAGGAACTTATACCAATCAGAAACAAGCGTGCTAGTGCCCAAAATTCATCTCCACGACCCTCACGGTTTGGTCCTTTTCTTGAAATCGTATTCCCTTATTCTTGCATCTTTATCATATTTCAATAGCATATTCTGAATCCCTAACATATTTGTAAGCTTATGGTGGCAATTAATTGCGTTTTTGTAGGCTATATCAGAATCCACCATTGTTAGGGTTCCTTGTTGTGTTTTGGGTTTTTCGTACACGGGTAAAATTGGTCCACAAGCAGGGCACCATAATACTCAGCAGGCCAAGGAGGTTTGATTCATGGCTTTAGACTCCATTTATCATGCCCAAGGGAGATTTTAAAACAAGCAAGGGTTGTAGTGACGGACATTTGTCCGTAGGTAAAAGTCTCTGACTTTTACCAACGGAGCGAGGAAGAAGATGACATGCGTGGCATCATCCCATTCGCCTGTTTGAAATTTGGCACGTGTTTGGTAGCCAGCTTCGCTTTATGTATTTTATTATTTTTGTTTCGTATATTAACCAATTGAACCAAGTGGCCCAGTGGTGGCCAAGGAAGCGCTAAGGCATTAGAGGGCATGAGGTCAAGGGTTCGACCCCTGCCTCCAACATTTGCCATTTTTCTTGAATTTTCTTTACAGATTCAATATCCCACAAAGCGTGAGGTCCACCATATGCCCTCAAGGCTCCATCATTGGATCTCCAGGAAGCCAGATCTGAAGGCCACCATGTGATGATCCACCCAAAGCCCAGTCAACGCATAGCACTGGAACATGGAAGTCAATATGGGTTAGAATTGTTTGGGCCCAAAAGCTACTATTCACACCCCTCTAATTGCTGATTCTCAGGCCCATATCCCTTTTCCTTTATTCTTTTTATTTTCTTAATTAATTCATTTAATTATTTTTACTAACACAAAATTAATTCTTTTTATCAAAAAATCATAAAAATAATTTTCATCAAATTAGATTTAGTTTATTTTTTATCAAAAATTAATTTAATTAGTTTATTTAATTTATTAGGTAACTTTAATTCCTTTTGTAAATAAATTAAAAATAATTAGAAAATTAGGGTTTTAGT
This sequence comes from Vicia faba, assembly GCA_948472305.1. Classification (NCBI taxonomy): domain Eukaryota; kingdom Viridiplantae; phylum Streptophyta; class Magnoliopsida; order Fabales; family Fabaceae; genus Vicia; species Vicia faba. Next base: position 1,409,804,036 of record OX451739.1, read on the forward strand.
TTAATTTAATTCCTATTTTCTTTTTCTTAAAAAATAACCAAAAACACAAAAATAGGTCAAATAATTTTATTTTCTTAATTTAATTTAATTAGTAATTAAGTTTGTACATATTTAATTCAAACCCTTGTTTTCTTAAAATAATCAAAAACAACAAAAATATTTTTCTTTTCATTAAGTTAGACGGGGTCAAAACCCTAATTTCCTTTCAGTCCCTATTCGTCGCGCGTTTATTAATTTTTATAATATTGATGTAATTGCTCATGGGAAATAATAGATTAATTAGGACATTTTTCGTCTATTTATCGTTTTGACGAGTTTTTTGGCTATGTAATTAATACCCAAAGCCTTGTAATAGCTTAGCTTTATTTTCCGCATTTTAATTTCTGCAAATATTAACTGTTAGATATATGATAATAGGGTTGCATGACAAGAATGTATGTTAATCTTAAAACAGTTAGCAAACCCTAAATGTGCAAAGATAATAAACTTGAAATTGACTCACTCGCACATGCGCACTCCTAGGGTATACTCTCACTTTGGTTGCCTTCGGTAAACGATCATTAAGTATAGGGTATTTTAGTGGTCGCTCTTCTGTCTCAAAGATCAAAGTTGCCTCGGAAAGGTTGCCTCGGATATGTTGCCTCGAATATTGATCTTAAGTCATTAGGGTTATTACTAAGACGTCCTAACATTGCTTTAGTGATCGTACGTCCCTTTCGAATTGACCCTTAAAACTCCAACGACGGTGCTACCTACTCACTAATAGTAGGATAGCGATGTCTAAAGGAAACGAACATAGAATAATTCTTTTTTCGAGTAGGTAAATGCTAGTAGGTACTTGCTCAAAACAAACAAACTTTTAACACCATACACTTTTTAAACAATGTTTTCAAAATGACTTCGTAACACTCTTGAAGACAGAAGCAAGGGTTAAATCGAAGTAAAACAAAAACTTTTCAAATCACACAAACACAAAAGCAATTTTTAAAATGATGAACAAGTACCTAAGCGCCCGTGGAAAACCAGAGATAGAAAGGGTGCTAACACCTTACCTTTCTATAATCTACCCCCCGTACTCAGAATAAATCAAAAAAGGAATTTTTCTGTGCTTTTTTCCTTTCCAGTTGGATAAAATAAAAGTCGGTGGCGACTCTTGCTTACCGCGACATTTTTCAAACACAAACGCAAAATGCAAACCAGCATTTTTCTAAAACAGTCTGGTTCTTCCACCGTACCACACATATTATTTTTCTAATTTCTTCCTGCAAATCTAATACTCCAGATCCCAGTGCGTGCACCATGTGTCCTCATTCTCAGACACTAAATCGTCCTAAATCCAGATCCAGCACCCCAGGCGTATTCCCCATGATACACCCTCCTGAAGCTGTCCTCACTGGATCCAGTGTTGGCATAGTGGGCCTGGACCCAGTTTTCAATTTTGCACCCCCCGGGTTGCTTCACAACATCAGGCCCATTTTTTGTTTTTTATTTATTTTATTTTATCTTTATTTATTTAATTATTTTATATCATTTTTAATACCGTTTTTTATTTTTATGATAAAATCTAAAAATCACAAAGAATATATTTAGGTTTTTCCAATTAAATTTAATTTTTGTAAATTAATTAATTTAATTATTTTGATTAATTTAAAACCAATCAGAACTAGGTTTAATGATTTCAAATATTTTTCCAACTGAAAATACCAAAAAAATATAGATTTAATTTCAGTTAATAATCATTTTTTATTTAATTAAGATTAGATTTAGTTTAATTTATGTTTTTCTTAAAACAAATAAAAACAACAAAAATATTCTACGCGTTTAGGAGTTTTAAGGTTTTACTTCGCTTCCCATATTCGCGCTCTTATTTTAAATTTCGCATTTGATTCTTTCATATTGATGTAACTGCAAAAGGATGTAATAGCTATAAATTTAGGACTTTACTTTTTATTTCCCCATTTTGAATTTGTAATTTTCCCTCCCCGAAGCCATGTAATTGCGTAGCTTTTAAATTCCGCGCTTTATTTTTGCACTGATATTAACTGTTAGATGTATGCATAATAGGCTTGTATGATAAGATTAAAAGAAAATGCTAGCAAACTTAATATCCTAAGATAAATAACTGAAACACAACACACTCGCACATGTGCACCTCTAGGGTATCTCCACTTGTTGCCTTCAGAACAAACAGTCACAATTATCGAATGTAAGAGATTTTAGTGGCGACCCTTTGGTTTAAAGATCATAAGTCCCTCGATGACCCTCCCGACGTTGCCTCGGTACATGATCTTAAAATCTAAGGGTAGTTACTAAAGTATCTTACTAAGTTTCTTTTGTGATTGTACGATGACAATCGCCCATCCCTAAAAACATTCAACAATAGGGCTAACTACTCACTAATAGTAGGATAGCACTGTCTAAAGGAAAAGAGGGAAAAAACAAACCTTTCGAGTAGGTAGATAACTCCTAGTTGCTTGCACATAAAAACAATCAAAAACAATTTTTACACGCATACACAAACTCTTTTTTCTAAATATTTTTCAAAGATAAAAAACACTTTGTATACGTTCTCGCTGAAACGAGAAACATTACAAAGTTCGCCGCACTAAGGCGTATTTTCAAAATACCTTTAAAACACACTTACACAAAAAAAAACATTTTCGAAGTGAGCTAGCAACTAAGAGCCCGTAGATAACTACAGATGGAAAGGGTGCTAACACCTTCTCTTTCTATAACCTACCCCCCTTACTCAGAAAATTCTCTCGAAGGGTCTTTCCTGTTCTTTTCATCCTTTCCTTTGTTGGATAAAAGAAAAATCGGTGGCGACTCTTGCTAACCGCAACATTGCGATAAAATGCAAAACCAGTAAAGTCAGTTCTCCCACAGTATTACACCCACATATTGTAAGATAATTATTCAATTATTTCAGATAAAACACATATAATCTATATACACTCAAAATAATATGATTAAATAATTAGACAAAAATTATGGTGTTACATTTTCCATAGAGAAGAAATGAGAGAAGATAAATGAAATTCTATTTTAATTAAAAACAATTTAATTTTGACATTTTAAATTTCAAACATTAAAAATTATTTTCCACATGTCACCCATCCTTTTAAAGAACAGGATAGAAACTGGATTCCAAGGAACTGGAAGGGATCCAAACTCCTTAAATTCACCCCAAGTAGGGATCCTCTTTATTTCCTAAAAGAAATGGAAGGCCCTATTATTATAGTTTTATGTATATAAAATTAAATGAATATTAAATATATATGTCACATGTCTTAGAAATATGTGTAATTTACACACAAACCTATAATAAAGAAGAAAATGGACGGAAAGAGAAATGAAGAGGATCTTAACTCATTCACGCTACTTGTCTCTTTGTCTCTTGTACATGGGAATTTTGTTTCTTTTCTTTACATGGACATAAATTTGTATTTTATAATAAATATTTCTTTTGCATAGAATTTAATGTTTTTTTAGAATGAATTATAAGAAAGTGTTAATAATTTTTCATATTTAAGAAGCTATTTAGAGTGATATGAATGTGTTTATGGTATTCGAAGAGACTTTAAGGGGAGTTGGGAAATGGATATGTGTAAGGTGTATGAGCATTCATGTCATGAGTTGGGTATGTCATCATCCTGATGGTCTAGTTCAAGTTACTCTTGGAACAGGGGAGGTCAGAAGTCACATTATGGTGAAACAACCGACCAAACAATCATCGAGAGAAAATCAATGAAGTCGTCATCGAACATTTTTTATCCCATCGGAAGGGAAAGGCAAACATCGACTAAACCTGAGAAGGGTGAAATCAAGGTCTCGCGGCCGAGGGATACGAGTAAGGAAGCCGATTATGTAAGGAGAAGGTATTAGCACCCATCATGTTTGTGGTACTCCACAGAATCCACTATTGTTGTTCTAATCAAAGAGTATGTTCTAGTCTAAAGCTAAAGCTAAACGAAAAATGCAAATACGGAATGCATGCAAAAGAAAACATGGGGAAAAGAATGAATATTTATAAAGTTGTGCTCGCTTAGGCCCGACGACCAAGTGCCTAAGTATCCCTTTAAGGAATCAGAGCATCGTAGTTTGGCTCAGAAGTTTCCGTTTGTTTTGTGTTTTTTATGAACAACATTAATTTTGAATTTTACTGTAGCTCGACCTTTAGAGACTCACACGTTGGTATAGGAAGGAATTAACATATTCTTATTTGATGAGGTATTTTCAAAAGAAAAGTTTCAGAAGGAGGATAATGCTACACTTGTGCTCTAGCAAGTAGACATAGTGCCACCCGACCTTTGGGGGTTTAGGCATCATATTCCACAGAGTAAAATAAACACATCCTGTTGAATGTTTCAAAGAAAGACCCAAAGGAAAAAGAGTTTGAATTGGTTGATGTTTTTTATCTTGAAAAAGGATTTACGAAATGTTAGAATGTTTTATGAATTTTCCAAAGAAAAGAGTTTTAGTCTTAAACATGCAAAAGGGAAATAAAAACATCTAAGGAAAACTATCTATCTTTATCCCTAATGTTATCATACAATGATTGATCCTACAGCTGAGTTTGAAAGGGAAAACACTACCTACGTTAGCATGTATCGTTTAAAATCCTAATGTCTACCTTGACTTTAATATGAGACGAGAAATCCTAAGGGAGCATACAAAGGTTTAAATAAAATCACAAATGTAAGTGCAATCAAACAAAGTTAAATCAAAACTAAAACAAAAATCGAGTGTGAGCTAGCAACAAACAACGAATCTAATGGATTTCAAAGTGGGGGTAAGGAACTCTTTCCACTTGATTTGCTCGAGCACCGATAGAGAGTAACAACTTGAAGCTTCAACGTTTAAATAAATGCGAGCTAACATCATTGAAATGAATGACAAAGTGTAGGGGTTGGTTACAAACCCTTTCTTCCACTTTATTTAACTCAATGGACAAGAATAGGCACGGTCCAAAGCATCAACATATGACGTGAGCTAAGAACGACACAAAATTGAAAGTGTGGGGCCGATTGTGGGCCCTTTGTTCCACTTATTAACTCGATAGCAAGCACAAAGTAAACGAGAAATGGGAGTGAAGTGGGATTTTCCTTCGTCGAGGTTTTTTGCAAACAAACAAACACAAGCAAATGCGCATAAAAAGTTCCTTCTAAAGGTCTTTAAAACACATTTTCCCACCTAAAGTAGGGACTCCCAGTCATGCATCTCTATTCCTACTTCTCATGGCAAGGGAAAGAAAGTACAATGCGGAATTAAAACCAGAATCGAAAAACTTCGTGCAAGCTTCACCAGGAAACAGAGAAACAATCCGAAATAATATCAAATATCAAAATCAACGTCACAAATACGAAAATAAATTGTATGCAGAGAATCCATTGCATCAAGTCAAAGTCCCTGCACAAGACAAGTCTATACAACCAAATAATAATCCAAACGTCACGTGTATCATGACAAAGTCTTCGGAAAGTTGCACAAGTCACAAAATGAGTTAGCAGTTAACAAGGAAACATCATCTAAACTCAAGTATCCAATCACAACTCAAAAACAATAGTGAATTGCAAAGGAACCACGTCCACACAAGCATCGGAAGGTGAAAACCAAAAACCGGGCAGCAAAGTTTTTATTTAATGAACCACACAAAATGTATATCAAAAACCGCACAAACTCAATGTCAATCCCAAAAAAAATGCCAAACCAAACCTACTTATGCACCAAACAACAATTAAATCGCACATTTGCACTAACTTACCAAACCGGGTAGCATTGCACTAACACGCAACATCACATAAAATATTGATCTGAAATCATCAAAACATGACACAAATATCGTCCAAGTACCAAAACAAACTCCCTTGAGCATTAACAATCAATTATATCATGCCTTAAGCTCAACTTACCAAAATTGGGCAGCATTGCACCGTATCACAACATTACTCGAAAGAAATCGCATTAAAAATGATATAACTCAACATAAACAGTCCGCAAATGCACAAACATGCTCAAATAAGCATCAAACAATATTTGAATTGTTATTTACATGGTATATACAATATTCGAGCAGCAACACATACATGTATCGGAATCGGATTAAACAAGTTTAAAACACACAATCAGATACATAGAAATATTCCCTGATTCATGTAATGCCGCTTAGAAATTACAAATACTTTGTAACAATTAATTCCACATGCAAGCAATGGTTCCAAGCCTCCCACAAAATTATTCAAGTGTTAACGTAATTTATCAGATTCAAAATTTTTCAACGTTGAACATATTAATTCATCATCAAATTGATTCAAAATCGCGTTAACACATGAAATCAAAATTAATTCCCAATACAAATCCGCAATTGTGATACGGTGGGAAGAATTGACTGTTTTTTGGAATGCTGGTTTGCGTTTTGCGTTTGTTTTTTCAAAATGTCGCGGTAAGCAAGAGTCGCCACCGACTTTTATTTTATCCAACAAGGAAAGGAAAAAAGCACAAAAATTCCTTTTTCGAGATGTTTCTGAGTACGGGGGGTAGATTATAGAAAGGGAAGGTATTAGCACCCTTTTTAACCGTAGTTATCTACGGGCTCTTAGGTACTTGCTCATCATTTTCAAAATTGTTTTCTTTGTTCTTGTGGGTTTTGAAAAATGTTTTTGTTTTTAACTTCGATTTAACTCTTGCTTTTGTCCTCAAGAGTGTAATGAAGTGTTTTTGAAAACTTGTTTGTAAAAGTGTAAGTGTGAAATATTTTGTTTGGAATGAGAAAGTACTTAAGAGCTAATCTATATACTCGAAAAAGGAATCGTTATATGTTTGTTTCCTTTAGACAATGCTATCCCACTATTAGTGAGTAGGTAGCACCGTCGTTGGAGTTTGAGGGTCAATTCGAAAGAGGGACATACGGTCACTAAAGCAATGTTAGGACGCCTTAGCGGTAACCCTAATGTCTTAGATCATTCATTCGAGGCAATGATATCCGAGGCAACCGTTTCGGGGAAACTATGATCTTTTAGACAAGAGGACGACCTCTAAAACAACCTATACTCAATGACCGTGTATGAAGGCAACCAAGTGGGGGTGTACCCTAGGAGTCCGCATGTGCGAGTGTGTTGATTTCAAATTATTTATCTTTGCACATGTTTAGGGTGATCTAACTGTTTTTAAATTAGGCATTCATTCTTGTCATGCAAACCCTATTATCAAACATCTAGCAGTTGAATATTTGCAGAAATTAAAGGTGCGGAATTTAAACTAAATTATTACAAGGCGTCGGGTATTTACATCTCCAAAAACAACTCTTTGAAAATAAAATAAAAAACGGAAAAAATAAATATCCTAATTAATTATTACAAACTGGGAGCAGATACAATAATTTGGATAAAGAAAAAATAAAGCGTGCGATGCGAAATTAAATCGAATGCGAAATTAGGGTTTTGACCCTTTTAATTAAAGAAAATGTTTTTGTTGTTTTTATTTTTAAGAAAAGAAATTAAATCCTAAAATTAAATGTTGAATTAATTATTAAACAAATTAATTAATGAAAAATGTTAAATGACATATTTTTGGAGTTTTTGTTAATTTAGGAAATAAAATAGAGTGATTAAATTAATGTTGAAACCTAATTATTCTAATTGATTTTTAATATTTACAAAATAAATTCAAGTTATCTACAATTAATGACCTAATTAATTTAATTACTATTTATAAATAAATAAAAAAATTTCTGAAATTTAATTGGATAAAAAATATTTTTGGTGATTTTTTTGATAAAAAGAAATTATGTTATTGGTTAGTAAATAAATAAAAATAAAAATAAAATAATTAAATAAAATAAACAAAAATAGAAAAAGAGTGAGATGGGCCTGAATATTGGGGTGTGAATAGCAAGGATGTTGGCCCATTTGTACTGATCCATTTGACTTTTTCCAATCCAGCGTGCGTGTATTGACTTGGCCTATGGTACACCTTCAATACTAGCCACCAGATCTGGCCATCTGGCCATCTGGCGTACTGGATGGTGAGCGTCCATGATAGATATTAGGCTTGAGTATGCACTAGATTCCCTGAAAATAAATAAGAAAATGGAAAATTGTTGGAGGCAGGGATCGAACCCCTGACCTCCAGCCTTTGAATCCTTGAGCCCTGATGTGGTTACCACTAGGCCATGTTGCTTTATTTGTTAATATAATACAAAACAATCATAATATAAAAAAAAGTCAGTTGATGATATAACAAAAAAATAACGCGCCAGATTTGAATGGGCCTATGGGAGGATGACACGACTGCTTCTTCTTCCTCTCTCCGTGGCTAAAACTAGAAGCACATATACCCACGGACAAAGGTCTGTCGCTACAAGCCTGTCCACCCTCAAAATCTTGTACAGGCCATGGAAATGGATTCTAGCACCAGGGTTGAGTTCGTCTCATCCTCCTGAATGCAACCATGCCCATTACTAGGGCCAATTATTCCTGAAAACAAAAACCCTAAAAAACTCCAAGAAACCCTAACCATGGTGATTCACGATATAAGGCATATGAATGAAATTGGTTATTGCAAAAAGCTAGCAAATGATATGGTAATCCAGAATATGCAATTATTTTTCATTATAGATGCAAGAATGAAGCTAATCGAAATCAAGAAGATGGTGGTTCCATGAGCGACTTACAATGCGCTAGGAGGCTTGAAAACGCGTGGTTTTGCTTGCTTTCGCTTGTGGAGATTGCCAGGAGACGATTGGGACAATTTCTAAGCCTTGAAACTACCTCTAGGAATGATTTTGAACTCACACTTTTTGCTTGATTTTTCAGTTTTTGTTCTTGCTCTATGACTGATCTCTAACCTTCTTTTTGATATGCCTCGCCTCCTTATGTATTGTACAATGCATTAGGGTTGCAAACTCTGTCCAAATTCTTCTCTATCATTGCTTTGATATTTGATTTGATCCTCCTTTAACAACCTTCCAAATTTGGTCCAAATCTAATCTCCTTGTACACAATTGCCTTGATACGATTTGGGAATGGTTCTAGCTGTCCAATGTAGCCTGAAATCATCAAAAGATCTTTGGTTTTTAATACTTTCGATTTTATTTGATTTAATTTGATTTAAAATGAATTAATTCAAATAAAAACCAAATTAAATAATAAAAATATGATATGGACACGTGGCCAAGGCTAGAGAACGTGGGCTATAATGCCAACTCAAAACAAGTGAAAAGAATGGGCCCATTTGGCAAAATTTGAAGTTTTGGGGATAGTTGACTTTTGGCAATTTTGCAAAAAAGGTCAACTTCAACAATGCATAAATTCCTAAATTTTGACTCTTTGGAGGTGTTCTTGGACTTTTTAGAAAGCTTGAGATGTCCTCTAACCAACCGTTTTGGTCTCATCTCAATTTTATATACCATGCTCATGTATGAAGCTTTGACAAAAAAGGTGTTTTTGTTGACTTTTCAAAATGACCTATAATGTCCAAATTCATAAATTCTTGTGAGTGCACATTTGGATCTTGGTAGATGAATATGGATTGTATGAAATTTCACCCTCTTCAAAATGAGCTTTGGATGGGTCATTTCTCATAAAGTATGAGAAAGTTATGCTTGGTCAAAGTTGAGTTGACTTTTCCTACAAAACCCTAATTTAGCAACTTTTGAATCTTGATGAATTATGAGCAATCCTTGATGAATCATGATCAACCCTTGATAAAATGATGAAATATACCTCAACATTAGAATGTTGACAAAAAATATTGAAGTTTAACTGTATGTAGGTCACAATTAACTTTTGCCCTAGCACAATCGATTTTTGGACCTTTGAGCAATTGACTGAGCAAACTTCCTCTGCAAGGGTTGAAACTTGACATGGATAATCTTAAGAACATATTAGGACAATGTTGAGAATTTGGGAACACTTGGACTCAAGGATCTTGATGCAACATGAAACCCTAATTTGAGGTAGATTGCCTTAGGAGAGAGCTTGTCTGACCAACTCTTGGACTACTTTGAGCAACTTGGAGATTTTTCTTGCAATGTTTTGAGAAATATGAGAGGAAAAATTTTGGGGTACAACATCTGCCCCTGTTCAATCTTCATAAACTTGAGGATGCAGATTGGCTTTCATGCCTTTCGTAATCCGAAGGTGGAAGAGGATTGAACACTAGAGTGCCCAGAAATTTGCACTCACATGCAGTGGTAGTTGCCTTGTGATGTCGGGAATGGGCTTACAGATGCCATTTGGAGATTGCCGACGAGGGGATGGGCTTAAGGATGCCATCTGAAGGAGTGTCGATCCCATAAGAGATTCTTTAGCGAGAGCTTGTATACCTGTTGTTGTGGAAGATTCCGTTGGGGAAGTCTAATCTTTGTTGAGGGAAAGGAACTCGTCCGTAATTCAACTGAGGAAGCATATATGCTGAGATTTAGGAACTCGTCCGTAATTCAACTGAGGAAGCATATCTGCTGAGATTTAGGAATTCGCCCGTAATTCAATGGAGGTGTCAAGATTTAGGAACTTGCCCGTAATTCAACTGAGGTGTCGAGATTTAGGAACTTGCCCGTAATTCAACTGAGGTGTCGAGATTTAGGAACTTGCCCGTAATTCAACTGAGGTTTCGAGATTTAGGAACTTTCCCATAATTCAACTAAGGTGTCGAGATTTAGGAACTTGCCCGTAATTCAACTGAGGTGTCGAGATTTAGGAACTTGCCCGTAATTCAACTGGGGGGAAACATCTTCGTCGAGATTTAAGAACTCGCCCGTAATTCAAATGAGAAAACTTCTCTGCTGAGATTTAGGAACTTGTCTGTAATTCAACGGAGGAACATCTTTGTCGAGATTTAGGAACTTGCCCGTAATTTAACTGAGAAAAAAATCTCTGCTGAGATTTAGGAACTCGCCCGTAATTCAACTGGGGGGAAACATCTTCGTCGAGATTTAAGAACTCGCCCGTAATTCAACTGAGAAAACTTCTCTGCTGAGATTTAGGAACTTGTCTGTAATTCAATGGAGGAACACATTTGTCAAGATTTAGGAACTTGCCCGTACTTCAACTGAGAAAAACATCTCTGCTGAGATTTAGGAACTCGTCCGTAATTCAACTGAGGTAAAAGCTTCATAGCTTTGAATTTTATGAGAATTTGATTGTATCTTTCCTGAAAGGTAAAGGTTAGTTGTATGTAATGCATGATATGTATCACGCAATGATGTTCTCAAAATAAATGAGATTGTGTTGTATGACGCGTATATGCATGTGTCATGATGTATGGAAATGTAATGTTTTTAGATGGGGAAAATAAATCCCGGATAGCTGCTGGAGAAAAGAGTTGAAATCTTCGTTTCCGCTGGGGATAGTGAATGAAGATGATTGTGAGAATAAACCTGCAGGAGAGGATAAATCCGCTGGGGAATAAACTGATGAGGAGATTACTCTGTGGGAAAGAGATGCTCTGTAGAGGATTCCGCTGATAAATTCAGCTGGGGATGAATTACCGTTGTTGGTGATACTGAATCCTATTGGGGATTGAGTTTCTGTTTGTGAAAGGAATGAACTCCGCTGGGGATGATCTTTCAGTTGCGGCTTCACTGGGGATAACCTTTTAGGCTCTACTGGGGACAATCTTCCATAGTCTACTGGGGATGATCCTCCAAACTCCACTGGGGAAGCTTTTTCAGACTGTGCTGGGAAAAAATTCAAACTCCACTGGGGATATATATTTTTTATACTCCGCTGGGGATATTAAGACTTTCTTAGTGCTGATGGTAGATAAACTCTGCTTGGGGAGAATATTGCCGATTCGTTCGCGGTTGCGAGCCTCAGCTGGGGAGAGTTAACATTACTGTCTTTTTCTTACTCTGCGGGGAGTGAATGTACCTTAGCCATATTCTTCAGCCAAATCTATCCTTGTACCTGGTGGACAGAGTAATTGTAAAGCTTGGACAATTCTTATTGCCCCTATTTATGATATTACGAGTAATCGTCTTTTGTTTCGCATGTAAATATTCATGAGCAGCAATTAATATCAAATGCATATATCAAAAATGAACATTGGACGTTCTTTGCAAAACAAAACAGAAAAGGGAAAAACAGTTTGAAATTTCTTTGTAACTGTATTGTATTGATTTTGAAGTTTGGCCTGTAAATAGGCGTTTTTGTACAAGAGGCTGACGTCCTAGTAGGAGAACACCGCTGAACAAATAGAATTTGTACAATTTGTGAAAAACAAAGAAAAACAGTTATGTGAATAATCCCACTAGGTTCCAACTCTGCTATTGCCCTTATTTCCTTGAGCATCTCATCACTTTGCTACTTGGTTGAAGGTAGATCAGATTAATTAGTGTCGTCCGAGTTTGATAGTCGATACCGATGTCTGGTTGCAAGGTGATCCAATGAGACATAGTGTTACGCTTTGATCCCTAATTTTTGCCTGGACCACCCTTTCGGGTTTTCAGTCCACCGGGATACCCTTTTTTGCCCAAGCCGCATTTTCAGGTTTTCGACTTGCCGGGTGTACAGATTTTTTACTTTTCATCCCTTATTTTTTCCCGAACCCTTTTGGTTCGCCGGGAAGCCCTTATTTTTGCCTAGGCCAATCAACCTAGCGGGTCTTTGATTATGCGTAGTATCTTTTCACTATGTCTGCATTGACGGGGTGAGGAAGGTCGTCACCATCCATAGTGGTTAAAATCATAGCTCCTCTTGAGAAAATGTTCTTAACCACAAATGGCCCTTCGTAAGTAGGGGTCCATTTGCCCCTGGGATCACCTTGAGGTAGGATGATGCGCTTGATCACCAGATCCCCAACTTGATACTCTTGTCGTCTAAATTTCTTGTTAAATGCCTTGATCATCCACTTCTGATACTTCTGACCATGACAAATAGCAGTAAGTCTCTTTTCGTTGATTAAGTTCAGCTGATCAAGCCGGGTCTGAATCCTGTCATCTTCGCTCAAACATGCATCCTTCATAATCCGAAGAAAGGGTATATGAACTTCAATAGGCAATAAGGCTTCCGTGCCATATACTAAGGAATAGGGGGTTGCCCCTGTTGACGTCTGTGCTGACCTACGGTACCCATGAAGAGCAAAAGGTAACATCTCGTGCCAATCTTTGTATGTCACCGTCATCTTCTGCACAATCTTCTTAATGTTCTTATTTTCCGCTTCTACAGCCCCATTTATCTTCAGCCGGTAAGGAGAAGAGTTGTGATGCTGTATCTTGAACTGTTTGCAGAGCTCAGTGATCATCTTATTGTTGAGATTTGTACCATTGTCCGTAATTATCCTCTCTGGTACACCATATCGGCAGATCAGATTATGCCGGATGAACCGTGCTACGACGTTCTTGGTTACCGTAGCAAAGGAAGCTGCTTCAACCCACTTCGTAAAGTAATCAATAGCTACTAGGATGAAACGATGCCCATTGGATACCGTAGGTCTGATCTCGTCGATCATGTCGATGCCCCACATTGCAAAAGGCCAAGGAGCCGTCAAGATGTTAAAAGGTACTGGATGTATGTGCACCTTATCAGCATAGACTTGGCACTTGTGACATGTCTGAGAATGTTGATAACAGTCGACTTCCATGGTAGACCAATAATATCCTGCCCGTAGGATTTTCTTGGCCATGGTGTGTCCACTGGAATGAGTTCCGAAAGTACCTTCATGTAAATCTACCATAATCCTTTTTGCCTCGTTCTTATCCACACATCGCAGTAAGGTCGAATCATGGTTACGCTTGTAAAGAATGTCATTGCTGATGAATAACTTCTTCGCGAACCTCCTCAGAAACTTCTTATCATTAACACATGCACCCTCGGGGTACTCTTGAGCCTCAAGATACCTATTTACCTCATGAAACCAGGGTTTATCTGCTACCTCTTCGGTCTCAATATCGCAACCATGTGCAGGTTCGTCCAACCTTTCAATGATAATCCGGGGAGCCTCGTTGTCCCAATTGACTTTGAACATAGAACACATCGTAGCTAACGCGTCCGCCAACTGATTCTCCTCTCTAGGGAAGTGTTCAAAGGTTATCTCCTCGAAGTGGGGAAGCAACGTCAATACATACTCCTTGTAAGGAATAAGATTCGGGTGTTTCGTATCCCACTCGCCTTTGATCTGACTGATCACGAGAGCGGAATCTCCGAACACACTCAAGAACTTAATCCTTAGGGAAATTGCTGCTAGAAGACCCATGATGCACGCTTCATACTCCGCTATATTGTTGGTGCAATTGAAACATAGTCGGGCGGTAAACGGAGTATGAGAGCCTTTAGGAGATATGACAACGGCGCCAATGTTGTTACCCAAAGCGTTTGAAGCTCCATCAAAGTACATAGACCATCGGGATCCTTCCTTAGGTCCTTCATCCAGTCCAGGTATCTCACAGTCAGTCACTATCATGATATTCTCATCTGGGAATTCAAAGTTCATAGACTGGTAATCATCCACTGCCTGATGTGCCAAATGATCTGCCAACACACTTCCCTTAATTGCCTTTTGGGTCGTATATTTGATGTCATACTCGGTCAAGATCATCTACCATCTTACTATTCTTCCGGACAAGGCAGGTTTCTCGAAGATATATTTGATTGGATCCATCTTTGATATCAATAGAGTAGTGTGAGTCAGCATATACTGTCTCAGCCGACGAGCAGCCCATGCCAAAGCGCAGCAAGTTCTCAAGCAACGAGTATTGGGTCTCGCAGTCGGTAAACTTTTTGCTAAGGTAATAAATAGCATGCTCTTTTCGGCAAGACTCGTCATGCTGCCCCAACACTCACCCTATTGAGTTGTCGAGTACTGTCAAGTATAAGATTAGAGGTCTCCCTTCAACTGGAGGCATCAGAATAGGTGGCTCTTGGAGATATTCTTTGATCCTTTCGAAAGCGGCCTGACATTCATCGTTCCATCTTACCACTTGATCTTTCTTCAGTAGCTTGAAGATTGGCTTACAAGTAGCAGTCAGGTGTGAGATAAATCGGGCAATATAGTTCAAACGTCCCAGAAAGCCTCTGACTTCTTTTTCTGTTCGAGGAGCTGGCATTTCCCGTATAGCCTTCACCTTTGCAGGATCCACTTGAATACCTTTATCACTTACGACGAAACCCAGCAGCTTACGAGATCTCACCCCGAAGGTGCACTTGTTCGGGTTTAACCTCAGCTTGTACAACTTCAACCTGTCAAACAACTTCTAAAGGTGTTCAAGATGTTCTTCCTCAGTCTGGGATCTTGCAATCATGTCGTCAACGTATACCTCAATCTCATGATGGATCATATCGTGGAACAAAGCGACCATGGCGCGCTGATACGTTGCCCCAGCATTCTTCAATCCAAAAGGCATGACCTTGTAGAAAAAGGTACCCCATTGAGTAACAAAGGTCGTATTCTCCATGTCCTCGGGAGCCATCTTAATCTGATTATAACCGGAGAAACCATCCATAAAGGAGAAGACCTTATGCTGTGCGGTGTTGTCAACCAGAACGTCGATATGAGGTAGAGGGAAATCATCCTTGGGGCTTGCCCTGTTCAGATCCCTATAGTCAACACACATTCGAACTTTACCATCCTTCTTTGGCACAGGAACCACGTTGGTAACCCACTGCGGGTAAGAAGTAACTGCTAGAAAACCGGCGTCAAACTATTTCATAACCTTAGCCTTGATTTTCTCAGACATCTCTGGGTGCATTCGGCGAACTTTCTGTTTCACTGGAGGACAATCTTCCTTGGTAGGCAGGCGGTGAACCACAATATCGGTATCCAAACCAGGCATATCTTCATAAGACCAGGCAAAGATCTCAACACGCAGCATCTTTATCAACCATTGCTTAACACTAGGCTCCAGATTTGCACCGATCTTGACCTCTTTCTTGTCTTCTTCCGTACCCAGATTTACTATTTCCACTGGCTCCTCATACGGCTGTATGGCCCTCTCTTCCTGAAGTAGCAGTCTAGCAAGTTCACCAGGCACTTCGCAATCATCTTCACCTTCGTCTTCGGCTAAGTTGATCGGACTTTCGAAGTCATAACTTGCAGTAGCAGAGTCGTTATCAGTGGGATCCAGAGTGGATGTAGACCTGTATATGTGAGTGTGTGTAAAATAGTTGTTTTGCAAGATAGAAAAAGAAAAACAAAGAGCACAAAATTTGAAATGCAAGAAACGTCCAATGCTTTTATTAATGATATATGGTAATGACACATATAAAGCCCTCACAAACAAATCCACGGTGCCTCGGGTAAGGCACCAGGCCATAAAGTTTAAAAATTGTCTGTTACAAACTCAAAACAAAAGTCTCATTACTGGGTAATAAAAGAAATTGGGACGAAGTCCTTTGCCGTCCAGTTTCTTATTCTGCCGTCGGTAGTTGGGTAAATCCAACTGTCAATATCAAACTCTTCTTCATCATCCCCAATAGCATTGACTCCCGCGTCATGTTTGGGCATAGGTGCGGTTATGACATTAGGCTTTTCAGGTGCTTCGAACTCGATCTCCTTAGCATCAATCAGATCCTATAATTTATTCTTCAAGACCTAGCAGTTATTCGTATCATGCCCCGGGCTATCAGAGTGAAAAGCACAACGGGCGTTTGGATTGTACAGCGGTGATGTTGTATTGGGATTCTTCGGGGCCTCCTTCGGAATCACCAGATTGGTCTTTAACAACTGCGGCAGAATTTGAGACAGGGTCATACTAAGCCGAGTAAACTGTCTTGGCGGCCTCTCTGCTCTTGGTTGATTGTTGCGCTGAGGGGCAATAGCAGGTCTTGATATAACAACCGCATTGACTGCTTGGCGGCGCTCAGGTCGGTTATGGCTCTTTGAGCTGTAAACAACGCTAGATTCCTTCTTAAAAGGCTTCTTTTCGGTACTTGACGAAGCACCCTTCTGTATTTTACCGCTCTTGATACCAGCCTCAACTCTTTCCCCGGTCATAATCAACTCAGTAAACCTGGACAATGAACTTCCAATCAGATGGTTGAAATACGGACCAGACAAGGTCCCAAGAAACATATCTACTAACTCCCTGTCAGACAAAGGGGGTTGTACTCTTCCCGCAAGGTCCCTCCACTTCTGAGCGTAGTCCTTGAAACCTTCGCTCGCACCCATAGAGATACCCTGAAGTTGGGTACGCGTGGGAGCAAGGTCGGCATTGTATTGGTACTGCTTGTAAAAAGCAGCAGCAAGGTCCTCCCATTTACGGACGTTAGCTCCTTCTAGTTGGTAAAACCATTCAAGTTGAGTCCCTGAGAGACTATCTTGAAAGAAATGGATCCAGAGGTTCTTATCGGCAGTGTATGGTTGGATCTTTCTAACATACGAGCGGAGGTGTAGCTTTGGGCAGAAGACCCCGTCATATTTAGCAAAGACGGGTGCTTTAAACTTGTGGGGAATCACCACCCCAGATGACAAACCCAAATCTCCAAAGCCCAGACCAGGGACTTTCTGGACCTCTATTATGCTCAACTGGTCCTCGAGTTGCTTATACCTATCCTCAGCCGGAGGATACTGGTCTTCGTCAAAGTCAGTCTCGTTGTCAGAAACCACAGGGCTAGGATCCCTCCTTTCTTCTTGGTTTTCTCCCCCTCCAGGTGAGTGGGACAATTCAACATCTTCCCTCAAATTGTTCCCGAATCTGCGACCCATATTCAGGAGGACCGTCTTCTTTTTCTTCTTCTTCTTATCCTTCAAGATAACAGTCTTCAGATCTTGCTGACCCTTGGCCAAGTTCATGAACATTTCCTGGAACTGAGTTTTTTGAGCTCGCATGGCCTTGATAACTTGATCAGTTGATGTTTCAGAAGACATGATGTGCTGAAATAAACAGCGAAGAAGATGAGAAACCTGTAAGGGTACCTGTAATGAGGTGCATGTGAATGGAATGCGCATGATATGATTTCAAAGACTTTGGAGATTCAAATTCGTAAACCAAAATGAAACACACTTTTATTAGATAAAACTTTTAATTCAATGTTCAACAAATGCCTTTAAGGCGTTACAAAAAGAAAAACTGAAAAGTAAATCAAAACTAGAAATAACAAAAGACATCAGCGCTCCCATGGTCGTTTCCCTTTGGTGCTGACATAGTCGTTGAGGACCTTCTCGTTCTCCAGCTGCCTTGTAAGCTTTAGGATCTTCCGTTCTTGTTCATGATACTTCTCTCTGTAAGTATCCCGTTCTTCCCTCAATTTGATCCAAGACCTCTTTAATGCCCCAATGTCAGTAGGCATGTATGGGTGGAGGATGGTAGGAGGAACCCCTTCTTCGTCAGCATGTTCAACAATCACAGGTAAGACAGCTTCGTACGACATTCCCAGCTTTTGAGCACGTGTTCGAACCCACCATATATACGGTTCCATCGGAAGAGAGGTCTTCATCCCTAACTCATGTGGATCAGACCTGTGCACCCTGTTCCAAGCTCGTATGAACCTGTGGCGATGTCCCTCACTATCCCCTTAGAAGTCAAAGACAATTC
Source organism: Vicia faba (assembly GCA_948472305.1). Lineage (NCBI taxonomy): Eukaryota > Viridiplantae > Streptophyta > Magnoliopsida > Fabales > Fabaceae > Vicia > Vicia faba. The sequence goes on from OX451739.1 coordinate 1,409,822,505, forward strand.
TCAGAAGTAGCAACTCATGAGGTCCGTCCCTCCTAGCTCGCCCAAATTGTCGTAAGGCCAAACAAGGATTATAGGTGATCCCTCCTCTGATTCCCAACAATGGAACATTGGGGTACTCCCCACAGCGATCAATGATAGTTATTTCTTCCATGTCTTTAGTACTCCAGATGATGTTCGTGTGAGCAAGGGACATAATCCTATAGGCCCAACCTATGCCTTCCTTGTTCTTCAAAACAGATTTTGGGAGGTGAGAAATAAACCACCTCGCCAGCAATGGTGCACAGCACATAAGGGTTCCCCATTTCCGAGCAGTACGGGCATAAAGAGTGTGCAGAATATCACCCAAGAGAGTGGGTACTGGATTACGGGACATGAAAATCTTCACCGCATTCACGTCGACAAAGGAATCTGAATTTGGAAACAGGACAAAACCATAAATAAGAAGAGCCAGGATGTCTTCGAACGCCTAAAAGTATAAACTGTCCTGGAACTGATTAGCCTGATCAACCAAGAGCTTAGCCAAGAAGCCTTTTGTCCCATTTTGAGTCTCCCAGTTAGACATTACCTCAGCCTTTGTCAGATGGAGGGCTGAAGCAATATCTTCCGGCCTAAGGGCTACCTCCCAACCTGTAAATGGTGTCTGCTCTAGAATGGAAATACCAAGTAAATCAGAGAACTCCTCTAGAGTAGGGACCAACTGATAGTCCGGGAAAGTGAAGCAGTGGTATAATGGATCAAAGAACTTGCATAAAACACTCATCATCTGTTCATCCAACTTCGAAGTGACCAAACCAAGGAGGTGACCATGTCTTCTGTCAAAAGAGGAAGTGTCAGGGACCTTGGAAACCAAATCTCTAAGCTGAGTGGGAATCTGTACAAAGCCGATCCGAATAGTGTTTCTACGCATAGATGCCATGATCTGCAAAACAGAACAAAGATGAATCTCATTGGTCTTTGAAATGGTTAGTCCAATTTAATATGCATGCAATGCCATGATGCATGATGTCATGATAGAAACACACCACAAGTATTCATAAATAGCAAACATGGTAAGGGCATACAAGTCACACAGTAGCCCTTAGATTTCAGGCTGCCATGGAGTTTAGGTATTACCCTCTTTCAGTTTAGTTGGTTCAACTTGTCCTAGTAATAGTAACCGGGTTCTAGAGGATCTCAATATCACTGACCACCCTCGATCGGTCATAATTCTAGTTTGGCAACCTTTTCTTGCGGCCGGAATCATCGCGAGAGTTTGGTCTAAATGAGTGTAGCATACTGCTACTTTTCTATGGCCAAGTTGGTTAATTATAGGTTCTAAGGTCAATTGGTGCTTAATGACCCCTTAGCAGCCCCATATTCTCCTTGTTCCACCACAAGGGATATAGGTACAAACTAAAGTGCCACACCAATGTAGCTACTGCTTCAACTGTATCGGTCTATGTCGTACAGTTCCCTCACAGTCTATTGCTACTTACCTAAAAGGTATCCCCAGATCCGGGTTAGGATCTATAGTAACTCCAATTCAAACCCACAAAAATAAAGCAAATAGATCAAATAATTGAAAATAATATGAACTAATCCTAAGATACACCCCACTTATTAATTCCCCAGCAGAGTCGCCAGTTCTGTGATACGGTGGGAAGAACTGACTGTTTTTTGGAATGTTGGTTTGCGTTTTGCGTTTGTTTTTGCAAAATGTCGCGGTAAGCAAGAGTCGCCACCAACTTTTATTTTATCCAACAAGGAAAGGAAAAAAGCACAGAAAAATTCCTGTTGTGAGATATTTTTGAGTACGGGGGTAGATTATAGAAAGGGAAGGTATTAGCACCCTTTCTATCTGTAGTTATCTACGGGCTCTTAGGTACTTGCTCATTGTTTTCAAAATTGTTTTCTTTGTGTTCGTGGGTTTTGAAAAGTTTTTGTTTTAACTTCGATTTAACTCTTGCTTATGTCCTCAAGAGTGTAATGAAGTGTTTTTGAAAACTTGTTTGTGAAAAGAGTGTAAGTGTGGAAAATTTGTTTTGTTTTGGATTAGCAAGTATCTAAGAGCTAATCTACCTACTCGAAAAAGAATCTTTCTATGCTAATTTCCTTTAGACAATCCTATCCAACTATTAAGGAGTAGGTAGCACCGTCGTTGGAGTTTAAGGGTCAATTCGAATGAGGGACATACAGTCACTTAAAGAAATGTTAGGACGCCTTAGCGGTAACCCTAATGTCTTAGATCCTTTGCTTGAGGCAACTATATCTGAGGCAACCGTTTCGAGGCAAATTATGATCTTTTAGACAAGAGGGCAACCTCTAAAACAACCTATACTCAATGACCGTGTACGAAGGCAACCAAGTGGGGTGTACCCTAGGAGTGCACATGTGCGAGTGTGTTGATTTCAGTTTTTATCTTTGCACGTGTTTAGGGTGATCTAACCGTTTTAAGATTAAACATTCATTCTTGTCATGCAAACCCTATAATCAAACATCTAGCAGTTGTATAATTTGCGGAATTAAAATGCGGAATTTAAACTAACTATTACAAGGCGTCGGGTATTTACATCGCCAAAAACAACCCTTTGAAATTTAAATGCGGAAAAATAAATAAATGTCCTAATTATTTATTACAAACCGGGAGCAGATACAATAATTGAATAATAAAAATAAAGCACGCGAGGAAATTGGATCGAATGCGAAATTTGGGTTTTGACCCTTTTAATTAAAAGAAAATGTTTTTTTGTTGTTTTTATTTTAAGAAAAGAAATTAAATCCTAAAATTAGATGTTAAATTAATTATTAAATAAATTAAATGAAAAAATGAAAAAATAATTAAATGACATATTTCTTTGGAGTTTTTGTTTTAGGAAAGAAAATAAAATAATTAAACTAATGTTAAAACCTAATTAATTTCTAATTAATTTTAAATATTTGCAAAATAAATGAAAGTTATCTTAAATAATAACCTAATTAAATTAATTATTTTTTATTAAAAAAAATGAAATTCTGAATTTTAATTGGACATAAAATATTTTTTTTGTGATTTTTGATAAAAAGAAATTATTATTCTATTGGTTAGTGATTAATTAAAACAAAAATAAAATAATTAAATAAAATAAACAAAAATAGAAAAAGAGTGAGATGGGCCTGATTTTAAGAGTGTCAATAGCAATTTTCTGGCCCAATTTGTGAAGATCCGTTTGACTTTTTTTAATCCAGCGCGCGTGCATTGACTTGGCATATGGTACACCTTTAATGTTGGCCACCAGATCTGGCCATCTGGCACGCTGAAGGGTGAGTGTCTATGGTGGATGGTAGGCTTGAGTGCACACTAGATTCCCTGAAAATAAACAAGAAAATGGCAAATTGCTAGAGGCAGGGATCGAACCACTGACCTCTAGCCTTTGAATCCTTGAGCGCTGAGGTGGTTACCACTAGGCCATGTTGCTTTATTTGTTAATATAATACAAAACAATCATAATATAAAGAAAATGAAATATAGTGGACAAAAATAAAAAAGGCGCGCTGGTTTGAATGGACAAATGGGGGAGTGCCAACGCATCATCCCTGTCATCCCTCCGTAGCTAAAAATATGGAGCACTTATACCCACAGACAAAGGTCCGTCGCTACAAGCATGTCCACCCTCAAAATCACGTACAGGCCATGGAAATGAATTCTAACACCATGGTTAGACTCGTCTCCCTCTTCTGATCACAACCATAGCTAATACTAAGGCTAATTTTTCCTGAAACAAAAAGCCCTAAACCAAAACTTGAAACCCTAACTATGGTGAATCATGATATAGGTCAAATAAATGAAATCAAGTAATACCAAAAGCTTGCAAATGATGTGTAGATGAAAAATATGCCATCAATACATGTTTACAATGCCTAAATTTCAAAATACGAAATCAAGAAAAGGGTGAGTTCGTGACTGACTTACAGCGCGTGGGAGGGTCTAAAAACGTGTGCTTTTGGTTGCTTTTGCTTGTGGAGATTGCCAGGAGACGATTGGGACAAGTAACAGGCCTTGAGGATGCCTCTAAGCCCTGTTTCGATCTCACACTTTTTGCTTGATTTTTCAGTTTTTGTTCTTGCTCTATGACTGATCATCCAACCTTCTTTTTGATATGCCTCGCCTCCTTATGTATTGTACAATGCATTAGGGTTGCAAACTCTGTCCAACTCCTTCTTTATCAATGCTTTGATATTTGATTTGATCCTCCTTTAACAACCTTCCAAATTTGGTCCAAATCCAATCTCCTTGTACACAATTGCCTTGATACGATTTTGGAATGGTTCTAGCTGTCCAATGAAGCCTGAAATCATCAAAAGATCTTTGGTTTTTAATACTTTTGATTTTATTTGATTTAATTTGATTTAAAATGAATTAATTCAAATAAAAACCAAATTAAATAATAAAAATATGATATGGACACATGGACAAGGCTAGAGAACGTAGACTATAATGCCAACTCAAAACAAGTGAAAAAGAATGGGCCCATTTGGCAAAATTTGAAGTTTTGGGGATAGTTGACTTTTGGCAATTTTGCAAAAAAGGTCAACTTCAACAATGCATAACTTCCTCAATTTGGACTCTTTGGAGGTGTTCTTTGACTTTTTAGAAAGATTTAGATGTCCTATAACCAACCCTTTTGGTATAATCTCAATTTGATATTCCATGCTCATGTATGAAGCTTTGACAAAAAAGGTGTTTTTGTTGACTTTTCAAAATGACCTATAATGTCCAAATTCATAACTTCTTGTGAGTGCACATTTTGATCTTGGGAGCTGAAGATGGATTGTAGGAAATTGCATCCTCTTCAAAATGATCTTTGGATGGGTCATTTCTCATAAAGTATGAGAAATGTATGCTTGGTCAAAGTTGAGTTGACTTTTCCTACAAAACCTTAATTTAGCAACTTTTGAATCTTGATGAATTATGAGCAATCCTTGATGAATCATGATCAACCCTTGATAAAATGATGAAATATACCTCAACATTAGAATGTTGACAAAAAATATTGAAGTTTAACTGTATGTAGGTCACAGTTAACTTTTGCCCTAGCACAATCGATTTTTGGACCTTTGAGCAATTGACTGAGCAAACTTCCTCTGCAAGGGTTGAAACTTGACATGGATAATCTTGAGAACATATTAGGACAATGTTGAGCATTTGGGACCACTTGGACTCAAGGATCTTGATGCAACATGAAACCCTAATTTGAGGTAGACTGCCTTAGGAGAGAGCTTGTCTAACCAACTCTTGGACTACTTTGAGCAACTTGGAGATTTTTATTGCAATGTTTTGAGAAATATGGGAGGGAAAATTTTGGGGTACAACAACAATCAATACAATTCTTATCACAAATCAATATCAAAACATATTTTCAATTCAAGATTCATAACAAATCAACAGTTAATCAATTTTCGACGCGTAAACCACAATCAATTAATGAAACACCACGTTAAAATTCAAGATTCAAACAATTGAATACAAAATATCAACCAATTCCAAGCTTATTCATCATTATCAACTTAAGAAACAATTAATATCACTCCAATTAACAAATGAATCCAATCAATGTTCAAATAATCACTTAAATCTGAAATCACTTAACAATTAACACTTAACTCAAATAGAATAAGAATTTACTGAATTGAAGAATCGGAGTGAAGAAAAGCTGGCCAGAAGAATCAAACTCGAGCGGACATGAGGGAGGCGTGCCAGAAAACGAAATCAGATGGAGTATGCTCACCGTGAGTGCGAAAGACGGTACGAACATAGAGGATGGAAGGATGTAGCTGCGGGAAGGCATTGGTTGGAGCTGGCGTGCGGTGGCCGGAGGAGTAGAGGAGGGAGGTTCGCGGTTGAGAGTGAGGAGAGGAAGATGAATTTCTTCAAATTTGTTCTTGAGTTTTCCTTTTGTGTTCTTGATAAAATTGAGAAAGAATAGAGATTTTTTTATGTGTGATTTTTCAAGAATGAGGAAAAAGTTCATTTGAATTTGAATTTTGAAAATATATAGAAAGGGCTCCAAGTCTTGTTTGACTTGTGTAATTTTGACAAATGCAGAATTTTCGAATTATTCTGGTGCACGGCTCGAGAACAAACCAAAACTCATGACATTCGGTGCATAATCTTGATGCGCAATCTGAAACAAAAACATCGATGAAGAAATTTATGATGCAGTGCCGAAATAATCTCTATGATACGATAAAAATTGAGTGAGTTATGATGCTTCGAACAGTGAGAAATGATTGACAAAAAATTCTCAGTGAAGATTATTCAACTTATTTTTGTATGCAGTCCGAGAAAACCCACAAGGTCATCACTCTCGGTGCATAATCCTGACGTGCAATCAAAAACAAAAATTTCGGTGCCGAAAGAATCACCTCGATACGATAAAAATCAAGAAAGTTATGAATTTCGCAACGGCGAGAAACTTGAAGAAGAAAACCCATTATGCAAATTTTTTAGCTTATTTCGGCGTACGACTTTGGAAACAAGCTATAAACCGAAGTCTTTTGAGCATAATCCGAACCTGAGCGCTGAAGAAAACTTGTAACTAACACAATTTATGACACTGTATCAAAAGAACTGTATCGATATGATGAAAAATTGGAATGTTGTGATTTTTGCAATATTGCGTGATAGTTGACCAGAAACCCGCTTCAGCATGTGATTTTCACTCTATTTTTGCAATTTTGGAGACCTTCCTCAAAGAATTAACTTCTGGCCCGAGCAAACAAAGTGATGGAAACATCAAGGCGGATTTTATGCCTAAATAACCATTCAAAAACGTCAAACCAGGCGAAAGATATGAATTTTTTAACATCCAATAAACATTGGTTCAACACAATGTTTCTTGGTACCAGTCTCAAAGTATCTGCAAATTCGATGATCTTCCTCACCAAATCAACTTTTAAGCCGAACATATGAAATGAAGATAATAATAAGACGGTTCAAATTCTCCAAGAGACACTCAAATATGATCATTCGGTCAGAAGTTACAAATTTTTAAGCATCTGAAAACCAGTGAACTAACAAATCCACTATATAACATGATTTCAGGTATTTTGCGCTTTTGAAAATCTTCCTTATAAAATTAGCCTTCAAACTGAACAGGTGAATGGATAAGATATCAAGACGGCTATAAATATTGAAGAACCATTCCCAAATCATTTTATGATGTCAAGTTATGAATTTTTGACCTCGCACTGCAAGATACTTAATTTATGTCTGCACTATCTCAAATCAATTGAAACACTTGACTTTTTGTGCAATTCAAAGCGTGTTGGAACACATGTGAGCTTGATATGATAATGACTCGATTAATCCCTAATTGGATATCTCGGAATATATGTGGAATGCATTTAAATGGAGAAATCCCTGAGTTTGCTTCACAATGCTGCTTAACGAAACAATCATCTTTCGCAGTTCTTTTTATAGAGAAACCCTTATGAGGTGTATGTATGCATATGATGATAATGTATAAGAAAATTAGGGTTAAAATGAAGAAGGAGAATTTTAGGGTATAACATATAGGTATTTCAAAACCATTTGCAATAGACTTCAATAACCATGATGCAAATGAGGGGATTATTTTGGACGCAAGGTTGTTAGAGCGAGTCTTCACAATAAATATCTTCACTGTTAAGAGAATACCCCTAAAATGTCATCTTGCTTTCTTTGAGGTATTAAAAGATGCACTCCTCAAGGTGGTTGCTGAGACAGGATCTATAGGTTATTGGTTTCGATTATTTCTTCTTCCTCGTTGCACTTTACAGGTGGTCAAGCCTTATAATAGGCGGTTTTATAGATATAGGAATCAGAAATCCTTACAAGAACATCAAATTTTGGAGTTCTTAACTACTTAGAGGGATTCAGATGGTCTTGCCAAGTTAGTTGATAGTGTGTTGGGTAGCTTTAAGCAAAAGAAGTTGGGCCATGAGGGAGTTCATATTGACGAGGGATATGCAAAGGTGAGCTTTAGTGTCAAGCAATGTCTTCTTAAGGTTGTGAATGGTCATTTCATAGTAGTTATGAAGGTGTTGGGTTCACATGGTGTAGCCCCGTATAATGCACACACTATTAAGGATTTGGAGGATAAACACCCATACAAACCATCCCCCTCCATTCCGACCATATTATTCTCTGAATCTCCTCTAGTGGTTGAAGTTGATACAGTTTTCAAGTGCATTAAGTCATTCCCCAAGGGGACTTCATGTGGTAGAGATGGTTTACGAACTCAAAATTTATTAGACACAATAAATGGAGAAGGTTCTACAGTGTCTAGAGATCTCTTATGTACAATCACTCAAGTTGTTAACTTATGGTTGGGAAGGATATGCCTGATGAGTTTGGTAGAGTTTGTTGCCTCAACACCTTTGACATTGTTATTGAAACCTGATGGTGGGATACGACCAATTGATGTGGGTTCTATTTGGAGGTGGTTGGTATCTAAGTTTGTGATGAAAGAGTTCGGTAAGAATGTGGCACGATATCTCAATGACTTTCAATATGGGGTTGGGGTATCAGGTAGTGCTGAAGTGTTTCTACATCTGGCCTTGGGATTTATATGATAACTTTACATGTTATCTTAGAGAACAATTGTATACATTAATGGTTTCATCTAGTGTGTAGTTGCTGCTATAATGTTTTGACTCTGGTAGAAGGCGTCTGACGTCAATCGGTTCTGAGCATACACTACTTGAAGAAAACGTGTGGTTACGTGTTTCGTTGAAGTCAAGGTTCTAAACTTATCTTTTGTAACGTGTCTAAGGAACATTAGTACAAGAGGTTATGATCGTGACTTTATGGTTAAGCTTTGGAGGCCTTCTAAAGCTTTAATTTTGTGTTACAAAGTTCTGGAGATTATGAAGACGAGGTTCCGCTAAAGAAGTTCTAATGATCTGAAGAAAAGCAAGTTCTTACAACCAAGTGCCGAAGACTCCAAAGACAATGTTCTATATGACAAGTTCTGAAGACTCCAAGACTTAGGTTCTAAAACTTAAAGAAATATTCTTCTACAACAAGCTTCGACGTTAAACATTCAAATATCTGAAGCCACTGAAGATAAGAAGAAAATTTGAAAATGGTTAATGTGTGATAGTCTACAAAAGGTACATAAAGTATCAGTGACCTCTACTCTTTTAGAGTAGTGAAAGGACAACCCTTTTGTACTTGACTATGACTACTCTCATTATAAACATTGAGAACCAGCAACTAGATTTCTGATTTACCTTTCTACCCTTTCAACGGATCTCTTTTACAAGCTATAAAAGGAATACTTAGAAGTTGAAGAAAAGTAAGAGACAACAATATAACGACAAGGAGTTGTTGCTCGTATCTTGCAGTAGAACACTTAGGTGTTTTTCATAGTACTGAAAATTTTGTGTAATATGCTAACAAGAAGAAAATCTATAATACACTGAAAATACTCAACGGTTGTTGAATGATACCTTGAGAGATTGAGTGAAGGTGTGACCTCAAGAAGACTCCTGTTGCGGCTTGAGTGGATTTACAATAAGGATCGATGGACTTATTGAGGGTGCCAATAAGGTTGATCAGACTTATTATGGGTTATTCTGTAATTAGTTTGGTTATAGTGGATTAAGTCTTTGTTGAAGGCAAAATCATCCTTGAGGGGGTGGACTGAAGTAGCTTAGTTAACAGCGAGCCATGATAAAAATCATTGTGTTCATTTATTGTTATGTTCTAAGCTAACTTGTTCTGTCACCAACGAAAAGATTTAATTTGGTGAAACCCAATTCAAACCCCCATTTCTTGTGTTTCTCACACCTTCAATTGGCATCAGAGCTCTGGTTCTGGTATTGATAACTATCAAATACTTAACCGTGTCAGATAAAGATTCAGACGAGTTTTTCATTGAAAAAAAACACAATGGTTGAACCCACACCAGCTGTTGTTGCAAAAGATTCAAACGATAAAAGTTATAGCATTAAACCTCTCATATTTGATCGATAAAAGTTTGAATACTAGAAAGATGGACTATAAAGTTTTTTTCTAGGTCATGATGTCGATCTTTGGGATATGGTAGTCGATGGCTATGAACCTCCCACGGACAATACTGGAAAAGAGATATTTAAGAGAGCTATGACTGATCAACAAGAGAAAGATTGTAAGAATCATCATAAAGCAAGAACCATCTTGCTGAATGCGATTTCTTATACTAAGTATGTGAAGATCATAAATAGATACGGTGTTAGTTCTATTTTTTATTCTCTTAAAATGACTCATGAAGGAAATGATTAAGTCAAAGAAACCAAGGCGATGGCCTTGATTCAGAAGTATAAAGCTTTCAAAATGGAGGATGATGAAAGCGTTGAAGTCATGTTATCAAGATTTAAAACCTTAGTTGCAGGACTGAAAGTTCTGAACAGAGGCTATTAAACGGCAAATCATGTGAAAAAGATTATCAGAAGCTTTCCATCTAAATGGAGGCCTATGGTAACTGCGCTCAAGCTTGTAAAGAATCTAAACAACACTTCTCTATAAGAACTGATAAGTTCTATAAGAATTCATGAGATTGATCTAGAACAAAATGAACTACAAAAGATGATAAAATTTATTACGCTCAAATGTGTCATAAAATCTAAGAAGTCCAAAGCTCTTCAAGTAGAAGAGATTTAGGATTCAGAAGGAGATTCTGATGATGAAGAAGATGAGTTGTATCTACTAACCAAGAGAGTTAATCATCTCTGGAAGAGAAATCAAGGCAACAAGTTTAGAAGTTCAAGAAGGAATGGAGGTTGCTTTGAATCGTCCTTTGGTCAAAGGAAGTCCAGTGGTAACAAAGTAATTTGTTATGAATGCAATGAACCAGGACACTACAAGCAAGAGTGTCCTCAAAATCCAAAGGAAATACCAAGGAAGAAATATCTCAAAGGAAAGAAAAAAGGGCTAAAGGCAACATGGGGTGATTCAAACTCCTCTGACTACGACTCAGATGAAGAACATGCTAACATGGCACTGACTGCTCATGTTGGAGCATCAAGTGAAGTATTCCCTCCAAAAGATGAAGATGATTCAGAAAAAGAAGAAATATTATGCAAAGAGGTATTCCCTGATCTTACTCATTCTAAATTAACATATTCCTTAGTTGAAACTCTGGGAAAACATGAGTCACTCAAGATTTAGTTCGAGGATCTCTAAAAAACCCATGAATTTTTATCTGTTGAAAACAGTAAGCTTGAGGAAGAGTTTTTTGTTTTAAAAGAAGATTTTTTTTAAAATGAAAACTAAACCCTCAAAGGCTAGAGAACTCTTCCAGAAGCCTCTAAGAGTATTGATGGTGTCAATAAGAAACATGACAAATATTTCCATAAACTGCTAGCTAAAGACATGGGGAGAAATGTGGCAGCCTCTACGATTTATGGTATAAGCAGGAATGGAGTTAATGGTATTAGTTATGATTCTCATGAAAAATATAAATCTAATAAGAAAAACATACCAACCACCTTACACTCTCATTTTGTGTCTGTTAGTTTTAATGCCAAAGAAATATGGAAAAGATGAAGAGAAATCTGATTCTGAATCCAATGGAAATAAACTGACTAAACCAAATTGTTTTATCTCTTGCAAATATGATTATTCCTCTTCTAAAGCCAAAGTTGTTCACAACACTGGTAGAACTAACAAAAAGAGACCCAATAAATTATGGGTACCAAAAGATAAGATGATTTATGCTGCAGATATTCTTAGCAGTGGAATTGATACACCTGTCCTGGGTCCTGGACTCTGGATACTTGCAACACTTAATGGGAAAAAGGCATATGTTCCAAGGCCTGGGACTTAAGCCTAGAAATGTCATAGGTTTCAAAGATGATCTAATAAGGAAAGATTATAGACTTCGAAAGAGTAGATTCTTTGGCATGGATATAGCTTGAAAATTCAAGAATCTCAAGTAAAAAAGTAAGAAGATGCATAAATCATAAATGATCAAGCTCCTCTAGAAAAGGCTCAAACAAGTCCATCACATTCTTAAGAAAATCTTATGGCATGTCTACAACAAGGTAAGTGTTTAAATGCTTATTTTTACCTTTCTTTGAAATTTATGTCTGTTTAATCTAGTAATGCTCTCTCACATTAATAAATGCTTAAGGAAGAAAAATGTATTGCTTTTATCCTCTAGAATATAAATTATTTATATTAATTAAATGTGTTGTTAAAAATTGAAAATACTTCTGCTTTAATTTAAGACAACTCTCCTCTTTACAGTCGTGCTTAACAATTGGTGCAACATATTAAGGAGTAAGTAGATCTTGAGAATAAGTAAAAAAATCTTTTTTAATTTACCCCGTGTCAGATTTTTGGTCGTTTCAAATCTTTTGTCTTTACTTCAAAGGGAATTTTTAATGTTACCCTCTACCATTGTCTTTCCCCTTTTCATAATCCTCTCAACCCTAATCTTCTAAAACCCTAAAATTCTGTCAGTTTGCACCCTATCTTCCTCATCAATGGCACCTCAGCGAGTAACCGCTAATCTGGGTCCATCGCCATCTGAGCAACATCCCAATGTATTCCTTTTTTACCCCTATAGATAAGTTGATAGTTATTGCAGAAGCTATGGTGAATTTCAAAAATCTTGTTATGAACAATTATGATCTACAGGATGTCGTTAGTTTTTAGAATTGGGCAAACTACTTTAATCGTCTTTACGGGCTAGTTTATACTGATTTAGTTAAAGACTTTTGGATACATGCATATATCTTGGTAAGTGGACACGTTTATTGAAGCTTCCATGGGAAGAAGATCTCCATTACAGAATAAGACATAGTCATGCTCTACAGTCTTGATAGAACGGGATTTACTCCAACTAACATGTCAACAGAAGACTACAACAAATCATTTATAGATGAAGTTATTTATCAAAAAGGGGCTGAGGAACCAAAGGAAAAATATATGATTCCCAAACTAAGGGTTTGGTTTAGAATCTTTATGGGAAGTTTTACTCACCGTTGTCCAACAAACTCTCCAGATCATGTCAATTCTTCTCTGAAATATCTTCTGCATGCCATCCAAACCGCCAAGAAGATTAACCTTCTAGTAATTCTCTTCAATCATCTGAAAACCACTATTACTAATTCAAGGGATGGAGGATCCAAAAATAAGATAAAAATTCCTTTCAGAAGACTTATTTCGGACATTCTTGTTGAAAGTCATCTTTTTGAGTCTCTGAACATTTCAAATCCTAATGTGATCACCGGAGCCTCCATAAATGGAATTACCTTAAGATATCTCGGTCTAAAAAAGGGATAAGAAATACTGGATCCTGAGGAATCTAGTTCGTCATATTTAGAGAGAAGAATTTCAGTAATAGGATTCACAAACTTTCTGCTCGATCGATCATCTGTAATCAACAATAAACCCCTTATTGCTTCCATTCTAAAGAGAAAGAGAAAAGTGGCTGGAGAATCTGAGGTTAAGGAAGACTCTGTAGCCCCTAAGAAAACAAGAACAACCAGAAAACGAGTTTTGGTTCTTGAAAGCTCACGTAGCTCAGAATCCTCTAAGGTTACTAAGGCTATAAAAGGAACCACGACTCCCTCCAAAGCTAAAGCTTCTAAAATAGAATTAAATGAATATCCATTAGCCTCCAACCAAGAAATCTCTAAAACCTCATACACAACTATCTCTATTCCTATTGAGCCTCTGAAAAATCCAAACTCTTTTGAACCTCTGTCTCTACACTACTCTTTAATTTCCCCTAAAAGTATTAACATTAACTCTCCTCCATCTAACCACCTCTCCTAGTATGAAGAAGGCATTGTTTATAATCAAGATGTATCCCCACCCGAAGAATGAAATTTATAGGAAATTGTTGTGCCTGACAAGGATTTGTGCCCATATGCGATGAAACCCTTGATATACTTTACCAAAACTGACATTCAGCACATTCCTCTGAATGAGTTATTATATCATTTTGAGATACATGTTAGGAATGCTCTGAAACTTGTATAAATTAGAACCCTAACTAGCATAAATCCATAAGAGGTAGAAGAGTATTGGAATTCATTCAGGTATTGGATAGAAACAAACTCCAGAATCATGGAATCATATGGTCCTGTTGAAGCTGCCAAGAAGCACAAATCCTGGGAAGAAGCCACCGTAGAAGTTCCTCGATTACCAGCTCCAAAACCAGAAGTTGTGCTTGCCTTAAAAGCCATTTCATCATGGAGTATTTCTGATACTGCATTAGCAATACTTGACCCCTCTTGATCTAAAATGAAGCCTGCTATGAATGTTGAAAAGGAAATCAATGGGTTGAAGGAAATCAATGAGGAAAGCAACGCTGCTTAAGCAACCTCCTTCAATCAGATGGCTGAGATGTTAAAACAGTTTATGATGAAGTTCAACAAGGAATCTTAGGAGTAGAACTTTTGTCTTAGAACTTAAGATTTATTTTCTTTTATTTCTAAAAAAATTTTACCTTTTAAACATGTTGGTTATCAATCAAAGTTTATTTTTCTGTCTCTCTATCACCTTTTTGATTTTTTGACAAAGGGGGAGAAATTAAAATGATTTTCATAATGTTTATTCTCAAAATATTGAACTCAAACATATTAAATGTTGTTCCTACTAACTGTTTGTTTGATGTTTTCTATCAGGGAACTTTGAACAAGTTCACAAAGTATTCTAAGACAGGTTGAAGATGAAGATCCTGAGGCTAAGGTTGAAAACCTTATAGAGAGGTTGAAGATGAAGATCCTGATGCTAAGGTTGAAAACCTTATGGATGAAATCAACTCTGATTTTATACAGAAGATGTTGTACACTTTGTAAATATATGAATATTCAAATAGATGTACCAAACACAATTTAGAAGTTATAAACTTATTAAAAGTAAGGTGATATTGCTTGATGTCATAGTATTAAGAAGTTGTTAACTTTCTGAAAGCATGAAATTTAAACTTAAAGCTCAAAAGTTCTGCTCTCCTGAAAGGAACACAGGTCAACATTCTGATGCATACTCTCATACAAAGATGCCACTCAGAATCTATGCTCTGATACATGTGCTTCTGCAACTTACACTCTATTCAGAAGTTGTGAACTGTCTGATATCTGATACAATGGAATATATCAAATCAAACATTGATGCTTGAGAATTATAGTGTATTGGTTATGATATTAGAATCATGGAACAAAAGCATTGATACAAGATGCATGGAATTATTTAATCAGACTCAACTCAAGTTTTGACTCTTCATCAAGTGCTGATAGAAATCAGGTTTTGAGATGAAGACCAGGTGTTCTAGTCAGCCTTTGATGAGTTTCTGTAGGGAAGTTCTACTTCTTTATTCTATGTTATGAATGCTCAAAATTTATTTTGTGAGTCTTGGGCTCGGGGGGAGACTCTGAACAAGCTTAAATGAAATTTGGGGTTTAACAGATTTAGGGGTAGTTGTGAGCAAAACTCTGAATTTGTCGGTTACGGCAATTTCCATGTATAAATTGTTCTATCATAATACATGGTTTTATCATCATCAAAAAGGGGGAGATTGTAAGAACAAGAAGTGTTTCTACATTTGGCTTTGGGATTTTGATGATAACTTTACATGTTATCTTAGAGAACAATTATATACACTAATGATTTCGTCTATTGTGTAACGACTGCTATAATGTTATGACTCTGGTACAAGGTGTGTGACATCATCAGGTTCTAAACATACACTACTAGAAGAAAACATGTGATTACGTGTTTAGTTGAAGTCAAGGTTCTGAACTTATATTTTGCAACGTGTCTAAGGAACGTTAGTACAAGAGGTTATGATCGTGAATTTATGGTTAAGTTTGGAGGCCTTCTAAAGCTTTACTTTTGTGTTACAAAGTTCTAAATATTATGAAGACGAGGTTCTGCTGAACAATTTCTGATGATCTGAAGAAAAGCAAGTTCTTA
Source organism: Vicia faba (assembly GCA_948472305.1). NCBI lineage: Eukaryota > Viridiplantae > Streptophyta > Magnoliopsida > Fabales > Fabaceae > Vicia > Vicia faba. Next base: position 1,409,838,412 of record OX451739.1, read on the forward strand.
CAATCAAGCGCTGAAGACTCTAAAGAAAAGGTTTTGTGTGACAAGTTCTAAAGACTCCAAGACTTAGGTTCTAAGACTTAAAAAAGATTCTTATACAACAAGCTTCAACGTTCAACATTAAAATATCCGAAGCCACTGAAGATAAGAAGAAAAGTTTGAAATGGTTAATGTGTGATACTGTACAAAAGGTACATAAAGTGTCTGTGATTTCTACAATTATAGAGTGGCGCAAACACAATCCTTTTATACTTGACTGTGACTACTCTTATTATAACTGTTGAGAACCAACAACTAGATTTCTAATTTACCTTTCTACCCTTTCAACGGATCTCTTTTACAAGATATAAAAGGAAGACTTGGAAGCTGAAGAAAAGTAAAAAACAACACTACAACGACAAATCTATCGGTTCAAATCAAGCTCAACAAAAATACACCAAAGCATTGTGCAAACTTTATAGAGAAATCATTTGTGTATAGTTTTATAAATAAGCAAGGAGATGTTGCTCGTAACTTGCAGTAGAACACTTAGGTGTTTTTCATTGTACTGAAAAGTTTATGTAATCTACTTACAAGAAGAAAATTTGTAATACACTGAAAATACTCTACAGTTGTTGAATGATACCTTGAGAGATTGAGTAAAGGTCTAATCTCAAGAAGACTCCTGCCACGGATTGAGTGGATTTACAATAAGGATCAATGGACTTATTGGGGGTGCCAATAAGGTTGATCAAACTTATTGTGGGTTGTTTTGTAATCAGTTTGGTTATAGTGGATTAAGTCCTTGTTGAAGGAGAAATCATCCTTTAGGGGGTGGATTGGAGTGGCTTAGTTAACCGCGAACCAGGATAAAAATGATTGTGTTTGTGATCGGTGGATCTGGAACTGACTGTTTAACGCTGGTTCGCGAAATGTCGCGGAAGCAAGAGTCGCCACCGTCTTTTATTTTCTCCAAATGGAAAGGACAAAAGCACAGAAAAATTCCTTATAGAGATTGCTCTCGGTTCGGGAGGTAGGTTATAGAAAGGGAAGGTGTTAGCACCCTTTCTATCCATGGTTATCCATGGGCTCTTAGATACTTGCTCATTTGTGTTTTCAAAATGTTTTGTTTGCTTTTCAACTGTGGGTTTTTTAAAAAAGTTTCTTTGAAAATTTCAGTTCGACTCGTACGTCAGAGTGTTTGAAAAGTTTGCTTTGAAAGCTTTTGAAAAGTGTTGGTGTGAAAAGTCTTTTTTGTTTGTTTTGAGATTAGAGCAAGTATCCTTGAGAACCTACCTACCCTAAGGAATTCGTCTGTGTAAATGTCCTTAAAGTAGTGCCATCCCACCATTGAGAGGTAGGTAGCACCACCATTGGAGGTGTTCGGGTCAATTCGAGTTTTAGGGACATGGTGATCACCGGAGCAATGGGAAGACACCTTAGAAGCTACCCTCATGCCAGGTTCCCGGATCATGAGGACTTACTAAGACGTCCTCTACTCGACGATCACCTTTCGAAAAGCGACAGTGAGGCGTACCCTAGGGGTGGTGTGTGCGATTCGTGTGTTGTTTTCATTTGCATTTGTCTTTTGTCAAGTTCATTTGTGATCTACGCTTGATTTTAGTTAAGACATTCATTCTTGCATGCTTTTTAACAGTTATAAAGTTTGCGGGAAAATAAATCTAAGGCTATTACAAAGGGCGCGGGTCCACATCGCCAAATTAAACCAGGACCCGATTTGACATAAAATAAAGAAATAAAATGCGGGAAATATAAAATGTCCGAGTTACATGGCTTGAGCAATTACATAATATTTGAAAGAAAATAAATGTGTGAAAGAAATAAAAATAGAACGTTCGAGGGCGTTGGACCCTTTAAAGAAATTAAATGAAATTAAAAAGCTAATTAATTATTTAATAAAAGGAAAGAAATGTTTTTTAGTTTTTTTGTATTTATGAAATAAAGAAAATTAAAATTAAAAGAAACTCTAATTCTAAGTTTTTTTAATTATTAATGAAAATGTTAAAGTTTAACCTAATTTACTAAATATTTAATGTACATGTTTATTTACAAAAATATTTAATAATTAATAACAATAATAATAAGAAAAAATTATTTATTAAAAAGATGATGAAAAGTTAAAAACCCTAATTTCTACATATTTTAATTTGTTAAGAAAAAGACTTAAGTTTTAAAACCTAATTTAACTAAATTAATTATTTAACATTTATTTACAAAAATATTTAATAGTAAAATTAATATTAATAAAATAAACATTTTTTTGATTTTTCTGTATTTTATATTTATTATGAAAATTATTTTATGGAATTAAAAGAAAACAATTAAAAAAACAATTAAAAGAATAAAAAGGAAAAACAAATAAAAATTAAAAATTGAGCAAACCATAGGGGGTGTCTGGCCCAAGGGGAGGTTTTTTGAAGTATTGATCCTGAGTACCGTGGTCTGCATTCTTTGGCCATTGGATTGAGTTTCATGCATAAGTTGTTCTACTTTGGCCATTTGGCTTTTGGCTTTTGGCTTTTGGTCATTTGTGTTCTGGCTTCAACGTTCCTTTAATGTCTGGCTTAATGTCTGCCTCGCCATGTATTGGTGTCATGCATAAGTTTTTCTAGTCTGGCCATTTGGCTTTTGGCTTTTGGCCATTTGGCTTTTGGCCTCAACGTTCCTTAATGAACCTGCCTGGGATCCTGTCTAAATCTGCAGTGTTGAATCTCACAAACACATCAAATAAAATCATAAAATGCAAATAAAACCAATATATGAAGAAATTTAATGTTTAGGCACAATATGGCATGTATGAATGATTATACCCTTTTGATCATGGAGATCAAATCAACCTTACCCTTACTGGAAAAGTAATGACATGAATGCTTTTATGCCCTTTGGATCATGGAGATCAAGCCAGCCTTACCCTTACTGAAGAAGTAATAAGATGTTGGTTTGTAACTGAGATGGCTTTGTTTGTAGTGAGAGAGGGATTTGTAATAAGGATTTCAAGGTTTTAGGGTTCTTGAAAGAGTTTGATATTCCAACAGTGTTGTGGCAAGGTTTTTTCTCTCTTTTTTTCTTCCCTCTTTTTTCTCCTCTCTGGTTTGTGTGAAAAGAAAGTGATTATATAATGGAAATTAGGGTAAAGCAAATAGGCTTTGAATGTGCAATTGGGCCTCCAATATTCACTCGAATTCGTCACTTTCCAGGCTAAATCGCAGGGACTTAAGTGCATTTTTTGAAGTTGAAATGTGAAGACAAAATGTAGCCGGCATCGAGAACTAACTCCTGTCCGAAAATCGACTCAATCGGATAAACGGTGAATTAGTTATGAATTTTTGAAGTTTCAGCTCAGACAAACTTATTTTGGGCTCCAGTGTCGACTCTGACACGTTCTTCAATAAAAAACTGGTACTGATCGGCGCATAATTTGGTCTCGACTTTTGAAGCAAAGTTGTAGATCTATGAGTCAGGGACCTTGTGTAAAAATATGAGCCCAATCCGATAAAAATTGACCGAGTTATGAATTTTCGAAGTTTCGGCCCAGATGAAATAATATTCAGCATTCAGGATTTTCAGCGTGTCGCGCACTCTGAGCAAAAAACGAAGGCCTTTTGAATACCGTTTGAACTCAATACCTTCTGTGAAAATGTAGCCAACTCAATTTGTGAAATTTTGGCGCCAGAACCAGCTCGATACGATGAAAATCGACCAAGTTATGATTTTTTGAACATGACACAAATAAACTTTTGTCACAAATTTTCTGCACGAAAATACTTGATAAATCTACATTTTTGAAGACCTTCTGGTCGAAATTGGCTTCCAGCCGTGAGAGATGAAAACGTAGCTAATGTCAAGACGGAATTTTGGCCACTGGAACGGGTTCAAAACGAGTCACGATCTTCAAGTTATGAATTTTTTAGCGCGTAAAAACTGCACTTTCAGCACACTTTTTCACTATATTTCTTCAAGAAAACTCACACATTCGGATACCTTCTTTAAAGAATTGACTCTTGAGCCGAACCTGAATTTGAGAATACGTTATCAGAGATATCTTGGCGAAAGAATACCTGAATATGACGCGCCAGGTTGGACTTGTGAATTTTTCTTGAAATGTTTTTTTGAGAAATATGGGAGGGCAAATTTTGGGGTACAACAGTTGCCCCTGTTCAATCTTCTTAGACCTGAGGATGCAGATTGGCTGACGTGCCTTTCGTAATCCGAAGGTGGAAGATGATTGAACACTAAAGTGCCCAGAAATTTGCGCTCACATAGTAGCAGTATGATGATGGAATGGGCTTATAGATGCCATTTAGAGGTTGCTGGATAGGATGATGGGCTTATAGATGCCATCTGGATGTTGATCGCGTAAGAGATTCCTTAGCGAGAACCTGCATACCTGCAAAAGAAAAATGAGTACCTGACACATCGCAGGAGTTGATTTCAGATGCTTGGTATAGATGTGTCCTGACTGGTTACAGGAGCTGAGTCTGGAGCTTTACAAGATGATGAATGAACCAGGTATGGTTACTGCCTTAGCATGAATGGTAAGAGAACCTTGGGTGATTTTAACTTCAACAACGCTCGTTGAGAAAATCTTGGTGGGAAATACCATCTTCGCAGGATCGGGACGAGAACCATAGGCCATTATAATCTGAAAGGGAATCACCTCACTCGCCGTCGGAGAGGGAATCATAAGAAAAGGAATTGTCACCTCACTCACCGTCGGAGAGGGAACCTTAGGAGAATATCACCTCACTCACCGTCGGAGAGGGAAACATCTTAAAAGGAATTACCACCTCACGCACTGTCGGAGAGGGGACCATGGGAGACTATAACCTCACTCACCATCGGAGAGGGAAACATCTGAAAAGGACTTACCACCTCACTCACCGTCGGAGAGGGAACCATAGGAGATTATCACCTCACACTCACCGTCGGAGAGGGAAACATCTGAAAAGGACTTACCACCTCACTCACCGTTGGAGAGGGAACCATAGGAGACTATCACCTCACTCACCGTCGGAGAGGGAAACATCTAAAAAGGACTTACCACCTCACTCGCCGTCGGAGAGGGAACCATAGGAGACTATCACCTCACTCACCGTCGGAGAGGGAAACATCTGAAAAGGACTGATCGCCTCACTCACCGTCGGAGAGGGAACCATCTGGGATAACTTCTACTGAGTCTTTATCAGAAAAATCTGTTGGGAGTCGATTTAGCTGGACTGGAGAAGGCCTTGGACGGGATAACAACAGAGAATCTTAAGGTCGATTAACTGAACCGGTCTAGGTCTTGAAATGTCTTCAACTGGAATAAGTATCAGAATGTTGCCCTATCTGGTTTACATCTGGACTATATCTGGAAGGAGATCTGGAAGCAGCATCAGAACGTCACCATATCTGGGTCATATCTGAAACTATATCTAGAAGCAGCATCAGAACGTCACCATCTCTGGGTCAAATCTGAAACTATATCCGAAGGATACCTGGAAGCAGCATCAAAACGTCACCATCTCTGGGTCATATCTGAAACTATATCTGGAAGCAGTATCAGAACGTCACCATGTCTGGATCATATCTGAAACTATATCTGAAGGATACCTGGAAGCAGTATCAGAACGTCACCATGTCTGGATCATATCTGAAACTATATCTGAAGGATACCTGGAAGCAGTATCATAACGTCACCATGTCTGGATCATATCCGAAACTATATCTAGGAGGAAATCTGGAAGCAGTATCAGAACGTCACCATATCTGGATCATATCTGAAACTATATCGAGAAGGGATTCTGGAAGCAGCATCAGAACGTCACCATATCTGGATCATATCTGAAACTATATCTGGAAGGAAATCTGGAAGCAGTATCAGAACGTCACCATCTCTGGGTCATATCTGAAACTATATCTAGAAGGATATCTGGAAGCAGTATCAGAACGTCACCATATCTGGTTTACATCTGAAACTATATCTAGAAGGATATCTGGAAGCAGTATCAGAACGTCACCATATCTGGTTTACATCTGAAACTATATCTAGAAGGATATCTGGAAGCAGTATCAGAATGTCACCATATCTGGTTTACATCTGAAACTATATCTAGAAGGAACTCTGGAAGCAGTATCAGAACGTCGCCATATCTGGTTTACATCTGAAACTATATCTAGAAGGAAATCTGGAAGCAGTATCAGAACGTCACCATCTCTGGGTCATATCTGAAACTATATCTGGAAGGAAATCTGGAAGCAGTATCAGAACGTCACCACATTTGGTTTACATCTGAAACTATATCTAGAAGGAAATCTGGAAGCAGTATCAGAACGTCACCATCTCTGGGTCATATCTGAAACTATATCTGGAAGGAAATCTGGAAGCAGCGTCAGAACGTCACCATCTCTGGATCATATCTGAAACTATATCTAGAAGGAAATCTGGAAGCAACATCAGAACGTCACCATCTCTGGATCATATATGAAACTATATCTAGAAGGAAATCTGGAAGCAGCGTCAGAACGTCACCATCTCTGGATCATATCTGAAACTATATCTAGAAGGAAATCTGGAAGCAGCATCAGAACGTCACCATCTCTGGATCATATCTGAAACTATATCTAGAAGGAAATCTGGAAGCAGCATCAGAACGTCACCATATCTGGATCATATCTGAAACTATATCGAGAAGGGATTCTGGAAGCAGCATCAGAACGTCACCATATCTGGATCATATCTGAAACTATATCGAGAAGGAATCCTGGAAGCAGTATCAGAACGTCACCATATCTGGATCATATCTGAAACTATATCTAGAAGGAAATCTGGAAGCAGCATCAGAACGTCACCATCTCTGGATCATATCCGAAACTATATCTAGAAGGAAATCTGGAAGCAGCATCAGAACGTCACCATATCTGGATCATATCTGAAACTATATCTAGAAGGAAATCTGGAAGCAACATCAGAACGTCACCATCTCTGGATCATATATGAAACTATATCTAGAAGGAAATCTGGAAGCAGCATCAGAACGTCACCATATCTGGATCATATCTGAAACTATATCTAGAAGGAAATCTGGAAGCAGCATCAGAACGTCACCATATCTCTGGATCATATCCGAAACTATATCTAGAAGGAAATCTGGAAGCAGCATCAGAACGTCACCATCTCTGGATCATATCTGAAACTATATCTAGACAGAATTGCGATAGTAGTCATTTGTATTGATCTTTTTCCTGAAAAGGCGAGACATAATTGGATGCAAAATCATGATGCATGAACGGTATGTCTTCAAAATCAATGAGATTCGTGTAGTATGATGCATATGCATGCTATAATGATGTATGTGACGTTTTATGAATGTATGTTTGTCTAAGAAAATAAATCCTTGACGGGTGCCGGGAAGTCGTATCCTGGGCTGATGTTGAAGAATAGTTGCAAGAATTCCAATAGACGAAGATAACTCCGTTGGGGAATAGACTTTGGCGAATGGAGGATTCTGCGGGGAGAAAAAGATATTCTAGCGACCATGCTGGGAAGAAATACTCTGTGGGGAGATACTTTTGCTGAATTGTTGAGGATGACTCGCTGAGGATACCTTGCTGTATTGGAAGTATGAATGGACTTCGCTGGGGATAAGAAGATTCTGTCAACGACGCTCTTTCCGTGGCTTTTGGCTGAGGATAACCCAGTTATATCCTGTTAGGGAAATAACTCTTTGAATAAAGCCGGGAGACGCATTCGTGCTCTGCGAGGATAAGCTTCCAAAATCAACTGGGGATAAGCTTACTGCTTGGGGAGATGGATTCCAACTTTCCTGGGGAAGCTGGATTGGACTCTCCTGGGGAAGTATTGAAATGTATTGGTTATGTTTTTCAACGGAACCTACCCTGATACCTTGGAGGATAGAACAATCAGATTGCTTAGACCACTCTTTATTGCCCATGTTTCTATGGGGGAGGCACTTGTGGGGTGCTGATAGTTGTTGATGGACAAACCTTCTTCTGGTAGACAGATGGCAGGACATAGTCGTACGCTTTAATCCCTAACTTTTGCCTGGACCGCCCTTTCGGGTTTTCAGTCCACCGGGATACCCATTTTTGCTCAAGCCGCCTTTTCAGGTTTTCGACTTGCCGGGTGTACAGATTTTTTCATTTCATCCCTTCATTTTGCCCGAACCCTTTTGGTTCGCCGGGAAGCCCTTATTTTTGCCTAGGTGCGTCAACCTAGCGGGTCTTTGATTTTGCGTAGTATTTTTCGACTATGTCCACGCTCTTAGAATGCAGGTAGATGCCCCTGGCTGCTTGTGTTGCCATATTACCAGAAGGTGTCTGATCGTGCAAGATTCGTTGCTGGAGTGCCCCAAGTGACTCAGGCAGAGATTTGCCCCAGGCTTTTTGGCCTTTTGAGGGATTCTCCGAATCTTGACTGGATTGCCCCAGATGATGGACCATGATCATGTCTGCCCCTTGATTGGAGATACTCTTGTTCATTAGATTTTCATCATGCGAATTTCTATGCTGTTCAAACAAAAAGTCATATGCAGACATAATTATGTTAAAAATGCAAAGCTTATGTCTGTCTTGAAGATTTTGAAAATGCATTTTTTCTTTCATAAAACAAGTGATTGTTTGTAAAACGTGATGCCAACTCTGTATTTACCGTAAGCCTTAAGGAGTCAGGATACCTTTCGTAACAGTATGCTTTCGAACTAACCCATGCTTCAGCTAGGACTTTTGAGGGTTATAACGTGGCCTGGTTCACGGTTTAAGAAACAAAGGATAAAGGCTCAAATTTTATTTGTACCCACCCGCTCTTCGTGATGTTCTCCGAACCTAAACTCAGTTGATCATGCGTTAGACCTTGCTTGAGTCTTTGCTTTGATGTTCCAGTAACGGTTCAGATGTTGATAGCTTATTTTGAATAGGCAGTCCTTCTTTGTTTTTGTTGAGGGTTTGTGAGACCTCTTTTTTTTTTATTTCGTTATCCCTATTTTTGCCTGAACTGTTTCCTTTTTGGAATTACAGTCAGCGGGATACCCCAGTTTCATAAGTCTCTTTTCATAGGTTTAGACTTTTTGGGCTTTTCATTTATGAATTTTGATGAGGACTGCCTGTCCTTTTAATTGTTCTGAACCATCACTGTCTTTGTTCGTTTTGTAAAGATGCACTTGGATCAACTGAAAGAACTACCCTGCCCCAGGTTATGATTAAGGGTTTTGATTTTTCGAAAATAAAAACTCCTACTTCTTTGGCTCTGATGGGTTGACGAGGGATTATCATCCTTATAACTCCAGTGTTTAGGGGTTGAAACAATGCCTGTACCTCATCAGCGGGGTTTGTTCAAAAGCATATTGTAATGATCGCGGTATCGTTTTCGTCATCCTCCCTCAAGAGGCTTAGAATTAACGAGAGTTGACATCAGAAAAAATATGAAACAATTTGCATATAGTAAATGCGAATATATTGATTCAAAATAGACATAAGCGATGCATTAATGGAACAACAATGTTTTAACATGAATAAATGTTTAAACGGTCAAAAGAAAAACACAACTTGAACATTCAAATGAACAAAAGTTTCCTAGTCTCGGAGCTTGTCACTTCAACTGATGAGCCTTGGAGGAATGATAGAAAAATTCAGCCTGTCCATCTTGTGTGAACTCCAATGCTCCTTCATCAATCAGGTCCTGGATTTTGTTCCTCAGATCCCAACATTCATTGGTATCATGTCCTGGGCTAGCAGAGTGGTAGGCACACCTCTTATTGGGATCATAGGCAGGAGATGCTGTGTTGGGGTTCCGGGGATGAGCCTTTAATGTGATCAGATTCAACCTCAATAGGCGTTGCAAAGCTTGAAACAGCGACATGTTGAGCTGGGTGAATTGCCTCCTGGGTTTGTCTGGATGAACTTGGCGAGGTTGGCGCCGAATTTGTGGCACTGGGGTCATTTGAGGAGCTTTCCCCTTATCCTCTTGTCTCGAGGATGATTGGATGATGAATGGCTTTTTACCCTTAGATGTTTGCCCCAGTAGGTTACCCTGAAGCAGTTGGTTGAAGAGAAACCAGAGCTCCTCTTGTCTTTGAACTAGGCCTTGAATGACATTCCTCTGCCCCAGCATCTGGGCTTTCATAGCATCCATCTCAGCTTGTAGGTGTTCCAACTTTCCATCCTCAGCATTGCCCCTGACGAAGGTCTCCGTGAGAAGTATCCTTAGCTCCTCTTGCCCCTTAGATAGATTCAGGAGGATTTCCCCGAACCGAGTCTCTTGAGTAAGAAAGTCCTGGTTGTCTTGTGGGCAAGCCATGGCTGAAATAAACAGCGAGAAGGGTAAGTGACCTGCAAAGAACGGGTACCTGTAATGCAATGATATGTATGATATGCATGCAATGATTTCAAGGACCTCACGGGGTAGACAAAAAAAATTTGTTAGAATTTGAAAACCGGTAACTTGATTGAAGGTACTCCATACTTGTTGAGAGTCCTTCTTCAAGTGTCAAAGGCTCACCATATCCAGTGGGTCATAGCCCCTGACACCCTTGGCTAGAGGAAAATAAATCCCCTTTGCCCCTGGCAGGGTAATTGGTTTATCATGACCTGCATCACAAGCCCTTGAGATCCTTGAAATGGGTTAGGATGTATGCAATGGTATGATGTCATGATGCATGGGGTAATGTAGGTAACCCTGTTATGAGTCCTAATTAAGGACTGCGAACCAAAACCTGCAAGAAACTCGGTAAAACCTGTCATGAGTCCTAATTAAGGACTAAAACAAAAACCTGCAAGAAACTTAGTAAGCTTGTTATGAGTCCCAGTTAAAGACTATAAACAAAACCTGCAAGAAAACTCAATTGTCAGATAACAAGCATGCAAGTAGTCAAGCACGAAGGCACGCAAGTCACACAAGAGAAACCCTTAGAGGTTAGGCCAGCATGGGGTCTGGGTAGTACCCTCTTGAAGTTGGTGGGCTCAACCTGTCCTATTAGAAGTAACCGGGTTCTAAGGGTCCCAATATCACGGGATTGCTTTCATTGTTCATCGTTTCGATTTAGCCACTGAACTGGCGACCGAAATATTCCAAGAAAGCAACCCTCAATTGAGTGTAGTATCGAGTATCAACCAACCTCGGACTGCACTAAAGTCAGTTATCTCACTACCCTAAAGAGGCCAAGATGGTTCAATTAAGGTTCCTAAGGTCTGTTGATGCTTCATGACACCACGCGGAGGCCCCGTACTCTCCTTGACTGAACTCAAGGGTTACCGGTACACACCAAAGTGCCACATCAACGTAGCAGACTGTTTCAACCATGTCGGTATACCCCGCACAGTTCCCTCACAGCCTTGTTGCTACTTTCTAAGAAGGTATCCCCAGATCCGGGTTAGGATCTATAGAACTCCCAAGACAGTCCCACAATTTAAAGCAAACAAGGAAAGCAATTGAAAACACAGTTATGAACTAACCCTAAGGTACACCTCACTTTATAAAGGCTCCCCAGCAGAGTCGCCAGTTCTGTGATCGTTGGATCTGGAACTGACTGTTTAACGCTGGTTCGCGAAATGTCGCGGAAGCAAGAGTCGCCATCGTCTTTTATTTTCTCCAAATGGAAAGGACAAAAGCACAGAAAAATTCCTTATAGAGATTGCTCTCGGTTCGGGAGGTAGGTTATAGAAAGGGAAGGTGTTAGCACCCTTTCTATCCATGGTTATCCATGGGCTCTTAGATACTTGCTCATTTGTGTTTTCAAAATGTTTTGTTTGCTTTTCAACTGTGGGTTTTTTATAAAAGTTTCTTTGAAAATTTCAGTTCGACTCGTACGTCAGAGTGTTTGAAAAGTTTGCTTTGAAAGCTTTTGAAAAGTGTTGGTGTGAAAAGTCTTTTTTGTTTGTTTTGAGATTAGAGCAAGTATCCTTGAGAACCTACCTACCCTAAGGAATTCGTCTGTGTAAATGTCCTTAAAGTAGTGCCATCCCACCATTGAGAGGTAGGTAGCACCACCATTGGAGGTGTTCGGGTCAATTCGAGTTTTAGGGACATGGTGATCACCGGAGCAATGGGAAGACACCTTAGAAGCTACCCTCATGCCAGGTTCCCGGATCATGAGGACTTACTAAGACGTCCTCTACTCGACGATCACCTTTCGAAAAGCGACAGTGAGGCGTACCCTAGGGGTGGTGTGTGCGATTCGTGTGTTGTTTTCATTTGCATTTGTCTTTTGTCAAGTTCATTTGTGATCTACGCTTGATTTTAGTTAAGACATTCATTCTTGCATGCTTTTTAACAGTTATAAAGTTTGCGGGAAAATAAATCTAAGGCTATTACAAAGGGCGCGGGTCCACATCGCCAAATTAAACCAGGACCCGATTTGACATAAAATAAAGAAATAAAATGCGGGAAATATAAAATGTCCGAGTTACATGGCTTGAGCAATTACATAATATTTGAAAGAAAATAAATGTGTGAAAGAAATAAAAATAGAACGTTCGAGGGCGTTGGACCCTTTAAAGAAATTAAATGAAATTAAAAAGCTAATTAATTATTTAATAAAAGGAAAGAAATGTTTTTTAGTTTTTTTGTATTTATGAAATAAAGAAAATTAAAATTAAAAGAAACTCTAATTCTAAGTTTTTTTAATTATTAATGAAAATGTTAAAGTTTAACCTAATTTACTAAATATTTAATGTACATGTTTATTTACAAAAATATTTAATAATTAATAACAATAATAATAAGAAAAAATTATTTATTAAAAAGATGATGAAAAGTTAAAAACCCTAATTTCTACATATTTTAATTTGTTAAGAAAAAGACTTAAGTTTTAAAACCTAATTTAACTAAATTAATTATTTAACATTTATTTACAAAAATATTTAATAGTAAAATTAATATTAATAAAATAAACATTTTTTTGATTTTTCTGTATTTTATATTTATTATGAAAATTATTTTATGGAATTAAAAGAAAACAATTAAAAAAACAATTAAAAGAATAAAAAGGAAAAACAAATAAAAATTAAAAATTGAGCAAACCATAGGGGGTGTCTGGCCCAAGGGGAGGTTTTTTGAAGTATTGATCCTGAGTACCGTGGTCTGCATTCTTTGGCCATTGGATTGAGTTTCATGCATAAGTTGTTCTACTTTGGCCATTTGGCTTTTGGCTTTTGGCTTTTGGCCATTTGTGTTCTGGCTTCAACGTTCCTTTAATGTCTGGCTTAATGTCTGCCTCGCCATGTATTGGTGTCATGCATAAGTTTTTCTAGTCTGGCCATTTGGCTTTTGGCTTTTGGCCATTTGGCTTTTGGCCTCAACGTTCCTTAATGAACCTGCCTGGGATCCTGTCTAAATCTGCAGTGTTGAATCTCACAAACACATCAAATAAGGCACAATATGGCATGTATGAATGATTATACCCTTTTGATCATGGAGATCAAATCAACCTTACCCTTACTGGAAAAGTAATGACATGAATGCTTTTATGCCCTTTGGATCATGGAGATCAAGCCAGCCTTACCCTTACTGAAGAAGTAATAAGATGTTGGTTTGTAACTGAGATGGCTTTGTTTGTAGTGAGAGAGGGATTTGTAATAAGGATTTCAAGGTTTTAGGGTTCTTGAAAGAGTTTGATATTCCAACAGTGTTGTGGCAAGGTTTTTTCTCTCTTTTTTTCTTCCCTCTTTTTTCTCCTCTCTGGTTTGTGTGAAAAGAAAGTGATTATATAATGGAAATTAGGGTAAAGCAAATAGGCTTTGAATGTGCAATTGGGCCTCCAATATTCACTCAAATTCGTCACTTTCCAGGCTAAATCGCAGGGACTTAAGTGCATTTTTTGAAGTTGAAATATGAAGACAAAATGTAGCCGGCATCGAGAACTAACTCCTGTCCGAAAATCGACTCAATCGGATAAACGGTGAATTAGTTATGAATTTTTGAAGTTTCAGCTCAGACAAACTTATTTTGGGCTCCAGTGTCGACTCTGACACGTTCTTCAATAAAAAACTGGTACTGATCGGCGCATAATTTGGTCTCGACTTTTGAAGCAAAGTTGTAGATCTATGAGTCAGGGACCTTGTGTAAAAATATGAGCCCAATCCGATAAAAATTGACCGAGTTATGAATTTTCGAAGTTTCGGCCCAGATGAAATAATATTCAGCATTCAGGATTTTCAGCGTGTCGCGCACTCTGAGCAAAAAACGAAGGCCTTTTGAATACCGTTTGAACTCAATACCTTCTGGGAAAATGTAGCCAACTCAATTTGTGAAATTTTGGCGCCAGAACCAGCTCGATACGATGAAAATCGACCAAGTTATGATTTTTTGAACATGACACAAATAAACTTTTGTCACAAATTTTCTGCACGAAAATACTTGATAAATCTACATTTTTGAAGACCTTCTGGTCGAAATTGGCTTCCAGCCGTGAGAGATGAAAACGTAGCTAATGTCAAGACGGAATTTTGGCCACTGGAACGGGTTCAAAACGAGTCACGATCTTCAAGTTATGAATTTTTTAGCGCGTAAAAACTGCACTTTCAGCACACTTTTTCACTATATTTCTTCAAGAAAACTCACACATTCGGATACCTTCTTTAAAGAATTGACTCTTGAGCCGAACCTGAATTTGAGAATACGTTATCAGAGATATCTTGGCGAAAGAATACCTGAATATGACGCGCCAGGTTGGACTTGTGAATTTTTCTTGAAATGTTTTTTTGAGAAATATGGGAGGGCAAATTTTGGGGTACAACAGTTGCCCCTGTTCAATCTTCTTAGACCTGATGATGCAGATTGGCTGACGTGCCTTTCGTAATCCGAAGGTGGAAGATGATTGAACACTAAAGTGCCCAGAAATTTGCGCTCACATAGTAGCAGTATGATGATGGAATGGGCTTATAGATGCCATTTAGAGGTTGCTGGATAGGATGATGGGCTTATAGATGCCATCTGGATGTTGATCGCGTAAGAGATTCCTTAGCGAGAACCTGCATACCTGCAAAAGAAAAATGAGTACCTGACACGTCGCAGGAGTTGATTTCAGATGCTTGGTATAGATGTGTCCTGACTGGTTACAGGAGCTGAGTCTGGAGCTTTACAAGATGATGAATGAACCAGGTATGGTTACTGCCTTAGCATGAATGGTAAGAGAACCTTGGGTGATTTTAACTTCAACAACGCTCGTTGAGAAAATCTTGGTGGGAAATACCATCTTCGCAGGATCGGGACGAGAACCATAGGCCATTATAATCTGAAAGGGAATCACCTCACTCGCCGTCGGAGAGGGAATCATAAGAAAAGGAATTGTCACCTCACTCACCGTCGGAGAGGGAACCCTAGGAGAATATCACCTCACTCACCGTCGGAGAGGGAAACATCTTAAAAGGAATTACCACCTCACGCACTGTCGGAGAGGGGACCATGGGAGACTATAACCTCACTCACCGTCGGAGAGGGAAACATCTGAAAAGGACTTACCACCTCACTCACCGTCGGAGAGGGAACCATAGGAGATTATCACCTCACACTCACCGTCAGAGAGGGAAACATCTGAAAAGGACTTACCACCTCACTCACCGTTGGAGAGGGAACCATAGGAGACTATCACCTCACTCACCGTCGGAGAGGGAAACATCTAAAAAGGACTTACCACCTCACTCGCCGTCGGAGAGGGAACCATAGGAGACTATCACCTCACTCACCGTCGGAGAGGGAAACATCTGAAAAGGACTGATCGCCTCACTCACCGTCGGAGAGGGAACCATCTGGGATAACTTCTACTGAGTCTTTATCAGAAAAATCTGTTGGGAGTCGATTTAGCTGGACTGGAGAAGGCCTTGGACGGGATAACAACAGAGAATCTTAGGGTCGATTAACTGAACCGGTCTAGGTCTTGAAATGTCTTCAACTGGAATAAGTATCAGAACGTTGCCCTATCTGGTTTACATCTGGACTATATCTGGAAGGAGATCTGGAAGCAGCATCAGAACGTCACCATATCTGGGTCATATCTGAAACTATATCTGGAAGGAGATCTGGAAGCAGCATCAGAACGTCACCATCTCTGGGTCATATCTGAAACTATGTCCGAAGGATACCTGGAAGCAGCATCAAAACGTCACCATCTCTGGGTCATATCTGAAACTATATCTGGAAGCAGTATCAGAACGTCACCATGTCTGGATCATATCTGAAACTATATCTGAAGGATACCTGGAAGCAGTATCAGAACGTCACCATGTCTGGATCATATCTGAAACTATATCTGAAGGATACCTGGAAGCAGTATCAGAACGTCACCATGTCTGGATCATATCCGAAACTATATCTAGGAGGAAATCTGGAAGCAGTATCAGAACGTCACCATATCTGGATCATATCTGAAACTATATCGAGAAGGGATTCTGGAAGCAGCATCAGAACGTCACCATATCTGGATCATATCTGAAACTATATCTGGAAGGAAATCTGGAAGCAGTATCAGAACGTCACCATCTCTGGGTCATATCTGAAACTATATCTAGAAGGATATCTGGAAGCAGTATCAGAACGTCACCATATCTGGTTTACATCTGAAACTATATCTAGAAGGATATCTGGAAGCAGTATCAGAACGTCACCATATCTGGTTTACATCTGAAACTATATCTAGAAGGATATCTGGAAGCAGTATCAGAATGTCACCATATCTGGTTTACATCTGAAACTATATCTAGAAGGAACTCTGGAAGCAGTATCAGAACGTCGCCATATCTGGTTTACATCTGAAACTATATCTAGAAGGAAATCTGGAAGCAGTATCAGAACGTCACCATCTCTGGGTCATATCTGAAACTATATCTGGAAGGAAATCTGGAAGCAGTATCAGAACGTCACCACATCTGGTTTACATCTGAAACTATATCTAGAAGGAAATCTGGAAGCAGTATCAGAACGTCACCATCTCTGGGTCATATCTGAAACTATATCTGGAAGGAAATCTGGAAGCAGCGTCAGAACGTCACCATCTCTGGATCATATCTGAAACTATATCTAGAAGGAAATCTGGAAGCAGCATCAGAACGTCACCATCTCTGGATCATATCTGAAACTATATCTAGAAGGAAATCTGGAAGCAGCGTCAGAACGTCACCATCTCTGGATCATATCTGGAACTATATCTAGAAGGAAATCTGGAAGCAGCATCAGAACGTCACCATCTCTGGATCATATCTGAAACTATATCTAGAAGGAAATCTGGAAGCAGCATCAGAACGTCACCATATCTGGATCATATCTGAAACTATATCGAGAAGGGATTCTGGAAGCAGCATCAGAACGTCACCATATCTGGATCATATCTGAAACTATATCGAGAAGGAATCCTGGAAGCAGTATCAGAACGTCACCATATCTGGATCATATTTGAAACTATATCTAGAAGGAAATCTGGAAGCAGCATCAGAACGTCACCATCTCTGGATCATATCCGAAACTATATCTAGAAGGAAATCTGGAAGCAGCATCAGAACGTCACCATATCTGGATCATATCTGAAACTATATCTAGAAGGAAATCTGGAAGCAGCATCAGAACGTCACCATCTCTGGATCATATCCGAAACTATATCTAGAAGGAAATCTGGAAGCAGCATCAGAACGTCACCATATCTGGATCATATCTGAAACTATATCTAGAAGGAAATCTGGAAGCAGCATCAGAACGTCACCATATCTCTGGATCATATCCGAAACTATATCTAGAAGGAAATCTGGAAGCAGCGTCAGAACGTCACAATCTCTGGATCATATCTGAAACTATATCTAGACAGAATTGCGATAGTAGTCATTTGTATTGATCTTTTTCCTGAAAAGGCGAGACATAATTGGATGCAAAATCATGATGCATGAACGGTATGTCTTCAAAATCAATGAGATTCGTGTAGTATGATGCATATGCATGCTATAATGATGTATGTGACGTTTTATGAATGTATGTTTGTCTAAGAAAATAAATCCTTGACGGGTGCCGGGAAGTCGTATCCTGGGCTGATGTTGAAGAATAGTTGCAAGAATTCCAATAGACGAAGATAACTCCGTTGGGGAATAGACTTTGGCGAATGGAGGATTCTGCGGGGAGAAAAAGATATTCTAGCGACCATGCTGGGAAGAAATACTCTGTGGGGAGATGCTTTTGCTGAATTGTTGAGGATGACTCGCTGAGGATACCTTGCTGTATTGGAAGTATGAATGGACTTCGCTGGGGATAAGAAGATTCTGTCAACGACGCTCTTTCCGTGGCTTTTGGCTGAGGATAACCCAGTTATATCCTGTTAGGGAAATAACTCTTTGAATAAAGCCGGGAGACACATTCGTGCTCTGCGAGGATAAGCTTCCAAAATCAACTGGGGATAAGCTTACTGCTTGGGGAGATGGATTCCAACTTTCCTGGGGAAGCTGGATTGGACTCTCCTGGGGAAGTATTGAACTGTATTGGTTATGTTTTTCAACGGAACCTACCCTGATACCTTGGAGGATAGAACAATCAGATTGCTTAGACCACTCTTTATTGCCCCTGTTTCTATGGGGGAGGCACTTGTGGGGTGCTGATAGTTGTTGATGGACAAACCTTCTTCTGGTAGACAGATGGCAGGACATAGTCGTACGCTTTAATCCCTAACTTTTGCCTGGACCGCCCTTTCGGGTTTTCAGTCCACCGGGATACCCATTTTTGCTCAAGCCGCCTTTTCAGGTTTTCGACTTGCCGGGTGTACAGATTTTTTCATTTCATCCCTTCATTTTGCCCGAACCCTTTTGGTTCGCCGGGAAGCCCTTATTTTTGCCTAGGTGCGTCAACCTAGCGGGTCTTTGATTTTGCGTAGTATTTTTCGACTATGTCCACGCTCTTAGCATGCAGGTAGATGCCCCTGGCTGCTTGTGTTGCCATATTACCAGAAGGTGTCTGATCGTGCAAGATTCGTTGCTGGAGTGCCCCAAGTGACTCAGGCAGAGATTTGCCCCAGGCTTTTTGGCCTTTTGAGGGATTCTCCGAATCTTGACTGGATTGCCCCAGATGATGGACCATGATCATGTCTGCCCCTTGATTGGAGATACTCTTGTTCATTAGATTTTCATCATGCGAATTTCTATGCTGTTCAAACAAAAAGTCATATGCAGACATAATTATGTTAAAAATGCAAAGCTTATGTCTGTCTTGAAGATTTTGAAAATGCATTTTTTCTTTCATAAAACAAGTGATTGTTTGTAAAACGTGATGCCAACTCTGTATTTACCGTAAGCCTTAAGGAGTCAGGATACCTTTCGTAACAGTATGCTTTCGAACTAACCCATGCTTCAGCTAGGACTTTTGAGGGTTATAACGTGGCCTGGTTCACGGTTTAAGAAACAAAGGATAAAGGCTCAAATTTTATTTGTACCCACCCGCTCTTCGTGATGTTCTCCGAACCTAAACTCAGTTGATCATGCGTTAGACCTTGCTTGAGTCTTTGCTTTGATGTTCCAGTAACGGTTCAGATGTTGATAGCTTATTTTGAATAGGCAGTCCTTCTTTGTTTTTGTTGAGGGTTTGTGAGACCTCTTTTTTTTTTATTTCGTTATCCCTATTTTTGCCTGAACTGTTTCCTTTTTGGAATTACAGTCAGCGGGATACCCCAGTTTCATAAGTCTCTTTTCATAGGTTTAGACTTTTTGGGCTTTTCATTTATGAATTTTGATGAGGACTGCCTGTCCTTTTAATTGTTCTGAACCATCACTGTCTTTGTTCGTTTTGTAAAGATGCACTTGGATCAACTGAAAGAACTACCCTGCCCCAGGTTATGATTAAGGGTTTTGATTTTTCGAAAATAAAAACTCCTACTTCTTTGGCTCTGATGGGTTGACGAGGGATTATCATCCTTATAACTCCAGTGTTTAGGGGTTGAAACAATGCATGTACCTCATCAGCGGGGTTTGTTCAAAAGCATACTGTAATGATCGCGGTATCGTTTTCGTCATCCTCCCTCAAGAGGCTTAGAATTAACGAGAGTTGACATCAGAAAAAATATGAAACAATTTGCATATAGTAAATGCGAATATATTGATTCAAAATAGACATAAGCGATGCATTAATGGAACAACAATGTTTTAACATGAATAAATGTTTAAACGGTCAAAAGAAAAACACAACTTGAACATTCAAATGAACAAAAGTTTCCTAGTCTCGAAGCTTGTCACTTCAACTGATGAGCCTTGGAGGAATGATAGAAAAATTCAGCCTGTCCATCTTGTGTGAACTCCAATGCTCCTTCATCAATCAGGTCCTGGATTTTGTTCCTCAGATCCCAACATTCATTGGTATCATGTCCTGGGCTAGCAGAGTGGTAGGCACACCTCTTATTGGGATCATAGGCAGGAGATGCTGTGTTGGGGTTCCGGGGATGAGCCTTTAATGTGATCAGATTCAACCTCAATAGGCGTTGCAAAGCTTGAAACAGCGACATGTTGAGCTGGGTGAATTGCCTCCTGGGTTTGTCTGGATGAACTTGGCGAGGTTGGCGCCGAATTTGTGGCACTGGGGTCATTTGAGGAGCTTTCCCCTTATCCTCTTGTCTCGAGGATGATTGGATGATGAATGGCTTTTTACCCTTAGATGTTTGCCCCAGTAGGTTACCCTGAAGCAGTTGGTTGAAGAGAAACCAGAGCTCCTCTTGTCTTTGAACTAGGCCTTGAATGACATTCCTCTGCCCCAGCATCTGGGCTTTCATAGCATCCATCTCAGCTTGTAGGTGTTCCAACTTTCCATCCTCAGCATTGCCCCTGACGAAGGTCTCCGTGAGAAGTATCCTTAGCTCCTCTTGCCCCTTAGATAGATTCAGGAGGATTTCCCCGAACCGAGTCTCTTGAGTAAGAAAGTCCTGGTTGTCTTGTGGGCAAGCCATGGCTGAAATAAACAGCGAGAAGGGTAAGTGACCTGCAAAGAACGGGTACCTGTAATGCAATGATATGTATGATATGCATGCAATGATTTCAAGGACCTCGCGGGGTAGACAAAAAAAATTTGTTAGAATTTGAAAACCGGTAACTTGATTGAAGGTACTCCATACTTGTTGAGAGTCCTTCTTCAAGTGTCAAAGGCTCACCATATCCAGTGGGTCATAGCCCCTGACACCCTTGGCTAGAGGAAAATAAATCCCCTTTGCCCCTGGCAGGGTAATTGGTTTATCATGACCTGCATCATAAGCCCTTGAGATCCTTGAAATGGGTTAGGATGTATGCAATGGTATGATGTCATGATGCATGGGGTAATGTAGGTAACCCTGTTATGAGTCCTAATTAAGGACTGCGAACCAAAACCTGCAAGAAACTCGGTAAAACCTGTCATGAGTCCTAATTAAGGACTAAAACAAAAACCTGCAAGAAACTTAGTAAGCTTGTTATGAGTCCCAGTTAAAGACTATAAACAAAACCTGCAAGAAAACTCAATTGTCAGATAACAAGCATGCAAGTAGTCAAGCACGAAGGCACGCAAGTCACACAAGAGAAACCCTTAGAGGTTAGGCCAGCATGGGGTCTGGGTAGTACCCTCTTGAAGTTGGTGGGCTCAACCTGTCCTATTAGAAGTAACCGGGTTCTAAGGGTCCCAATATCACGGGATTGCTTTCATTGTTCATCGTTTCGATTTAGCCACTGAACTGGCGACCGAAATATTCCAGGAAAGCAACCCTCAATTGAGTGTAGTATCGAGTATCAACCAACCTCGGACTGCACTAAAGTCAGTTATCTCACTACCCTAAAGAGGCCAAGATGGTTCAATTAAGGTTCCTAAGGTCTGTTGATGCTTCATGACACCACGCGGAGGCCCCGTACTCTCCTTGACTGAACTCAAGGGTTACCGGTACACACCAAAGTGCCACATCAACGTAGCAGACTGTTTCAACCATGTCGGTATACCCCGCACAGTTCCCTCACAGCCTTGTTGCTACTTTCTAAGAAGGTATCCCCAGATCCGGGTTAGGATCTATAGAACTCCCAAGACAGTCCCACAATTTAAAGCAAACAAGGAAAGCAATTGAAAACACAGTTATGAACTAACCCTAAGGTACACCTCACTTTATAAAGGCTCCCCAGCAGAGTCGCCAGTTCTGTGATCGTTGGATCTGGAACTGACTGTTTAACGCTGGTTCGCGAAATGTCGCGGAAGCAAGAGTCGCCACCGTCTTTTATTTTCTCCAAATGGAAAGGACAAAAGCACAGAAAAATTCCTTATAGAGATTGCTCTCGGTTCGGGAGGTAGGTTATAGAAAGGGAAGGTGTTAGCACCCTTTCTATCCATGGTTATCCATGGGCTCTTAGATACTTGCTCATTTGTGTTTTCAAAATGTTTTGTTTGCTTTTCAACTGTGGGTTTTTTATAAAAGTTTCTTTGAAAATTTCAGTTCGACTCGTACGTCAGAGTGTTTGAAAAGTTTGCTTTGAAAGCTTTTGAAAAGTGTTGGTGTGAAAAGTCTTTTTTGTTTGTTTTGAGATTAGAGCAAGTATCCTTGAGAACCTACCTACCCTAAGGAATTCGTCTGTGTAAATGTCCTTAAAGTAGTGCCATCCCACCATTGAGAGGTAGGTAGCACCACCATTGGAGGTGTTCGGGTCAATTCGAGTTTTAGGGACATGGTGATCACCGGAGCAATGGGAAGACACCTTAGAAGCTACCCTCATGCCAGGTTCCCGGATCATGAGGACTTACTAAGACGTCCTCTACTCGACGATCACCTTTCGAAAAGCGACAGTGAGGCGTACCCTAGGGGTGGTGTGTGCGATTCGTGTGTTGTTTTCATTTGCATTTGTCTTTTGTCAAGTTCATTTGTGATCTACGCTTGATTTTAGTTAAGACATTCATTCTTGCATGCTTTTTAACAGTTATAAAGTTTGCGGGAAAATAAATCTAAGGCTATTACAAAGGGCGCGGGTCCACATCGCCAAATTAAACCAGGACCCGATTTGACATAAAATAAAGAAATAAAATGCGGGAAATATAAAATGTCCGAGTTACATGGCTTGAGCAATTACATAATATTTGAAAGAAAATAAATGTGTGAAAGAAATAAAAATAGAACGTTCGAGGGCGTTGGACCCTTTAAAGAAATTAAATGAAATTAAAAAGCTAATTAATTATTTAATAAAAGGAAAGAAATGTTTTTTAGTTTTTTTTGTATTTATGAAATAAAGAAAATTAAAATTAAAAGAAACTCTAATTCTAAGTTTTTTTAATTATTAATGAAAATGTTAAAGTTTAACCTAATTTACTAAATATTTAATGTACATGTTTATTTACAAAAATATTTAATAATTAATAACAATAATAATAAGAAAAAATTATTTATTAAAAAGATGATGAAAAGTTAAAAACCCTAATTTCTACATATTTTAATTTGTTAAGAAAAAGACTTAAGTTTTAAAACCTAATTTAACTAAATTAATTATTTAACATTTATTTACAAAAATATTTAATAGTAAAATTAATATTAATAAAATAAACATTTTTTTGATTTTTCTGTATTTTATATTTATTATGAAAATTATTTTATGGAATTAAAAGAAAACAATTAAAAAAACAATTAAAAGAATAAAAAGGAAAAACAAATAAAAATTAAAAATTGAGCAAACCATAGGGGGTGTCTGGCCCAAGGGGAGGTTTTTTGAAGTATTGATCCTGAGTACCGTGGTCTGCATTCTTTGGCCATTGGATTGAGTTTCATGCATAAGTTGTTCTACTTTGGCCATTTGGCTTTTGGCTTTTGGCTTTTGGCCATTTGTGTTCTGGCTTCAACGTTCCTTTAATGTCTGGCTTAATGTCTGCCTCGCCATGTATTGGTGTCATGCATAAGTTTTTCTAGTCTGGCCATTTGGCTTTTGGCTTTTGGCCATTTGGCTTTTGGCCTCAACGTTCCTTAATGAACCTGTCTGGGATCCTGTCTAAATCTGCAGTGTTAAATCTCACAAACACATCAAATAAAATCATAAAATGCAAATAAAACCAATATATGAAGAAATTTAATGTTTAGGCACAATATGGCATGTATGAATGATTATACCCTTTTGATCATGGAGATCAAATCAACCTTACCCTTACTGGAAAAGTAATGACATGAATGCTTTTATGCCCCTTGGATCATGGAGATCAAGCCAGCCTTACCCTTACTGAAGAAGTAATAAGATGTTGGTTTGTAACTGAGATTGCTTTGTTTGTAGTGAGAGAGGGATTTGTAATAAGGATTTCAAGGTTTTAGGGTTCTTGAAAGAGTTTGATATTCCAACAGTGTTGTGGCAAGGTTTTTTCTCTCTTTTTTTCTTCCCTCTTTTTTCTCCTCTCTGGTTTGTGTGAAAAGAAAGTGATTATATAATGGAAATTAGGGTAAAGCAAATAGGCTTTGAATGTGCAATTGGGCCTCCAATATTCACTCGAATTCGTCACTTTCCAGGCTAAATCGCAGGGACTTAAGTGCATTTTTTGAAGTTGAAATGTGAAGACAAAATGTAGCCGGCATCGAGAACTAACTCCTGTCCGAAAATCGACTCAATCGGATAAACGGTGAATTAGTTATGAATTTTTGAAGTTTCAGCTCAGACAAACTTATTTTAGGCTCCAGTGTCGACTCTGACACGTTCTTCAATAAAAAACTGGTACTGATCGGCGCATAATTTGGTCTCGACTTTTGAAGCAAAGTTGTAGATCTATGAGTCAGGGACCTTGTGTAAAAATATGAGCCCAATCCGATAAAAATTGACCGAGTTATGAATTTTCGAAGTTTCGGCCCAGATGAAATAATATTCAGCATTCAGGATTTTCAGCGTGTCGCGCACTCTGAGCAAAAAACGAAGGCCTTTTGAATACCGTTTGAACTCAACACCTTCTGTGAAAATGTAGCCAACTCAATTTGTGAAATTTTGGCGCCAGAACCAGCTCGATACGATGAAAATCGACCAAGTTATGATTTTTTGAACATGACACAAATAAACTTTTGTCACAAATTTTCTGCACGAAAATACTTGATAAATCTACATTTTTGAAGACCTTCTGGTCGAAATTGGCTTCCAGCCGTGAGAGATGAAAACGTAGCTAATGTCAAGACGGAATTTTGGCCACTGGAACGGGTTCAAAACAAGTCACGATCTTCAAGTTATGAATTTTTTAGCGCGTAAAAACTGCACTTTCAGCACACTTTTTCACTATATTTCTTCAAGAAAACTCACACATTCGGATACCTTCTTTAAAGAATTGACTCTTGAGCTGAACCTGAATTTGAGAATATGTTATCAGAGATATCTTGGCGAAAGAATACCTGAATATGACGCGCCAGGTTGGACTTGTGAATTTTTCTTGAAATGTTTTTTTGAGAAATATGGGAGGGCAAATTTTGGGGTACAACAGTGTTCATTTATTATTATGTTCTAAGCTAACTTGTTCTCTCACCGACAAAAAGATTTAATTTTGTGAAACTCAATTCAAACTCCCATTTCTTGTGTTTTTCACACCTTCAGTTATAGGATTATATATTGAGATACAATGGAGTATACAGTATGGAACTTGATTTTGACAGAACTTTGGATGGTCTTAGTGCCGTGATTCTAGATTTTGACCTTAGCGGTTTTACTAGAAAGGACATTGTCCCTCCTAAAGTACAACATGTTTTGGTGAGTTTCATTTTTAGTAAAAGTGTTCAAGATATGGAAGTAAAGTCTTACATGACCACAAGATAGAAAACTATTTTTAGTTATTTTCAAGCATCACATGTTCAAGATTTTCTTCTTGTTATCCCTATTGACAGTCTAGGCAAACATATATCTCAGGTAGAGTACCTTACCATCCTTATATATCGGCTTATGATTTCCTTATTTCCCTTTGATGAGTTTTTCCCTATTTGCTGCAAGGCATGTGATCAGTAGTTTTTACAAAGTTATTTACCATTAATTTCAGTTATCTTTTCTTTTTACTTTCGAGTGTTTTATTTCATTTTACCACTTTTTATGCGTTGGTTGTGTGTTTTAGTGTTTTCAGGTTCACAGGAATAAATCGGGACAAATCATTGTGCAAAAAGTGAAAAATTAAGAGTTTCAAAAAGTTTCCAGCATGCTTCAGGAGGCCTGACAAGACCACGTGTGTCACCTGACATGGGTCATGTCAGCCAATGTGCTGATTAATTAGTTTTCATTAAAAAAATCATAACTTGAGCTACGGGAATCGGATCGATGCATTCTAATATTCATTGAAAAGCTGAGAGAAAGAGATATAACTTTCATTTTGAAGTCAGAAGCTGATTCAAATTATAGAAGCCTCGAAAAGTTCATTAAAGTTGCAGACTTTAGAAATTTAGTTGTTTCAGGTCATTTTACGGGCCTAGTTTATGTTTCCGACCAAGTTTGAGTTAGTAGTGAAAACCCTTATTTGGTTTATAAGACTTTTTTACTTTTGGAGGGAAGAAGATTAGGAACGATAAATATTGGGGATTTCAAGAGATTTGGAGATGGAGACTCCTTCATGAGCGATAGCAATTGAAGATAGAAGAATCATCACCTTTTGGAATGTCTAATTTTATTATTGCTTTTCTTTTTAATACTATGAGAGACTAAAACCCCCAATGTTAGGGGGTGTCCCTGATTTGCAAATGTATTGATTTTGAATTCTTGGTATTGATACAATAGTAGCTTTTTCAATTTAATTGTTTAATGTTCTTATGTCTTTCCTATCGGACAAATAGAGATTGATTCACGGTTAACAATTAGGGTTGGACCGTCATTCTTAAGGTTTTTGAACAATTACATTATATTAGATATCATCTAGGACTATGGATACTGTGATCGGTGGATCTGGAACTGACTGTTTAACGCTGGTTCGCGAAATGTCGCGGAAGCAAGAGTCGCCACCGTCTTTTATTTTCTCCAAATGGAAAGGACAAAAGCACAGAAAAATTCCTTAAAGAGATTGCTCTCGGTTCGGGAGGTAGGTTATAGAAAGGGAAGGTGTTAGCACCCTTTCTATCCATGGTTATCCATGGGCTCTTAGATACTTGCTCATTGTGTTTCCAAAATTGTTTGTTTGCTTTTCAATGTGGGTTTAAAAAGTTTCTTTGAAAATTTCAGTTCGACTCTTGTGTCAGAGTGTTTGAAAAATTGCTTTGAAAGCTTTTGAAAAGTGTCGGTGTGAAAAGATTTTGTTTGTTCTGAAATTAGAGCAAGTATCTACGAGAACCTACCTACCCTAAGGAATTCGTCTGTGTAAATGTCCTTAAAGTAGTGCCATCCCACCATTGAGAGGTAGGTAGCACCACCGTTGGAGGTGTTCGGGTCAATTCGAGGTTCGGGACATGGTGATCACCAGAGCAATAGGAAGACACCTTAGAAGCTACCCTCATGCCAGGTTCCCGGATCATGAGGACTTACTAAGACATCCTCTACTCGACGATCACCTTTCGAAGGCAAGGCAACAGTGAGGCGTACCCTAGGGGTGGTGTGTGCGATTCGTGTGTCGTTTTCATTTGTATTTGTCTTGTCATGTTATTGGTGTTCTACGCTTGATTTTATTATGGCCATTCATTCTTGCATGCTCTTGTTACCAGTTAAAAATTGCGAGGAAAATAAATCTAAAGCTATTACAAATGGCGCGGGTCCACATCGCCAAAAATAAACCGGACCCGATTTGACAGAAAAATAAATAAAGCAAAGGAAATAAAAGTGCGAGAAGTTTAGTTACATGGCTTCGGGAGAGGTACACAATTATTCAAGCGACATAAAGTAAACACGCGAAATTAAACAATTAAGAACATGGGCGTTGGACCCTTTTGCAAAAATTAAATTAATAAGGAATTAACATTAAAAGAAAGCAAGAATTTGTTTTTGGTATTTTATGTCTTTTAAGATTTAATAAAGAAAGAATTAATTAAAACTAAAATAAAATGTTAAACCTAGTTCTAATTATTTTTTAAGTTATTAAGAAAAATATTGGAGTTTTTTAACCTAAATAAAACCCTAATTTATTTTACAAGTTTTTATGCATATTTAATTATAAAAGTAAATAAAATAATATTATGGTAAAAAAGGAATAAAAATTAATTAACCTAATTCTATATTTTTGTATTTTTTTTATTAAAAGAATTAAAATTAAAACCCTAATCTAAATTAATTTATTTACATGCACTTATTTATAAAAAAAATAATTAAAATGAAATATTCATTATGTTTTTTTACCTTTTCCTGAGTTTTTATGTATTTTTTATATTTTGTAAAAATAATTAATAATTAATTAAATCAAAACAATAAAATAAATAAAACAATAATTGAAAAAAATAAAATATGAAGGAAATTGCAAACCAGGGGGGGGGGGTGGAAGTCCCAAATTAGGAGGTATGGCCTTAGCAATTCAGGCCCATTTGTATCATGGCCTTGTTGACTTTGGTGCACGCGTGTGGGGCGGTTGACTCATCCTCATGGTGTTCATCAATTCCCAGCCTTGGATGTGAATCTCTTGGACGCGTGTACACTTGGATCTGGTGGTGTATCATGGATCATAACATAGGCGCTGCACCTGAACGTTAGAGAAAAAATATTATTGAGAAAGCATGAGACCTGGGACTCGAACCCAGGTCAGGTGTATTGTCAGCCTTGATGCATGCCAACTGAGCCAATTGCGCGTTCTGAATATATAATAACAATCAAATAATATAAAAGAAAAGCAAAATTAGTGGGAGTCAGCGCGCGAATTTTCAAACCGTCCAACCATTGATGGCCACGAGTTCATCTTCTTCACTTTTCCTGAAACATAAACGATGGGCAACGGTTTTCTGTGCGTTGCCTAAGACATGCTATTAGAAAATAGCGATTAGGTCATGTGGCCTTATAAATTAGGCGCGAGTATGTTAATCTCTTCGTCTAAGCGTGCTCGTTCTCATGGTCTAGGTCTCAGCCTCCAATTTTGCCTTATTTGAGAAACCCCAATTTCAAGCTCTGTAAACCCTAAAACGCAGACATGGTACAATCGTATATACGGTACAAAAATGCAATTGAATATGTTGGTTAGCATCAAAACATCATAATGACCATGAATCAATGCATAAAAATTACAAAGGATGCTTAAATCATGATGCACGATTGTCAATTTTTCTCTGTACAGTTTATGCTCGTTTTACTAGTTCTTGGCGTTTTGATGGATGATTCTGATTGGAATACGTTCAATAGACCTTGAGCAAGCTATTGGAATGAAAATTAGGCTTTGAATCGCCCTGGAATGATGATTTCAGTTTTGACTTTTTTCAACAATTTTTCAAGTTTGTTCTTAGTTCTTCTGCGCAGCTTTTTCTCTCTGGGCATTAGGTTTATGATCAGGCATATGTAGTGAGGCTATTAGGTTAACAAAAGTAGAACAAATCCAATGAATTAATGGTTTTTGAAAATTTGATTTCTTAAGATCTTTTTCATATCTTTTTCACATGTTTTTGTATCAATTAAGATCCAATTGCTCCAATTCTTTCCATATTGACTTAGGCACGAAATATTGAGTCCAAAACATGTATAAAAAGATTGGTTAGGGTGGATTAAAGATTTTTCATATATTTTAAATGATTTAAATGAATTAATATAAATAATAATTCAACTAAATAAATAAAAATTGAAAAAATACTTCCCTTTGGGCCAAGTGGTCGTGCACATGCTTGGAATGATGAATCATGGAAGAAAAATGGGCCCATTAGCATTTTTAGGTCATTTGAATCAATGTTGACTTTTCAAAATATCCAAAAATTTCCCAACTTCCACAAGGCATAACTTTCTCAATTTTTAAGCTTTTCACATGTTCTTGGACATTTTGGAAAGTTATTTGAGTCCTCTAACCAATGTCTTTGGTCCCATGTCATTTTGATTTACCAATCTCAAGTTATGGCCTTTGACTTAAAGTCCCTTTTTGTTGACTTTTGAAAATGACCTATAATGTTGAAATTGATAACTTTCTGTGAGATCATTTCTTGTACTTGAAGTATGAAGATGAGTTGTAGGAAATGTCTTTCTCTTCAAAATGAGCTTTGGATAGAATTTTTATGATAATCCATGTGAAAGTTATGCCCTGGTCAATTTCAGTTGACTTTTTCAACTGTCCAAATAAGGAAACTTTTGCATCTTGATGATTTCTGAGCCAAATTTTGAGAATCATGATCAAGCATTGATCAAATGATGTTTGTGGCTTCCAAATGATATGTTGACCAAAAATTTGAACTTTTGACTGTCAAAGGACCATTTTGCCCCTACAGTTGACTGTAGTGCAATTTAGGGTTTTGACTGTGCAATTTTGAGCTGAATGCCTTGAAACTTGATATGAGGATACTTGACCATATTTGTAGGCATATGAGACTTGATTGGGCCTTTGAAAACTTCATTCTCTTGATCAGCACTCAAACCCTAGTTTTGATTGTATGGGAGACCTTTGCACTGTGCAACCCTTGGGGAATTTTGCAGCTTGGCTTGGCAATTTCTTGAAGAATATGGGAGGGAAAATTTTGGGGTGCAACAGTTGCCCCTGTTCAATCTTCTTAGACCTGAGGATGCAGATTGGCTGACGTGCCTTTCGTAATCCGAGGGTAGAAGATGATTGGACACTAAAGTGCCCAGAAATCTGCGCTCACATGTTAGCAGTGATGGGGGAATGGGCTTATAGATGCCATTTGGAGATTGCTGGATAGGATGATGGGCTTATAGATTCCATCTGGATGTTGATCGCATAAGAGATTCCTTAGCGAGAACCTGCATACCTGCAAAAGAAAAATGAGTACCTGACACGCTGCAGGAGTTGATTTTAGATGCTTGGTATAGATATGTCCTGACTGGTTACAGGAGCTGAGTCTGGAGCTTCAAACGGCGATGAATGAACCAGGGATGGTTACTGCCTTAGCATGAATGGTAAGAGAACCTTGGGCGACTTTAACTTCAACAACGCTCGTTGAGAAAAATCTTGGGTGTCTTCTACTGGGATAAGAATCAGGGAGATCTTAGGGTCGATCTGACTGAACCAGAGGAGGCCTTTGACTGGATAAGCATCAGGAAAATCTTAGGGTCGATTTTAACTGAATCGGACAAGGTCTTGGAATATCTTCAACTGGATAAGCATCAGGGAGATCTTGGGGTCGATCTGACTGAACCAGAGAAGGCCTTTGACTGGATAAGCATCAGGAAAATCTTAGGGTCGATTTAACTGAACCGGGCAAGGTCTTGAAATATCTTCAACTGGATAAGCATCAGGGAGATCTTAGGGTCGATCTGACTGAACCAGAGAAGGCCTTTGACTGGATAAGCATCAGGAAAATCTTAGGGTCGATTTAACTGAACCGGTCTAGGTCTTGAAATATCTTCAACTGGATAAGCATCAGGGAGATCTTGGGGTCGATCTGACTGAACCAGAGAAGGCCTTTGACTAGATAAGCATCAGGAAAATCTTGGGGTCGATTTAACTGAACCGGACAAGGTCTTGGAATATCTTTAACTGGATAAGCATCAGGGAGATCTTAGGGTCGATCTGACTGAACCAGAGAAGGCCTTTGAATGGATAAGCATCAGGAAAATCTTAGGGTCGATTTAACTGAACCAGACAAGGTCTTGGAATATCTTCAACTGGATAAGCATCAGGGAGATCTTAGGGTCGATCTGACTGAACCAGAGAAGGCCTTTGACTGGATAAGCATCAGGAAAATCTTGGGGTCGATTTAACTGAACCGGTCTAGGTCTTGGAATGTCTTCAACTGGATAAGCATCAGGGAGATCTTAGGGTCGATCTGACTGAACCAGAGAAGGCCTTTGACTGGATAAGCATCAGGAAAATCTTAGGGTCGATTTAACTGAACCGGTCTAGGTCTTGAAATGTAGCTTGAGAACTTAACTGGATCTTTCCTGAAAGGTAAAGGTCAGTCATATGCAATGCATGATATGGATCAAGCAATGATGTTCTCAACATAAATGAGATTCGTATGATATGATGCGTCTATGTATGCTGTAATGATGTATGTGATGTTTTATGTATGTTTTTGTCTAGGAAATCAAATCCTTGACGGATGCCGTGAAGTCGTATCCTGGGCTGATGTTGAAGAATAAGCTTTTGCTTCCGCTGGGGATAATAACTGCAAGAATACCGGTAGGAGAAGATGACTCCGTTGAGGAATAAACTTGGCAAATGGAAGATTCTGCGGGGAGAAAAATACTCTAGCGACCATGCTGGGAAGCAACACTCTGTGGGGAGAGGGATGCCTTGCTGAGTGTAGATAATAATTTGCTGGGGGTAGGAAGACTTTGTCGACAACGCTCTTTCCGTGGCTTTTGGCTGAGGATAACCCAGTTATATCCCGTTAAGGAAATAACTCTTTGAATAAAGCCGGGAGACGCGTTCGTGCTCTGCGAAGGATAAGCTTCCAGAATTTACTGGGGATAAGCTTACTGCTTGGGGAGATAGATTCCATCTTTCCTGAGGAAACTAGATTGGACTCTCTTGGGGAAGTTTTGATATGCTGGGGAAAGTGATTCCTTCGAATGCTGGTATGCCACCGGGGAACAATCTTTAGACCAAGACTGCCGGGGATGCTTGTTATGGATATACATGCTGCTGGGGGATGTTGATATCTGCTGGAGGATACCCAACTTCCTTAAGATTTGATAATTTGCTTGGAGAGGAATGTACGGTTTTGCTGAACCACTCTCTGGGGATTTAATATGTACTTGGTCGTGTTCTTCAGCTGAACCTACCTTGGTACCTTGGAGGATAGAACAATTAGACTGCTCAGACAACTCTTTATTGCCCCTGTTTCTAGTGTTACCTGCAATTAATCCCTTTGTTTCGTATGCAAATATTTATGAGTTAGCAAATTATTGTCAATGCATATATCACAAATTGAACCTTGGACGTTCTTCGCAAAACAAAACAGAAAAAGAAAAAACACTTGGCACGTTTAACTGAAAATATATTTGTATTGATTTTTGAATGGCCTGTGAATAGGCGTTTTGTATACAAGAGGCTGACGTCCTAGTAAGAGAACGCCGCCGAACAAAAGAGTTTATACAAATTTTGTACAAAAGAAAATAAAACAGCTGTGTGAAGTGAATGATCCCACTGGGTCTCAACTCTGCTATTGCCTTTATAATTCCGAGCGTCTCATCACTTGATGACCTTGGTTGAAGGTGAAGCTGACTGATCGATGCCGTATGAACTTGATGTAGATACCGGATTCTGGATGTAAAGTGATCAATGAGACATAGTATTACGCTTTATCCCTAACTTTTGCCTGGACCGCCCTTTCGGGTTTTCAGTCCACCGGGATACCCATTTTTGCCCAAGCCGCCTTTTCAGGTTTTCGACTTGCCGGGTGTACAGATTTTTTCATTTCATCCCTTCATTTTGCCCGAACCCTTTTGGTTCGACGGGAAGCCCTAATTTTTGCCTAGGCATGTCAGCCTAGCGGGTCTTTTTTATGCGTAGTATTTTTTTACTATGTCTGCATTGGCGGGGTGGGGAAGGTCGTCACCATCCATGTTGGTTAATATCATTGCTCCTCCTGAGAACACATGTTTAACCACAAATGTCCCTTCGTACGTAGGGGTCCATTTGCCCCTTGGATCACTCTGAGGAAGGATGATTCTCTTGATCACCAGATCCCCAACTTGATATTCCTGTGGTCTGACCTTTTTATTAAATGCCCTGATCATCCGTTTCTGATATGTCTGACCATGACAGATAGCAGCAAGTCTCTTTTCATCAATGAGGTTGAGTTGATCAAGTCGTGTCTGGATCCAATCATCTTCGTTCAGATTTGCATCCTTCATTATCCGGAGAGAGGGTATTTGCACTTCGATCGGCAAGACTGCCTCCATGCCATAAACCAGAGGGAAGGGAGTTGCCCCGGTTGACGTCCTAGCTGAGGTACGGTACCCATGTAGAGTGAACGGTAACATCTCGTGCCAATCTTTGTAGGTCACTGTCATCTTCTGCACGATTTTCTTGATGTTCTTATTTGCTGCTTCAACAGCCCCATTCATCTTCGGTCTGTAAGGAGAAGAATTGTGGTGCTGTATTTTGAACTGCTCGTAGAGCTCGGCGATCATCTTATTGTTTAGATTGGTACTGTTGTCTGTAATAATCCGCTAAGGGACGCCGTACCGACAGATCAGGTTGTGCCGAATGAACCGTGCTACAACAGTCTTGGTCACCGTGGCATAGGATGCTGCCTCAACCCACTTCGTAAAATAATCAATCGCTACTAGGATGAAGCGATGTCCATTAGATGCCGTAGGTTTAATCTCGCCGATCATGTCTATGCCCCACATAGCAAACGGCCAAGGCGCAGTCAGAACATTCAGGGGAACTGGAGGAACATGCACCTTGTCTGCATAGATTTGGCACTTGTGGCATGTCCGGGAATGTTGGTAGCAGTCAGCTTCCATTGTGGACCAGTAATATCCTGCCCGTAAGATTTTCTTAGCCATAGTGTGTCCACTGGAATATGTACCAAAGGTCCCTTCATGTAGCTCTTCCATGATCCTTTCTGCTTCCGTCTTATCCACACAACGCAGTAAGGTTGAATCATGGTTTCGCTTATACAAGATGTCGTTGCTAAGGAAGAACTTGGCGGCGAACCTTCTCAGGAACTTCTTATCATTGATAGAGGCACCTTCAGGGTATTCCTGAGCTTCCAGATATCTCTTCACTTCGTGGTACCAAGGCTTCTCAGTCACCAATTCAGTTTCGAGATCACAACAGTATGCCGGTTTGTCCAGTTTCCAGATGATGATCTGAGGAGCCTCATTGTCCCATTTGACCTTGAACATTGAAGACATTGTAGCTAACGCGTCTGCCAACTGATTCTCTTCTCTTGGAAAGTGTTCAAAGGTTATCTCTGTAAAATGGGGGATCAGGGTCAACACACATTCTCTGTAAGGAATCAAGTTTGGATGTTTCGTATCCCACTCTACTTTGATCTGATTGATCACAAGAGCGGAATCTCCGAAGACACTTAGAAATTTGATCCTTAGGTCGATCGCAGCTTGAAGACCCATGATACACGCCTCATACTCCGCCATGTTGTTGGTACAGTTGAAACACAGCCGGGCAGTAAGTGGAGTATGAGTACCTTGAGGAGATATGATGATGGCGCCGATGCCATTTCCTAAAGCATTGGAGGCTCCGTCAAAGTGCATAGACCATCGGGATCCTGGTTCAGGTCCTTCATCCGGTCCAGGCACTTCACAACCAGTCACTATCATAATGCTTTCATCCGGAAACTCGAAGTTCATTGATTGATAGTCATCTACAGCTTGATGTGCCAGGTGGTCTGCCAATACACTTCCCTTGATGGCTTTCTGGGTCGTGTACTGAATGTCGTATTCCGTCAAGATCATTTGCCATCTTGCAATCCTCCCAGACAGAGCAGGCTTTTCGAATATGTACTTTATAGGATCCATCTTTGAGATCAACAAAGTAGTGTGAGTCAGCATATACTGTCTCAGCCGGCGAGCAGCCCATACCAAAGCGCAACAAGTTTTCTCAAGCAGTGAGTATCGGGTCTCACAGTCGGTAAACTTTTTGCTAAGGTAATAAATGGCATGCTCTTTTCGGCCAGACTCGTCATGTTGCCCCAGCACACACCCCATTGAGTTGTCAAGCACTGTTAGGTATAGTATCAGAGGTCTCCCTTCAACCGGTGGTATAAGGATAGGTGGTTCTTGGAGATACTCTTTGATTCTGTCAAAAGCAGCCTGACATTCATCGTTCCAACGTACTACCTGATCTTTCTTCAGCAGCTTGAAGATTGGCTCACAGGTAGCAGTCAGATGTGAGATGAAGCGAGCAATGTAATTCAGGCGCCCTAAAAAGCCTCTGACTTCCTTTTCTGTCTTAGGAACTGGCATCTCTTGAATAGCTTTGACCTTAGCAGGGTCCACTTGAATTCCTTTATCACTGACCACGAAGCCTAGCAACTTCCCCGATCTTACCCCGAAGGTGCATTTGTTCGGGTTCAATCTCAGTTTATACAGTTTCAGACGGTCAAACAACTTCTGCAGATGATCTAGATACTCTTCCTCAGTCTGGGACCTTGCGATCATGTCGTCAACATACACTTCTATCTCATGATGGATCATATCATGAAATAAAGCAACCATGGCACGTTGGTAGGTTGCCCCAGCGTTCTTTAATCCAAATGGCATGACCTTGTAACAGAAGGTGCCCCACTGAGTAACAAATGTAGTCTTTTCCATGTCTTCAGGTGCCATCTTAATCTGATTGTAACCTGAAAAGCCATCCATGAAAGAGAACACCTGGTGCTGAGCTGTATTATCAACAAGGACATCAATGTGAGGTAACGGGAAGTCATCCTTGGGGCTGGCCCTGTTCAGATCCCTATAGTCGACACACATTCTGACCTTACCGTCTTTCTTAGGTACCGGCACCACATTAGCAACCCACTGAGGGTAAGAAGTCACTGCAAGAAACCCGGCCTCAAACTGTTTCATGACCTCGACCTTAATCTTCTCGGACATCTCTGGACGCATCCGACGGACCTTTTGCTTAACTGGAGGGCAGTCTTCCTTAGTTGGCAAATGATGGACCACAATATCGGTATCCAACCCGGGCATGTCTTCGTAGGACCAGGCAAAGATCTCCATATAGTCATGTAACATCTTGGTTAACCGTTGCTTCACGCTGAGCTCTAGGTTGGCACCAATCTTTACCTCTTTCCTGTCTGTCTCTGTACCCAGGTTTATGGTTTCCACTGACTCTTCATGGGGTTGAATTGCCCTCTCTTCCTGAAGCAACAGTCTTGCAAGCTCGCCAGGCACTTCGCAATCATCTTCAACTTCGTCTTCGGCTAAGTTGATCGGATTTTCGAAGTCATAATTGGCAGTAGCAGAGTTGTTATCAGTAAGATCCAGAGTGGATTGAAACCTGTATGAGTGAGTGCGTGTGTAAATACAGCTGTTTTTTTGAAAATTATGTAAAGGAAAAGAAAAGATAGAAAAGGAGCACAATATTTGCAAATGCGAAAATACGTCCAAGATTTTTATTCATGGTATATGAAATGACAATTTGTATGCCCTCACAAATAGAACCACGGTGCCTCGGGTAAGACACCGGGCCATAGAGTTTATCATTGTTTATTACAAAATAACAAAACATAGAAATTCATTAATTAGTAACAAGAGAAACAGATAAGTTGTCCTTTGCACTCCAATTGTTAGATCCGCCGTCGGTTGCCGGGTAGATCCAGCTATCGAACTCAGCATCGTCCACTTCGTCTTCGTCCCCAATAGCATTTACTCCATGAGCAGGTAGGGGAGCTGTCACCACATTAGGCTTCTCAGATGCCTCAAACTGTACCTCCTGGGCATCAATAAGGTCCTGCAGCTTGTTCTTTAACGCCCAACAGTCATCAGTAGAGTGCCCCGGGCTATCTGCATGGTAAGCACAACGAGCATTCGGGTTGTACTTGGGGGATGCAGTATTTGGAAACTTCGGCGCCTCCCTGACAGTCACTAAATTGGTTGAGAGCAACTGTGGCAGGATCTGTGACAAAGTCATGCTTAAGCGGGTGAATTCTCTCCGGGGTCTTTCAACCTTCTGAGGATTGTTTGGTCGGAGAGCGGCAACAGGCTTAGCAATCATTACCGCATTGACAGATTGGCGGTGCTCATGTCTCTCTGATTTCCTGGAACCATATACGGCACTAGACTCCTTCTTGAAGGGTTTCTTCTTAGAACTAGATGACGCACCCTTCGCAATCTTCCCAGACTTCAGCCCAGCTTCAATTCTCTCTCCAGTCAAGATTAGATCAGTGAACCCAGCAGAAGAATTCCCAATGAGATGGTTGAAAAACGGCCCAGATAGGGTCCCCAAGAACATGTCTACCAACTCCCGATCAGTCAACGGAGGCTGCACTCTTCCAGCCAGCTCTCTCCACTTCTGAGCATACTCCTTAAAACCTTCGCTTGCACCTAACGACATACCCTGGAGTTGGGTACGTGTGGGGGCAAGGTCGGCATTATATTGATACTGCTTGTAGAAAGCAGTAGCCAACTCCTCCCAGTTACGAACTTTGGTCCCATCCAGCTGATAGAACCATTCGAGATGAGTCCCTGAAAGACTCTCCTAGAAGAAGTGGATCCATAAATTCTTATCCGCAGAGTACGGCTGAATTTTCCGAACATTGGACCTCAGATGCAGCTTGGGACAAGACGCCCCGTCATATTTGGAGAAGGATGGTGCTTGGAATTTGTGAGGGATAATCACACCAGTTGACAAACCCAGGTCTCCGAAATCCAGCCCAGGTACCTGTTGAACCTCCATAGCTTTCAACCTATCCTCCAGTTGCTTGTATTTGTCGTCTGCAGGAGGGTACTGCTCTTCATCAAAATCAGTCTCGTTGTCGGAGACTACCGGACTAGGAACCCTTGCTTCTGCCGGAGGAGTACCCTTGCCAACAGAAGAACCAGCCTCTTCATGCTGCAGAGTATTGCCAAACCTTCGGCCCGAGTTGAACAGAACCGTTCTTCTCTTCTTCTTCTTCTCCTTCTTCAGGAGCATGGCCTTCAGTTCTTCTTGGCCCTGAGCCATACCCTTGATTAATTCTTGGAATTGTGCATTCTGCACCTGAAGAGCCTTGATTGATGTCTCAGTTGATGCAGATTCGGGATTCATGATGCTGAAATAAACAACGAAGAACTGTAAGCAACCTGAAAAGGGGAAAAACCTGCTATGCACATGATGTATGAAATGCGTATGAATTATGTTTTCAAAGACAATCGGGAATCAACTTTGTAAACAAAAAGGAACACACTTCATTAAATTCACTTTTGAAACTGAAATTATTCAACAAGTTGCCCTTAGGCGTTACATGAAAGGAAATACTGGAAAGGAAAGAAAACTGTAAAAGCACATCTGGAGCTCCTTATTGATCCCATGGTCTCCTCTTCTCAGTACGGATATAGGCATTCAGAGTTCTCTCATTCTCCAACTGCTTTGTCAGCTTCTGGATCTTTGATTCCTGCTCGTTGAACTTTTCCCGGTAAGAATCCCGCTCTTCTCGCAGTTGCGACCAAGATCTCTTCAATGTCTCATAATCAGTAGGTATCTGAGGAGGGAGGACAATTGGAGGAACACCATCTTTGTCAGGACACTCAAGAATGACGGGTCTGACAGCTTCGTACGGCATACCTAACTTCTGAGCACGGATGCGGACCCATTTGTAGTAGGCTTCCATAGGTAAAGAAGTCTTTGGCCCTAACTCTTGTGGGTCAACTTTATGAACTTTGTCCCAAGCCTTGATGAACCTACGACGCAGCTCGTCACTATCCACCTGAAATTCAAAACTGATGTGAGGCACCAACATTTCATGGGGCCCTGCTCTTCTTGCTCTCCCAAACTGACGGAGTGCTAGACATGGATTGTAAGAGATCCCTCCTTGGGTACCAATCAGAGGAACATTAGGATACTCCCCGCATCGATCAATAATAGCTATCTCATCCAAACCTCTGCAAGTCCAAATGATGTCTTTATCGGTGAGAGACATTAACCTATGAGCCCAACCTCTTCCTTCTTGATTCTTCAGTACGAACTTAGGGAGGTGTGAAATAAACCACCTCACCAACAAAGGGATACAACACCATAGGGTTCCTCGTCTTCGGGTAGTACGGGCATGAAGTTGTTGCAAGATGTCACCCAAGAGAGTGGGCACAGGATTCTGAGACATAAAGATCCTTATGGCAGTGACATTGATGAAGTTGTCAGGATTAGGAAACAGGACTAACCCATAGATTAGGAGAGCCAAGATGTCTTCATATGCCCTAAAGTCCAGGTCATTCCAGAAACTGTTAGCTTTACCAATGAGAAACTTAGCCAAGAAACCCTTAACTCCGCTTCTAGTTACCCAGTTGTCTGTTACCTCTTGATGGGTCAAAGGAAGAGCTGCAGCAATGTCCTCAAGCCTGAGGGTCTTTTCCCAACCAGTAAAGGGAGTCTGATCCAAAATAGGGATACCAAGCAAATTAGAGAACTCTTCCAGGGTAGGGACCAGCTGGAAGTCTGGAAAGGTGAAGCACTGGTACAGAGGGTCATAGAACTGGGTCAGAACACTCATCCACTGTTGATCCCGCTTTGCAGTGACTAAACTGAGAAGGGAACCATGCCTCTGAGTGAAGGAAGTGGTGTTTGGAATTCTGCTAACCAACTCGTCAAGCAACTCAGGTGAACGAACAAAGTTGAACCGGATAGTATTCCTTCGCACAGGCATCATAATGTCCTACAAAACAGAGCAAAGGTGAACCCTCTTGTCTTTGAAATGGTCAGTCCTTATGCAGGATGCATGCAATGCTCATGATGCTATGATGTTATGATAAAACACACCACATACAGATACAAAGGCAAACATGGTAAGGCACACAAGTCACACAAGGAAAGCCCCTAAAGTTTAGGCCAGCATGAGGTCTAGGTACTACCCTCTTTCAGTTTGTTGGTCCATACCTGTCCTAATCAAAAGTAACCGGGTTCTTAGAGGATCCCAATATCATTGACTACCCTCAATCGGTCATAACTCCAGCATCGCAATCTTTTCTTGCAGCCAGAACCATCACGAGAGTTTAGCCTCAATGGGCGTAGCATACTGCTACAATTCTAAAGGCCAAGTTGTGTCAATTAAAGTTCTAAGGTTGTTGGTGCTTAATGACTCCTTAGAAGACCCATATTCTCCTCGTTGCGACACAAGGGATATCGGTACAGACCAAGGTGCCACACCAACGTAGCCACTGCTTCACCCGTGTCGGTCTACGCCGGACAGGTCCCTCACAGCTTATGCTACCTAAACAGGGTATCCCCAGATCCGGGTTAGGATCTATGTAACTCCCATGCAACCCACAATAGTAAAGCAAGCAAGTCAGACAATTGAAAACACAGTTATGAACTACCCTAAGGTACACCTCACTTTAAGTAAGTCCCCAGCAGAGTCGCCAGTTCTGTGATCGGTGGATCTGGAACTGACTGTTTAACGCTGGTTCGCGAAATGTCGCGGAAGCAAGAGTCGCCACCGTCTTTTATTTTCTCCAAATGGAAAGGACAAAAGCACAGAAAAATTCCTTAAAGAGATTGCTCTCGGTTCGGGAGGTAGGTTATAGAAAGGGAAGGTGTTAGCACCCTTTCTATCCATGGTTATCCATGGGCTCTTAGATACTTGCTCATTGTGTTTCCAAAATTGTTTGTTTGCTTTTCAATGTGGGTTTAAAAAGTTTCTTTGAAAATTTCAGTTCGACTCTTGTGTCAGAGTGTTTGAAAAATTGCTTTGAAAGCTTTTGAAAAGTGTCGGTGTGAAAAGATTTTGTTTGTTCTGAAATTAGAGCAAGTATCTACGAGAACCTACCTACCCTAAGGAATTCGTCTGTGTAAATGTCCTTAAAGTAGTGCCATCCCACCATTGAGAGGTAGGTAGCACCACCGTTGGAGGTGTTCGGGTCAATTCGAGGTTCGGGACATGGTGATCACCAGAGCAATAGGAAGACACCTTAGAAGCTACCCTCATGCCAGGTTCCCGGATCATGAGGACTTACTAAGACATTCTCTACTCGACGATCACCTTTCGAAGGCAAGGCAACAGTGAGGCGTACCCTAGGGGTGGTGTGTGCGATTCGTGTGTCGTTTTCATTTGTATTTGTCTTGTCATGTTATTGGTGTTCTACGCTTGATTTTATTATGGCCATTCATTCTTGCATGCTCTTGTTAACAGTTAAAAATTGCGAGGAAAATAAATCTAAAGCTATTACAAATGGCGCGGGTCCACATCGCCAAAATTAAACCGGACCCGATTTGACAGAAAAATAAATAAAGCAAAGGAAATAAAAGTGTGAGAAGTTTAGTTACATGGCTTCGGGAGAGGTACACAATTATTCAAGCGACATAAAGTAAACACGCGAAATTAAACAATTAAGAACATGGGCGTTGGACCCTTTTGCAAAAATTAAATTAATAAGGAATTAACATTAAAAGAAAGCAAGAATTTGTTTTTGGTATTTTATGTCTTTTAAGATTTAATAAAGAAAGAATTAATTAAAACTAAAATAAAATGTTAAACCTAGTTCTAATTATTTTTTAAGTTATTAAGAAAAATATTGGAGTTTTTTAACCTAAATAAAACCCTAATTTATTTTACAAGTTTTTATGCATATTTAATTATAAAAGTAAATAAAATAATATTATGGTAAAAAAGGAAAAAATTAAAAAAGGAATAAAAATTAATTAACCTAATTCTATATTTTTGTATTTTTGTTATTAAAAGAATTAAAATTAAAACCCTAATCTAAATTAATTTATTTACATGCACTTATTTATAAAAAAAATAATTAAAATGAAATATTCATTATGTTTTTTTACCTTTTCCTGAGTTTTTATGTATTTTTTATATTTTGTAAAAATAATTAATAATTAATTAAATCAAAACAATAAAATAAATAAAACAATAATTGAAAAAAATAAAATATGAAGGAAATTGCAAACCAGGGGGGGTGGAAGTCCCAAATTAGGAGGTATGGCCTTAGCAATTCAGGCCCATTTGTATCATGGCCTTGTTGACTTTGGTGCACGCGTGTGGGGCGGTTGACTCATCCTCATGGTGTTCATCAATTCCCAGCCTTGGATGTGAATCTCTTGGACGCGTGTACACTTGGATCTGGTGGTGTATCATGGATCATAACATAGGCGCTGCACCTGAACGTTAGAGAAAAAATATTATTGAGAAAGCATGAGACCTGGGACTCGAACCCAGGTCAGGTGTATTGTCAGCCTTGATGCATGCCAACTGAGCCAATTGCGCGTTCTGAATATATAATAACAATCAAATAATATAAAAGAAAAGCAAAATTAGTGGGAGTCAGCGCGCGAATTTTCAAACCGTCCAACCATTGATGGCCACGAGTTCATCTTCTTCACTTTTCCTGAAACATAAACGATGGGCAACGGTTTTCTGTGCGTTGCCTAAGACATGCTATTAGAAAATAGCGATTAGGTCATGTGGCCTTATAAATTAGGCGCGAGTATGTTAATCTCTTCGTCTAAGCGTGCTCGTTCTCATGGTCTAGGTCTCAGCCTCCAATTTTGCCTTATTTGAGAAACCCCAATTTCAAGCTCTGTAAACCCTAAAACGCAGACATGGTACAATCGTATATACGGCACAAAAATGCAATTGAATATGTTGGTTAGCATCAAAACATCATAATGACCATGAATCAATGCATAAAAATTACAAA
This sequence comes from Vicia faba, assembly GCA_948472305.1. Classification (NCBI taxonomy): domain Eukaryota; kingdom Viridiplantae; phylum Streptophyta; class Magnoliopsida; order Fabales; family Fabaceae; genus Vicia; species Vicia faba. The sequence goes on from OX451739.1 coordinate 1,409,881,657, forward strand.
GGATGCTTAAATCATGATGCACGATTGTCAATTTTTCTCTGTACAATTTATGCTCGTTTTACCAGTTCTTGGCGTTTTGATGGATGATTCTGATTGGAATACGTTCAATAGACCTTGAGCAAGCTATTGGAATGAAAATTAGGCTTTGAATCGCCCTGGAATGATGATTTCAGTGTTGACTTTTTTCAACAATTTTTCAAGTTTGTTCTTAGTTCTTCTGCGCAGCTTTTTCTCTCTGGGCATTAGGTTTATGATCAGGCATATGTAGTGAGGCTATTAGGTTAACAAAAGTAGAACAAATCCAATGAATTAATGGTTTTTGAAAATTTGATTTCTTAAGATCTTTTTCATATCTTTTTCACATGTTTTTGTATCAATTAAGATCCAATTGCTCCAATTCTTTCCATATTGACTTAGGCACGAAATATTGAGTCCAAAACATGTATAAAAAGATTGGTTAGGGTGGATTAAAGATTTTTCATATATTTTAAATGATTTAAATGAATTAATATAAATAATAATTCAAATAAATAGATAAAAAATGAAAAAATACTTCCCTTTGGGCCAAGTGGTCGTGCACATGCTTGGAATGATGAATCATGGAAGAAAAATGGGCCCATTAGCATTTTTAGGTCATTTGAATCAATGTTGACTTTTCAAAATATCCAAAAATTTCCCAACTTCCACAAGGCATAACTTGCTCAATTTTTAAGCTTTTCACATGTTCTTGGACATTTTGGAAATGTCTTTGAGTCCTCTAACCAGTGTCTTTGGTCCCATGTCATTTTGATTTACCAATATAAAGTTATGGCCTTTGACTTAAAGTCCCTTTTTGTTGACTTTTGAAAATGACCTATAATGTTGAAATTGATAACTTTTTGTGAGAGCATTTCTTGGACTTGAAGTATGAAGATGAGTTGTAGGAAATGTCTTTCTCTTCAAAATGAGCTTTGGATGGAATTTTTCTGATAATCCATGTGAAAGTTATGCCCTGGTCAATTTCAGTTGACTTTTTCAGCTGTCCAAATAAGGAAACTTTTGCATCTTGATGATTTCTGATCCAAATTTTGAGAATCATGATCAAGCATTGATCAAACGATGTTTGTGGCTTCCAAATGATATGTTGACCAAAAATTTGAACTTTTGACTGTCAAATGACCATTTTGCCCCTACAGTTGACTGTAGTGCAATTTAGGGTTTTGACTGTGCAATTTTGAGCTGAATGCCTTGAAACTTGATATGAGGATACTTGACCATATTTGTAGGCATATGAGACTTGATTGGGCCTTTGAAAACTTCATTCTCTTGATCAGCACTCAAACCCTAGTTTTGACTGTATGGGAGACCTTTGCACTGTGCAACCCTTGGGGAATTTTGCAACTTGGCTTGGCAATTTCTTGAAGAATATGGGAGGGAAAATTTTGGGGTGCAACAGATACTCTATAGGTCACTGGTAAAATCTTGATAACATAACTGCTTGGTTTCATCATAATTCACTAAGGACTTAGGTATTAGGATGAAGGACTAAAGGTTTTCTCACTAAGGACTTAGGGGAAAACAAACTAAAGATTCGGTAGTTGAAAATAGTGAACTTGTTTAAGAGATCAAGAATGAAGGTTAATATAAGGTCAAATCACTCACTTACCCTAGCATGCTCCTGGTATTTGTTAAAAAGCCATTTTATCTTTCTGTTGATTAAGTACAATTTCAAAACCTTATCCCAAAGTAAATCTTTTGTTTAATGAACTACGCATTATCCTCAGTACTACACGCAGTCCTCAAGATCCATATCCGGGGGGAAAAATTCTCTATTATTACTGCAAGGCAAAATAGTACACCAGTTATTTTCCCTATTAAGTTTTTGGCGCCATTGTTGGGGACTGTCGAGTTATTAAGTGTAATTTGAGTTCAATTAAAATTTTGTTGCTCTGCAACTAAAATTTATTTTATGTAACTTTTTTATTTTTTTTGTTATTATTGATTTGTTCTAGCCTTTGCATGCAAGGATAACCCTCAACTTAATTTCCTTTGATATACAGACCCCGGTTCACAATCAGAACCCGAAACTATGGAAGAAAACCCACCACCACCGGAGAGCCTTCTTGGGGATTATGTAGGAGCAAATGCTCCAACAGGTTGGTTGACTATTGTAAATCAATCGGTCAATGTTGCAAATTTTCAACTGCATCCTTCAATCATCTGCCAGCTCGAGAAAAGATCTTTCACTAGAAATATCAATGAAGATGCCAATAAGCATTTGCAGAGATTCCTCACCATGAGTACTACTTTGAAGATTGAGGGGCACTCTGAAGAAGTGAATAAATTAAGGATGTTCCCATTCATGTTGTCTGAAGATGCTGAAGAGTGGTTTTACTCATTGCCTACTGGAAGTATCACCACTTGAGAACAGATGGAGAAGACTTTTCTTGATGAGTAATTTCCCGCTTCTGTTTATATTTGTAAAGGATACGATATTGTGAATTTTAAGCAGAAGGGGGGAGAGTCACTAGGCGATGCCTATAATAGGTTCAAGAGGTTACTGGTTGCCTGTCCCACGTACAACATGAGTCAAAGTGAGCAAATGCAGATGTTTGTGAATGGCCTCCAAATAAATGCAAAGCAACTTATTGATACAGCTGTTGATGGCTCATCTAACTTTACAACAGCCCATGGTATGAAGAAGATAATTGAAGCAATTGCTGCCAATGAGCATCTGGAGCTATATGACAAAGTTGTGAGAAAACTAGAGGGAGTGATTGATTTGAAGTTGGAAGTGAATAAGCAACTAAAAATTAAAGAGGCTATTGCTGCAGAAGTAGAGAAAAAGCTCAAAGCAATGAACATGGGTACTCAACATGTAGCTCAAGTTCAACAAGTACAGAAGGTTGCTTGTGAAATTTGTAGTGGACCTCACTTTACTGTGCAATTTCTTGCAACTCCATAACAAATTGAGGGGATAAAATTCTTGAGGCAAAATAACCCATATTCTAACACCTATAATCCTGGGTGGAAGAATCATCCTAACTTCTTCTGGAAAGATCAACAATAACAAGCGCCTCAAAAGGCAGAGTGGGAGGTGGCTATTGAAAACATGGCTACCCACACCTCTCAATTTCAAGAATAGACAAGGAGTAATTACAAGAATACCACAACTCCAATTGAAAATTTGGAAGTTCAAATGGGACATATTACACAGCAAGTAGCGCTAAGAGCACAAGAAAGTTAGAAAACTCATGAGAATGTGAATGCTGTCAAAATAAGGAGTGAGAAAGTTTATAAAGAAAAAGAAGATTAGGTGAAGTTTGATCACAATATCATAGAAGGAGAGGTGGAAGTGAGAGAGAACATGAACAAATAGGAAGAAGTGGTATCACCTATGGAGCCAGTTGAAGAGAAGACTAAACTAGTGATCAAGTTACCGTATCCATCTCGAGTGGCAAAGAAGGACACAAAAGAAAAAGATTTTGAGAAATTTGTATAAATTTTCAAATATCTAGAGATGCACATACCGTTCTTTAAAGCACTCGAGAAAATGCCATTTTACCAGAAAATCATGAAGGAGGTACTTTCAGAAAAGAGAAAACCAGAAGATGGACAGGTACCTATTGATTAGAAATTATGTACAATTGTGCCCGAAAGAAAAATACCTGTCAAGCAAAAGGATTCGGGATCAGTTGCAATACCATGCACCATAAAAGACAGAGCTTTCAAGAGGGTTCTGGTTGATTCTGGCTCTAGTGTGAGTTTAATGCCATTATTGATTTTCAAGAAGCTCGATATTGAGAAGATAAGCTGGCGTGGGACGAAATTGAAATTTGTGGATCACACCACCAAGCAGTCATATGGGATAGCTGAAGATGTATTAGTGAAAATTGACAATTTTGTTTTCCCATTTGATTTTCAGATCATGGACATACCTGAAGATGAAGAGACTCCTATCATTCTTGGTCGACCATTTATGCTGACTAGTCGATGCAATTTTGATATCGAGACAGGTAATCTGACACTAAAATATTTTGATGAGGAGAAAACTTCAAAGGTGTTAGAGATCAAAAAGTAGGGTGCAGGTGAAAATAATTAAGCTTCAGCTGGTATGATTAAATTAGGAGGAGACAAAAACAGTTTAAAATCACCCCCATAAAAATTCTCTAGCATAAGCTCTCAGGTGGCATCAACAAAAACTTCTAAGTTCAGTCCAGAAGTCAAGAAGAGAAAGAAAAGGAAACCCAAAGGTGAGAAGACAGAAGTTGGAAGGGACTAGAAGTACAAAATGGTTAATCCTTTTAATCTAGATGAGTTTTAGGTGGCAAAAGGACAAGCAACAAGGTATGTAAGAGGAAGTATCCCCCATAAGGGGAAGAACTATCGAGCCATGCAACGTTAAATGAAGCGCTTCATGGAAGGCAACCCACGCTTTTGAATAACTTTATTTTTCTTTTTATTTTGTTTGCAGGTAATAAAAAGGGAGTCTTACTGGTGAAATCTATGAGGCAGCAGCTAGTGTTGCATTTCCCTCTGTGAGTCACCTTTTTCGCGCTTGTTCTGAAACACTGGGATCAATTTTTAGTTCAAGTTTGGGGGGGGGGGAGTTATTGCTTTTCTTCTTTTCAAATTATTTATTAGTTCTATGCAAATTGTTGTGTAAATCCACAAGTTGAAGTTTTCCAAATTTGGCCCGAAACTTTTTTGTTTTGTTCAAAAACTTCTTTCTCATTTAGTTCATGAATAGTATATAGAGACAAAGGAATGGTTGTTTGAGGGTAGGAAGTTCAGAATAATGTGACAGTGATACGAGTCTAATGTGTAGATTTGTACCATAGTGCTTGAATCTTGAAAAGTACTCCTGAAGTAGTTTATCTTTACAGTCTAGCATATTATAGATTCACATGCATGTATGATTGATAAAGAAATAAATAGATTTGGCACCAAATGATGAAAAGGCGGTAAAAGGCTACTGGCCCGCTAAGTTAGGTAGCCCTCACCCAGTTATTCAGCCCAAAGGGAGTTGATCCCAAAATGTCGTCCAAAAGAATAATATATAACTGCAAAGTTTGAAAATTTCATCGGTAATTAAAAGTAGCCAATGTTGCTTATTTGGTGCTAAACAAAAAAATTCTTAATTAGTCTTGTGTATGTAATGATCATAATAATTCTCATTGCCTTAATTTGACTGTCTGAATGAAAAAGGAGGAAAACTGAAAAGAGACTTAAGTACAAAGCATAGTTAGAGAGGTATCTGAAGAGTAAGCTTGAGATTAAAAGGTTCTTACACAAACTCTTCGCATCATGTGAACATCGTACGAACTGACTTTTGATCAATATGAATGGATATCTCACGTATGAGTATTGGTATGCTGCGAATTTCACGAGCTCATGTAATTGTCGCTTGAGGTCAAGCAACGGTTTAAGTTTTGGGGAGTTTGATCAGTGGTTTTTACATAGTTATTTACCATTAATTTCAATTATCTTTTTGTTTTATTGTCGAGTGTTTTATTTCATTTTATCACTTTTTATGCATTGGTTATGTGTTTTAGTGTTTTCAAGTTCACAGGAATAAATCAGGACAAATCAGTGCGAGAAAAGTGAAAAATTCAAAGTTTTGGAAAAGTTTCTAGCATGCTTCGGGAGGCCTAACACAACCACCAGTGTCAGCCAATGCGCTGATTGATCAGTTTTCATTAAAAAATCATAACTAGGGATAAAGGAATCGAATCGAAGCATTCTAATATTCATTGGAAATCTGAGAAAAAGAGCTACAACTTTCATTTTGAAGTTAGAAGTTGATTCAGACTGTAGAAGCCTCGAAAAATTCATTAAAGTTGCAAACTTTAGAAATTTAGTTGTTTCAGGTAGTTTTACGTGCCTAGTTTATGTTTCTAGCCCAGTTTGAGTTAGTAGTGAAAACCCTTATTTGGTTTATAAGACTTTTTTGCTTTTGGAGGGAAGAAGATTAGGAACGACAAAGATTGGGGCTTTCAAGAGATTTGGAGATATAAATTCCTTCATGAGCGATAGAAATTGAAGATCGAAGAATCCTCACCTTTTGTAATGTCTAATTTTATTATTTATTTTATTTTTAATACCATGAGAGGCTAAACCCCTTAATGCTAGGGGGTGTCCCTGATTTGCAAATGTATTGATTTTGAATTCTTGGTATTGATACAATATTTGTTTTTCAATTTAATTGTTCAATGTTCTTATGCCTTTCCTATCAGACAAATAGAGATTGATCCACGATTAACAATTAGGGTTGGACCGCCATTGTTAAGGTTTTTGAACAATTAGACTATAGTAGATATCACCTAGTATTAGGGATACCCTATAGGTCACCAGTAATATATTGATAACATAACTGCTTAGTTTCATCATAATTCACTGAGGACTTAGGTATTAGGATGAAGGACAAAAGGTTTTCTCACTAAGGACTTAAGAGAAAACAAACTAAAGATTCGGTAGTTGAAAGTAGTGAACTTGTTGAAGATATCAAGAATGAAAGTTAATACAAGGTTAAATCACACACTTACCCTAGCATGCTCTTGTTATCTGTTAAAAAGCCATTTTATCTTTCTTTTGATTAAGTACAATTTCAAAACCTTATCCCAAAGTAAAGCTTTTGTTTAATTGAACTATGCATTATCCTCAGTACTACACGTAGTCCTCGAGATCGATATCAGGGGGAAAATTCTCTATTATTATTGCAAGGAAAAATAGTACACTTGTTATTTTTCCTATCAGCATGCATGGACACATTTGGTGAATACGTTATTCATTGCAAAGAGCTTCCAGGATTCAAACCGACAAGACTTTGTTAGAGATGTCCTATTTAATATATCTAGGTATGCATGGGTATTTATGAAGAAATAGGTGTGAGTATAACTTCTTCATTAGATATTTTGCATGATGTTAAAATTTGAAAAAGCTAGTGTTGTTGTATATTGGATGATATCTCTATGTATTATTGCATTCATTTGCATTAGAGGTCTTAGGAACCATTAAAAACCATTTTGAAATTGATCTAATTCATAAATAAAAAGTTTCTGCATAAATTTTCATTGCATGTGTCGACACATACGTTTTTCAGGTCGACACATGCAACTCAATTTTGAAGCTAGTAGCCTCTAGAAGGTTCAGGTCATAACATGCATTGTATAGGTCGATACATACTGAAGTGTTTCTGAATTGTGGAAATTCTTATTTTATGTGTCGACACGTACGAATTTTAGGTTGACACATTTACTGTTGTTTTAAAGCCTATAGCCTCTGACTTGCTTTGGTCGGCACGTACATTCCTTCAAGTCGACACATACAGCTTAAACTTAATGTATGTGTCGACACATACAATTTTTAGATCGACACATACTGATTATTTTGGTCAATTTTTCAAATCTTTTTAATTATGAAAATCTCTCTTTTGTCCTAAACTTCCAAAACTATAAATACATCATTCATGCATCATTCCAACTTGATGATACCATAAAAATATCCTGCATTTTCTCTTCATATTCAACCACCAATCTATGCATACACACTTACATTCCATTGTAACGATCTTTTGTTAGGGTGCCATCTAGATGATGTTTGATAACATCCAATTAGAGTCTTATGTAGTCGAGAATATTGGATTGATATTTTCATGGGTCTTCATATTGAAAAATTGTGGGTTTATCCTCCAAGATCATTGATTGATTTGGGGGTTTTCGTGTAAGACATTCAAGAGAGGATTCTGGCTTAGTGAATACCTTTGGAGATAAATAATACAAATGATCCTTTGGAGATAAATAATTCAAAGGAAGTAATGCGAGAACCGTGAGTAGAATTGAAGTCTTGTGTTGCAATAGGTATAATTGGTGGTGCACGAAAGCTTTGGAGATAAAGTACGCAAAGGAGTAGCGGGATCCAGATAACCAATTGGTAGCTATTGTGTCTTGGTCTTTCTCAAGATCAAAATAAGATAAGGGATTAAATTAACAACAAGCATTAGGGTTTATGAAGTTTCTCTTGAACACTTCTCTTGTATCAACTTTTTGTATAGTATAAATTATCCTATTTCTATTGGAATTAGGCGCATACGTACCCACACGCGAAGACAAAATTGGGGAATTATGAAGACAAATCCTTGTGTCTCTTTTATTATCGCTTTTACTTGCATTAATTTTCATCGATCAATTTTTATAATAGTATTGCATTATCAATTGATTTATAAGAAATTTTTTAGACTGTTTTCGATTTAAGTCAAGTGTTGATATTTATTATAATCACTTTTGATTATAAGTGATTTTTATATCAATACAACTTAAAGGAAAATTCTGAAAACTCAATTGCACACCAAGTGTTCGACAAATTATTTTGCTTGCTCTTTGGATAAATTACCATTAGAAATAACATTACTAGTAACTTGCTATAAAAGTTAAATAAGTTGTAAATTGATTGAAGCTATTAATTCTAATTATCAATTTCATTCCTTATTAAATTTGTTATATTTGCATATCCGAGTTTCCCATGATGGTTCGTATAGACTACTTATTTTGAAAAACTTCTGCGTAAACTCTAGATATGTTGTTGTCGTCTAACAAGTGGCATCAATAGTCCGATTCATTTCGTCTTTGACAATCATTAGAAAATGCCATACGAACCTAAATGGGATTATAAAATAGCCTCAATTTTCACAGGAGAAAATTATAGTTATTGGAAAGCTTGTACGCAATTTCATGTCACCTCATAGGACAAAGGTGTTTGGAAAGTCATTCAAAATGGTCCAACACCGATGACATATGTTGTTGATGGTGCTATCGTACCAAAGCCAGAAAATTTATGGAATAGGGATGATAATAAGAAATGGACATATGATTGGAAAGCGAAGAACATTATCGTATCTGCTATTGGTGTTGATGAGTTTTATCGCATTTCCCATTGTCAAACCGCTAAAGCTATGTGGGATGACATACAAGTTACCTATGAGAGAACTAATAAGGTCAAATAAGCTAGGATTAATACACTTAATAAAGAGTTTGAACTCTTTTGCATGAAGCATGGTGAAACCATTGCTCAAATGCAAAAGCGGTTCTCACATCTTATTAATCGTTTAAATTTGCTAGGTAATCTTATTTCCAGTGTTATTGCTACTAACAAGGTTTTGAGATGTCTTACTAGGAATTAGCAATTAAATATCACCGCGATCAAGGAAGCCAATAATATCGCAACACTTGATCTCACCGCTTTATTTAGAAATTTAGAAGAACACGAGCAAGAACTCAATTGCTTGGATAAAAATGAGAAAAAAAAGCTTGAGAAAAAGAAGAAAAAGGTAAAAGACACCAATAAGGAGAAAGGATTGAAGTCCAAATATCTAAGGGACTCAAGTTCAAAGTACTCAAAGGATGAGCATGAAAATGAGAGTGACTCTTGTGATAAAGATGAGTCAGATGATGAACAAATGGGGTTAATCGTTAGAAAGTACAATAGATACATTAGAAAGAATGGTGTCAAATATTCCAACAATAACCTTGTGAAGTTTAGAAGACAATCAACTTCCTCTAAAGATCAAGACAACAAAAGGTATAAGGCAAATGGTATATGCTAAGAATGTGTAAAACGGGTCACTATAGATCGGATTATCCATCTCTTGCTAATAAGAAAGGAAAGAGCCAACGAAACAACTCGAGGAATTCTAGACAAGCCTATGTTGCTTGGGATAGCGATAGAAATGTCTCAAGTAATGAAAGCTCAAGTGAGAGTGATGAAGAGGAAAACTATTATTTCATGGAAAATCAACATCAAAGTAAGAAATTTAAGTCATTCTAAATACTCCAATGTTGATAAGTTGTCTTTTAGTGGATTAAAAATGTCTTTGAACGTCTACAAAAAGAAGCTTCACTTGCTTATAAGAAATTAGCTTCAAATGAAAAAGTTTTTACATACTTAGAAGAAAATTTTGAAGAAACCAATAAACAATTTGAAGCATTAAAGTGTTCTATTGTGGATAGTCAAAAACATAAGGATGAGGATGAGGAACCTAGTCGGTTCAATTGTGAAACTTGTCAAATTTCGCAACAAGAGGTGAGTACTATTAAAGCCAAAATGGACAAGGCATCACAACCTCATATTGCTTTTTCCATTAACCCTTTAAAGGTTGAAAAGCCTCATAAAAATTATAATTTGATTAACAAGGAGTCTAACAGAAAAAGTAAAATTCATCATGGATTGTTTTGTCACTATTGTTGCAAGAAATGCCACACTATTGAAAAATACAAATTTAGATACTTTCTAGTTCCTAAAGGAAATTTGCAATGATTGCCCAAATGCAACAATTATTTCACTTACTCTAAAGAACCCAATGAGAATTGGGTACTTGCCAATTTTTGTTTGATTATATAGGTTGAGTGTCTTGATGCTATGACGGGAAAGGATTTATGGAGAAAAAGAAAGAATTTGTATCCTATGGTGATCACAACAAAGATGTAATACTCAGAAAAGGTAGTATAGGTAATCCTTTAACTATTATTATCTCAAATGGTATGTTAGTTGAATTCCTTAGACATAGCCTTCTTAGCATTAGTCAATTGTGTGACAATGGATATAAGGTGACTTTTGCCAAAGATTGTTGTATAATAGAACATAATGAAAAGAAGAATTGCATGTTTAATAGTGTGAGGGTTAATAATATCTATATGCTAGACTTAAAAGAAGTGTCCTTGAATAATGCCCAATATCTTGTCACCATGAATGAAGACTCCTGACTTTGGCATAGACGTTTAGCACATGTTAACTATGAAGACAAATCTTTGTGTCTCTTTTCTTATTGCTTTTACTTGCTTTAATTTTCATCAATCAATTTATCTAAAAGCATTGCGTTATCAATTGATTTGTAAGAAATTTTCTGGACTATTTTCGATTTGAATCAAGTGTTGATATTGCTTATAATCACTTTTGATTATAAGTGTTTTTTGTGTCAACAAAATTTAAAGGAAAATTCTAAAAACTCAATTACACATTATGTGTTCGAAAAATTATTTTGACAGCTCTTTTGATAAATTGTCATTGGAAATAACATTACTAGTAACTTGGTATAAATGTAAATACGTTGTAAATTGATTGAAACTATTAATTTCAATTATCAATTTTATTCCATACTAAATTTATTATATTTGCATATCCGAGTTTCCAATAAAAGTTTGTATAGACGAGTGTCTTGATGCAATAACGCATCAACTGTGTAAAGTATTTTACATTAACAATATATAATAATTAATTTCTTAATTTATTTTTAAATAAAAATAATTATGTCAAACTTAATTATATCTAAATTAAATTCCACGTGGTGGAGCCATAAATATACTTAAACAAATAGTTATTATTTTCAATATAAATTAGATATTTTAATTAAACTTAAAAGATTCATCATTCTCGTTTAAATTCTCTTGAACTATTATTCTCATTAATTTATTTATTTATTAAAAAATAAATTTGACAAATAAGAGAAAAACTTATATAAATTTTTTAAGCGTGATTTATATTATTTTCCAATAAAAATATGACAAGTGTATAATTTATATATATATATATATATATATATATATATATATATATATATATATATATATATATATATATATATATATATATATATATATATATATATATATATATATATATATATATATATATATATATATATATATATATATATATATATATATATATATATATATATATATATATATATATATATATATATATATATATATATATATTTCTATTTTTATTCTCTAAAAAATATTTAAATACACTTGTTATATTTCTATTAAAAGATAATAAAAAGTATACTTAAATAATTATATTTAAATTTTCTTCGTAAAGATAATTCTTAAATTTAAAAAAATATTTTTAGTAACTGATTTTTATATTATTAAATTAGTCACAAAGTTAGTGTAAACCATGTGACATTCCATGCTAGTGCCATTTTTATTGATTGAATTTGAATAACATATACAATAAAAAGAACTAATGTGATTGAGTTTACATAGTTAAGAGATTAAAATAGACTCTAAATCAAAGATAATATAGATTAAATCTAAAAAATTTATATGAATTAAAATATTGTATGTTCAAATTCATTGATAAGAAGCTTTATAATTTCAAATAATGAGTTTGAAGTTCAATAATAGCAAAATCTTCATTAATATTAATCTAGTTTATCTCTTAAAAATAAATAAACAAAAACTTCATATTTCCCCAATTTAAAACTATAAAAAAAAACCAAATAAATTATAAATATACAATTCTCTTTTTAATATTATAGAATTAATATCAATCTCCCTTTTGTTTTAAAGATTAATACTTATTTTATCCTCTGTTAAATGAGTGATTTTTGAAAAATCCCCATATAACAAAACAAAGTTAGCAAAACTAGACAAAGTTAGCAAAGTCAACAATAACCACACATTTAACTAACAATAACCATATGTTGAAATAGCAATAACCACATGTTGAACTAGTTTATAACTTTAGAAAACTGAATTACACATTTCATATTCTTCCTAATTCAGATTTCTTAAATTATATTTGCATTAATCCTCTGAGGCCTTCAAATCTTGCTTACTTTAAGGGTTTTGTTAGAATGTTTGGCAATTGTAATTTAGTCTTACAATACTCAATTCTCGTCCTCTTTTTACTAACTTTGTCACTAAGAAAATGATATCTCTTTTCTATATATTTGCTTATACCATGGCTCATAGGTTGGTTTGTTAAATCAATTGCTAATTTATTGTCCACTCGCAACATACTCTGCCTCACATGAAGGCAAAACCATAATTCCTTAATTATTTGAACTCTAAGAGATTAGTGATAATCCAGGCATGGACAAGTAACCAATTGTACATTTTCTATCACACCACTCCAATCTGAATCGGAATAACCATACACCTTGGCTTCCATTCTTGTGTTTTGTTGATTTGGCATAAGTACTCCATGGTTAATTGTACCTCTAATATACCTAAGGATCCTCTTTGCGGCAAGTAGATGACATAGTCTCAATTTCTACTTGAATCTACTAACCAATCACATAATATTACAAATATCAGACCATGTATTGCAAAGACACCTCAATGAGCCAATAACCTACTTGTACAAAGTGTTATCCATCCGTTCATCATCTAAATCCTTCTTCAATTTGATGTTGGTCTCTATAAGAGTGTTTGCATGATTGCAATTGCTCAACTTGAACTTCTTCAGGAAGTCTTCTGTATATTTCTTCTAATGCAAGAAAACTCCATTATCACGAACTTTGCCAATTCAACTTCATTAGAACATATGACCGATAAATCATCCACATAGAGACTTAAGATAACTTTTTCTTGTTCACTTGAGCTTTTCACATACACTCCATGATTTGATGTGCACTTGTTGAAACCTAGTTTGATCAAGGAGCTATCAATCCTCTTGTTTCATGTCATATGTGCTTGCTTCAATCCATACAAATATTTTCTCAACTTATACATCATCGTCTTTGGACCTTTCCCTTTAAAACCGGATGGTTGCTTCATATAAACTTCTTCTTCTAGGAGTCAATTAAGGAAGGTTGACTTTACATCAAGTATATGCATCTTCCAACCTCTATATGTTATAATGGGTACAAATTGTCTTATGGTCCCAAGGATATAAAATGGTGCATAAAATTCATTAAAATAAATTCTAAGCTTTTGAAGAAAGCCTTTTTCCACCAATTTTGCCTTATGCTTGAAAATTTCACCATTTGGCTTCTACTTCAGCTTGTAAACCCACCTGAAATATATTGCATTCTTTCTTGAATGGTTAAATAGTTCCCAGGTATTGTTCTTTTAAATGGCCTTGTTCTCTTCATTTATTACACCTTGCTAATTCTCATCTTTCATGGCTTGAACATGATCGAATTGGCTCCAATTCATCCATCATAGCTTCTTCAATTAGATCATCATTTTCTCATATGGCTTGGTCTGGAAAAATTTCATGATCATTAAGTATGACTAGTTGATTTTTGGATCTTGATGCTTTTCTCACCTTTCGAGGTTGTGCACGTTCAGTCTCAGCTTCTACTACTTGCTCATCATCTTGAAAAGTGATGCTGGGTAGACATATGGAATAAAGGAACATTCTAGAGGAGGGTGAGTAGACCCTTTTTAAAAATTGACTGATTTTTAAAATAAAATAATATACTTTTTCAATGCGAAAGTCTTATAAAAAAAGACTTTATGCCTGGATTGGAAATTAATCATGAATACTTGTTCACCAAAGCCTTTGCATGGGCTTCGGAGCACAACAGTAGGGCCAACATTGAGATCTTGGAAGGAGTCTGTCTCAGTTATTCAACCACATTATAGTCTCTCTTTTTGATGATCTTTAAGATTTCTTCCATTTCCCTCTTGGAAGCCTCTGGAATGGATTCTGAATGCGCCTTCGTCTGGACAGGCTCAACCAATATGTCTTTCCCACGACTCTCGGCCGACTTGGTGGAAGAGGTGGCAACATGAGTAATCACAGGAGTTGTAGTTGTAGTATTAGCTGGAACGGCAGTAGGAATGATCACAAGAATAGTAACGACTTTAGGAGGAGAAATCTCGGGTGAGAATACTCTTCCGCTTCTTGTTATTTTACTGGTCCCAACGATATTGTCGATGTTGGGATCAGTATTTCCAGAAACTTTGTCTTCAGCAGCCAACAGGTCTTGCTTGACGCCATGGTAATAGACGCCAACCCCATAATTCCAGGGAACAACTTTGTCCGAGGAATATGGTATTGGCCCTTGCGTAGTGATGATCAGGGGAGCCAAGTCTGGAGCAGATGTAATCCTGACGGGTCTTTTGGTGGAGACCCTGAAAGGATTTGAGGAAATGGTTATAATCGAAACATATTTACAGGAAACAGTTGTGACATGAGTCTTCTCAAATAGAATCTCTTTATCATCTATCAGGCACTGAACACCTGCTTTTAACAAATAGCAACCAGTCGATAAACATAAGTGGCAATCTTCATCACAACCCGGAAATAAACCGGCTTGTAACAAATTCCACTTAATATTCATGAGAGGAGTAATAAGCTCTTCAACAGAAGTAACAAATGTATCATTGTCAACAGCATTAACACCATGGCCGTGCTTGGGCATGGGAACAGTTATAACATTGGGAATCTCAGGAGCTTCAAATTCAATCTCCTTTGCCTCTTTCTGATCCTGCACCTTATTCTTTAAAGCCCAACAGTCATTTGTATCATGGTCTGGACTTTCTGAATGGTAGGCACATCGAGCATTTGGGTTGTAGCGAGGAGATGTAGTGTTGGGATTCTTGGGGGCTTCCCTCAAAGTTACCAGATTGGACTTCAATAAGTGTGGTAAGACTTGAGACAAAGTCATATTGATCTGGGTAAATTGTCTCATAGGCCTCTCTACTTTGGGCTGATTGTTCCGCTGTTGAGTAGCTGCAGACTTGGATATCATTACAGCCCCTACCGTTGGACGGTGTTGGTTTCTACCCTGATTTCTTTGACTGTAAACATAACTAACCTCTTTCTTTCCCACAAAAGGTCTCTTTCCTGCACTTGAAGAGGCCTCCTTTTGAATCTTGCCACTTCTAATACCAGCTTCCACTCTTTCTCCAATTAGGACCAGCTCAGTAAAACCAGCTGAGGAGCTTCCAATCAAATGGTTGAAAAACAAACCAAATAGAGTACCCAAGAACATATCCACCAACTCCCTATCAGACAGAGGGGGTTGAACTCTTCCTGCTAGGTCTCTCCACTTCTGGGCACAATCTTTAAAACCCTCGCTCGAACCTATAGACATACTTTGGAGTTGTGTATGGGTGGGAGCAAGGTCTGCATTATACTGATACTACTTGTAGAAGGCAGCAGTCAAGTCTTCCCAGTTACGAATATTGGTCCCCTCCAACTGATAGAACCAGTCTAGCTGATTCCCAGATAAACTGTCTTGGAAGAAATGGACCCGTAAATCCCTGTCGGCAGTGTGGGGCTGAATGTTCTTCACATAAGATCGGAGATGCATCTTGGGACATGAAACTCCATCATATTTAGCAAACACCGAAACCTTGAACTTCTGCGGGATGACAACCCCAAAAACCAAGCACAACTCCTAAAAATCTAGTCTAGGTACTTTTTGGATTTCTATTGTATTCATACGATCCTCTAGCTTTTTGTATTTATCATCAGCTGGAGGATATTGCTCCTCATCATAATCAGATTCATCATTAGATTCCTTCGGGATGAGGTCTTCCTCTCTCGTCTACCCTTCCTGATTGTCTCCTTCTTTTGATGAAGTTGCTAGTTCTGACGCTCGCCGCACTAGCGTAGAATTGGGTTTCAAAGGTATCCCGCTCTTCTTTGAGTTGGATCCATGATTTCTTTAGCTCCTCGAAATCAATTGGCATGTCAGGATGAAGAACAATGTAAGGAGTGTCTCCCTCAACAATTGGCTCCATAATCACATGTAAGACGGTAGGGTAAAGACATTGAGTACGAGCTCGCACTCATCTGAGGTAAGGCTCAAGAGGGATGGAATACTTGTGCCCCAGTGTCTTGCTATCAACTTTGTTTACCATGTGTGGTACGGTGGGAGAACTGACTTTTTGTTTTACGTTTGTGTTCGCGAATGTTGCGGTTTAGCAAGAGTCGCCACTGACTTTTCTTTTATCCAAAAGGAAAGGTAAAAAAGCACAGGAAAGAACTTTAGAGATGTTTCCTTGAGTTTGGGGGGTAGATTATGAAAAGGGAAGGTGTTAGCACCCTTTTCATCCATGGTTTTCCATGGGCTCTTAGTTACTCGCTAGATCACTTGCTTTTGTTTGAAATTATGCTTGCGGTGTGGGTTTTTGAAAGTATTTTGAAAATGTCTTTGTAATGGTTCTCGTCTCAATAAGAACGCATACAAAGTGTTTGTTTGGAAAATAGTTCAAAGATGTGTTTGTGAAATGTGTTTTTGAAAGTGATTTTGAAAATGTGTCTTTGTAATGGTTCTCGTCTCTATAAGAACGCATACAAAGTGTTGTCTTTCAAAAATGTTTTCAAAATAAAAGTGTGGGTGTATAAAAATGTTTTTGTTGTGAGCAAGCGAGCAACTAGGAGCATCTACCTACTCAAAAGGTCTTATATGTTCTTTTCCTCCTCCTTTAGATGTTGCTATCTTACCATTTGATTTGGTAAGAAGCCCCATCGTTGGATGTTTAAGGGACGAGTGTGGGACGTTTTCATAGTCATAGAAGGTAACCTATGGGACGTTTTAACAATTTCGTTTTAGGGACTAGATCGTTTAACAAAGGCAACATTGAGGGTCATCGAGGGACTACGATCTTTTATCCAGGGTCTTTTGCTAAAACGCCCATGTTCGAGGTACATGAATATTTTTCGATAGGCCACAAAGTGGGATTACCCTAAGGGTGCTAGTGTGCAAGCGTGTTTGATTGCATGCATTTTAGTCTTGATTAGGGTGATCTATTTGTCGATTTCATATCTTGCCATACACACCCTAGTTACTAACAATATAGGAAAGTAATAAAAGTGCTGAAAGTAAAGATTCTACATTATTATAATCATTTGGGGGTGGGGTGTACAAATTTTACAAATGGGGGGTTGCAAGAAAATAAATCCTAATTATTTATTACAACCATATTGAAATAATAATGCAAGAAAGAAAAAGGACCTTGTTTAGAAAAAAAATGGTTTTTTGTGTTAATTAATAAAAAGGGGAATGAATTAGCTAGTAAAAAGAAAATATTTTTATGCCTTTTTATATTGATGAAAAGAGTATTAATGTTGAAAATGATAAAAATGAAAATAAATGAGATATAGGACCAGCGTGCTGCTACAAGCAAAACAAACGGAATCAGAAGTTCTGGAGCTAGGAGCATTGTGACTCAGGAGGAAACGTCAGTGGGAATCAGAAGTTATGGGTTGGTAAACTCTGAGGTCCTGCAAGGAACGTTAGAGGGAAAATACAAAAGTTCTGGGTGGTATTCAGACAGTGGACCAAAAGTCAGAAGTTCTATATTACACTAAAATAGTGAGTAAACCTCAGAAATTCAGTGTATTGTCAGCATGTAAAAATCAGAAACTCTGAGTGTTTAAAAAGAGCGAATGGAAACATCAGAAGTTCAGTGTGTTTGACATGTAGGGAGAACTCAGAAGTTTTGTATTGAGTTAGAACAGTGAATGAATCATGGAAGTTCTATGTATTAAAATGGTGAGTGAAAAATAGAAGTTCTGTGTTACATTTCAACTATTTCCTCATATCAATCAGCACAACGATAACTTATTTAGTTTTCAACAAACATCAAATCATAAGGATAAAAGCATAACAGTTTATAGAAGTTCTGATCCTGATTCTGAGTCTAGCCTTAATCAGGAAGTTCTGATTCACAGTCTTTCTACTTACACAGTGATACGGACAACATTAATACTATGATATCTACATGTTTAATGATGTTCTGAATGAAAAGATGCAGAGTCAGAAAGACTTACCTTGAACCTGGAGGGTGTATTTGGAACTTGAGTTGCTGTCTTCAGATATTCTGGAGTCATCCAGAGCAACATAAGAGAAAATACCAAGTTCTTTTACTTCAAGGGAAGAACAGAGGTATTGGTTTTCTGTTTGGGAAGTCAGGATTTTTTATGAAGGTTTCACAGCTTTCTTTTCTCTCTTTGTTACAATTATCTCTCTCCAAAAGACAACCAGTTTTGTATTTTGTATTTGCAGATTTTGGACTCTTAGAATTTTTAGCAGGGGTTCGAGGCTCTTCTTTCTCAAATTTTCCGACCTCTTTACAGTGGCCAATGAAGTTCAATTTATAGGAAAATATTTAGTAGTTTTTAGAGGTCAAGTGGCACCAACATCATATGCTAGGCGCTGACTTGTTCTTGAAGCAAGTTTAAACAAGCATGGTTCAAGGCACAAAGTAGAATGGTTAGCAGGTTTAGCAGCACCTAAGTTGGATTTGTCAGCAAAAATTAAGGAAAAGCAAAAGCAACTCGTGGGCACAGCAGAATTTTGTACAAAAGTTTGCTTTTTCAAGACAGTAGAGGTACACGTGGGGGAAATCCTTGGGATAAAGACTCAAAAGTGGTTGTGAGTATTAAATGATGATGAGATTTATCAAACCATAAATCCTGTAATGTGAGATTTTGCATCATTGCTTAATTCTGAATCAGAAGTCCAGCTTCAGCATGACTTAGAATAGGCATCTAACTTCTGATCTTTGTATCTCCTTACTCCAGCATGTTTTGAAGGAGCTCTTAGACTTTCCAGAAAGCTTGCAGCCTGATAACCTTCTCTGAAATAATCTTGCAAACTCTGACTGAATCTTTATGAAAACTGGCCCAGAAGTTATAACCAAACTTAGTCTTGGAATTGTCCAGAATTTACTGAGTGCTTCAGTTTCATGGACGTGTCTTTGAGGAGTTACAACTTGGAATCCCAACATTTCTAGGAGAAGTTTCATTCTGCAATGTTTTAGGTCTTATTGAGATCTAAAACTCTTGTGTTAGAAGTTCTTCTAGAATCAACTTGCATCATGGTGATAATCTGATCAGAAGTTCTGAGTTTGTCATATTTCTTAAACACTTAGAAAAATTCTAAGTATTTAGAAATTTGACTTTTCTAAAGTAACTGTTAACTTTTGAATTTCTAGATGAAACAAACTTCATATTTTAACATGTCTTGCTGAAATATGATTTTTGAAACTTAATTTTGATCCAAAAGTCAAAGTTTGACTTTTCAGTGTGCAAATGACCATTTTTCCCTTGTGGATGATTTTCTTGGAAAATTTGTAATTCAAAGCTTGAAATTGGATGTGAACAAACCTGAGGGTTCAAGGTGATCCTTTGAGAAATGAGAGGGAAAATTTTGGGGTACAACAATTGCCCTTGTTCAATCTTCTTAAGCCTGAGGATGTAGATTGGCTGGTCAGCCTTTCGTGATCTGAAGGTGGAAGATGATTGTACATTAGAGCGCCCAGAAATTTGCACTCAGTGATGTGATGACTGAGGGTATAGGGAATGGGCTTAAAGATGCCATTTGGAAAGCGACAGGGAATCGTCGGAGATGGGCTTAAAGATGCCATCCGGAAAATATCGGTTGTGTAAGAGATTCCTTGGCGAGAATTCATGTACCTGCCTTTGCGGGGGACTTTGCCAGGGAATGTTGATTTATGCACTAGGGAGTAAAGTCTAGGAGCTTTGGTTGTCCATTACTCTACTGGGGAATTAAATCTTGATTGAAGAGGTGAAAGTAGAATGTATACCTGGTCAAGGTCCAAGTTGTACAGCGGCTTACTGGGGAAATCTGAGATCGACCGTATCTGGTCGGGTCCAGGCCTCACAGTGTTGTAAACTGTTGTTTGGAGACAATAGAGAAGGAACCTGGATAGTAGGGTTACTTCGAGATGAAAGCCTGGATAGTAGGGCTTGTGGGAAGGAACCTATGTAGTAGGGTTACTTCGAGATGAAAGCCTGGGTAGTAGAGCTTCTGAGAAGGAACTTGGGTAGTAGGGTTACTTCGAGATGAAATCCATGGTAGTATATCTTGTGGGAAGGAACCTGTGTAGTAAGGTTACTTCGAGATGAAAGCATGGGTAGTAGGGCTTGTGATAAGGAACCTATGTAGTAGGGCTACTTCGAGATGAAAGCTTGAGTAGTAGGGCTTGTGAGAAGGAACCTGTGTAGTAGGGTTACTTGGAGATGAAAGCCTGAGTAGTAGGGCTTGTGAGAAGGAACCTGGGTAGTAGGGTTACTTCGAGGTGAAAGCCTAGGTAGTAGGGCTTGTGATAAGGAACCTGTGTAGTAGGGTTACTTCGAGATGAAAGCATGAGTAGTAGGGCTTGTGAGAAGGAACCTGTGTAGTAGGGTTACTTCGAGGTGAAAGCCTAGATAGTAGGGCTTGTGGGAAGGAACCTGAATAGTAGGGTTACTTCGAGATGAAAGCCTGGATAGTAGGTCTTGTGGGAAGGAACCTGGATAGTAGGGTTACTTCGTCTGATCATGTAGATTAGTTGACCCGTTTGGTTTCGGGGACTGATCTTCCCTTCATTTCCTGCAGATATGACATATATAACTGCTGGAATTGTTGGTAATAACTGTGTTTCCTAAAAAGATAACAGGGTTAGTTATGTGCGATGCATGAAATGTGTTATGAGATGATGTTCTCAAAATAAACGAGATTATGTTGTATGTGATATGTATGTGCATGTCATGATGCATGAGCATGTTAGTTGCGACATATCTGAGTTTGGGAAAATAAATCCCTGACTGCTGCTGGAGAAAATAACATTTCTAACTGTTGTAGAGAACCGTGGCTTTTCTACTTCTGCTGGGGATGGTGAATGGCAGTGAGTGCACTTCTGTCAGGGGGAGATTCTATCTGAGAATACCTCTGCGGAGAACAACTTGGAAGGTGAATTTCCATAGCTGAAGTAATAGGCTCTATCGGGGATTGAGCTCCTGCATCCAGAGAGATAAACTATGCTTGGGGAGTTTGAAGTTCATGATGGTCCATTCGTGATTACGAAATTTTGACGGGGAATATAGATGTCAGGTTCCTGGACGACCCTGGCTAGGGAGATTACTTCCCGTTTTGAGAGAACTGCTATCAAGGCTTTGATTACTTCTACTCTGTGGGGAATACAGATGTTACAAGGTCACATGTATTGATGAGTGGGCTCTGAAGCTACCTCTGTCCCGGTACCTGCTAGACAGGGGTAACTGTCGGGTTTGACATTTTAGTTTTTCGTCCCTATTTCTTAAGTTATGAGAAAATGTCTTTCTTTTTCCTATACAAATATTTGTGAACAACAATCATATTCAAGTGCATATGTAAAGAATAAATCATTGGACGTTCTTGCAAAACAAAACAGAACAAGAAAAACAAATAATTTTTGTAAAATGACTTGTATTAGCTTTTGAAGTTGACCTATAACAGGCGTTTTTGTACAAGGAAGTTGATGCTCTAGTAAGAGAACTCCGCCGTAAAAATGAAAGATATACAGTATTGTGTACAACGAAAAGAAATCATCTATGTGCAACAATCCCATTGGGTTTCAAATCTGCTATTTCCGCTATGCTTTCGAGCGTCTCCTCACTTTGCTGCTTGTCCGAAGCTGACTAGATTGATTGATGCCGTTTGAGTTTGATAGTTGATACTGAGGTTAGATTGCAGGGTGGTTCAATGGGACATAGTGACACGCTTTTCATCCCTAACTTTTGCCTGGACCGCCCATTCGGGTTTTCAGTCCACCGGGATACCCTTTTTTGCCCAAGTCGCCTTTTCAGGTTTTCGACTTGCTGGGTGTATAGATTTTTTTCATTTTCATCCCTTATTTTTTCCCGAACCCTTTTGGTTCGCTGGGAAGCCCTTATTTTTGCCTAGGCCAGTCAACCTAGCGGGTCTTTTATCATGCGTAGTATCTTTTCACTATGTCTGCATTGACAGGGTGAGGGAGGTTGTCACCGTCCATGGTGGTTAGAATCATGGCTCCACCCGAGAAAATGTTTTTAACCATAAATGACCCTTCGTATGTGGGAGTCCATTTTCCCCTGGGATCACCTTGTGGAAGTATGATGCGCTTAATTACTAAATACCCGACTTGGTACTGTTGGCGTCTGACCTTTTTGTTAAAAGCCTTGATCATTCGCGTTTGATACGTCTGACCATAATAGATATCAGTAAGTCTCTTCTCATTAATCAGACTGAGTTGATCAAGTCGAGTCTGGATCCAGTCGTCTTTGTTTAAACCCGCATCTTTCATAATCCTGAGAGAAGGTATCTGGACTTCGATGGGTAGGACTGCCTCCATGCCATATACCAGAGAGTAAGGTGTTGTCCCTGTCGACGTCCGTGCTGAGGTACGGTACCCATGAAGAGTGAATGGTAACATTTTGTGCCAGTCTTTGTATGTCATCGTCATCTTCTGTATAATTTCTTGATGTTCTTGTTAGCTGCTTCAACAACGCCATTCATCTTTGGCCGGTAGGGAGAAGAGTTATGATGATGTATCTTGAACTGTCTACAGAGCTCGATGATCATTGTGTTATTGAGATTTGTATCATTGTCGGTAATAATTCTCTCTGGTACACTATATCGACAGATCAGATTATGTCGGATAAACTGTGCCACGACGTTCTTGGTCACAGTAGCAAAAGAGGCTGCCCCAACCCACTTTGTAAAGTAATCAATGGCTACTAAGATGAAATGATGCTCGTTAGATACAGTAGGTCTGATCTCGCCGATCATGTCGATGCCCCACATTTCAAAGGGCCACGGAGCTGTGAAGACGTTCAAGGGGACCGGAGGCACATGCACCTTATCAGCGTAAATTTGGCACTTATGACAAGTTTGAGAGTGCTGATAACAATAGGCTTCCATAGTGGACCAGTAATATCCTTCCTGTAGGATCTTCTTGGCCATGGTGTGTCCACTGGAATGGGTTCCGAAGGTGCCTTCATGTAAATCTTCCATGATCCTCTCTGCTTGGCTCTTGTCTACACCGTAATAGTGTGGAGTCATGGTTGCGTTTATAGAGGATCCCATTACTGAGGAAGAACTTTGCAGCGAACCTTGTCAGAAACTTCTTATCATTTACAGACGCCCCTTTGGTATATTCTTGAGCTTCGAGATACCTTTTCACTTCGTGAAACCAGGGTTTGGCTGCCACTTCTTTGATATCTATCTCGCAGCAGTGTGCTGGTTCATCCAACCTTTCAATGGTGATTCGGGGAGCTTCGTTGTCCCACCGGATTTTGAACATAGAAGACATGGTGGATGGCGCGTCCGCTAAATGATTCTCCTCTCGTGGGAAATGTTCAAAGGTTACCTCCTCAAAGTGTGGGAGCAATTTCAGTACATACTCTCTGTAAGGAATGAGATTTGGGTGCTTCGTAACCCACTCGCCTTTGATTTGACTTATCACCAGAGCAGAATGCCCGAATACACTCAAGAACTTGATCCTTAGGTCGATAGCAGCTCGAAGACCCATAATATATGCTTCATACTCCGCCATATTGTTGGTGTAGTTGAAACATGATCAGGCAGTGAACCGAGTATGACAGCCCTCAGGAGATATGATTACAGCGCCAATGCAGTTTCCTAGTGAGTTTGAGGCTCCATCAAAATACATAGACCATCGGGATCCTTCCTCAGGTCCTTCATCCGGTTCATGTCCTTCGTAGCCAATCACCAGCATAATATTCTCATTCGGGAACTAAAAATTCATGGACTGGTAGTCATCCACGACCTGATGAGCCAAATGATATGCCAATACACTCCCCTTTATTTCTTTTTGGGTTTTATATTATATGTCGTACTCAATCAAGATCATTTGCCACCTTCCTATCCTTCCGGAGAGAGCGGGCTTCTCGAAAATGTACTTAATTGGATCCATATTTGATATCAACAAAGTAGTGTGAGTCAGCATATACTGTCCCAGTCGGCGGGCGGGCCAATGCAAAACGCAAAAAGTTTTCTCGAGCAATGAGTATCGTGTCTCACAGTCGGTAAACTTTTTGCTAAGGTAGTATATTGCATGCTCTTTTTGGCCAAACTCGTCATGCTGCCCCAGCACACACCCCATTGAATTGTCTAGCACTGTTAAGTATAATATCAAAGGTATTCCTTCAACTGGAGGCATCAGAATTGGTGGTTCTTGAAGGTATTCCTTGATTCTCTCAAAAGCGGTCTAGCATTCATCATTCCACTTTACCACTTGATCTTTCTTCAGAAGCTTGGAGATTGGCTCACAAGTAGCAGTCAGATGTGAAATGAACCTGGCGATATAATTCAGGCATCCCAAAAAACCTCTAACTTCCTTCTCTGTGCGGGGAGCTGGCATCTCTTGTATGGCCTTTACCTTTGCAGGGTCTACTTGAATACCTTTGTCACTGACGATAAAACCCAGAAGCTTACCAGATCTTACCTCGAAGGTACACTTGTTCAGATTCAACCTCAGCTTGTACGTCTTCAATCTGTCAAACAATTTTTGGAGATGATCAAGGTGCTCTTCCTCATTATGAGACCTAGCTATCATGTCATCAACATAAACTTTGATCTCATGGTGAATCATGTCATGGAACAAAGTGACCATGGCTCGCTGATAAGTTGCCCCAAAATTTTTTAACCCAAAAGGCATCACCTTGTAACAGAAGGTGCCCCACTGTGTGACGAAGGTTGTTTTTTCCATGTATTTAGGAGCCATTTTGATCTGGTTGTAGCCCGAGAAACCATCCATGAAGGAGAGAATTTTGTGATGCACGGTGTTGTCAACCAAAACATCAATGTAGGGAAGAGGGAAGTCATCCTTGGGGATTGCCCTGTTCATATCTCTGTAATCCACACACATCCGTACCTTGCCGTCCTTTTTAGGTACTGGAACGATGTTAGCAACCCACTGCGGATAAGAGGTAACGGCTAAGAACCCTGCATCGAACTGCTTCATGACCTCTTCCTTGATCTTCTCTGAAATTTCAGGGTGCATACGACGGACCTTCTGTTTAACCGGAGGACAACCCTTCTTAGTCAGCAGTCGATGTACCACGATGTCACTGTCTAAACCAGGAATGTCTTCCTAGGACCAGGCGAAGATTTCAACATAGTCGTGCAACATTTGTATTAGTCGTTGTTTGATCTTAGTCTCCAGATTCGTGCCGATCTTAACCTCTTTTCTGTCTATCTTTGAGCCCAAGTTTATTGTCTCAACTAGCTCTACATGAGGTTGTATAGCCCTCTCTTCCTATTGTAGCAGTCTAGCAAGTTCTCTAGGTACCTCACAATCTTCCTCACCTTCGTCCTCGGCTTGGTTGATCAGATTTTCGAAGTCATAACTGGCAATAGCAGGATTGTTATCAATGGGATCCAGAGTGGATATGGATCTGCAGTTTGATATGTGAGTGTGTGTAAGATCATAACTGTATTAATAAAGCAAAGATAGAAAAAGAAAAACAGAGAGTGCAAAATTTGTATGCAAAGAACGTCCAATGCATCATTGATGATATATGAGATGACATATAATAACCCTCACTGATAGAACCATTGTGCCTCGGGTAAGACACAAGGCCATAAAGTTTAAATTTTTCATTACAAACTCAGAAAACCAATAAGACAATTACTGCGGAATAAAAGAAACTGGTATGAAATCTCTGGTCGTCCAATTACTTGGTCCACCATTGGTAGTTGGGTAAATCCAACTATCGATATCAAAATCTTCCTCACTGTCTTCAATAGCATTGACCCCTCGATTGCTGATGCGTAGGGGAGGTCCCCCAACCCGAGCGCGCCGAACAGCCCTCTGAGCACCTGAAGTAAAGCCCAGGCCAAATTTGTTAGTTTTGTGAATAAACTCAGGAAGCTGTCCCCAATTGGTACTCCTACCTTCTTTAACTACTGCTCTAGTGTCTTTGAGAGAAGCCATCTTCAGAGGAGGTTTGGTGCTGGTAGTGGTCTCAGTTGACGCCAAAATATGGGGAACCTCTTCAAATTTTTGACAAGGAGTCTCTATAAATTCTCCGTTCATTTCTACATACCTGAAGGAGTTCAAGTGGCTCACCATATACTCCTCTCCGCCATGCATACTGACTATCTTCCCCTTCACTGGATACTTCAACATTTGGTGCAGTGTAGAGGTAACATCCCCAACTTTGTGGATCCAAGGACGACCCAACAAACAAGAGTATGATGGCCTGATGTCCATCACATAGAAGGTGGACTCGAAAATCTGAGAGCCTACCTTGACAGGGATGTCCACTTCCCCATGCACCATTTTTTTCGACCCGTCAAAAGCCCTTACCACAATGTTACTAGGCTTTAAAGTCAAACCCTCGCAATCCAACTGGTCCAAAGCCTTCTTGGGAAGAACATTCAGCGAAGACCTAGTATCCACTAACACATGAGCCATAGTGGTGCCCCTGCATTCAATCGAGACATGCAGAGCATCATTATGCTTTCTTCCCTTCGGTGTCAAGTCGGTGTCTGAAAAGCCCAACCCATTGTCAGCAGTCAGGCTAGCCATGCAATCTTTAAATTGATCAGCTGAAGTCTCTTGCGGCACATGCACAATTTTGAGGAATGCAATCAAAGCCTTCACATGGGCCTCGGAGCACAATAGCAGGGATAACATGGATATCTTTGAGGGGGTCTACCCCAGCTGCTCGACCACATTGTAGTCACTCTTCTTAATTATTTTCAAAATTTCCTCTATCTCTTGCTTAGAGGCTTCCACAACAATTTTTCTAGGTACCTTCGTCCGGGCAGGCTCACCTACAGCTTCTTTGCCTCGAGTCCCAAATGACTTATTGACAGGGGTAACAGTAAGAATAGGAATAGTAACTGAAGTACTAGTGGGAGCAGAAGATGAAATAACGAAAGGCTTAGTGACAGTCTTCGGGGAGATCTCAGGAGAGAAAACCCTTCCACTTCTAGTAATCTTACTGGTCCCGACAATGTTGCCGACATTAGGATCAGCTTCTTCGGTCTTCAAGTTTTGTTTAACGCCATGATAGTAAACATCGGCGCCATAATGCCAAGGGACAGCTTTGTCCGAGGCGTACGGGACAGGACCAGGACATGTGATTATCAACGGAGCGATTCTCGTAGTGGGTGTAATCCTAACAAGTCTTCTCGAGGAGACTTTGGAAGGATTGGCAGAAATGGTTATAATAGCAATATCTTCACATGGAGCAGTTGGAATCAAAGTCTTTTCAAACAGAATTTCTCTGTTGTCCATCAGGCATTGGACACCTGTTTTTAGCAAATAGAAATCAGAAGACAGGGATGAACATATGTGGCAATCTTCATCACAACCTGGAAATAAACCAGCCAATAACATATTCTTTTTAACAGTAAAAAAGGGGGTAGAAACTTCATCAACGGAGGTCACAAACAGATTGGTATCAATGGCGTTAACTCCATGGTTGTGTTTAGGCATGGGAGCATTTATGACATTAGGCTTTTCCGGGGCGTCAAACTCAATCTCCTTGGCCTCAATCAAATCTTGTACTTTGTTTCTTAGAGTCCAGCAGTCATTTGTATCATGACCAGGACTTTCATAATGATAGGCGCACCGAGCGTTCGGATTGTATCGAGGAGAAGAGGTATTAGGATTCTTAGGAGCCTCCTTCAAGGTTGCCAAATTAGATCTCAACAGATGGGGTAGAACCTCTGTCAATGTCATATTAATCCGGGTGAACTTCCTTTATGGTATTTCTACCCTTTGTTGATTGTTGCATTGTGGGGTAGCTACCGGCCTCGGTATCATCACAGCACCTACTGTTGAGCGGTAGTTAGTTCGGCTTTAACCTCTTGGACTATAAATTGCGTTGACCTCCTTCTTAGCAGTGAAAGGCTTATTTGTTGAACTTGACGAGGTATCTTTCTGTATTTTACCACTTCGAATCCCAGCTTCTACCCTCTCTCCAGTTAATATCAGCTCAGTAAAACCAGTCGATGAGCTACCAATCAAATGGTTGAAGAATGGACCCGACAGCGTCCCAAGAAACATGTCAACCAACTCCCGGTTAGATAATGGGGGTTGAACTCTCCCAGCCAAGTCTCTCCACTTTTGTGCGTAGTCCTTAAAGCCTTCACCTGCACCCATGGACATACTCTGGAGTTCAGTACGAGTAGGGGCCAAGTCGGCATTGTATTGATATTGCTTATAAAAAGCAGCAGCCAAATCCTCCCAGTTTCGGACATTCGTTCCCTCTAATTGGTAGAACCATTCAAGCTGAGTCCCTGACAGGCTATCTTGAAAGAAGTGAACCCACAAGTTTCTATCAGCGGTGTGGGGTTGGATCTTCCTCACATAGGAACAGAGATGGAGCTTTGGGCAAGACAACCATCATACTTTGCAAAAACTGGAGCCTTAAATTTCCGTGAGATGACGACCCTGGACACCAAACCCAGCTCTTCAAAATCCAGACCTGGTATTCTATGGACTTCCATAGCACTTAACTGATCCTCTATCTGCTTGTACCTATCCTCAGTGGGAGGATATTGCTTATCATTATAGCTGGTATCATTGTCAGAGACTTCAGGACTGGGGTCCTCTTCCCTTGTCCGCCCCTCTCGATTTTCCCCCTCTTTGGAAGAGGAAGTCACATCAACTGATTGCTTT
Organism: Vicia faba; assembly: GCA_948472305.1. Classification (NCBI taxonomy): domain Eukaryota; kingdom Viridiplantae; phylum Streptophyta; class Magnoliopsida; order Fabales; family Fabaceae; genus Vicia; species Vicia faba. The sequence continues at coordinate 1,409,910,786 of OX451739.1, forward strand.
AGTGCCCCCCCGAATCTTCTGCCCATATTGAGGGCAACAACGCGCTTCTTCTTCTTCTTCTCTTTCAGGATGAGGGCCTTCAGATCCTCCTTCCCTTTTTCCAAAGTTATGAACATCTGTTAAAATTGGGCATTTTGTGCCTGAAGATCTTTGATACTTTGTTCAGAAGACATATCTATTGAAATAAACAACGGAGGAGATGAGAAACCTGTAATAGTACCTGCTTATCTAATGTACTAGGTGGTATGTGTATGCAATGATTTCAAGGATTCTTAAAAACTCAAATTTGCTTAACCAAAAAATAAACACACGTTAATTGTATTAATGAGTTCAAATTGTTACAAAAAATGCCTTTTAGGCTTACAACTTAAACAAAACAAAACTCAAAGCAAAAAGAAACTAGGTTTCCTAGGAGCGCATCCTCTTTGGTGCAATGTAGGCGTTTATGTTCCTTTCTTCATGGAGTAGCCTAGTGAGCTCCAGGACCTTCTTCTTGCTGGCATAAAACTGAGCTTCAAATGTGTCTTGCTCCTCTTTAAGTTGAACCCAGGACTTCTGCAACTCCTCGTGATTGGTTGGCATGTTAGGATGATGAACAAGGGAAGTCGTATCTCTCTCAGCAACTGGTTCCACAATTATTGGTAGGACAGCAGATTAAAGCATCATAAGACTTTGAGTGTGGGCTCGTACCCAACGAAGATAAGGCTCAAGAGGGATGGAATTATTGCGCCCTAGCGTCTTGCTGTCAATTTTATGTACCATGCCCCAAGCTTTTATGAACCTTTTGCGGTAACCCTGAGCATCATTCTCGTAGTTGAAGGAGATTCCTTGGATAAGTGTATCATGAGGACCATCTCTCCTTGCATAACCAAACTGACGCAAGGCCAAACAAGGGTTGTAAGTGATTCCTCCCCTAATGCCTAAGAGAGGGACATTAGGGAATTCACCACAGCGATCGATAATGGTGATATCCTCCGAGAACCACGGACACCAATGAATGTCTGAATGCTTAAGGGACATCAGCCTACAAGACCATTTCATACCCTGATCGTTCTTCAAAACAGACCAGGGTAGGTGCAAAATAAACCACCTAGCCAACAGAGGAGTGCAGCACAGGAGGGTCCCCCTTATCTTTAGAGCGCGTGCATGCAGAGAGTGCAGAATATCCCCGAGTAATGTAGGCACTGGATTATGAGACAGAAAAACCTTAATAGTGCTCACACATACGAGTTGATTTGCCTTGGGGAAAAATACCATCCCGTAAATGAGAAGTTCCAACACCTCTTCAAAAGCTTGTAAATCTAAGGTATCCCAAAAATGGTAAGCCTTTTCAAACAGAAACTTAACCGAAATTCCTTGGACACTCCCTCTAGTCTCCCAATTTGCCACTATGTCGGACCGTTGTAAAGACAAAGCTCTAGAAATTTCTTCAGGTTTTGGATGTTCTTCCGTACCATTGAAAGGAAACTGGTCAAGAATAGGTACTCCCAATAACTGAGAAAACTCCTCCATAGTAGGTACTAACTGATAATCCGGGAAGGTGAAACAATGGTGCACCGGGTCGAAGAACTGAAACAACACTTTTAACAACTCTTCATCAGGTTTTGCAGTGACAAAATTGAGCAATTGACCGTTCTTTTTAGAGAAATGATAGCTTTCAAGAACCCTTAATGCCAGATCCTTTAGTTGGAGCGACACTTTCACAAGGTTGATCTGTATAGTGTTCCTACGGGCGTATGCCATGTCCTACAAAACATAGAAAAATGAGCCCTAGGAAATCCTTGAAATGGTTAACCATGATATGCCATGCTTATGATGTCATGATTTATGCTATAAAATCACAGGTAACTGGGTTTAAGGTCATACCCTCTTGAAGTTGGATTGGTTCAACCTGCGTTATAAATAGTAACTGGGTTCTAAAGAAACTCAATATCACCGATCTTTCCCCCGGTTTTGTTCAATAAGAAATTGACTCACAATCAAACAAAACTCAAGAGTCATACCTCAATGAGTGTAGCATCGAGTATCTGTCGACCTTGGGAATACACCAAGGCCGGCCACCTCGCTACGTCCTAGTGGCCAAGTTGTGCAATTAAATGTTCTAAGGTCAGTTAATGCTTCACGACACCACACAGTGGCCCCGTACTCTCCCTGATTGACTCAAGGGTTACCGGTACCAACCAAAGTTTCACATCAACATAGCTACTGCTTCAACCGTGTCGGTATACCCCGCTCAGTTCCCTCACAGTTTATTTCTACTTACCTAAAAGGTGTCCCCAAATCGGGGTGTAGGATTTAAAACACACCCAAACAAGGAACCATAATGTAAAGAAAACAAAACAAACAATGTAATCAAGTGAATGTGATCTAGACCTAAGGTAAACCCACTTTTAGATTTAAACTGACTTTTTGTTTCGCGTTTGTGTTTGCGAATGTTGCGGTTTAGCAAGAGTCGCCACAGACTTTTCTTTTATCCAAAATGAAAGGTAAAAAGCACAGGAAAGACATTTAGAGATGTTTTCTTGAGTTCGGGGGGTAGATTATGAAAAGGGAAGGTGTTAGCACCCTTTTCATCCATGGTTTTCCATGGGCTCTTAGTTACTCGCTAGATCACTTGCTTTTGTTTGAAATTGTGCTTGTGGTGTGAGTTTTTAAAATTATTTTGAAAACGTCTTCGTAATGGTTCTCGTCTCTATAAGAACGCATACAAAGTGTTTGTTTTGAAAATAGTTCAAATATGTGTTTGTGAAATGTGTTTTTTGAAAGTGATTTTGAAAAGGTGTCTTTGTAATGGTTCTCGTCTCTATAAGAACGCGTACAATGTGTTGTCTTTCAAAAATGTTTTCAAAATGAAAGTGTGGATGTATAAAAATGTTTTTGTTGTGAGCAAGCGAGCAACTAGGAGCATCTACCTACTCAAAAGGTCTTAGATGTTCTTTTCCTCCTCCTTTAGATGTTGCTATCTTACCATTTGATTTGGTAAGAAGCCCCATCGTTGGATGTTTAAGGGACGAGTGTGGGACTTTTGTGTAGTCATAGAAGGAAACCTATGGGACTTTTTAGCAATGTCGTTTTAGGGACTAGATCATTTACCGAAGGTAACATCGAGGGTCATCGAGGGACTGCGATCTTTTCTCGAGGGTCTTTTGCTAAAACGCCCATGTTCGAGGGACATGACTATTTTTTGATAGGCCATAAATTGGGATTACCCTAAGGGTGCTAGTGTGCAAGTGTGTTTGATTGAATGCATTTTAGTCTTGATTAGGGTGATCTATTTGTCGATTTCATATCTTGCCATACACACCCTAGTTACTAACAATATATGAAAGTAATAAAAGTGCTGAAAGTAAAGATTCTACGCTATTACAATCATTAGGGGGATGGGGTGTACAAATTTACAAACGGGGGGTTGCAAGAAAATAAATCCTAATTATTTATTACAGTCATATTGAAATAATAATGCAAGAAAGAAAAAGGACCTTGTTTAGAAAAAAATGGTTTTTTGTGTTAATGAATAAAAAGGGGAACGAATTAGCTAGTAAAAAGAAAATATTTTTATGCCTTTTTATATTGATGAAAAGAGTATTAATGTTGAAAATGATAAAAAGGAAAGTAAATGAGATATAGGACCAGCGTGCTGCTACAAGCAAAACAAACGAAATCAGAAGTTCTAAAGCTAGGAGCATTGTTACTCAGGAGGAAACGTCAGTGGGCATCAGAAGTTCTGGGTTGGTAAACTCTGAGGTCCTGCAAGGAACATTAGAGGGAAAATACAAAAGTTCTGGGTGGTATTCAGACAGAGGGCCAAAAGTCAAAAGTTCTGTATTACACTAAAATAGTGAGTAAACCTCAAAAATTCAGTGTATTGTCAGCATATAAAAATCAGAAACTCTGAGTGTTTAAAAACAGGGAATGGAAACATCAGAAGTTTAGTGTGTTTGACATGTAGGGAGAACTCAAAAGTTTTATGCTGTGTTAGAATAGTGAATGAATCATGGAAGTTCTATGTGTTAAAATGGTGAGTGAAAAATAGAAGTTATGTGTTACATTTCAACTCTTTCCTCATGTCAATCAGCACAACGATAACTTATTCAGTTTTAAACAAACAGCAAATCAGAAGCATAAAAGCATAACAGTTTATAGAAGTCCTGATCCTGATTCTGAGTCTAGCCTTAATCAGGAAGTTCTGATCCACAATCTTTCTACTTACACAGTGATACAGACAACATTAATACTATGATATCTACATGTTTAATGATGTTCTGAATGAAAAGATCCAGAGTTAGAAAGACTTACCTTGAACCTGGAGGGTGTATTTGGAACTTGAGTTGCTGCCTTCAGATATTCTGGAGTCAGCCAGAGCAACGGAAGAGAAAATACCAAGTTCTTTTACTTCAAGGGAAGAACAAAGGTATTGGTTTTCTGTTTGGGAATTCTGGATTTTTATGAAAGTTTCACAGCTTTCTTTTCTCTCTTTGTTACAATTCTCTCTCTCCAAAAGCAAATCGGTTTTGTATTTTATGTTTTTAGTTTTTTGACTCTTGGATTTTTTTAGCAGGGGATCAAGGCTCTTCTTTCTCAAATTTTCCGACCTCTTTACAGTGGCCAATGAAGTTCAATTTATAGGCAAATATTTAGTAGTTTTTAGAGGTCAAGTGGCACCAACATCATATGTTAGGCGCTGACTTGTTCTTGAAGCAAGTTTAAACAAGCATGGTTTAAGGCATAAAGTAGGATGGTTAGTAGGTTTAGCAGCGCCTAAGCTGGATTTGTCAGCAAAATTAAGGAAAAGCAAAAGCAACTCGTGGGCCCAGCAGACTTTTGTACAAAAGTTTGCTTTTTCAAGATAGTAGAGGTACACGTGGGGGAAATCCTTGGGATAAAGACTCAAAAGTGGTTGTGAGCATTAAATGATGATGAGATTTATCAAACCAGAAATCCTGCAATGTGAGATTTTGCATTATTGCTTAATTCTGGATCACAAGTTCAGCTTCAGCGTGACTTAGAATAGGCATCCAACTTCTGATATTTGTATCTCCTTGCTCCAGCATGTTCTGAAGGAGCTCTCAGACTTTCCAGAAAGCTTGCAGCCTCCTTTGTAAACCTTCTTTGAAATGCTCTTGCAAACTCTGACTGAATCTTTATGAAAACTAGACCAGAAGTTATAACCAAACTTTGTCTTGGAATTGTCCAGAATTTGCTGAGTGCTTCAGTTTCATGGACGTGTCTTTGAGGAGTCACAACTTGGAATCCCAGCATTTCTAGGAGAAGTTTCGTTCTGCAATGTTTTAGGTCTTATTGAGATCTAAAATTCTTGTGTTAGAAGTTCTTCCAGAATCAACTTGCATCATGGTGATAATCTGATCAGAAGTTCTGAGCTTGTCATATTTCTTAAACACTTAGAAAAATTCTAAGTATTTAGAAATTTGACTTTTCCAAAGTAACTTTTGACTTTTGAATTTCTAGATGAAACAAACTTCATATTTTAACATGTCTTGCTGAAATATGATTCTTGAAACTTGATTATGATCCAAAAGTCAAAGTTTGACTTTTCAATGTGCAAATGACCATTTTGCCCTTGTGGATGATTTTCTTGGAAAATTTGTAATTCAAAGCTTGAAATTGGATGAGAATAAACCTGAGGATTCAGGGTGATCCTATGAGAAATGAGAGGGCAAATTTTGGGGTACAACACCATGCCCCAAGCTCGAATGAACCTCTTACGATAACCCTGAGCATCATTTCTCATAGTCAAAGATAATTCCTTGGAAGAGTGCATCATGAGGAGCATCCCTTCTAGCATAACCAAATTGTCATAACTCCAAACAAGGATTATAGTGATTTCTCCCTAATGCCTAAGATAGGGACATTAGGGAATTCCCTACAGCGATCAATGATGGTAACATTCTCCAAGGATCGATAACACCAATGAATATTCGAATGTGTGAGGGACATCAACCTATGAGACCATCTCATACCCTGCTCATTCTTCAAAATAGACCAAGGTAGGTGCAAATTAAACCACCTAGCCAACAAAGAAGTGCAATACAGAAGGGTACCTCTTCTCTTTAGAGTGCGAGTATGCAGAGAGTGTAGAATATCTCCAAGTAAAGTAGGCACCGGATTATGAAACAAAAAAACCTTGACCTCATTCACATCTATGAGTTGGTTCGGATTAGGAAATAGCACCATCTCATAGATGATAAGAGCCAAAACTTCTTCAAAAGCTTGTAAATCCAGGGTATCCTAAAAATGGTGAGCTTTCTCAAATAGAAACTTAGCTAGGAATCCCTTGATGCCTCTTCTAGTTTCCCAATTTGCCACTACATCTGCCCGTTGTAAAGATAGAGCTTGAGCAATCTCTTCAGGTTTTGGGTCTCTTTCCATACCATTGAATGGTAAATGATTAAGGATAGGTACCCCTAATAACTAAGAAAACTCCTCCATAGTAGGCACTAACTGGTAATTAGGAAAAGTGAAGCAGTGATGTAACAGATCAAAAAACTGAAAGAGCACTTTTATCATTTCCTCATCAGAGTTTATGGTGACCAAGTTGAGAAGTCGACCATGTCTTTCAGTGAATGGAGAGCTTTCAAGGGCCCTTGATTCCAAGTCCTTGATTTTAGGAGGTCCCTTACGAGGTTGACTTGTATAGTATTCTTGCGAGTCGATGCCATGTCCTACAAGACAAGACAAAGATAAGCCCTAGAAAATCCTTGAAATTGTTAGTATTTTATGCCATGTTATGATGTCATGATTATGCTAAGAAATCACAGATATAACAAGCACAAGAAAATCACAAAAGACCTTAGGTTTAAGGCTTGCATGGGTTTTAAGGTTATACCCTCTTGAAGTTTGATTGGTTCAACTTCTCCTATAAATAGTAATCGGGTTCTAAGGGATCTCAACATCACTGATCCTTCCCACAAGTATCATTCCAATAGACAACTGACTTTCCAACAAACAAAACTCGGGAGTCGGATCTCAATGAGTGTAGTATCGAGTATCAACCGACTTTGGGGATGCACCAAAGACGGTTATCTCACTACATCCTAATGGACAAGTTATTCAATAAAGGTTCTAAGGTCAGTTGATGCTTTATGACACCATGCAGCGGCCCCATATTCTCCTTGATTACTCAAGGGCTACCAGTACCGACCAAAGTGTCACATCAACATAGTTATCGCTTCAACCGTGTCGGTATACCCCACATAGTTTCCACAATCTATTGCTACTTACCTAAAAGGTGCCCCAGATCCGGGAGTAGGATCTATAATAACCCAAACAAAGCCCTAAAAAGTAAAGCAATCAAGGCATTGTTAGGGCATCACAAGCTGAAACTTTCGAAACTCATAATATAGGGATTCTCAGGAAAAATGAGTACCACCATTGAATTTATAGACCCCAAATTAAGGGGGTAGGGCCGGTTTTGTTTTTGTTGCTGTGATACGGTGGGAGAACTGACTTGAGGTTTTGCGTTTGTATTCACAAATGTTACGGTTTTAGCAAGAGTCGCCATCGACTTTTCTTTTATCCAAAAGGAAAGGTGAAAAAGCACAGGAAAGACCTTTAGAGATGTTTTCTTGAGTTCGGGGGGTAGATTATGAAAAGGGAAGGTATTAGCACCCTTTTCATCCATGTTTTTCCATGGGCTCTTAGTTACTTGCTAGATCACTTGCTTTTTGTTTGAAAAATATGCTTTGTGTGGTTTTTGAAAGTATTTTGAAAAGACGCCATCGTTTAGGAAAACTTTGCAATGATTCCCGTTCGTAAGAATGTATACAAAGTGTTGAGCTTTTGAAAATATTTCAGTGTTTGGAAAATGTTTTTGAAAGTGCCTTTGAAAGTGTATGTGATTTTTGAAGATAGCAAGGATGTTTGTTTTGAAATTGAGCAAGTAACTAAAAGTAATCTACCTACTCAAAAGGTCTTAGATAATCTTTTCCTCCTCCTTTAGATGTTGCTATCTTACCATTGATTTGGTAAGAAGCCCCATCATTGGATGTGAAGGGACGGGCGTTGGGTCATCGTATGACCATGATAGCAATGTTTGTGAGATGACTTAGCACTTTTTTTAGGGACTAAGATCATTTTGAAAGGCAACTTTGATAGGGTCATCGAGGGACTATGATCTTGTATTTTTCTATTTGTTTGTGCTAAGACATCCCACATGCATAACATGGCCATTTTTATAAGGCAACAAGTGGAATTACCCTAAGGGTGCATGTGTGCAAGTGTGTTTAGTTGCATGCATTTGTCTTTGATTTTTGGTAATCTATTTGTTGGTTTTATCTTGTCATACACACCCTAATTACTAACAATATATGAAAGCAATAAAAGTACGGAAAATAAAGATTCTACGCTATTACAATCATTAGGGGGATGGGGTGTACAATATTTCAAATGGGGATGGTAAATTAAATCCTATGTTACTATTACAACCATATTGAATGGATAAGAATGTACAAGAAATGTAAATTTTGGTTGTGTTTGAGAAAAGAAATAAGTTTTTTGTTTAAGAAAATATTTTTTGTCTTTTTTATGTTAAAGAAAATAGAACATGTGAATATGAAATATTTTTGGTGTTTTCTGATTAATAAAAATGATGACAAAGATAATAAAAGAGAAAGGAAACAAAATTAGCGCAAATGCTGAAAAAGGAAGAGATCAGAAGTTCTGACTCTGACTTGCTGCATAACAGAAACAACATTAGTAAAAATATGGAAGTTCAGAAGTTCTAGATCTTCTGAGAACTCAGAAGTTTTCAGAAGTTCTGATGCAACTGTCAGAACTTTGCGTCTCTCCATGCCAGTCAGAACATCTACAGCTTAGTCATTTCTTACAGAACAAAAGTTGCATACATAACAGTTATGACAAATTTCATGAAATATCAGAAGCACAAATCAGAAACAACATGTATTTTCTATCCTAATTCTGAGTCCTAATTTTTTTATGAAACTCTGAACTGGGATTTCTTCTACTTAGGCAGGCAGATGCATGAATTTTCAGAATATGTACATCATCAGGAATCAGAATATCTACATTGTGTTAAATATGCAAAAATTTGGCAATGCCTAATTAGTGTAATGAGAGTCAGCAAGAAACTTACCTTGCAACTGGGAAAGATTCTGTGAACTGGAGGTTGGTCCTGAACTCTGGTGATGTTCTGAGCAGCTTCTTCACGTACTCAGCTGGATGGAAGTTTGTGACTTCTGGAACATCCAAGGGATGATGTACTGGCCTTTTTGAGATGGAGGTGGATGGTTTTAGTCAAGAACACTTGAGAAAAAATAGAGTTTGAACACAAAGAATCAAAAGTTAAGGCTTTGGTAGTTTGTGTTTATAGTTTCCTAGGTTCTTGGAATTTTGCAGTGGTTCCAAGCTTTCTTTCTCAATTTTCTCAACTCTTTCACAAATTTTCCTGGACTCAAACCTGGACCTTTTTTCAGTGGCCAATGGTGTTCTATTTATAGGCAAAGTTTTTATAGTTTGGAGATGTGAAGTGGCGCCAACATCATGTGCCAGAAGCTGAATTACTCTTGAAGTAAGCTTAAACAAGCGTGACCCAATGTATCAAGTGGGATAGTTAGCAGCACCCAGGTTGGGTTTATCAGCGTGAATTAAGGAAAAGTAGAGGCAGCGCCTGGGCCTAGCATACTTTTGCACAAAAGTTTATCTTCCCAACACAGTAGGGGTACACGTGGGGGAAATCCTTTGGATAAAAGCTCAGAGGAGGTTGTGGGCATTAAATGAGTTCCCATGTGAAACTTTGCATCCTTGCTTAACTCTAGATTGGAAGTTCTGCTGCAGCATAGCATCCAATCTTCTGATCCTTATATATTCTGGCTTCAGCATGTTTTGGAGGATCCTTCAGACTCTCCAATAAGCTTGCAGCGCGCTTTGTAATCTTCTTTGATTTACCCTTGCAAACTCTGGCTGAACCTTTGTGAAAACTGGCCCAGAAGTTCTGACAAGACTTTGTCTTGATAATATCTAGAATTTGTTGAGTGTGAACACCGGCTCAGAAGTTCTAAAATTGTCATATTTCTTAAACACTTATAAAATTTCTAAGTATTTAGAATTTGATTTTTCCAAAGTAAAATTTGACTTTTGAAATTCTTGACGAAATAAACTTCATATTCCAACATGTCTTGATGAAATATGATTTTTGAGATTTGGTTTTGATTCAAAAGTCAAAGTTAGACTTCTCAGTATGCAAATGACCATTTTGCCCTTGTGAATGGTGTGTGTTGTACCCCAAAATTTTCCCTCCCATATTCTTCAAGATTTGCAAAGAGCATGCTTCAAAATTCCCCAAGGGTTGCACAGTTCAAGGGCCTCCCAACAGTCAAAAACTAGGGTTTTGGTTCTGACAAAGAAAATGAAGTTTCCAAGGGTCCAATCAAGTCCCACATGCCTATAAACATTGTCAAGTATCCTCATGTCAAGTTTCAAGACTTACAGCACAAAATTGCACAGTCAAAAACCCTAATTGCTCAACAGTCAACTGTAGGGGCAAAATGGTCATTTGACAGTCAAAGGTTCAAATTTTTGGTCAACATCTCATTTTGAAGCCACAAACATCATTTGATCAATGCTTGATCATGATTCTCAAAGCTTGGCTCAAAAAGTCTCAAGATGCAAAAGTTTCCATATTTGGACAGTTGAAAAAGTCAACTGTAACTTGACCAGGGCATAACTTCCACATGGATTATCAGAAAAATTCCATACAAATCTAATTTTGAAGAGAAAGACATTTCCTACAACTCCTCTTGACACTTCAAGTCCAAGAAATGCTCTCACAAAAAGTTATCAATTTCAACATTATAGGTCATTTTCAAAAGTCAACAAAAAGAGACTTTAAGTCAAAGGCCATAACTTGCGATTGGTAAATCAAAATGACATGGGACCAAAGGCATTGGTTAGAGGACTTCAAGATCTTTCCAAAATGTCCAAGAACATGAGCAAAGCTTAAAAATTGAGCAAGATATGCCTTGTGGAAGTTGGGAAATTTTTGGATATTTTGAAAAGTCAACTTTGCTTCAAATGTCTTAAAATTGCTAATGGGCCTCTTTTTCTTCCAAAATCCATCATACAAAACATGTGCACGACCATTTGGCCCAAAGGGAAGTTATTCATCATTTTTATTTATTTATTTGAATTTTTAATTGCTAATAATTCATTTAATTAAAATAAATATGTGGAAAATACCAAAGCAAGTCAATCAAATCTTTTAATGCATGGAATAACTTCAGATTTTCGTGCATTATTAGATAGGGAAAGAATCAATGTGATTTGCCATGATTGGAAACAAATATGCATGGAAAAGATTTGAAAAATATGCCATGGAAATCAAAGATTCATTCCATCAATGCAAAGGGTTTTTGGATCCAATTTTCAACCCTAATCATTCCATACATAAGCAGGATGAAAACCCTAGTGCAAAGAACCTCCAAGCGGCGCCAGAATTGAAGAACCAAACTTGCACTTTTTTCAAAAAATTCTAAAACTGAAAACGTGGTTCCAAGGCTTTTCAAGGCAAATAACCATTCCATTGCGTTCCTGAGGCTTCAAGGAACGTGTTTGAATAAAAATCATCAACTCTAACGCCCAGAATTGGTATACAGAATTCAAAGTTTTTCACATTTTTTTCATATTCGTGTTTCAATATTCAAGCATCCTCATTGCATTTTTTTTATGGATTCATACTAATTGATTGATTCTAAAGCTAACTGCATACTTTAATTGAATTTTTAAGCATCGTACGCGATTTCACCATTGAAACATACTAGGGTTCCTCAAGCTTCGAATTGGGTATTTTCATATACTGTAAAATTAAGACTCCTTAGTACCATGGTTAAATTCAGGACACTTGGACGAATCGAATGCAACAGTCGTGCCCAATTTATGAAGCAAGATGGCCTAATCGCTATTCTTGAAAAGGGCATATTTTGGGGGGGTTTAAAACCCCCGCTAATTCCTTTTATGTTTCAGGTAAAATGCAAACGAGGAAGAAGAAGACTAGGTGGCAAGGCATGGTTGGCTCGTTTGAATTTCGCGCTAAAATTGTCCATTAACTCTTATTTTACTTTATGGTATTTGTGTTCTATTCTATGTACAAAGCGCGTTCACAGCTCCACTGGTCAGGCTTGGCATTGGTAATCTCTGGGACCTGGGTTCGATCCCCAGGTCCCCCTTCCTATTTCCATATTTTTCTTCTAATCATATTTGCACGCAGCGCTCAATACAAAGGCCTACCATACAACCCCTGATCCAAACGTGCCACGCGCCCCATGATCCCCATCCAAAGGTCCAGATTTGAAGAGTAGCATAGGCACCAGTCAACAAAGCCACACGCTAGCCAAAAGGTCAACGAGGCCAGGAAATTATTGGGCCAGAAATACTAAATGGTACCTCCAATTGGGGACAGAACCCCCTAAGGTTTTGCAATTCAATTCTTTTTTTATTTTTATTTGTTTTAATTAATTTCCTTTAAATTATTTAATTTACTTTATTTTCATAAAATATAAAAATAGTAAAAAATCAGAAAAATACAAAAAATAAATATATTTGATTTAGTATTTTTGTAAATAAAAATCATTAATTAATTTAGTTTTCAATTCTAGGATTAATTTTGACTTTTTTCTTAATAAACTTAAAATTTGTAGAATAAGGTTTTAATCAATTTTTATCTTTTTCTTTTCTTTTCTCATTATTAATAATTAAATATTATTTTCTTGTAAATACTTGCAATTAATTAATTAGGTTTAATTTTAGATTCAATTTTAATATTTTTTCTTAATAAATAAAAATTATAGAATTAGGGTTAAGTAAATTTTTAATTTCATTTAATCTTTTCATTAAAACTTCATAAATACAAAAAACTCAAAAAATGTTTTCTTTTTTTTCTTTAATATAATTAATTTGTTAATATAATTTAATTTCATTAAAAAGGGTCCAACGCCCTCGCTTTCAATTTTAATTCAATTCGCGCATTTTATTTTTTTATAATATTTATGTAATTCTCCCAAAGCCGTGTAAGTTTGATATTTATATTTCTCGCATCTTTATTTTATGTCAAATCGGGTCCCAGATTAAATTTGGCGATGTGGACCCGCGCTTTTGTAATAGTTTAGGAACTTTATATTTCTCGCCACTTTTTAACTGCTAATTTGCATGCAAGAATGAATGTTAAAATAAAAACAAAAGCGTAGATCACCAATACATGACAAAAGACGAAAATATCTGAAAACGACACACAAATCACACACCACCCCTAGGGTACGCCTCACTGTTGCCTTGCCCCTCGAAAGGTGATCGTCGAGTAGAGGATGTCTTAGTAAGTCCTCATGATCCAGGAACCTGGCATGAGGATAGCTTCTAAGGTGTCTTCCTATTGCTCCGGTGATCACCATGTCCCGAACTTCGAATTGACCCGAACACCTCCAACGGTGGTGCTACCTACCTCTCAATGGTGGGATGGCACTACTTCAAGGACATTTACACAGACGAATTCCTTAGGGTAGGTAGACGACTCTAGATACTTGCTCTAATTTCAAAAACAAATCAAAAATACTTTTCACACCGACACCTTTTCAAAAGCTTTCGAAAGCAACTTTTCAAACACTCTTGAGGACCGATACAAGAGTCGAACTGGAATTTTCAAAGAAACTTTTTTAAAACCCATAGTTGAAAAGCAAACAAACCATTTTTGAAAACACAAGTGAGAAAGTATCTAAGAGCCCATGGATAACCATGGATAGAAAGGGTGCTAACACCTTCCCTTTCTATAACCTAGCTCCCGAACCGAGAGCAATCTCTTTAAGGAATTTTTCTGTGCTTTTGTCCTTTCCATTTGGAGAAAATAAAAGACGGTGGCGACTCTTGCTTCCGCGACATTTCGCGAACCAGCGTTAAACAGTCAGTTCCAGATCCACCGATCACAGAACTGGCGACTCTGTTGGGGATCTATTATAAAGTGAGGTGTACCTTAGGGTTAGTTTATAACTGTGTTTTCAATTGTATTGACTTGTCTGCTTTAAAATTGTGGGTTGCATGGGAGTTACATAGATCCTAACTCGGATCTGGGGATACCCTATTTAGGTAGCATAAGCTGTGAGGGACCTGTCCGGCGTAGACCGACACGGGTGAAGCAGTGGCTACGTTGGTGTGGCACCTTGGTCTATACTGATATCCCTTGTGTCGCAACGAGGAGAATATGGGTCTTTTGAGGAGTCATTAAGCACCAACAACCTTAGAACCTTAAAAGACACAACTTGGCCATTAGAACAATAGCAGTATGCTACGCCCATTGAGGCTAAACTCTCGTGATGGTTCTGGCTGCAAGAAAAGATTGCGATGCTGGAGTTATGATCGATTGAGGGTAGTCAATGATATTGGGATCCTCTAAGAACCCGGTTACTTTTATAGGACAGGTATGAACCAACAAACTGAAATAGGGTAATACCTAGACCTCATGCTGGCCTAAACTTTAAGGGCTTGCCTTGTGTGACTTGTGTGCCTTACCATGTTTGCCTTTGTATCTATTTGTGGTATGCTTTATCATAACATCATAACATCATGAGCATTGCATACATCCTGCATAAGGACTGACCATTTCAAAGACAAGAGGGTTTCACCTTTGCTCTGTTTTGTAGGACACCATGATGCCTGTGCGAAGGAATACTATCCGGTTCAACTTTGTTCACTCACCTGAGTTGCTTGAAGAGTTGGTTAGCAGGATTCCAAATACCACTTCCTTCATTCAGAGGCATGGTTCTCTTCTCAGTTTAGTCACTGCAAAGCGGGATCAACAGTTGATGAGTGTTCTGACCCAGTTCTATGACCCTCTGTACCAGTGCTTCACCTTTCAAGACTTCCAGCTGGTCCCTACCCTGGAAGAGTTCTCTGATTTGCTTGGTATCCCTATCTTGGATCAGACTCCCTTTACTGGTTGGGAAAAGACCCTCAGGCTTGAGGAGGTTGCTGCAGCTCTTCCCTTGACACATCAAGAGGTAATGGACAACTGGGTAACTAGAAGCGGAGTTAAGGGTTTCTTGGCCAAGTTTCTGATTGGTAAAGCTAACAGCTTCTAGAATGACTTGGACTTTAGGGCATATGAAGACATCTTGGCTCTCTTAATCTATGGGCTAGTCTTGTTTCCTAATCCTGACAACTTCATCAATGTCACTGCCATAAGGATCTTTATGTCTCAGAATCCTGTGCCCACTCTCTTGGGTGACATCCTGCAACAACTTCATGCTCGTACTGCCCGAAGACGAGGAACCCTGTGGTGTTGTATCCCTTTGTTGGTGAGGTGGTTTATTTCGCACCTCCCTAAGTTCGTACTGAAGAACCAAGAAGGAAGAGGTTGGGCTCATAGGTTAATGTCTCTCACTGATAAAGACATCATTTGGACTTACAGAGTTTTGGATGAGATAGCTATTATTGATCGATGCGGGGAATACCCTAATGTTCCTCTCATTGGTACCCAAGGAGGAATCTCTTACAATCCATGTCTAGCACTCCATCAGTTTGGAAGAGCCAGAAGAGCAGGCCCCCATAAGATGTTGGTGCCTCACATCAGTTTTGAGTTTCAGGTGGATAGTGACGAGCTGCGTCGTAGGTTCATCAAGGCTTGGGACAAAGTTCATAAAGCTGACCCACAAGAGTTGGGGCCAAAGACTTCTTTACCTATGGAAGCCTACTACAAATGGGTTCGCATCCGTGCTCAGAAGTTAGGTATGCCATACGAAGCCGTCAGACCTATCATTCTTGAGTATCCTGACAAAGATGGTGTTCCTCCAACTGTCCTTCCTCCTCAGATACCTACTGATTATGAGACATTAAAGAGATCTTGGTCGCAACTGCGAGAAGAGCGGGATTCTTACCGGGAAAAGTTCAACGAGCAGGAGTTGAAGATCCAGAAGCTGACAAAGCAGTTGGAGAATGAGCGAGCTCTAAATGACTACATCCGTACTGAGAAGAGGAGACCATGGGATCAATAAGGAGCTCTGGATGTTCTTTTACAGTTTTATTTCCCTTTTTAGTATTTCCCTTTCATGTAACGCCTAAGGGCGACCTGTTGAACAGTTTAAGTTTCAAAGTTGAATCTAATGAAGTGTGTTCCTTTTTGTTTACAAAGTTGATTCCCGATTGTCTTTGAAAACATAAATCATACGCATTCCATTCATCATGTGCATAGTAGGTTTTCTTCTTTTCAGGTTGCTTATCGTTCTTCGCTATTTATTTCAGCATCATGAATCCTGACTCATCATCAACCGAGATGTCTATCAAGGCTCTTCAGGCACAGAATGCGCAATTTCAGGAACTAATCATGGGTTTGGCTCAGGGCCAAGAAGAGCTGAAGGCTCTGCTCCTGAAGAAGGAGAAGAAGAAGAAGAGGAGAACTGTTCTTTTTAACTCGGGCCGAAGGTTTGGCAACACTCTGCAGAATGAAGAGGCTGGTTCTTCTATAGGCAAGGGTAGTCCCCAAGGGGGAAAAGCTCCTAGTCCGGTAGTCTCTGACAACGAGACTGATGTTGATGAGGAACAGTACCCTCATGCAGAAGATAGATATAAACAGTTGGAAGACAGGCTAAATGTTATGGAGATCCAACAAGTGCCTGGGCTGGATTTTGGAGACTTGGGTTTGTCTACTGGTGTGATCATTCCTCATAAGTTCAAAGCACCATCTTTTACCAAGTATGACGGGGCGTCTTGTCCCAAGCTACACCTCAGGTCTTATGTGCGGAAGATTCAGCCGTACTCAGTGGACAAGAACTTATGGATCCACTTCTTCCAGGAGAGTCTTTCAGGGACTCATCTCGAATGGTTCTATCAGCTGGATGGGACCAAGGTTCGTAACTGGGAGGAGTTGGCTACTGCTTTCTATAAGCAGTATCAATATAATGCCGACCTTGCCCCTACACGTACCCAACTCCAGGGTATGTCGTTAGGGTCAAGTGAAGGTTTTAAGGAGTACGCACAGAAGTGGAGGGATCTGGCTGGCAGGGTGCAGCCTCTGTTGACTGACCGAGAGTTGGTAGACATGTTCTTGGGGACCCTATCTGGGCCATTTTTCAACCATCTTATTGGTAACTCATCTGCAGGGTTCACTGATCTTATTCTAACTGGAGAGAGAATAGAGGCTGGGATGAAGTCTGGCAAAATTCAGAAGGGTGCATCTGCAAGCTCTGAAAAGAAGCCCTTTAAAAAATAGGCAGTGCTGTATATGGGTCCAGAAGACAAGAGAAGCCTGAGCGCCGCCAATCTGCCAACGCGGTGATGATTGCTAAGCCTGCTGCCGCTCCTCGGCAAACCAATCCTCAAAGGGCTGAAAGACCTAGAAGGGAGTTTACCCGTTTGAGTATGACTTTATCGCAAATCTTGCCGCAGTTGATGTCCACCAAACTAGTGACTGTCAGAGAGGCCCCAAAGGTTGTGAACACTGCCTCTCCCAAATACAATCCAAATGCCCGCTGTGCTTATCACTTCGATAGCCCGGGGCATTCCACTGATGACTGTTGGGCCTTAAGGAACAAGCTGCAGGACCTTATTGACGCCAAGGAGGTACAATTTGAGGCATCTGAGAAGCCTAATGTAGTGACAGCTCCCTTGCCTGCTCATGGAGTGAATGCTATTGGGGACGAAGCTGAAGTGGATGAAGCTGAGTTTGATAGCTGGATTTACCCGGCAACCGACAGTGGACCTAGCAATTGGAGTGCAAAGGATAATCTACCTGTTTCTCTTGTTACTCAGTAATAAACTTCTTTGTTTTGTTATTTGTAATAAACAATTAAAACTCTATGGCCCGATGTCTTACCCGGGGCACCGTGGCTTCATTTGTGAGGGCATATAAATTGTCATTTCATATATCATGAATAAAAATCTTGGACGTTTTCTCGCATTTCAAATCTTATGCTCTTTTTTTTCCTTCCTTTATATATTTCAAAACAGCTGTATTTACACACACTCACTCATACAGGTTTCAATCCACTCTGGATCTCACTGGTAACGACTCTGCTACTGCCAGTTATGACTTCGAAAATCCGATCAACTTAGCCGAAGACGAAGGTGAAGATGATTGTGAAGTGCCTGGCGAGCTTGCAAGACTGTTACTCCAGGAAGAGAGGGCAATTCAACCACACGAAGAGCCAGTGGAGACAATAAATCTGGGTACTGAGGCATATAGAAAGGAGGTAAAGATTGGTGCCAACCTAGAGCTCAGCGTGAAGCAACGGTTGACTAAGATGCTACATGATTATATGGAGATCTTTTCCTGGTCCTACGAAGACATGCCCGGGTTGGATACCGATATTATGGTCCATCACTTGCCTACTAAGGAAGATTGCCCTCCGGTTAAGCAAAAGGTTCGCTGTATGCGTCCAGAGATGTCTGAGAAGATCAAAGCCGAGGTTATGAAACAGTTTGATGTTGGGTTCCTTGCACTGACTTCTTACCCTCAGTGGGTTGCTAATGTGGTGCCGGTACCAAAGAAAGACGGAAAGGTCAGAATGTGTGTCGATTACAGGGATCTGAACAGGGCCAGTCCCAAGGATGACTTCCCTCTACCTCACATCGATGTCCTTGTTGACAATACAGCTCAGCATAAGGTGTTCTCTTTCATGGATGGTTTTTCAGGTTACAATCAGATCAAGATGGCACCTGAAGACATGGAAAAAACTACCTTTGTTACTCAGTGGGGCACCTTCTGCTATAAGGTCATGCCTTTTGGACTAAAGAACGCTGGGGCAACCTACCAACAAGCCATGGTTGCTTTATTTCATGACATGATCCATCATGAGATAGAAGTGTATGTTGACGACATGATCACAAGGTCCCAGACTGAGGAAGAGCACCTAGATCATCTGCAGAAGTTGTTTGACCGTCTGAAGTTGTACAAGCTAAGGTTGAACCCGAACAAGTGCACCTTCGGGGTAAGATCTGGAAAGTTGCTAGGCTTCGTTGTAAGTGATAAGGGTATTCAAGTGGACCCTGCTAAGGTTAAAGCTATTCAGGAGATGCCAGTTCCTAAGACAGAGAAGGAAGTCAGAGGCTTTTTAGGACGCCTGAATTACATTGCTCGCTTCATCTCGCACCTAACTGCCACCTGTGAACCAATCTTCAAGCTGCTGAAGAAAGATCAGGTAGTACGTTGGAATGATGAATGTCAGGCTGCTTTTGACAGAATTAAAGAATATCTCCAAGAACGACCCATCCTTATGCCACCGGTTGAAGGGAGACCTCTGATACTATACTTGACAGTGCTTGACAACTCAATGGGGTGTGTGTTGGGGCAGCATGACGAGTCTGGCCGAAAAGAGCATGCCATTTATTACCTTAGCAAAAAGTTTACCGACTGTGAGACCCGATACTCACTGCTCGAGAAAACTTGCTGCGCTTTGGTATGGGCTGCTCGCCGGCTGAGACAGTATATGCTGACTCACACTACCTTGTTGATCTCAAATATGGATCCCATAAAGTACATATTTGAAAAACCTGCTCTGTCTGAGAGAATAGCAAGATGGCAGATGATCTTGACAGAATACGACATCTAGTACACTACCCAGAAAGCCATCAAAGGAAGTGTATTGGCAGACCACTTGGCACATCAAGCAGTAGATGACTATCAGTCAATGAACTTCGAGTTTCCCGACGAGAGTATCATGATAGTGACTGATTGTGAAGTACCTGGACCGGATGAAGGACCTGAGGAAGGATCCCGATGGTCTATGCATTTTGATGGAGCCTCCAACGCCTTGGGAAACGGTATTGGCGCTATAATCATATCCCCTCAAGGCACTCATACTCCACTCACTGCCCGGCTATGCTTCAACTGCACCAACAACATGGCGGAGTATGAGGCGTGCATCATGGGTCTTCAGGCTGCGATCGACCTAAGGATCAAGTTTCTGAGTGTCTTCAGAGATTCCGCTCTCGTGATCAATCAGATCAAAGGAGAGTGGGATACGAAACATCCGAATCTTATTCCTTACAGGGAATGTGTGTTGACATTGATCCCCCACTTCACAAAGATAACCTTTGAACACTTCCCGAGAGAGGAGAATCAGCTGGCGGACGCGTTAGCTACGATGTCTTCTATGTTCAAGGTCAAATGGGATAATGAAGCTCCCCGGATCATCATCTGGAAACTGGACGAACCGGCATACTGTTGCGATCTTGAGACTGAATTGGTTACTGAGAAGCCTTGGTACCATGAGGTGAAGAGATATTTGGAAGCTCAGGAATACCCTGAAGGTGCGTCTGTCAACGATAAAAAGTTTCTGAGAAGGTTCGCAGCGAAGTTCTTCCTTAGCAACGGCATCTTGTACAAGCGAAACCATGATTCGACCTTAATGCGTTGTGTGGATAAGACTGAAGCAAAAAGGATCATGGAAGAGCTACATGAAGGGACCTTCGGAACACATTCCAGTGGACACACTATGGCGAAGAAAATCCTTCGGGCAGGGTATTTCTGGTCCACAATGGAAGCTGACTGCTACCAACATTCTCGGACATGTCACAAATGCCAGATATATGCAGACAAAGTGCATGTTCCTCCAGTTCCTCTAAATGTTCTGACTGCGCCTTGGCCGTTTGCAATGTGGGGCATAGACATGATCGGTGAGATTAAACCTACGGCATCTAACGGGCATCGCTTCATCCTAGTGGCGATTGATTACTTTACGAAGTGGGTCGAAGCAGCTTCCTACGCTAAGGTAACCAAGACTGTTGTGGCACGGTTCATTCGGCACAATCTGATCTGCCGATACGGCGTCCCAGAAAGAATTATTACAGACAACGGTACCAATCTGAATAACAAGATGATCACTGAGCTCTGCGAGCAGTTTAAGATACAGCACCATAACTCTTCTCCTTACAGACCGAAGATGAATGGGGCTGTAGAAGCAGCAAATAAAAATATCAAGAAAATCGTGCAGAAGATGACAGTGACTTATAAAGATTGGCATGAGATGTTACCGTTCGCTCTACATGGGTACCGTACCTCAGCCAGGACGTCAACCGGGGCAACTCCTTTCTCCTTGGTCTACGGCATGGAGGCAGTCTTACCGATCGAAGTGCAGATACCCTCTCTCCGGATAATGAAGGATGCAGATCTGAACGAAGATGATTGGATCCAGACACGACTTGATCAACTAAACCTTATTGATGAAAAGAGATTTGCTGCTATCTGCCACGGTCAGACGTACCAAAAACGGATGATCAGGGCATTTAACAAAAAGGTCAGACCACAGGAATATCAAGTTGGGGATCTAGTAATCAAGCGAATCATCCTTCCTCAGAGTGATCCAAGGGGAAAATGGACCCCTACGTACGAAGGGCCATTTGTGGTTAAACATGTGTTCTCAGGAGGAGCCATGATTCTAACCAACATGGATGGTGACGACCTTCCTCACCCCGCCAATGCAGACATAGTTAAAAGATACTACGCATGAAAAAAAGACCCGCTAGGCTGACATGCCTAGGCAAAAGTTAGGACTTCCCGGCGAACCAAAAGGTTTCGGGCAAAATGAAGGGATGAAATGAAAAAAATCTGTACACCCGACAAGTCGAAAACCTGAAAAGGCGGCTTGGGCAAAAATGGGTATCCCGGTGGATGGAAAACCCGAAAGGGCGGTCCAGGCAAAAGTTAGGGATAAAGCGTAATACTATGTCTCATTGGATCACTTTGCATCCAGAATCCGGTATCTACGTCAATTTCAGACGGCATCGATCAGTCAGCTTCATCTTCAACTAAGGTCATCAAGTGATGAGACGCTCGGAGATATAAAGGCAATAGCAGAGTTGAAACCCAGTGGGATCATTCATTTCACACAGTTGTTTTATTTTTTCTTGTACAAATTTGTATAAATTCTTTTGTTTGGCGGCGTCCTCTTACTAGGACGCCAGCCTCTTGTACATAAAACGCCTATTTACAGGAAAATTCAAAAATCAATACAAATACGCTTTTCAGTTAAAATTGCCAATTGTTTTTCCTTTTCTGTTTTGTTTTGCGAAGAACGTCCAAGGTTCAGTTTGTGATATATGCATTGACGATAATCTGCTAACTCATAAATATTTGGATACGAAACAAAGGATTAATTACAGGTAACATTAGAAACAGGGGCAATAAAGAGTTGTCTAAAGCAATCTAATTGTTCTATCCTCCAGGGTACCAAGGTAGGTTCAGCTGAAGAACATAACCAGTACATCCCAATTCCCCAGAGAGTGAGCCAGCAAGTCAGTACACTCTCCCCAAGCAAAGCTATATTATCAAACCTTAAGGAAGTTGGGTATCCTCCCGCAGATCTCAACATTCCCCAGCAGTATATGCATTCTTAACAAGCATCCCCGGCAGTCTTGGTCTAAAGATTGTTCCCCGGCGGTATATCAAACATTCAGTGGAGTTACTTCCAATACAATTCAAAACTTCCCCAGGAGAGTCCAATCCAGGTTCCCCAGGAAAGTTGGAATCCATCTCCCCAAGCAGTAAGCTTATCCCCAGTAGATTCTGGAAGCTTATCCTCGCAGAGCACGAACGCGTCTCCCGGCTTTATTCAAAAAGTTATTTCCTTACCAGGATATAACTGGGTTATCCTCAGCCAAAAGCCACGGAAAGAGCGTCCTCGACGAAGTCTTCTTATCGCCAGCGAAGTCTATTAACACTTCCAGCACAACAAGGGTATCCCCAGCGGAGTTATCATCAAATCTCAGCAAAGTATCTATCCCCACAGAGTATTGCTCCCTAGCAAGATCGTTAGATTACTTTTCTCCTCGCAGAATAATCCATTCGCCAAGTTCATTCCCCAACGGAGTTATCGTCTCCTACCGGTATTCTTGCAACTATCATCCACAACGGAAGCAAAATCTTTTCTTCAACATCAGCCCAGGAGTGACTTCCCGGCACCCGTCAAGGATTTATTTTCCTAAGACGAAAACATACATTCATAAACATCTTCATACATTATAGCATGCATCTACGCATCATATCTTACAAATCTCATTTATGTTGAGAACATCATTGCTTGATCCACATCATGCATTGCATATGACTGACCTTTACCTTTCAGGAAAGATCCAGTCAAGTTCTCAGCTACCTTTCAAGACCTAGACCGGTTCAGTTAAATCGACCCTAAGATTTTTCTGTTTCTTATCCAGTCAAAGGCCTTCTCTGGTTCAGTCAGATCGACCCTAAGATCTCCTTATTTCTTATCCAGTTGAAGATTTCAAGACCTAGACCGGTTCAGTTAAATCGACCCTAAGATTTTTCTATTTCTTATCCAGTCAAAGGCCTTCTCTGGTTCAGTCAGATCGACCCTAAGATCTC
Source organism: Vicia faba (assembly GCA_948472305.1). NCBI lineage: Eukaryota > Viridiplantae > Streptophyta > Magnoliopsida > Fabales > Fabaceae > Vicia > Vicia faba. The sequence goes on from OX451739.1 coordinate 1,409,934,115, forward strand.
CCTGTTTCTTATCCAGTTGAAGACATTTCAAGACCTAGACCGGTTCAGTTAAATCGACCCTAAGATTTTTCTGTTTCTTATCCAGTCCAAGGCCTTCTCTGGTTCAGTCAGATCGACCCTAAGATCTCCCTGTTTCTTATCCAGTTGAAGACATTTCAAGACCTAGACCGGTTCAGTTAAATCGACCCTAAGATTTTTCTGTTTCTTATCCAGTCCAAGGCCTTCTCTGGTTCAGTCAGATCGACCCTAAGATCTCCCTGTTTCTTATCCAGTTGAAGATTTCAAGACCTAGACAGGTTCAGTTAAATTGACCCTAAGATTTTTCTGTTTCTTATCCAGTCAAAGGCCTTCTCTAGTCCAGCCAAATCGACCCCTAACAGATTTTCCTGATGAACACTCAGTAGAAGATATCCAAGATTCTCTCAATGATACTGTTGAGGTTGAAGTCGCCTATGGTTCTCTCCCCGTTACTGCGGAGGTAGTAATCGTCCCAAGATTCTCTCAATGATACTGTTGAGGTAGTAATCGTCCCCAGATTCTCTCAGCGTTACTGTTGAGGTTGAAGTCGTCCAAGATTCTCTCAATGATATTGTTGAGGTTGAAGTCGCCTATGGTTCTCTCCCCGTTACTGCGGAGGTAGTAATCGTCCCCAGATTCTCTCAGCGTTACTGTTGAGGTTGAAGTCGCCCAAGATTCTCTCAGCGTTACTGTTGAGGTAGTAATCGACCCAAGATTCTCTCAGCGTTACTGTTGAGGTTGGAGTCGCACAAGATTCTCTCAGCGATACTGTTAGGGTAGTAATCGTCCAAGGTTCTCTCAGCGTTCTTGTTGGGGTAGTAATCGTCCAAGGTTCTCTCAGCGTTCCTGTTGAGGTAGTAACCATCCCTGGTTCATTCATCACCTTTTGAAGATCCAGATCCATCTCCTGTAACCAGTCAGGACACATCTATACAAAGAGTTTGAAGACCAGCTCCTGTAACATGCCAGGTACTCATTTTTCTTTTGCATGTACGCAAGTTCTCGCTAAGGAATCTCTTACGCGATCAACACCCAGATGGCATCTATAAGCCCATCCACCTTCCATCATCTCTTAGCATGGCATCTATAAGCCCATCATCCTATCCATCGTCTCCAAATGGCATCTATAAGCCCATTCCCATCATCACGCTACTATGTGAGCGCAAATTTCTGGGCACTCTAGTGTTCAATCATCTTCCACCTTCGGATTACGAAAGGCACGTCAGCCAATCTGCATCCTCAGGTATAAGAAGATTGAACAGGGGCAACTGTTGTACCCCAAAATTTGCCCTCCCATATTCTTCAAGATTTGCAAAGAGCATGCTTCAAAATTCCCCAAGGGTTGCACAGTTCAAGGGCCTCCCAACAGTCAAAAATTAGGGTTTTGGTTCTGACAAAGAAAATGAAGTTTCCAAGGGTCCAATCAAGTCCCACATGCCTATAAACATTGTCAAGTATCCTCATGTCAAGTTTCAAGACTTACAGCACAAAATTGCACAGTCAAAAACCCTAATTGCTCAACAGTCAACTATAGGGGCAAAATGGTCATTTGACAGTCAAAGGTTCAAATTTTTGGTCAACATCTCATTTTGAAGCCACAAACATCATTTGATCAATTCTTGATCATGATTCTCAAAGCTTGGCTCAAAAAGTCTCAAGATGCAAAAGTTTCCATATTTGGACAATTGAAAAAGTCAACTGTAACTTGACCAGGGCATAACTTCCACATGGATTATCAGAAAAATTCCATCCAAAGCTCATTTTGAAGAGAAAGACATTTCCTACAACTCCTCTTCACACTTCAAGTCCAAGAAATGCTCTCACAAAAAGTTATCAATTTCAACATTATAGGTCATTTTCAAAAGTCAACAAAAAGAGACTTTAAGTCAAAGGCCATAACTTGAGATTGGTAAATCAAAATGACATGGGACCAAAGGCATTGGTTAGAGGACTTAAAGACCTTTCCAAAATGTCCAAAAACATGAGCAAAGCTTAAATATTGAGCAAGATATGCCTTGTGGAAGTTGGGAAATTTTTGGATATTTTGAAAAGTCAACTTTGCTTCAAATGTCTTAAAATTGCTAATGGGCCTCTTTTTCTTCCAAAATCCATCATCCAAAACATGTGCACGACCATTTGGCCCAAAGGGAAGTTATTCATCATTTTTATTTATTTATTTGAATTTTTAATTGCTAATAATTCATTTAATTAGAATAAATATGTGGAAAATACCAAAGCAAGCCAATCAAATCTTTTTATGCATGGAATAACTTCAGATTTTCGTGCATTATTAGATAGGGAAATAATCAATGTGATTTGCCATGATTGGAATCAAATATGCATGGAAAAGATTTGAAAAATATGCCATGGAAATCAAAGAATCATTCCATCAATGCAAAGGGTTTTTGGATCCAATTTTCAACCCTAATCATTCCATACATAAGCAGGATGAAACCCCTAGTGCAAAGAACCTCCAAGCGGCGCCAGAATTGAAGAACCAAACTTGCACTTTTGTCAAAAAATTCTAAAACTGAAAACGTGGTTCCAAGGCTTTTCAAGGCAAATAACCATTCCATTGCGTTCCTGAGGCTTCAAGGAACGTGTTTGAATAAAAATCATCAACTCTAAAGCCCAGAATTGGTATACAGAATTCAAAGTTTTTCACATTTTTTTCATATTCGTGTTTCAATATTCAAGCATCCTCATTGCATTTTTTTTTGTGGATTCATACTAATTGATTGATTCTAAAGCTAACTGCATACTTTAATTGAGTTTTTAAGCATCGTACGCGATTTCACCATTGAAACATACTAGGGTTCCTCAAGCTTCGAATTAGGTATTTTCATATACTGTAAAATTAAGACTCCTCAGTACCATGGTTAAATTCAGGACACTTGGACGAATCGAATGCAACAGCCGCGCCCAATTTATGAAGCAAGATGGCCTAATCGCTATTCTTGAAAAGGGCATATTTTGGGGGGGGGGTTTAAAACCCCCGCTAATTCCTTTTATGTTTCAGGTAAAATGCAAACGAGGAAGAAGAAGACTAGGTGGCAAGGCATGGTTGGCTCGTTTGAATTTCGCGCTAAAATTGTCCATTAACTCTTATTTTACTTTATGGTATTTGTGTTCTATTCTATGTACAAAGCGCGTTCACAGCTCCACTGGTCAGGCTTGGCATTGGTAATCTCTGGGACCTGGGTTCGATCCCCAGGTCCCCCTTCCTATTTCCATATTTTTCTTCTAATCATATTTGCACGCAGCGCTCAATACAAAGGCCTACCATACAACCCCTGATCCAAACGTGCCACGCGCCCCATGATCCCCATCCGAAGGTCCAGATTTGAAGAGTAGCATAGGCACCAGTCAACAAAGCCACACGCTAGCCAAAAGGTCAACGAGGCCAGGAAATTATTGGGCCAGAAATACTAAATGGTACCTCCAATTGGGGACAGAACCCCCTAAGGTTTTGCAATTCAATTCTTTTTTTATTTTTATTTGTTTTAATTAATTTCCTTTAAATTCTTTAATTTACTTTATTTTCATAAAATATAAAAATAGTAAAAAATCAGAAAAAGACAAAAAATAAATATATTTGATTTAGTATTTTTGTAAATAAAAATCATTAATTAATTTAGTTTTCAATTCTAGGATTAATTTTGACTTTTTTCTTAATAAACTTAAAATTTGTAGAATTAAGGTTTTAATCAATTTTTATCTTTTTCTTTTCTTTTCTCATTATTAATAATTAAATATTATTTTCTTGTAAATACTTGCAATTAATTAATTAGGTTTAATTTTAGATTCAATTTTAATATTTTTTCTTAATAAATAAAAATTATAGAATTAGGGTTAAGTAAATTTTTAATTTCATTTAATCTTTTCATTAAAACTTCATAAATACAAAAAACTCAAAAAATCTTTTCTTTTTTTTCTTTAATTTAATTAATTTGTTAATATAATTTAATTTCATTAAAAAGGGTCCAACGTCCTCGCTTTCAATTTTAATTCAATTCGCGCATTTTATTTTTTTATAATATTTATGTAATTCTCCCAAAGCCGTGTAAGTTTGATATTTATATTTCTCGCATCTTTATTTTATGTCAAATCGGGTCCCGGATTAAATTTGGCGATGTGGACCCGCGCCTTTGTAATAGTTTAGGAACTTTATATTTCTCGCCACTTTTTAACTGCTAATTTGCATGCAAGAATGAATGTTAAAATAAAAACAAAAGCGTAGATCACCAATACATGACAAAAGACGAAAATATCTGAAAACGACACACAAATCACACACCACCCCTAGGGTACGCCTCACTGTTGCCTTGCCCCTCGAAAGGTGATCGTCGAGTAGAGGATGTCTTAGTAAGTCCTCATGATCCGGGAACCTGGCATGAGGGTAGCTTCTAAGGTGTCTTCCTATTGCTCCGGTGATCACCATGTCCCGAACTTCGAATTGACCCGAACACCTCCAACGGTGGTGCTACCTACCTCTCAATGGTGGGATGGCACTACTTCAAGGACATTTACACAGACGGATTCCTTAGGGTAGGTAGACGACTATGGATACTTGCTCTAATTTCAAAAAAAAATCAAAAATACTTTTCACACCGACACCTTTTCAAAAGCTTTCGAAAGCAACTTTTCAAACACTCTTGAGGACCGATACAAGAGTCGAACTCGAATTTTCAAAGAAACTTTTTTAAAACCCATAGTTGAAAAGCAAACAAACCATTTTTGAAAACACAAGTGAGCAAGTATCTAAGAGCCCATGGATAACCATGGATAGAAAGGGTGTTAACACCTTCCCTTTCTATAACCTACCTCCCGAACCGAGAGCAATCTCTTTAAGGAATTTTTCTGTGCTTTTGTCCTTTCCATTTGGAGAAAATAAAAGACGGTGGTGACTCTTGCTTCCGCGACATTTCGCGAACCAGCGTTAAACAGTCAGTTCCAGATCCACCGATCACAGTGTGCTTGGAAAAATTGATAATTCAAGGCTTGGAATTGGATGAGAGGAAACTTGAGGATCCAGGGTGATTCCTTGATAAATGAGAGGGCAAATTTTGGGGTGCAACAACTGCCCCTGTTCAATCTTCTTAAACCTGAAGAGTTAGATTGGCGGATCCGCCATTTGTGACTTGAAGGTGAAAGATGATTGAACACTAGAGTGCCCCAAAATTTTCACTCGAAGATGGATGGTGAATGGGTTTATAGATGCCATTTGGAGGAATGTTTGTAAATTCTGGAAGAAGTATCAGCACAAATCTGTTGTTGATTTATACTAAAAACTTGATGTTTTTCCTGTGAAAAATGGGTTAGTAAAATGCAGATGCTTGCATGATGTTCACCAAATGTGGTATCATGCTAAATGAATTGGTATGTACATGCTATTATGTATGAATGCTAAATGAATTGGTATGTACTATTATCTGGTCGAATCTATGCTTCATAGTGTCTTTCTAGGAATCATAGTTAATTGTTATCTGGTCGGGCTCGAGGTTTCACAATGTACTATTTGAGAACTGTTATCTGGTCGGGTCCAGGCTTTACAACTTTCTTGATGGGGTCAATCATTATTTGGTCGGGTCCAGGCTTCACAATGGACTTGTTTGAGAACTGTTATCTGGTCGGGTCCAGGCTTTATAGATTTCTTGATGGGGTCAATCATTATCTGGTCGGGTCCAGGCTTCACAATAGACTTTTTGAAAACTGTTATCTGGTCGGGTCCAGGCTTCACAATAAACTGGTTGAAAACTGTTATCTGGTCGGGTCCAGGCGTCACAATAAACTAGTTAAAAACCGTTATATGGTCGGGTCCATGCTTTGCAGATTTCTTGATGAGGTTAATTGTTATCTGGTCGAGTCTAGGCTTCACAATAAAATTTGTGGGGATTTAGTTGTTATCGGATTCCAGGTTTCACAACGAATCTCTGAGGGTTATTGCTATCTGGTCCGATCCATGCTTTGCAACGACTTTCTTGAAAGGACGGAAGTGAGGACTGATATCTGGCCGGGTCCAGGTTTCTCAGCCATTGGTTGGGGGTAAAGAGGCAACTCTATTAGGGAAAAGAAGTTAAACCTTGGTCAGACTGAGTTCAGGTTCTTCTATATCTTTGAAGGTCTAGGCTATTATCTAGTTAGGTCCAGGTTTCATAGTGTTTTGAAAATGAGATTAACTGTTATCTGGTCAGGTCTGGGCTTCAGTAACTCAAACTGTCATCTGCTCGGGTCCAGGTTTCAATGAAGAAGTCAAACTGTTATCTGGTTAGGTCCAGGTTTCAGTAATAACTTGAAAATTATGCTAATATCCAGTCGGATCTAGGCTTCAAAGCATCTCTTGGAAATAGTAAAGGCTTTGCTGACGGCTTTACTAGGGACTAGGGGTTGTGGCCCTATGATTTGCAGTCATTCGAAAGGGAAATTCAAACTAGAGAGTATAGATCAGTCAGGTAAGACAGACTCAACTTGTGGAATTTGGGCTCAGCTGGAGATGATGGACTCATCTGGGCAATGATGGGCTCTGTTTGGGGATAAAAACCTTGGCTGGAGAAGATATACTCAGCTGGGGAAGATGGGCTCAGCTGGGTAATTTGGGCTCAACTGGGGAGTATATACTCAGTCGGGTAAGGCAGACTCAGCTCGGGGAATATCACTCAGCTGGGGATGATGGGCTCATCTGGGCAATGATGAGCTCATCTGGAGAGGATAGCCTCGGTTGGAGAAGACGTACTCTACTAGGGAGTCTGTGGTGTCTTGATTGTTGTATGTTTGAGAGATTTGCACTTGGCTGGGGAAATAACTCTGTTGGGGAAATAAACCCTGTGAATTTCCTTTAGGAAGAGATCCCTGAGGCTTCAATCTTGTAAAAATTGACTTAGCTGGGGAGAAAGTTGCCAAGAGATTGAGACTCTGGCCAGGGATTATCTCATGTAAAGAGATTTTATGGGAAACTTCGTTGGAGAAAGTTTTATTGTCACCATCCTGGTGGGTGTAATGATGAGATAACTTTGTGGGGTTGTTTCATATACATTAAAGAGCTGCTTACTACTACTGTGCACTGATGCTCTGTTGTTGATGCTTCCGCTTAGCAGGACACATATGCCAAATAGTTTTAATTATGTTCATATGCATATGTTCATTAAATTTTAGTAATTGGACAAATTTGCATTCAAAACAGAGATAGAAAATTTTGCACTTCAAAGTGTATTTGTATTGATATTTTGCCCATGAATATGCGTTTTTGTACATGGAGACGGAAATCCTAGTAAGATGAAATCGCCAAAAAGGAAAACAAAATTGAGAATGAAAACAAAATATCCATGTGAAATGATCTCATTGCCTTCCATCTCCACTATTGCCCCAATGTCTTTGAACGTCCCTTGCCGTTGATCGAAGTTGATTGGATTGATCCTGGACCATTTGAACTTGGACCTTGGTGATAGAATTGACTTTGTGAATTTCACGGGACATAATCGTACGCTTTTAATCCTTAATTTTTTCCTGAACCGCCCTTTCGGGTTTTCGGTCCACCAGGATACCCTTTTTTTTTGCCCATGTCTCCCTTTTGGGTTTTCAACTTGCCGGGTGTACAATCTTTTATATGTATCCCTAATTTTTGCCCAAACCTTTTGGTTTTCTGGGATGCCCTTATTTTGCTTAGGTGTGTCAACCTAACGGGTCTCTTATGCGTAGTATTTTTTAACTATGTCCACGTTTATAGGATGTGGGAAATCTTCACCGTCCATGTTGGTCAGCATCATGGCACCGCCAGAAAAAACTCTCTTGACAATAAACGGCCCTTCATAGGTGGGAGTCCATTTTCCTCTGGGGTCACCTTGTGGTAAGATAATGCGTTTTATCACCAAGTCGCCAACTTGATATACTCGAGGCTTAACCTTTTTGTTGAAATCCTTGACCATTCGTTTTTGATATGTCTGAACATGACAAACGGCAGCTAATCATTTTTCATCGATTAAGTTTAGTTGATCCAATCTCGTTTGAATCCATTCATCTTCTCCTAGGCCTGCCTCAATCATAATTCTCAGCGAGGGAATTTGGACTTCTACTGGCAAAACAGCTTCCATGCCATAGACTAGAGAAAAGGGAGTTGCCCCAGTTGATGTTCTAGATGACGTACGATGTCCATGTAGAGAAAAGGGTAACATCTCATGCCAGTCTTTATAGGTCACTACCATTTTCTGCATAATCTTTTTGATATTTTTGTTGGCCGCTTCGACTGCGCCATTCATTTTCGGTCTATACGGAGAAGAATTGTGATGCTTGATCTTAAATTGAGTGCATAACTCCCTGATCACGGCATTGTTGAGGTTAGTCCCATTGCCGGTGATGATCCTTTTGGGGATACCATAATGACAGATGAGGTTGTGTCTGATGAATCAGGCTACCACATTCTTGGTGACTGAGGCAAACGAGGCAGCTTTGACCTATTTGGTAAAGTAGTCGATAGCGACAAGAATGAAGAGATGTCCGTTGGAAGCCGTAGGTTTAATTTCTCTGATCATGTCAATGCCCCACATTACAAATGGCCACGGAGTGGTCATGACGTTCATAGGGGTTTGAGGTACATGGACTTTATCAGCGTAGATTTGTCATTTGTGACAAGTTCTTGAATGTTGATGACAATCGGTCTCCATCGTTGACCAATAGTAACATGCTCTTAAGATTTTCTTAGCCATCGTATGTCCACTTGAGTGAGTACTAAAGATACCATTGTGCATGTCTTCCATAATTTCCTCTGCCTCCTTCTTGTGCACACACCGGAGTAGAGTTGAATCATGATTGCGCTTGTACAATATCCCGTTACTTAGGAAGAATTTGCTGCAAATCTTCGTAAGAACTTTCTGTCATTGATAGATGCCCCTTCTGGAAACTCTTGTGCTTCAAGGTATCTTATCACCTCCTGGTACCATGGTTTTTCAGCATCGGTATCGAGCTCATAGCAATGTGCAGGTTCATCGAATCTTTCAATTGTTATCATAGGGGCTTCGTTATCCCATCTGACCTTGAACATTGAAGACATGGTTGCCAAAGCGTCAGCCAATTGGTTTTCTTCTCTGGGGAAGTGCTCGAAAGTGATCTCCTCGAAGTGAGGAATCAGGGATAGCACAATTTCCTTGTAAGGGATAATATTAGGGTGTTTAGTGTCCCAATCTCCTTTTACTTGGCTGATCACTAGGGCGGAGTCTCCGAACACATCTAAACGCTGGATCCTTAAGTCAATAGCAGCTTTTAGACCTAAGATGCATGCTTCATACTCAGCCATATTATTTGTGCAATCGAAGCATAGTCTGGCAGTGAAAGGAGTGTGGAAACCTTCAGGAGAGATGAGCACAGCACCAATTCCATTACCTAAGGCGTTGGAAGCCCCATCGAATACCATAGTCCATCGGGATCCTTGTTCAGGTCCATCATACATTCTAAGTTTTGCACAGTCGGTTACCAGCATAATGTTCTCATCAGGTAAGTCGAAGTTCATTGACTGATAATCATCCACAACTTGATGGGGTAAATGATCGGCTAATACACTTCCTTTAATTGCTTTTTGATTTGTGTATTGAATGTTGTACTCAATCAAGATCATTTTCCATCTGGCTATTCGTCCGGAAAGGGCCGGTTTCTCGAAGATGTACTTGATTGGATCCATCTTAGAGATCAACAAAGTGGTATGAGTCAACATATACTGCCTTAACCGGCGAGCAGCCCACGCTAAAGCATAAAGAGTTTTCTCGAGTAGTGAATATATGGTTTCACAGTCGGGAAACTTTTTGCTTAGGGAGTAAATTGCATGCTCTTTTCGGCCAGACTCGTCATGTTGGTCCAAAACACACCTCATAGAATTCTCTAGTACTGTCAAGTACATGATCAAGGGTCTTCCTTCAACTGGAGGCATGATAATAGGAGGTTCTTGTAGGTATTCTTTGATTTTATCAAAAGCAATCTGACATTCATTGTTCCACCTGACTACCTGATCTTTCTTTAAGAGTTTGAAGAGTGGCTCACAAGTAGTAGTTAAGTGTGATATGAAATGGGCAATGTAATTGAGACAACCCAAGAATCCTCTGACTTCCTTTTCAAACTGAGGAACTGGCATTTCTTGGATGGCCTTTATCTTTGCAGGATCAACCTCAATGTCTTTATTGCTGACAATAAAACCTAGAAGCTTTCCAGAGCGTACTCCAAATATGCACTTGTTAGGGTTTAACCTCAGCTTGTACTTCAGTCTCTTGATTAGTTTGTGCAGGTGATCGAGATGTTCTTATTCGGTTTGTGATCTAGAAATCATATCATCCACATATACCTCTATCTCATGATGAATCATGTCATGAAATAAAGCCACCATAGCCCTTTGATATGTTGCCCCTGCATTTTTTAATCCGAAAGGCATGACTTTGTAGCAGAAGGTGCCCCATTGTGTAACGAAAGTAGTTTTTTCCATATCTTCGGGAGCCATCTTTATTTGATTATAGCCTGAGAAGCCATCCATGAATGAGAAGACCTTATGCTGTGCAGTATTATCGACTAACGTCAATGTGTGGTAGAGGAAAATCATCCTTGGGGCTTGCCCTATTCAGATCCATATAGTCTACGCACATGCGAACTTTCCTGTCTTTCTTTGGCACGGGCACTATATTCGCCACCCATTGAGGATAGGATGTTACAGCTAGGAATCCTGCATCAAATTGTTTCATTACTTCGGCTGTGATCTTTTCAGACATGTCAGGCCTCATGCGATGAACTTTTTGTTTAACAGGAGGGCAGTCTACTTTAGTTGGCAGAAGATGAACCACGATGTCAGTATCCAACCCATGAATATCTTCATATGACCAAGCAAATACTTCCACATAATCGTGCAACATTTGAACCAAACGGCTCATAACACTGCTTTCCAAATCAGCGCTGATCCTGATTTCCTTCTTATTTGACTCAGTACCCAAGTTGATAATCTCAACTGACTCTTCATGCGGTTGAATAGCTTTTTCTTCTTGTAATAGAAGTATGGCTAGTTCTCCTGGTATGTCACAATCTTCCTCACCTTCGTCTTCGGCTTGGTTGATAGGATATTCAAAGTCATAGTTGGCAATAGGATCCAGAGTGAATGTAGATCTGCAAGAGTGTGTGTGTGTGTGCATGTAAGATACATGGCTATTTTTGGAAATGCATTTGAAAGAAAAGAAAGACAATGAGCACAAATATTTGAATGCAAAAGAGTCCAATGTACTGAATGATCATATGATTAGATGAACATAAATAAAACCCTTGACAAAAGGACCAAAGTACCCTTGGCAAGGCACGTGGCTTAAAAGTCATTGTTTGGGAATAATATTACAGACATAGAGTTCCTGAATTGACAGAAAAAGTAAACAGTAATTACTCCTCAATGAAAGAAACAGGAGTGAAATCCTTTGCATTCCAATTGTTGAGCTTCCCTTCGATGGTTGGGTAGATCCAGTCTTCAAAGGCACACTCATCATCGGAGTCTTCTACTGAGTTCACTTCATGGCTTTTAAGGTGGAGAGGCGGATTTCTAGTACGAGCACCTTTAATTTATTTCTGAGCTTTGGAGGTGAAACCTAACCCAAACTTGTTTGCCTTGAACGGGATATCAAGGAGTTTCCCTCACATCTCATTGTTTCCTTCTTCTACTACAGCACGAGCATCTTTAAGAGAAACCATCTTGGGGATAACTTTATTAGCTTTTGGAGTGTCGGAGGAGATTTTGGTGGCAGCCACAACTTCAAACGTCTGGCAAGGAGTTTCTATGAATTCGCAATCCATTTCTACATACTTGAAGGAATTGAGATGGCTTACCATAAATTCTTTCTTACCGCAAACAGTGACAACCTTCCCTTGAACTGGATATTTCAACTTCTGGTGGAGAGTAGAAGTGACCGCACCCGCCCCATGGATCCATGGGCGTCCAAGTAAGCACGAATACGCAGGTTGTATGTCCATTATGTAGAATGTGGAGTTTAAAATCTGTGAACCAACCTTAATTGGGAGATCCGCCTCTCCATGAACCATCCTTTTCAACCCATCAAATTCCCTCACAACAATGTCACTTGGCTTCAAAACCAAACATTCATCGTCTAGCCGATCTAAAGCGCCTTTAGGTAACACATTCAAAGATGAGCCTGTGTCAACCAAAACATGTGCCAGAGTGGTCCCCTTACATTGAATAGAAACACGCAAGGCTTTATTGTGATTCTTTCCCATGGGAGTTAAATCTGCGTCGGAGAACCCCAAACCATTGCCAGCTATTAGACTTGCTATGCAGTTCTCGAACTGGTCGGCTGTGGTTTCTTGAGGCACATGAGCCTTTTTCAAGAACTTAATCAAAGCTTGTGCATGGGCGTCGGAACATAGTAATAAGAATAACATTGATATTTTAGAAGGGGTTTTCCCCAACTGCTCTACTATCTTGAAGTCGCTTTTCTTAATGATTTTCAGAATTTCCTCCATCTCTTGAGTTGATGGTTCTTCCATAACAGACTTTCTAGCAAGTGCCTCTTCCCTAGAAGGCTCAATTTCTTTTTCTTTCCCTTTAGTACTGGCAACAATACTTTCGTTGGTTATGCAGACTGGAACTGTGGTAGTGGTTGGTGGTGAGATAACAGGGGAAAAGACCCTTCCTGTTCTTGTGACTTTACTGGAACCAGTAATATTAGTAACACCAGCTTCATTATCATCAATCCAAGAATCTTATTTTACCCCATGGTAATAAACCTCGACACCATAATTCCATGGTATCGCTTTATCAGAGGTGTATGGAACAGGTACAGCAGCAGTGATATGAGAGGAGCAATGATTGGTTCATTCGAAATCCTGATAGGACCTTTGGATGAGATTCTAAGAGGTTTATTTGAAATGGTTATGATGGCTAAATCTTCAGCTTTGTCAATTGAATTCTCGATGGTGGGAATATTTTCAAATAGGATTTCGCGGCCATCCATTAGGCGTTGTATACCTTTCTTCAGTTCCTCACACCCATTGAGTTGTCTCATACAACATACACAGTCTTTTTCACAGCCAGGGAAGATCCCAGCTTTCAATAGATCGTTCTTGATTACATTCCACGGAGTAGTTAATTCTTCGACTGAGGCAATGAAAATTGTATCTTCGACAACATTAATGCCTTTGTCATGCTTCGGCATTGGAGCGGTAATTACATTTGGCGTCAGAGGAGGATCAAATTCAATAGTCTTGTTGTCAATTAAATCCTGGATTTTGTTCTTTAAGGCCCAGCACTGATCGGTCTCATGTCCAGGGCTGTTTGAATGGTAAGCACATTTTGCATTCGGATTATATCTTGGCGACGAGGTGTCAGGGTTGGAAGGAGGATCACGCAATGTCACTAAATTAGCCCAGAGCAGATGTTGAAGGGCTTTAGATAATGACATGCCTAATCTTGTAAATTGCCTTCTTGGAGCTTCAAGACGTTGATGATTTGCAGATGGTCTTGGAGTGGGAGTTGGATTGGAGATTCGGACAAAATTGACAGTCGGATGATTATTCTTCTTGGTATGGGCTTTTGCCCCATACACAACATTGAACTCTTTCTTCACAGCAAAAGGTTTCTTGACAGGATTGGGAGTGGAAGTAGATGCCATATAGATCTTTCCACTTTTAATGCCACTTCCAACTCTCTCACCGGTTAGGATTAATTCGGTGAAACCAGAAGAAGAGCAGCCAACCAATAGATTAAAGAAAGGGCCAGATAATGTTCTCATGAACATGTCAATGTGTTCCCTATCAGTCAAGGGAGGTTGGACCCTACTAGCAAAGTCTCTCCACTTCTGCGCATATTCCTTAAATCCCTCATTTTTCCCCATGGCCATGCCTTGCAATTGAACCCTTGTGGTGCCAAATCGGTGTTATACTGATATTGATGGTAGAAGACAGTAGCTAGACCCTCCCAAGTATTGATGCGAGAGCCATCCAACTGCTAAAACCATTCAAGTTGTGTTCCAGTCAGACTTTCTTGGAAAAAGTGGACCCAGAGTTTTTTATCAGCACTGTGCGGTTGTATCTTGCGCACATATTACTTCAAATGGAGATTTGGACAAGAAACTCCATCGTATTTTGCAAAGGTTGGTATTTTGAACTTGTGGGGAATGATTACCCCAGAGATTAAACCCAAATCGTCAAAATTCAAACAGGGAATAGCTTGGATTTTAACAGCTTTCAACCTGTCTTCTAACTTCTTGTATTTGATGTCTGCGGGTGGGTACTGTTCATTGAAATAGTCATCATCAGATTCTTGGTCGTTGATACAGTCAGCCTACGTACTTTTGACCTCTCCAATATGATTTTCGTCCTCCTCAGATGAATCTTCTTCTAGTGGAATTTGATGGATTGTCTCCTTGAACCTTTTACCCATGTTGAATAGAGCTTTCTTCTTTGGTTTCTTCTTAGCAGCCAACAAAGCCATCATATCTTGTTGCCCCTTGGCTAGGGCGAATAAAGCTTCCTGAAATTGAGAATTCTGGGCTTGGAGTTCTATCACAGTTTTCTCTAGATCCATCTTGCTGAAATAAACAGCGGAGAGTTAAGGAAACTTATTTATACGGAAACCTGTCATGTCATGATGCATGAATATGCAATATGCAAATGATTTCAAGGATTTAAAGAATTTAAATTTGTATAGCCAAAGAGTGAACAAACGTTAACTTGCATTAGAGAGTTCTGATTTGCATACAAACACGCCTCTTGGGCTTACAACAAAATAAAGTAAACTCCTAAGACAGAAAAATTGCACGCATCTTCTTTGGCGTAATGTATGTGTTTAAACTCCTTTCTTCATGAAGCTCCCTTGTAAGCTCTAATATCTTCTTATCACCCTCATAGAACTTAGCTTCAAAGGTGTCTCCCTCTCCTTTTAACTGAATCCAAGCATTTTTCAAATCTTCAAGAGAAGTAGGCATATTAGGATAAAGGATAGTATGTGGAACGTCTCCCTCAACTACTGGCTCGATGATAACAGGTAAGATGGCTTCATAAGGCATCTTGAGACTTTGAGCGCGAGCCCTCACCCATTTAAGATAAGGTTCCAAAGGAATGGAATTCTTACGCCCCAACGTCTTTCTATCAACTTTGTTAACCATACCCCAAGCTCGTATAAATCTTTGATGGTAACCTTGGGTATCGCTTTTGTAGTCAAATGAAATTCCTTGGATGAGTACCTCGTGAGGGCCATCTCTCCTAGCGTACCCAAATTGTCACAAAGCTAAACAAGGATTGTAAGTAATGCCTCCCCTAATGCCAAGTAGAGGTACATTGGGGAATTCTCCACAGCGATCAATGATGGTAATGTCTTCCAAAGAGCGATAATACCAACGGATATCAGCATGTGAAAGTGACATCAATCTTTTAGACCACCTCATACCTTGTTCATTCTTTACAACAAATCGAGGTAGGTGTGAAATAAACCACCTATCCAACAGAGGAGTGCAAAACATCAAAGCCCCTCTTTTCTTCAAAGTGCGAGAATGAAGAGAATGCAAAATGTCTCTAAGTAATGTAGGCACCGGATTACGAGATATGAAAACTTTGATCGCATTCACATCTATAAATTGGTCAGGATTGGGAAATAGTACCAACCCATATATGAGAAGAGCCAAAATTTCCTCAAAGGCTTGTAGATCCAAAGTATTCCAACACTCTTGAGCCTTCTCCAACAAAAACTTTGCCAGGAGCCCCTTGACACCACTCCTTGTTACCCAATTTGCTACTATGTCAGATGGTTGCAAATGTAGAGCTCGGGAAATTTCCTTAGGTTTAGGGTCTCTTTCAATACCATTGAAAGGTAAATGATCAAGAATATGGGTCCCCATGAGTTGAGAAAATTCTTCTAAAGTGGGCACAAGTTGGTAATCGGGAAAAGTGAAGCAATGATGCAAAGGGTCGAAGAATTGGACAAGCACCTTTACCATATCTTCTTCAATACTTGAGGTAACCAAACTAAGGAGTCAACCATGTCTTTTGGTGAATGGAGAATCTTCAGGGACCCTTGACACTAAATCCTTGAGTTGTGGAGGTATCCTCACGAGGCTGACTTGGATAGTGCTCCTACGAGTGGAAGCCATGTCCTACAAAACAGAACAAAGATGAATTCCAAAAATCCTTGAAATGGTTAGCGAGAATGTTATGGTATGATGCTATGTAAAATATGCGAGGTAAGCAATCACATTCACACAAAGTAGACAAGTCCTTGGGTTTAGGCTTGCATGAAGTTTATAGGTAAGTACCATCTTGAAGTTTAGCTGGCTCAACCTGTCCTAGTTAATAGTAATCGAGTTCTAAGGGATCTCAATATCACTGATCTTTCCCCCAAGTTTCGTTCAATAAGAGATTGAATCGCAACCAAACAAAACTCAAGAGTCAAACCTCAATGAGTGTAGCATCGAGTATCAACCAACTTCGGACTGCACCAAAGTCGGTTATCTCGCTACTTTCTAATGGCCAAGTTGGTCAAGTAAGGTTCTAAGGTCAGTTGATGCTTCATGACACCACGCGGCGGCCCCGTACTCTCCTTGACTGACTCAAGGGTTACCGGTACCAACCAAAGTGCCACATCAATGTAGCTACTGCTTCAACCGTGTTAGTATACCCCGCACAGTCCCCGCACAATTTATTGCTACTTACCTAAAAGGTGTTCCCAAATCCGGGTGTAGGATTTAAAACAAGCCCAAAGAAGGAACCAAAATGTAAAGCAGACAAATCAAACAATGTAAGCAAATAAATGTGATCTATCCCTAAGGTAACCCCACTTTTATAGTCCTCGGTAGAGTCGCCAGTTCTGTGATACGGTGGAAGAACTGACTTGAGGTTTTTTGTTTGTGATCGCAAATGTTGAGGTTTTAGCAAGAGTCGCCACCGAATTTTATTTTATCCAAAAGGAAAGGTGAAAAGGCACAGGAAAGACCTTTAGAGATGTTTTCTTGAGTTCAAGGGGTAGATGAAAAGGGAAGGTATTAGCATCCTTTTCATCCATGGTTTTCCATGGGCTCTTAGTTACTTGCTAGATCACTTGCTTTTTGTTTGAAAAATGTGCTTTGTGTGGTTTTTGAAAGTATTTTGAAAAGGCGCCATCGTTTAGGCAAACTTTGCAATGATTCTCGTTCGTAAGAATGTATACAAAGTGTTGAGCTTTTGAAAATATTTCAGTGTTTGGAAAATGTTTTTGAAAGTGCCTTTTAAAGTGTATGTGATTGTTTTTGAAGATAGCAAGGATGTTTTTTTTGAAATTGAGCAAATAACTAAAAGTAATCTACCTACTCAAAAGGTCTTAGATATGATTTTCCTCCTCCTTTAGATGTTGCTATCTTACCATTGAAAGCAATAAAAGTACGAAAAATAAAGATTCTACGCTATTACAATCATTAGGGGGATGGGGTGTACAATATTTCAAATGGGGATGGTAAATTAAATCCTATGTTACTATTACAACCATATTGAATGGATAAGAATGTACAAGAAATGTAAATTTTGGTTGTGTTTGAGAAAAGAAATAAGTTTTTTGTTTAAGAAAATATGTTTTTGTCTTTTTTATATTAAAGAAAATAGAACATATGAATATGAAATATTTTTGGTGTTTTCTGATTAATAAAAATGATGACAAAGATAATAAAAGAGAAAGGAAACAAAATCAGCACAAATGCTGAAAAAGAAGAGATCAGAAGTTCTTACTCTGACTTGCTGCATAACAGAAACAACGTTAGTAAAAATATGGAAGTTCAGAAGTTCTGGATCTTCTGAAAACTCAGAAGTTTTCAGAAGTTCTGATGCAACTGTCAGAACTTTTCCTCTCTCCATGCAAGTCAGAACATCTGCAGCTTAGTCATTTCTTATAGAACAGAAGTTGCATACATAACAACTATGACAAATTTCATGAAATATCATAAGCACAAATCAGAAACAACATGTATTTGCTAATCCTAATTCTGAGTCCTAATTTCTTTATGAAACTCTGAACTAGGATTTCTTCTACTTAGGAAGGAAGATGCATGAATTTTCAGAATATGTACATCATCAGGAATCAGAATATCTATATTGTGTTAAATATGCAAAAATTTGACAATGCCTAATTAGTGTAATGAGAGTCATCAGGAAACTTACCTTGCAATTGGGAAAGATTATGTGAAATGGAGGTTGGTCCTGAACTCTGGTGTGTTCTGAGCAGCTTCTTCACGTACTCAGCTGGATGGAAGTTTGCAACTTTTGGAACATCCAAGGGATGATGTACTGGCCTTTTTTGAGATGGAGGTGGATGGTTTTAGTTAAGAACACTTGAAAACTAATAGAGTTTGAACGTAAAGAACCAAAAGTTAAGACTTTGGTAGTTTGTGTTTATAGTTTCTTGGGTTCTTGGAATTTTGCAGTGGTTCCAAGCTTTCTTTCTCAATTTTCTCAACTCTTTCACAAATTTTCCTGGACTCGGACCTGGACCTTTTTTCAGTGGCAAATGGTGTTCTATTTATAGGCAAAGGTTTTGTAGTTTGGAGATGTCAAGTGGCGCCAACATCATGTGCCAGAAGTTGACTTACTCTTGAAGTAAGCTTAAACAAGCATGACCTAATGTATCAAGTGGCATAGTTAGCAGCACCTAGGCTGGGTTTGTCAGCGTGAATTAAGGAAAAGTAGAGGCAGCGCCTGAGCCTAGCATACTTTTGAACAAAAGTTTATCTTCCCAACACAGTAGGGGTACACGTGGGGGAAATCCTTTGGATAAAAGCTCAGAGGCGGTTGTGGGCATTAAATGATTTCCCACGTGAAACTCTGCATCCTTGCTTAACTCTGGATTGGAAGTTCTACTGCAGTGTAGCATCCAATCTTCTGATCCTTGTATCTTCTGGCTTCAGCATGTTCTGGAGGATCCTTCAGACTCTCCAGTAAGCTTGCAGCGTGCTTTGTAATCTTCTTTGATTTACCCTTGCAAACTCTGACTGAACCTTTGTGAAAACTGGCCCAGAAGTTCTGACCAGACTTTGTCTTGAGAATATCCAGAATTTGTTGAGTGTGAACACCGACTCAGAAGTTCTGAAATTGTCATATTTCTTAAACACTTAGAAAATTTCTAAGTATTTAGAATTTGATTTTTCCAAAGTAAAATTTGACTTTTGAAATTCTTGACGAAATAAACTTCATATTCCAACATGTCTTGATGAAATATGATTTTTGAGATTTGGTTTTGATTCAAAAGTCAAAGTTAGACTTCTCAGTGTGCAAATGACCATTTTTCCCTTGTGAATGGTCTGCTTGGAAAAATCGATAATTCAAGCCTTGGAATTGGATGAGAGGAAACTTGAGGATCCAGGGTGATTCCTTGATAAATGAGAGGGCAAATTTTAGGGTGCAACAGTTGTGTTTGATTTTTGCAGGTTTTGGAGTTCTGGCCAACCGGAAGGGATGACCGGAGCCACTACCCCCGGTGGCTTGACCGACGTTGACGCTTGCATGGATGAAAGGGAAGAAATGGTTTATTCAAATTGCAGGGGGGGCACTTGGCACGCGTGTTTTGCACAGTCAGTATTAGGACTGGATTTGTATTATATATTTATTATTGTTCTTATATGAATAGAAGTACAACCGTCTCAACGGTACAAGCATTGCATGATTAAGCGTTACAAAAGGCCAGGGCAAGGGTTCGATCCCTGCCTCTTGCCATATTATTTTTCTAATTTCTTCCTGCAGATCCAATACTCCAGATCCCAGTGCGTGCATCATGTGTCCTCATTCTCAGCCACTAGATCATCCTGAATCCAGATCCAGCACCCCAGGCGTGTTCCCCATGATACACCCTCCTGAAGTTGTCCTCACTGGATGCAGCGCTGGCATAGTGGGCCTGGATCCAGTTTTCAAATTTGCACCCCCCGGGTTGCTTCACAACATCAGGCCCATTTTTTTTTTATTTGTTTTATTTTAGCTTTATTTATTTAATTATTTTATATTAAAAAAATTTATGTTTATGATAAAATCAAAAAATCACAAAAAATAGATTTAGGTTTTTCCAATTAAATTTAATTTTTGTAAATTAATTAATTTAATTATTTTGATTAATTTAAAACCAATCAGAACTAGGTTTGATCATTTCAAATCTTTTTCCAACTGAAAATACCAAAAAATATTAGATTTAATTTCAATTAATAATCATTTTTTTATTTAATTAAGATTAGATTTAGTTTAATTTATGTTTTTCTTAAAACAAATAAAAACAACAAAAATATTCTAAGCGTTTAGGAGTTTTAAGGTTTTACTTCGCTTCCCATATTCGTGCGCTTATTTTAAATTTCGCATTTGATTCTTTCATATTGATGTAACTGCAAAAGGATGTAATAGCTGTAAATTTAGGACTTTACTTTTTATTTCCCCATTTTAAATTTATAATTTCCCCTCCCCGAAGCCATGTAATAGCGTAGCTTTTAAATTCCGTACTTTATTTTTGCACTGATATTAACTGTTAGATGTATGCATAATAGGCTTGTATGATAAGATTAAAAGAAAATGCTAGAAAACTTAATATCTAAAGGTAAATAACTGAAACACAACACACTCGCACATGTACACCTCTAGGATATCTCCACTTGTTGCCCTCGGAACAAACCGTCATAATTCTCGAATGTAAGAGATTTTAGTGGCGATCCTTTGGTTTAAAGATCATAAGTCCCTCGATGACCCTTCTGACGTTGCCTCGGTATATGATCTTAAAATCTTAGGGTAGTTACTAAAGTACCTTACTAAGTTGCTTTCGTGATTGTATGATGACCATCACCCATCCCTAAAAATATTCAACAATAGGGCTACCTACTCACTAATAGTAGGATAGCACTGTCTAAAGGAAAAGAGGGAAAAAAACAAACCTTTCGAGTAGGTAGATAACTCAGTTGCTTGCTCATAAAAACAATCAAAAACAATTTTTACACACATACACAAACTCTTTTTTCTAAATATTTTTCAAAGACAAAAAACAATTTGTATACGTTCTCACCGAAATGAGAAACATTACAAAGTTCTCCGCACTAAGGCGTCTTTTCAAAATACCTTCAAAACACACTTACACAAAAAAAACATTTTCAAAGTGAGCTAACAACTAAGAGCCCGTAGATAACTACGGATGGAAAGAGTGCTAACACCTTCCCTTTCTATAACCAACTCCCTTACTCAGAAAATTCTCTCGAAAGGTCTTTCCTGTTCTTTTCACCCTTTCCTTTGTTGGATAAAAGAAAAGTTGGTGGTGACTCTTGCTAACCGCAACATTGCGATAAAATGCAAAACCAGCAAAGTCAGTTCTCCCACCGTATTACACCCATATATCGTAAGATAATTATTCAATTATTTCAGATAAAACACATATAATCTATATACACTCAAAATAATATGATTAAATAATTAGACAAAAATTGGGGTGTTACATTTTCCACATACAAGAAATGAGAGAAGATAAATGGAATTCTATTTTAATTAAAAACAATTTAATTTTGAGATTTAAAATCTCAAACATTAAAATTTATTTTCCACATGTCACGCATCCTTTTAAAGAACAGGATAGAAACTGGATTCCAAGGAACTGGAGGGGATCCAAACACCTTAAATTCACCCCAAGTAGGGATCCTCTTTATTTCCTAAAAGAAGGCCCCATTATTATAGTTTTATGTATATAAAATTAAATAAATATTAAATATATGTCACATGTCTTAGAAATATGTGTAATTTACACACAAACCTATAATAAAAAAGAAAATGGACGGAAAGAGAAATGAAGAGGATCTCAACTCATTCACGCCATTTGTCTCTTTGTCTCTTGTACATGGAAATTTTGTTTCTTTTCTTTACATGGACATAAATTTGTATTTTATAATTAATATTTGTTTTGTATAGAATTTAATATTTTTTTAGAATGAATTATAAGAAAGTGTTAATAATTTTTCATATTTAAGAAGCTATTTAGAGTGATATGAATGTGTTTACGGTATTTGAAGAGACTTTAAGGGGAGTTGGGAAATGGATATGTGTAAGATGTATGAGCATTCAGGTCATGAGTTGGGTATGTCATCATCTTGATGGTCAAGTTCAAGTTACTCTTGGAACAGGGGAGGTCAGAAGTCACATTATGCTGAAACAATCGGCCAAACAATCATGGAGAGAAAATCAATGAAGTCATCATGGAACGTTTTTTATCCTATCGGAAGGGAAAGGAAAACATTAACTAAACCTGAGAAGGGTGAAATCGAGGTCTCGCGTCCGAGGGATACGAGTAAGGAAGCCGATTATGTAAGGAGAAGGTATTAGCATCCATCATGTTTGTGGTACTCCACGGGATCCACTCTTTTTGTTCTAATCAAAGAGTGTGTTCTAGTCTAAAGCTAAAGCTAAACGAAAAATGCAAAGACGGAATGCATGCAAAAGAACACATGGGGAAAAGAAGGAATATTTATAAAGATTTGCTCGCTTAGGCCCGACGACCAAGTGCCTAAGTATCCCTTTAAGGAATCAGCGCGTCATAGTTTGGCTCAAAAGTTTCCGTTTGTTTTGTGTTTTTTATGAACAACATTAATTTTGCATTCTACCGTAGCTCGACCTTTAGAGACTCACACGTTGGTATAGGAAGGAATTAACATGTTCTTATCTAATGAGGTATTTTCAAAAGAAAATTTTCCAAAGGAGGATAATGCTACATTTGTGCTCTAGCAAGTAGACATAGTGTCGCCCGACCTTGGGGGGTTTAGGCATCATATTGCACAGAGTAAAATAAAAACATCCTTTTGAATGTTTCAAAGAGAGACCCAAAGGCGAAAGAGTTTGAATTGGTTGATGTTTTTTACTTTGAAAAAGGATTTAAGAAATGTTAGAATGTTTTATGAATTTGCCAAAGAAAAGATTTTTAGTCTTAAACATGCAAAAGGGAAATAAAAACATCTAAGGAAAACTATCTATCTTTATCCCTAATGTTATCATACAATGATTGATCCTACAACTGAGTTTGAAAGGGAAAACACTACCTATGTTAGAATGCATGGTTTGAAATCCTAATGTCTACCTCGACTTTAAGATGAGACGAGAAATCCTAAGGGAGTATACAAAGGTTTAAATAAAAGCACAAAAGCAAGTGCAATCAAACAAAGTTGAACCAAAACTAAAACAAAAATCGAGTGTGAGCTAGCAACAAACAACGAATCTAATGGATTTCAAAGTGGGAGTAAGGATCTCTTTCCACTTGATTTGCTTGACATCGATAGAGAGTAACAACTTGAAGCTTCAACGTTTAAAGAAACGTGAGCTAACATCGTCGAAACGAATGACAAAGTGTAGGGGTTGGTTACAAACCCTTTCTTTCACTTTATTTGACTCAATGGACAAGAATAGGCACGGTCCAAAGCATAACCGTATGACATGAGCTAAGAACGACACAAACTAGAAAGTGTGCAGCCAATTGTGGGCCCTTTGTTCCACTTATTAACTTGATAGCAAGCACAAAGTAAACGGGAAATGGGAGTGAAGTGGGATTTGCCTTCGTCGAGGTTTTTTGCACACAAACAAACACAAGCAAATGTGCACACAAAAATGCCTTCTAAAGGTCTTTAAAACACATTTTCCCTCCTAAAGTAGAGACTTCCAGTGATGCATCTCTATTCCTACTTCTCATGGCAAGGAAAATAAAGTACAATGAGGAATTAAAACCATAATCGAAAAATTTCGTGCAAGCTTCACCAAGGAACAGAGAAACAATCAGAAATAATATCAAATATCAAAATCAACGTCACAAATACGAAAATAAATTGCACGCGGAGAATCCATCGCATCAAGTCAAAGTCCCTGCACAAGACAAGTATATACAACCAAACAATAATCCAAATGTCACGTGTCTCATGACAAAGTCTTCGGAAAGTTACACAAGTCACAAAGTGAGTTAGCAGTTAACAAGGAAACATAATCTAAACTCAAGTATCCAATCACAACTCAAAAATAATAGTGAATTGCAAAGGAACCAAGTCCACACAAGCATCGGGAGGTGAAAACTAAAAACCGGGCAGCAAAGTTGTTATTTAATGAACCACACAAAATGTCGATCAAAAACCACACAAACTCAATGTCAATCCCAAAAAAATGTCAAACCAAACCTACTTATGCATCAAACAACAATTAAATCGCACATTTGCACCAACTTACTAAACCGGGTAGCATTGCACTAACACACGACATCACATAAAATATTGATCTGAAATCATCAAAACTTGACACAAATGTCGTCCAAGTAATAAAACAAATTACCTTGAGCATTAACAATCAATTATATCATGCCTTAAGCTCAACTTACCAAAATCAGGCAGCATTGCACCGTATCACAACATTACTCGAAAAAAATCGCATCAAAAATGATATAACTCAACATAAACAGTCCACAAATGCACAAACATGCTCAAATAAGGATCAAACAATATTTGAAATGTGATTTACACAGTATATACAATATTCGGACAGCAACACATACATGTATCGGAATCGGATTAAACGAGTTTAAAACACACAATTGGATACATAGAAATATTCCCCGATTCATGTAATGCCGCTTAGAAATTACAAATACTTTGTAACAATTAATTCCACCTGCAAGCAATGGTTCCAAGCCTCCCACTAAATTATTCAAGTGTTAACGCAATTTATCAGATTCAAAGTTTTTCAATGTCGAACATATTAATTCATCATCAAATCGATTCAAAATCGCGTTAACACATGAAATCAAAATTAATTCCCAATACAAATCCGCAATCAACACAATTATCATCACAAATCGATATCAAAACATATTTACAATTCAAGATTCATAACAAATCAACAATTAATCAATTTCAATGCGTAAACCACAATCAATTAACAAAACACCACGTCAAAATTCAAGATTCAAACAATTGAATACAAAATATCAACCAATTCCAAGCTTATTCATCATTATCAACTCAAGAAATAATTAATCTCATTCCAATTAACAAATGTATCCAATCAATTTTCAAATAATCACTTAAATCCTAAATCACTTAACAATTAAGCACTTAACTCAAATAAAACAAGAATTTACTGAATTGAAGAATCGGAGTGAAGAAAAGCTGGCCGGAAGAATCAAACTCGAGCGGACATGAGGGAGGTGTGCCACAAAACGAAATCGGAGGGAGTATGCTCACCGTGAGCGCGAAAGACGGTACAAGCATAGAGGATGGAAGGAGGTAGCTGCGGGAAGGAATTGGCCGGAGCTAGCGCGTAGTGGCCGGAGGAGTAGAGGAGGGAGGTTCGCGGTTGAGAGTGAGGAGAGAAAGATAAATTTATTCAAATTTGTTCTTGAGTTTTCCTTTTGTGTTCTTGAGAAAATTGAGAAAGAATAAAGATTTTTTTATGTGTGATTTTTCAAGAATGAGGGAAAAGTTCATTTGAATTTGAATTTTGAAAATATATAGAAAGGGCTCCAAGTCTTGTTTGACTTGTGTAATTTTGACAAATGCAGAATTTTCGACTTATTCCGGTGCACGGCTCGAGAACAAACCAAAACTCATGACATTCGTTGCATAATCCTGATGCGTAATCTGAAACAAAAAAATCGATGAAGAAATTTGTGATGCAGTGCCGAAATAATCTCTATGATATGATAAAAATTGAGTGAGTTACGATGCTTCGAACAATGAGAAATGATTGACAACAAATTCTCAATGAAGATTATTCAACTTATTTTTGTATGCAGTCCGAGAAAACCCACAAGGTCATCACTCTCAGTGCATAATCCTGACGTGCAACCAAAAACAAAAAATTCGGTGCCGAAAGAATCACCTTGATATGATAAAAATCAAGAAAGTTATGAATTTTGCAACGCCGAGAAACTTGAAGCAGAAAACCCACTATGCAAATTTTTGAGCTTATTTCAGCGTACGACTTTGGAAACAAGCTATAAACCGAAGTCTTTTGAGCATAATCCGAACTCGAGCGCTGAAGAAAACTTGTAACTAACATAATTTATGACATTTTATAGAAAGAATCGTATCGATATGATGAAAATTTAGAAAGTTGTGATTTTTGCAATATTGCGCGATAGTTGACCAGAAATCCGCTTCAGCATGCGATTTTCACTCTATTTTTGCAATTTTAGAGACCTTCCTCAAAGAATTAAATTCTAGCCCGAAAATACAAAGTGATGGAAACATCAAGGTGGATTTTATGCCTAAAGAACCATTCAAAAACTTCAAACCGGGAAAAAGATATGAATTTTTGAACATCTAATAAACATCGGTTCAACACAATGTTTCTTGGTACCAGTCTCAAAGTATCTGCAAATCCGGGGATCTTCCTCACCAAATCAACTTCTAAGCCGAACATATGAAATGAAGAGAATAATAATATGGTCCAAATTATCCGAGATACACTCAAATATTATCATTCGGTCAGAAGTTACGAGTTTTTAAGCATCTGAAAACCAGCGAACCAACAAATCCACTATATAACATGATTTCAAGTATTTTGCGCTTTTGAAAATCTTCCTCACAAAATTAGCCTTTAATCTGAACAGATGAATGGATAAGATCTCAAGACGGTTATAAAGATTGAAGAACCATTCCCAAATCATTTTATGATGTCAAGTTATGAATTTTTGACCTCGCACTGCAAGATACTGAATTTCTGTCTGCACTATCTCAAATCAATTGAAACACTTGAATTTTTGTAAAATTCAAAGCGTGTTGGAACACATGTGAGATTGATATGATAATGACTCTATTAGTCCCTGATTTGATATCTACGAACATATGTGGAATGCATTTAAATGCAGAAAACCCTGAGTTTGCTTCACAATGCTGCTTAACGAAACAGTCATCTTTCACAGTTCTTTTCATAGAGAAACCCTTATGACGTGTATGTATGCATATGATGATAATGTATAAGCAAATTAGGGTTAAAATGAAGAAGGATAATTTTGGGGTACAACATATAGGTATTTAAAACCATTTGCAATAGACTTCGATAACCTTGATGCAAATGAGGGGATTATTTTTGACGCAAGGTTGTTAGAGCGAGTCTTCACAACAAATATGTTCATTGTTAAGAGAATACCCCTAAAATGACATCTTTCTTTCTTTGAGGTATTAAAAGATGAACTCCTCAAGGTGGTTACTGAGATGGGATCTATAGGTCATTGGTTTCGATTATTTCTTCTTCCTCGTTGCACTTTACAGGTGGTCAAGCCTTATAATAGGCGGTATTATAGATTTAGGAATCGGAAATCCTTACAAGAACATCAAGTTTTGGAGTGCTTAACTACTTAGAGGGATTCAGATGGTCTTGCCAAGTTAGTTGATAGTGTGTTGGGTAGCTTTAAGCAAAAGAAGTTTGGCCATGAGGGAGTTTATATTGACGAGGGATATGCAAAGGTGAGCTTTAGTGTCAAGCAATGTCTTCTTAAGGTTGTGAATGGTCATTTCATAGTAGTTATGAAGGTGTTGGGTTCATATGGTGTATCCCCGTATAATGCACACACTATTAAGGATTTGGAGGCTAAACACTCATACAAACCACCCTCCTCCATTCCGACCATATTATTCTCTGAAGCTCCTCTAGTGGTTGAAGTTGATACAGTTTTCAAGTGCATTAAGTCATTCCCCAAGGGGACTTCATGTGGTAGAGATGGTTTACGAACTCAACATTTATTAGATGCAATAAATGGAGAAGGTTCTACAGTGTCTAGAGATCTCTTATGTATAATAACTCAAGTTGTTAACTTATGGTTGGGAAGGATATGCCTGATGAGTTTGGTAGAGTTTGTTGCCTCAACACCTTTGACATTGTTATTGAAACCTGATGGTGGGATACGACCAATTGATGTGGGTTCTATTTGGAGGTGGTTGGTATCTAAGGTTGTGATGAAAGAGTTCGGTAAGAATGTGGCACGATATCTTAATGACTTGCAATGTGGGGTTGGGGTATCAGGTGGTGCTAAAGTGTTTCTACATCTGGCCTTGGGATTTATATGATAACTTTACATGTTATTTTAGAGAACAATTGTATACATTAATGGTTTCATCTAGTGTGTAGCTGCTTCTATAATGTTTTGACTCGGGTACAAGTCGTGTGACGTCAATCGGTTCTGAGCATACACTACTTGAAGAAAACATGTGGTTACGTGTTTCGTTGAAGTCAAGGTTCTAAACTTATCTTCTGCAACGTGTCTAAGGAACATTAGTATAAGAGGTTATGATTGTGACTTTATGGTTAAGCTTTGGAGGCCTTCTAAAGCTTTACTTTTGTGTTACAAAGTTATGGAGATTATGAAGACGAGGTTCCGCTAAAGAAGTTCTGATGATCTAAAGAAAAGCAAGTTCTTACAACCAAGTGCTGAAGACTCTAAAGACAAAGTTCTATATGACATGTTCTGAAGACTCCAAGACTTAGGTTCTAAGACTTAAAGAAATATTCTTCTACAACATGCTTCGACATTAAACATTCAAATATCCGATGCCACTGAAGATAAGAAGAAAATTTCAAAATGGTTAACGTGTGATAGTCTACAAAAGGTGCATAAAGTGTCGGTGACCTCTACTCTTTTAGAATAGTGAAAGGACAACCCTTTTGTACTTGACTATGACTACTCTCATTATAAACATTGAGAATCAGCAGCTAGATGTCTGATTTACCTTTATACCCTTTCAACAGATCTCTTTTATAAGCTATAAAAGGAATACTTGGAAGTTGAAGAAAAGTAAGAGACAACAAGGAGTTGTTGCTCGTATCTTGCAGTAGAACACTTAGGTGTTTTTCATAGTACTGAAAATTTTGTGTAATATGCTAACAAGAAGAAAATATATAATACACTAAAAATAGTCAACGGTTGTTGAATGATACCTTGAGAAATTGAGTGAAGGTATGATCTCAAGAAGACTCCTGTTGCGGCTTGAGTGGATTTACAATAAGGATCGATGGACTTATTGAGGGTGCCAATAAGGTTGATCAGACTTATTATGGGTTGTTCTGTAATTAGTTTGGTTATAAAGGATTAAGTCCTTGTTGAAGGCAAAATCATCCTTGAGGGGGTGGACTGAAGTGGCTTAGTTAACAACGAGCCATGATAAATATCATTGTGTTCATTTATTGTTATGTTCTAAGCTAACTTGTTCTGTCACCAACGAAAATATTTAATTTGGTGAAACTCAATTCAAACCCCCCATTTCTTGTGTTTCTCACACCTTCAATTGGCATCAAAGCTCTGGTTCTGGTATTGATAATTATCAAATACTTAATTGTGTTAGATAAAGATTCAGACGACTTTTTTGTTGAAAAAAAAACACAATGGTTGAACCCACACCAGCTGTTGTTACAAAAGATTCAAACGATAAAAGTTATAACATTAAACCTCTCATCTTTGATCGATAAAAGTTTAAATACTAGAAATATGGACTATAAAGTTTTTTTCTAGGTCATGATGTCGATCTTTGGGATATGGTAGTCAATGGCTACGAACCTCCCACAGACAATACTGGAAAAGAGATATTTAAGAGAGCTATGACTGATCAACAAGAGAAAGATTGTAAGAATCCTCATAAAGCAAGAACCATCTTGCTGAATGCGATTTCTTATACTAAGTATGTGAATATCATAAATAGATACCATGCTAATTCTATTTTTGATTCTCTCAAAATGACTCATGAAGGAAATGATTAAGTCAAAGAAACCAAGGTGATGGCCTTGATTCAGAAGTATGAAGTTTTCTAAATGGAGGATGATGAAAGCGTTGAAGTAATGTTCGCAAGATTTCAAACCTTAGTTGCAGGACTGAAAGTTCTGAACAGAGGCTATTAAACGGCAAATCATGTGAAGAAGATTATCAGAAGCTTGCCGTCTAAATTGAGGCCTATGGTAACTGCGCTCAAGCGTGTAAAGGATCTAAATAACTCTTCTCTATAAGAACTGATAAGTTCTCTAAGAAGTCATGAGATTGAGATAGAACAAAATGAACTACAAAAGATGATAAAATTTATTACGCTCAAATGTGTCAGAAAATCTAAGAAGTCCAAAGCTCTTCAAGCAGAAGAGATTTAGGATTCAGAAGGAGATTCCGATGATGAAGAAGATGAGTTGTATCTACTAACCAAGAGAGTTAATCGTCTCTGGAAGAGAAATCAAGGCAATAAGTTTAGAAGTTCAAGAAGGAATGGATATTGCTTTGAATCATCGTTTGGTCAAAGGAAGTCCATTGGTAACAAAGTCATTTGTTATGAATGCAATGAACCAGGACACTACAAGCAAGAATGTCCTCAAAATCCAAAGTACATACCAAGGAATAAATATCTCAAAGGAAAGAAAAAAGGGCTAAAGGCAACATGGGATGATTCAGACTCCTCTGACTACGACTCAGATGAAGAACATGCTAACATGGCGCTGACTGCTCATGTTGGAGCCTCAAGTGAAGTATTCCCTCCAGAAGATGAAGATGATTTTGAAACGGAAGAAATATTATGCAAAGAGGTATTCCCTGATCTTACTCATTCTAAATTAACATATTCCTTAGTTGAAACTCTGGGAAAACATGAGTCTCTCAAGATTTAGTTTGAGGATCTCTAAAAAACTCATGAATTTGTATCTGTTGAAAACAGTAAGCTTGAGGAAGAGTTTTTTGTTTTAAAAGAAGAATTTTTTTAAATGAAAACTCAACCCTCAAAGGCTTGAGAACTCTTCCAGAAGCCTCTAAGAGTATTGATGGTGTCAATAAGAAACATGACAAATATTTCCAGAAACTGCTAGCTAAAGACATGGGGAGAAATGTGCCAACCTCTACGATTTATGGTATAAGCAGAAATGGAGTTAATGGTATTAGTTATGATTCTCATGAAAAATATAAATCTAATAAGAAAAACATACCAACCACCTTACACTCTCATTTTGTGTCCGTTGGTTTTGTGCCAAAGAAATATGGAAAAGATGAAGAGAAATCTGATTCTGAATCCGATGGAAATCAACTGACTAAACCAAATTGTTTTATCTCTTGCAAATATGATTATTCCTCTTCTAAAGCCAAAGTTGTTTACAACACTGGTAGAACTAACAAAAAGAGACCCAAGAAATTATGGGTACCAAAAGATAAGATGATTTATGCTGCAGATATTCTTAGCAGTGGAATAGATACACCTGTCCTGGGTCCTGGACTCTGGCTACTTGCAACACTTAATGGGAAAAGGGCATATGTTCCAAGGCCTGGAACTTAAGCCTAGAAATGTCATAGGTTTCAAATATGATCTAATAAGGAAATATTATAGACTTTGAAAGAGTAGATTCTTTGGAATGGATATAGCTTGAAAATTCAAGAATCTCAAGTCAAAAGGTAAGAATATGCATAAATCCTAAATGATCAAGCTCCTTCAGAAAAGGCTCAAACAAGTCCATCACATTCTGAATAAAAGCTTATGGCATGTCTACAACAAGGTAAGTGTTTAAATGCTTATTTTACCTTTCTCTGAAATTTATGTCTGTTTAATCTTATAATGCTCTCTCACATTAATAAATGCTTAAGGAAGAAAAATGTATTGCTTTTATCCTCTAGAATCTAAATTATTTATATCAATTAAATATGTTGTTAAAAATTGAAAATACTTCTGCTTCAATTTAAGACAACTCTCCTCTTTACAGTTGTGTTGAACAATTGGTGCAACATATTAAGGAGTAAGTAGATCTTGAGAAGTAAAAAAAAAAATTTTAATTTACCCTGTGTCAGATTTTTGGTCGTTTCAAATCTTTTGTCTTTACTTCAAAGGGAGTTTTTAATGTTACCCTCTACCATTGTCTTTCCCCTCTTCATAATCCTCTCAGCCCCAATCTTCTACAACCCTAAAACTCTGTCAGTTTGCACACTATCTTCCTCATCAATGGCACCTCAGCGAGTAACCACTAATCTGGGTCCATCGCCATCTGAGCAACATCCCAATGTATTCCTTTTTTATCCCTATGGATAAGTTGATAGTTCTTGCTGAATCTATGGTGAATTTCAAAATTCTTGTTATGAACAATTATGATCTACAGGATGTCGTTAGTTTTCAGAATTGGGAAAACTACTTTGATCGTCTTTACGGGCCAGTTTATACTAATTTGGTTAAAGACTTTTGGATACATGCATATATCTCGGAAAGTGGAAACATTTGTTGAAGCTTCCATGGGAAGAAGATCTCCATTACAGAATAAGACATAGTCATGCTCTACAGTCTTGATAGATCGGGATTTACTCCGACTAACATGTCAACAAAAGACTACAACAAATCTGTTATAGATGAAGTTATCTATCAAAAAGGGGCTGAGGAACCAAAGGCAAAATATATGATTCCCAAACTAAGAGTTTGGTTTAGAATCTTTATGGTAAGTTTTACTCACCGTTGTCCAACAAACTCTCCAGATCATGTCAATTCTTCTGAGAAATATCTTCTGCATGCCATCCAAACCGCCAAGAAGATTAACCTTCCAGCAATTCTCTTCAATCATCTGAAAACCACTATTACTAATTCAAGGGATGGAGGATCCAAAAAGAAGATGAAAATTCCTTTCGGAAGATTTATTTCGGACATTCTTGTTGAAAGTCATCTTTTTGAGTTTCTAAACATTTCAAATCCTAATGTGATCACCGGAGCCTCCATAAATGGAATTACCTTAAGATATCTCTATCTAAAAAAGGGATAAGAAATATTGGATCCTGAGGAATCTAGTTCATCATATTTAGAGATAAGAATTTCAGTAATAGGATTCCCAAACTATATGCTCGATCGATCATCTATAATCAACAATAAACCCCTTATTGCTTTCATTCTAAAGAGAAAGAGAAAAGTGGCTGGAGAATCTGAGGTTAAGGAAGACTCTGTAGCCCCCAAGAAAACAAGAACAACCAGAAAACGAGTTTTGATTCTTGAAAGCTCACATAGCTCAAAATCCTCTAAGGTTGCTAAGGCTTCAAAAGGAACCACAACTCCCTCCAAAGCTAGAGCTTCTAAAATAGAATTAAATGAATATCCAGTATCCTCCAACCAAGAAATATCTAAAACCTCAGACACAACTATCTCTATTCCTATTGAGCCTCTGAAAAATCCAAACTCTTTTGAACCTCCGTCTCTACACTAGTCTTTCATTTCCCCTAAAAGTATTAACATTAACTCTCCTCCATATAACCACCTCTCCTAGTATGAAGAAGGCATTGTTTATAATCAAGATGTTTCCCCACTTGAAGAATGAAATTTAGAGGCAATTGTTGTGCCTGACAAGGATTTGTGCCCATATGGGATAAAACCCTTGATATACTTTACCAAAACTGACATTCAGCACATTCCTCTGAACGAGTTATTATATCATTTTGAGATACATGTCAGGAATGCTCTGAAACTTGTAGAAAGTAGAACCCTAACTAGCATAAATCCATAAGAGGTAGAAGAGTATTGGAATTCATTCAGGTATTGGATAGAAACAAACTCCAGAATCATGGAATCATATGGTCTTGTTGAAGCTGCCAAGAAGCACAAAGCCTGGGAAGAAGCCACCGTAGAAGTTCCTCTATTACCAACTCCAAAACCAGAAGTTGTGCTTGCCTTAAAATCCATTCCATCATCGAGTATTTCTGATACTGCATTAGCAATACTTGACCCCTCTTTCTCTAAAATGAATCTTGTTATGAACGTTGAAAAGGAAATCAATGGGTTGAAGGAAAATCTTGAAAAATTCCAAAAAAGCAATCAGTGTTTTCAAGAACGACTGCATAGAAATGAGGAAAGCAACGCTGCTTAAGCAACCTCCTTCAATCAGATGGCTGAGATGTTAAAACAGTTTACGATGAAGTTCAACAAGGAATCTTAGGAGTAGAACTTTTGTCTTAGAACTTAAGATTTATTTTCTTTTGTTTCTAAGACAATTGTACCTTTTAAACCTGTTGGTTATCAATCAAAGTTTATTTTTCTGTCTCTCTATCACCTTTTTGATTTTTGACAAAGGGGGAAAAATTAAAATGATTTTCATAATGTTTATTCTCAAAATATTATACTCAAACATATAAAATGTTGTTGCTACTAACTGTTTGTTTGATGTTTTCTATCAGGGAACTTTGAACAAGTTCACCAAGTATTCTAAGACAGGTTGAAGATGAAGATCCTGAGGCTAAGGTTGAAAATATTATAGACAGGTTGAAGATGAAGATCCCGATGCTAAGGTTGAAAACCTTATGGATGAAATCAACTCTTATTTTATACAGAAGATGTTGTACACATTGTAAATATATGAATATTCAAATAGATGTACCAAACACAATTTAGAAGTTATAAACTTATTAAAAGAAAGGTGATATTGCTTGATATCATAGTATTAAGAAGTTTTAACTTTCTGAAAGCATGAAATTGAAACTTAAAGCTCAAAAGTTCTGCTCTCCTTAAAGGAAGACGATTCAACATTCTGATCAATACTCTCATACAAAGATGCCACTCAAAATCTATGCTCTGATACATGTCCTTCTGCAACTTACACTCTATTCAGAAGTTGTGAACTGTCTGATATCTGATACAGTGGAATATATCAAATCAAACATTGATGCTTGATAAGTATAGTGTATTGGTTATGATATTAGATGGAACAAAAGCATTGATACAAGATGCATGGAATTATTTAATCAGTCTCAAATCAAGTTTTGATTCTTCATCAAGTGCTGATAGAAACCAGGTTTTGAGATGAAGACCAAGTGTTCTAGTCAGACTTTGATGAGTTGCTGTAGGGAAGTTCTACTTATTTATTCTATGTTATGAATTCTCAAAATTCATTTTGTGAGTCTTGGGCTCGGGGGGAGACTCTGAACAAGCTTAAATGAAATTTTGGGTTTAACAGATTCAGGGGGAGCTGTGAGCTTAAATCTGAATTTGTCGGTTACGACAATTACCATGTATAAATTGTTCTATCAAAATACATGGTTTTGTCATCATCAAAAAGGGGGAGATTGTAAGAACAAGAAGTGTTTCTACATCTGGCCTTGGGATTTTGATGATAACTTTACATGTTATCTTAGAGAACAATTATATACACTAATGGTTTCGTCTATTGTGTAGCGGCTGCTATAATGTTATGACTCTGGTACAAGGTGTGTGGCATCATCAGGTTCTGAACATACACTACTGGAAGAAAACATGTGATTACGTGTTTCGTTGAAGTCAAGGTTCTGAACTTATCTTTTGCAATGTGTCTAAGGAATGTTAGTACAAGAGGTTATGATCGTGAATTTGTGGTTAAGATTTGGAGGCCTTCTAAAGCTTTACTTTTATGTTACAAAGTTCTAAAGATTATGAAGACGAGGTTCTGCTGAACAATTTCTGATTATCTGAAGAAAAGCAAGTTCTTACAATCAAGCGCTGAAGACTCTAAAGAAAAGGTTTTGTGTGACAAGTTTTGAAGACTCCAAGACTTAGATTCTAAGACTTAAAGAAAGATTCTTATACAACAAGCTTCAACGTTCAACATTAAAGTATCCGAAGCCACTGAAGATAAGAAGAAAAGTTTGAAATGGTTAATGTGTGATACTGTACAAAAGGTACATAAAGTGTCTGTGACTTCTATAATTCTAGAGTGGCGCAAAGACAATCCTTTTGTACTTGACTGTGAATACTCTTATTATAACTCTTGAGAACCAACAACTAGATTTCTAATTTACCTTTCTACCCTTTCAACGGATATCTTTTACAAGATATTAAAGGAAGACTTGGAAGCTAAAGAAAAGTAAGAAACAACACTACAACGACAAATCTATCGGTTAAATTAAGCTCAACAAAAATACACCAAAGCATTGTGCAAACTTTATAGAGAAAACATTTATGTATAGTTTTGTAAATAAGCAAGGAGTTGTTGCTCGTAACTTGCAGCAGAACACTTAGGTGTTTTTCATTGTACTGAAAAGTTTGTGTAATCTGGTTACAAGAAGAAAATTTGTAATACACTGAAAATACTCAATAGTTGTTGAATGATACCTTGAGAGATTGAGTAAAGGTCTGATCTCAAGAAGACTCCTGCCACAGATTGAGTGGATTTACAATAAGGATCAATGGACTTATTCGGGGTGCCAATAAGGTTGATCAAACTTATTGTAGGTTGTTTTGTAATCAATTTGGTTATAGTGGATTAAGTCCTTGTTGAATGTGAAATCATCCTTGAGGGGGTGGATTGGAGTAGCTTAGTTAACAGCGAACCAGGATAAAAATCATTGTGTTCATTTATTATTATGTTCTAAGCTAACTTATTCTCTCACCAACAAAAAGATTTAATTTTGTGAAACTCAATTCAAACTCCCATTTCTTGTGTTTTTTACACCTTCAATTATAGGATCATATATTGAGATACAATGCAGTATATAGTATGGAACTTGATTTTGACAGAACTATGGATGGTCTTAGTGCCGTGATTCCAGATTTTGACCTTGGCGGTTTTACTAGAAAGGACATTGTCCCTCCTAAAGTATAACATGTTTTGGTGAGTTTCCTTTTTAGTAAAAGTGTTCAGGATATGGAAGTAAAGTCTTATATGACCACGAGATAGAAAACTATTTTTGGTTATTTGCAAGCATCACATGTTCAATATTTTCTCCTTGTTATCCCTATTGACAGTCTAGGCAAACATATGTCTCAGGTAGAGTACCTTACCATCCTTATATATCGGCTTATGATTTCCTTATTTCCCTTTGATGAGTTTTGCCCTATTTGCTGCAAGGCATGTGATCAGTGGTTTTTACAAAGTTATTTACCATTAATTTCAGTTATCTTTTCTTTTTATTGTTGAGTGTTTTATTTAATTTTACCACTTTTTATGCGTTGGTTGTGTGTTTTAGTGTTTTCAAATTCACAGGAATAAATCGGGACAAATCAGTGTGCAAAAAGTGAAAAATTCAGAGTTTCAAAAAGTTTCCAGCATGCTTCAGGAGGCTTGACACGGCCACCCGTGTCACCTGACATGGGTTGTGTCAGCCAATGTACTGATTGATTAGTTTTCATTAAAAGAAATCATAACTGGAGCTACGGGAATCGGATCGATGCATTCTAATATTTGTTGGAAAGCTGAGAGAAAGAGCTATAACTTTCATTTTGAAGTCAGAAGCTGATTCAGATTATAGAAGCCTCGAAAAGTTCATTAAAGTTGCATACTTTAGAAATTTAGTTGTTTCAAGTCGTTTTACAGGCCTAATTTATGTTTCCGACCATGTTTGAGTTAGTAGTGAAAAACCTTATTTGGTTTATAAGACTTTTTGACTTTTGGAGGGAAGAAGATTAGTAACGATAAATATTGGGGCTTTCAAGAGATTTGGAGATGGATATTTCTTCATGAGCGATAACAATTGAAGATAGAACAATCGTCACCTTTTGTAATGTCTAATTTTATTATTGCTTTTCTTTTTAATACTATGAGAGGCTAAAACCCCCAATGCTAGGGGGTGTCCCTGATTTGCAAATGTATTGATTTTAAATTCTTGGAATTGATACAATAGTTGCTTTTCAATTTAATTGTTTAATGTTCTTATGTCTTTCCTATCAGACAAATAGAGATTGATTCACGGTTAACAATTAAGGCTGGACTGCCATTCTTAAGGTTTTTGAACAATTAAATTATATTAGATATCATCTAGGACTAAGGATACTCTATAGGTCACCGGTAAAATCTTGATAACATAACTGCTTGGCTTCATCATAACTCACTAAGGATTTAGGTATTAGGATGAAGGACTAAAGGTTTTCTCACTAAGGACTTAGGGGAAAACAAACTAAAGATTCAGTAGTTGAAAGTAGTGAATTTGTTGAAGAGATCAAGAATGAAGGTTAATACAAGGTCAAATCACCCACTTAGCCTAGCATGCTCCTGATATTTGTTAAAAATCCATTTTATCTTTCTGTTGATTAAGTACAATTTCAAAACCTTATCCCAAAGTAAATATTTTGTTTAATGAACTACGCATTATCCTCAGTACTACACGCAGTCCTCGAGATCCATATCCGGGGGAAAATATTCTCTATTATTACTGCAAGGCAAAATAGTACACCAGCTATTTTCCCTATTAAGTTTTTGGCGCCATTGTCGAGAACTGTCGAGTTATTAAGTGTAATTTGAGTTCAATTAAAATTTTGTTGCTCTGCAACTAAAATTTATTTTATGTAATTTTTTTAATTTTTTTTGTTATTATTGATTTGTTCTAACCTTTGCATGCAAGGATAACCCTCAGCTTAATTTCCTTTGATATACAAACTCAGGTCCAGAATCAGAACCCGAAACTATGGGAGAAAACCCATCACCACCGGAGAGCCTTCTTGGGGATTATGGAGGAGAAAATGCTCCAACAGGTCGGTTAACTATTGTAAATCAACCGGTCAATGTTGCAAATTTTCAATTGCATCCTTCAATCATCCTCTAGCTCGAGAACAGATCTTTCACCAGAAAGATCAATGAAGATGCCAATAAGCATTTGCAGAGATTCCTCACCATGAGTACTACTTTGAAGATTGAGGGGCACTTTGAAGAAGTGAATAAATTAAGGATGTTCTCGTTCATGCTGTCTGAAGATGCTGAAGAGTAGTTTTACTCATTTCCTACTGGAAGTATCACCACTTGAGAACAGATGGAGAAGACTTTTCTTGATGAGTAATTTCCTGCTTCTGCTTATATTTGTAAAGGATACGATATTGTGAATTTTAAGCAGAAGGAAGGAGAGTCACTAGGTGATGCCTATAATAGGTTCAAGAGGTTGTTTGTAGCCTGTCCCACGTACAACATGAGTCAAACTGAGCAAATGCAGATGTTTGTGAATGACCTCTGAATAAATACAAAGCAACTTATTGATACAGCTGCTGATGGCTCATCTAACTTTACAACAGCCCATGGTATGAAGAAGGTAATTGAGCAATTGCTGTCAATGAGCATCTAGAGCTATATAACAAAGTTGTGATAAAACTAGAGGGAGTGATTGATTTGAAGTTGGAAGTGAATAAGCAACTAAAAATTAAAGAGGCTATTACTGCAGAAGTGGAGAAAAAGCTTAAAGCAATGAACATGGGTACTCAACATGTAGCTCAAGTTCAACAAGTACAGAAGGTTGCTTGTGAAATTTGTAGTGGACTGCACTTTACTGTGCAATGTCTTGTAACTCCACAACAAATTGAGGGGATAAAATTCTTGAGGCAAAATAACCCATATTCTAACACCTATAATCCTGGGTGGAAGAATCATCCTAACTTCTTCTGGAAAGATCAACAACAACAAGCTCCTCAAAAGGCAGAGTGGGAGGTGGCTATTGAAAAGATGGCTACCCACACCTCTCAATTTCAATAAGAGACAAGGAGTAATTACAATAATACCACAACTCCAATTAAAAATTTGGAAGTTCAAATGGGACAGATTACACAGCAAGTAGCGCTAGGAGCACAAGAAAGTTAGAAAAGTCATGAGAATGTGAATGCTGTCAAAATAAGGAGTGAGAAAGTTTATAAAGAAAAAGAAGATGTAGTGAAGTTTAATGACAATATCATAGAAGGAGAGGTGGAAGTGAGAGAGAACATGAACAAACAGGAAGAAGTGGTATCGCCTATGGACCCAGTTGAAGAAAAGCCTAAACTAGTGATCAAGTTACTGTATCCATCTCGAGGGGCAAAGAAGGACATAAAAGAAAAAGATTTTGAGAAATTTGTCAAAATTTTCAAATATCTAGAGATGCACATACTGTTCTTTGAAGCACTCGAGAAAATGCCATTTTACCAGAAATTCATGAAGGAGGTACTTTCAAAAAAGAGAACAATAGAAGATGGACGGGTACCTATTGATTAGAAATTATGTACAATTGTGCCCGAGAGAAAAATACTTGTTAAGCAAAAGGATTCGGGGTCAGTTGCAATACCATGCACCATAAAAGACAGAGCTTTCAAGAGGGTTCTGGTTAATTCTGGCTCTAGTGTGAGTTTAATGCCATTATTGATTTTCAAGAAGCTCGGTATTGAGAAGATAAGCTGGCATGGGACAAAATTGAAATTTGTGGATCACACCATCAAGCAGTCATATAGATAGCTGAAGATGTATTAGTGAAAATTGACAATTTTGTTTTTCCATTTGATTTTCAGATCATGGACATACCTGAAGATGAAGAGACTCCTATCATTATTGGTCGACCATTTATGCTGACTAGTCGATGCAATTTTGATATCGAGACATGTAATCTGACACTAAAATATTTTGATGAGGAGATAACTTTGAAGGTGTTAGAGATCGAAAAGCAGGGTGCAGGTGAAAATAATCAAGCTTCAGCTGGTATGATTAAATTAGGAGGAGACAAAAAAATATTTAAAATCACCCCCATAAAAATTCTCTGGCATAAGCTCTCAGGTGGCATCAACAAAAACTTCTAAGTTCAGTCCAGAAGTCAAGAAGAGAAAGAAAAGGAAACCCAAAGGTGAGAAGACAGAAGTTGGAAGGGACTGGAAGTACAAAATGGTTAATCCTTTTAATCAAGATGAGTTTTAGGTTGCAAAAGTACAAGCAACAAGGTATGGAAGAGGAAGTATCCCCCATAAGGGGAAGAACTATCGAACCATGCAACGTTAAATGAAGCACTTCATGGGAGGAAACCCACGCTTTTGAATAACTTTGTTTTTCTTTTTGTTTTGTTTGCAGGTAATAAAAAGGGAGTCTTACTGGTGAAATCTATGAGGCAGCAGCTGGTGTTGCATTTCCCTCTGTGAGTCACCTTTTTCGCGCTTGTTCTGAAACACTGGGATTAATGTTTAGTTCAAGTTTGGGGGGAGGGGGTTATTGCTTTTCTTCTTTTCAAATTATTTGTTAGTTCTATGCGAATTGTTGTGTAAATCCACAAGTTGAAGTCTTCCAAAATTGGCCCGAAACTTTTTTGTTTTGTTCAAGAACTTGTTTCTCATATAGTTCATGAATAGTATATAGAGACAAAGGGATGGTTGTTCGAGGGTAGGAAGTTTGGAATAATGTGACAGTGATACGAGTCTAACATGTAGATTTGTACCATAGTGCTTGAATCCTAAAAAGTACTCTGGAAGTAGTTTATCTTTACAGTCTTGCATAATATAGATTCACATGCATGTATAATTGATAAAGAAATAAATAGATTTGGAACCAAATGATGAAAAGGCGGTAAAAGGCTATTGGCTCGCTAAGTTGGGTATCCCTCACCCAATTATTTCATCCCAAAGGGGGTTGATCCCCAAACATCGTCCAAAAGAATAATATATAACGACAAAGTTTGAAAATTTCATCGGTAATTAAAAGTAGCCAGTGTTGCTTATTTGGTGCTAAACAAAAAAAATTATTAATTAGTCTTGTGTATGTAATGATCATAATAATTCTCATTGCCTTAATTTTATTGTCCGAATGAAAAAGGAGGAAAATCTATAAGAGACTTAAGTACAAAGCATAGTTAGATAGGTATCTGAAGAGTAAGCTTAATATTAAAAGGTTCTTACACAAACTCTTCGCATCATGTGAACATCATACGAACTACCTTTTGATCAATATGAATGGATATCTCACGTATGAGTACTGGTATGCTCCGAATTTCATGAGCTCTTGTAATTGTCACTTGAGGTCAAGCAATGCTTTAAGTTTTGGGGAGTTTGATCAGTGGTTTTTACATAGTTATTTACCATTAATTTCAGTTATATTTTTGTTTTATTGTCGAGTGTTTTATTTCATTTTATCACTTTTTATGCATTGGTTATGTGTTTTAGTGTTTTCAAGTTCACAGGAATAAATCAGGACAAATCAGTGCGAGAAAAGTGAAAATTTTAAAGTTTTGGAAAAGTTTCCAGCATGCTTCAGGAGGCCTAACACGGCCACCTGTGTCACCTGACACGGGTCGGGTCAGCCAATGCGCTGATTGATCAGTTTTCATTAAAAAATTCATAACTAGGGCTACGTGAATCGAATCGACGCATTCTAATATTCATTGAAAATCTGAGAGAAAGAGCTACAACTTTCATTTTGAAGTCAG
This sequence comes from Vicia faba, assembly GCA_948472305.1. NCBI lineage: Eukaryota > Viridiplantae > Streptophyta > Magnoliopsida > Fabales > Fabaceae > Vicia > Vicia faba. The sequence goes on from OX451739.1 coordinate 1,409,976,161, forward strand.
AAGTTGATTCAGACTGTAGAAGCCTCAAAAAATTCATTAAAGTTGCAAACTTTAGAAATTTAGTTGTTTCAGGTAGTTTTACGGGCCTAGTTTAATTTTCCAGCCCAGTTTGAGTTAGTAGTGAAAACCCTTATTTGGTTTATAAGACTTTTTTGCTTTTGGAGAGAAGAAGATTAGGAACGATAAAGATTGGGGCTTTCAAGAGATTTGGAGATAGAGATTCCTTCATGAGCGATAGCAATTGAAGATAGAAGAATCCTCACCTTTTGTAATGTCTAATTTTATTATTGCTTTTATTTTTAATACCATGAGAGGTTAAACCCCCCAATACTAGAGGGTGTCCCTGATTTGCAAATGTATTGATTTTGAATTATTGGTATTGATACAATATTTGTTTTTCAATTTAATTGTTCAATATTCTTATGCCTTTCCTATCAGACAAATAGAGATTGATCCACGGTTAACAATTAGGGTTGGACCGCCATTGTTAAGGTTTTTGAAAAATTAGACTATAGTAGATATCATCTAGTATTAGGGATACCCTATAGGTCACCGGTAAAATATTGATAACATAACTGCTTAGTTTCATCATAATTCACTGAGGACTTAGGTATTAGGATGAAGGACCAAAGGTTTTCTCACTAAGGACTTAAGGGAAAACAAACTAAAGATTCGGTAGTTGAAATTAGTGAACTTGTTGAAGATATCAAAAATAAAGGTTAATACAAGGTCAAATCACACACTTACCTTAGCATGCTCCTGATATCTGTTAAAAAGCCATTTTATCTTTCTTTTGATTAAGTACAATTTGAAAACCTTATCCCAAAGTAAAGCTTTTGTTTAATTGAACTACGCATTATCCTCAGTACTACACGCAGTCCTTGAGATCGATATCTGGGGAAAAATTCTCTATTATTATTGTAAGGAAAAATAGTACACTTGCTATTTTCCCTATCAGCATGCATGGACACATTTGGTGAATACGTTATTCATTGCAAAGAGCTTCCAGGATTCAAACCGACAAGACTTTGTTAGAGATGCCCTATTTAATATATCTAGGTATGCATGGGTATCTATAAAGAAAGAGGTGTGAGTATAACTTCTTCATTAGATATTTTGCATGATGTTAAAATTTGAAAAAGCAAGTGTTTATGTATATTGGACGATATATCTATGTCTTGTTGCATTAATTTGCATTAGAGCTCTTAGGAACCATTAAAAACTATTTTGAAATTGATCCAATTCATAAAAAACAAGTTTTTGCATAAATTTTCATTGCATGTGTCGACACATACGTTTTTCAGGTCAACACATACAACTCAGTTTTGAAGCTTGTAGCCTCTAGAAGGTTCAGGTCATAACATGCATTGTATAGGTCGACACATACTGAAGCATTTTTGAATTGCGAAAATTCTTATTTTATGTGTCGACACATATGAATTTCAGGTTGACACATTTACTGTTGTTTTAAAGCCTATAGCCTCTGACTTGCTTTGATCGACACGTATATTCCTTCAAGTCGACACATACAGCTTAAACTTAATGTATGTGCCGACACATACGATTTTTAGATTGGCACATACTGATTATTTTGGTCAATTTTTCAAATCTTTTTAATTATGAAAATATCTCTTTTGTCCTAAACTTACAAAACTATAAATACATCATTCATACATCATTCCAACTTGATGATACCATAATAATATCCTGCATTTTCTCTTCATATTCAACCACCAATCTATGCATACACACTTACGTTCCATTGTAATGATCTTTTGTTAGGGTGTCATCTAGATGATGTTTGATAACATCCAATTAGAGTTTTGTGTAGTCGAGAATATTGGATTGAGATTTACATGGGTCTTCATATTGAAAAATTATGGGTTTATCCTCCAAGATCATTGATTTATTTGGGGGTTTTCGTGTAAGACATTCAAGAGAGGATTGTGGCTTAGTGAATGCCTTTGGAGATAAATAATACAAAGGATCCTTTGGAGATAAACAATGCAAAGGAAGTAACGCGAGAACCTCGAGTCGAATTGAAGTCTTGTATTGCAATAGGTACAATTAGTGGTGCACGAAAGCTTTGGAGATAAAGTACGCAAAGGAGTAGCAAGATCCAGATAACCAATTGGTAGCTATTGTGTCTTTGTCTTTCTCAAGATCAAAAGAAGAGAAGGGGTTAAATCAATAACAAGCATTAGGGTTTATGGAGTTTCTCTTGAACACTTCTCTTGTATCAACTTTTTGCATAGTAAGAATTATCCTATTTCTATTGGAATGAGGCCATACGTACCCACACGCGAAGACAAAATTGGGGAATTATGAAGACAAATCCTTGTGTCTCTTTTATTATCGCTTTTACTTGCATTAATTTTCATCGATCAATTTGTATAATAGTATTTCGTTATCAATTGATTTGTAAGAAATTTTTTGGACTATTTTCGATTTAAATCAAGTGTTGATATTTCTCATAATCACTTTTGATTATGAGTGATTTTTATATCAATACAACTCAAAGGAAAATTCTGAAAACTCAATTGCACACCAAGTGTTCGATAAATTATTTTGCTTGCTCTTTTGATAAATTACTTTTGGAAATAACATTACTAGTAACTTACTATAAAAGTTAAATAAGTTGTAAATTGATTGAAGCTATTAATTCCAATTATCAATTTCATTCCTTATTAAATTTGTTATATTTGCATATCCGAGATTCCAATAATGGTTCGTATAGACTACTTATTTTGAAAAACTTATGCGCAAACTCTAGATATGTTGTTGTCGTCTAACAAGTGGCATCAATAGTCCGATTCATTTCGTATTTGACACTCATTAGAAAATGGCATATGAACCTAAATGGGATTATAAAAGAGCCTCAATTTTCACAGGAGAAAATTATAGTTATTGGAAAGCTTGTATGCAATTTCATGTCACCTCATAGGACAAAGGTGTTTGGGAAGCCATTTAAAATGGTCCAACATTGATGACATATGTTGTTGATGGTGCTACCGTACCAAAGCCAGAAAATTTATGGAATGAGGATGATAATAAGAAATGGACATATGATTGGAAAGCGAAGAACATTATCGTATCTGCTATTGGTGTTGATGTGTTTTATCGTATTTCCCATTGTCAAACCGCTAAAGCTATGTGGGATGATATACAAGTTACCTATGAGGGAACTAATAAGGTCAAATAAGCTAGGATTAATACACTTAATAAAGAGTTTGAACTCTTTTGCATGAAGCATGGTGAAACCATTTCTCAAATGCAAAAGCGGTTCTAACATCTTATTAATCGGTTAAATTTGCTAGGTAATCGTATTTCCAATGCTATTACTACTAACAAGGTTTTGAGATGTCTTACTAGGAATTGGCAATTAAATATCACCTCGGTCAAGGAAGCCAATAATCTTACAACACTTGATCTCACCGCTTTATTTGGAAAGTTAGAAGAACACGAGCAAGAACTCAATTGCTTGGATAAATATGAAAAATAAAAAGCTTGAGAAAAAGAAGAAAAAGGTAAAAGACACCAATAAGGAGAAAGGATTGAAGTCCAAATATCTAAGGCCTCAAGTTCAAAGTCCTCAAAGATGAGCATGAAAATGAGAGTGACTCTTGTGATAAAGACGAGTCAGATGATGAACAAATGGGGTTATTCGTTAGAAAGTACAATAGATACATTAGAAAGAATGGTGTAAAATATTCCAACAATAACCTTGTGAAATTTAGAAGACAATCAACTTCCTATAAAAATGAAGGCAGCAAAAGGTATAAGGCAAAGGGTATATGCTAAGAATGTGGAAAACGGGTCACTATAGATCAGATTATCCATCTCTTGCTAATAACAAAGGAAAGAGCCAACGAAACAACTCGAGGAATTCTAAACAAGCATATGTTACTTGGGATAGCAATAGCGATGTCTCAAGTAATGAAAGCTCAAGTGAGAGTGATGAAGAGGAAAACTATTGTTTCATGGAAAATCAACATCAAAGTAAGAAATGTAAGTCATTCTAAATACTCCAATGTTGATAAGTTATCTTTTAGTGGATTAAAAATGTCTTTGAAAGTCTACAAAAAGAAGCTTCACTTGCTTATAAGAAATTACTTCAAATGAAAAAGTTTTTACATACTTGGAAGCAAATGTTGAAGAAACCAATAAAAAATTTGAAGCATCAAAGTGTTCTATTGTGGATAGTCAAAAAAATAAGGATGAGGATGAGGAACCTAGTCGATTCGATTGTGAAACTTGTCAAATTTGGCAACAAGAGGTGAGTACTCTTAAAACCAAAGTGGACAAGGCATGACAACCTCATATTGATTTTTCCATTAACCCTTTAAAGGTTGAAAAGCCTCATAAAAATTATATTTTAATTAACAAGGAGTCTAACAGAAAAAGTAAAATTCATCATGGATTGTTTTGTCACTATTGTTGCAAGAAATGCCACACTATTGAAAAATGCAAATTTAGGTGCTTTCTAGTTCCTAAAGGAAATTTGCAATGATTTCCCAAATGCAACAATTATTTCACTTACTCCAAAGAACCCAATGAGAATTGGGTACCTGCCAATTTTTGTTTGATTATATAGGTTGAGTGTCTTGATGCTATGACGGGAAAGGATTTATGGAGAAGAAGAAATAATTTGTATCCTATGGTGATCACAACAAAGATGTAATACTCAGAAAAGGTAGTATAGGTAATCCTTAACTATTATTATCTCAAATGTTATGTTAGTTGAAGGTCTTAGACATAGCCTTCTTAGCATTAGTTAATTGTGTGACAATGGGTATAAGGTGACTTTTGCCAAAGATTGTTGCATAATAGAACATAATGAAAAGAAGAATTGCATGTTTAATAGTGTAAGGATTAATAATATCTATATGCTAGACTTAAAAGAAGTGTCCTTGAATAATGCCCAATGTCTTGTCCCCTTGAATGAAGACTCTTGGCTTTGACATAGATGTTTGGCACATGTCAACTATGAAGACAAATCTTTGTGTCTCTTTTCTTATTGCTTTTACTTGCTTTAATTTTCATCAATCAATTTATATAAAAGCATTGCGTTATCAATTGATTTGTAAGAAATTTTCTGGACTATTTTCGATTTGAATCAAGTGTTGATATTGCTTATAATCACTTTTGATTATAAGTGTTTTTTATGTCAACAAAATTTAAAGGAAAATTCTGAAAACTCAATTACACATATGTGTTCGACAAATTATTTTGATAACTCTTTTGATAAATTGTCATTGGAAATAACATTACTAGTAACTTGGTATAAACGTAAATAGGTTGTAAATTAATTGAAACTATTAATTCCAATTATCAATTTTATTCCATACTAAATTTGTTATATTTGCATATCCGAGTTTCCAATAACGGTTCGTATAGACGAGTTATTTTGAAAAAACTTCCACGCAAAGTCTTTGTCAAATAAATTTTCAAAAACAGAATTTTTACTGGATTTTTTAATTGGGTATCTATTCACCCCCCCCCCCCCCTCTGATATGTTGTCGTCGTCTAACAAGAGGCACCTGTGAATTTCTTGATTGGCCCACGAAAGAGGAGAATGACTCTTAGGTCAGTAAATGTTCTGGTGTATGAATGGATAGGAGGGAAACATGCATGTGTAAATTTGATGGGAGATTTTCCACTGGTGGGACGGAGGACAAGAAGTTTTATTTTGGGATAAACAACTTTAAAAGTCACTTCAAGTAAAGTGGTCAAATATAAGAAAACATATTTTGACAATCAACATGTTAGAACATAGTTTGATTCTACAACCCTTAGTTAGAATTTTGATGATAACAAACACAAAGAACAAATATGAACTCTAAAATTATGTTATTTTGTATGCAGAAGTGCTGACCAAAGCAGCATCAGAAGTTAAGCTATTGAAGCTTTTACGCTGAGGTAATCAGAATTTGCGCTGAAGATTAATGATCAGAACCTGCGCTTAAGTTAAGAAAACTCTGATTCTGAACAGACGGATCATAAACAATCAGATCCTCACTTCTCTAAGTCATCAATGTTCTGAAGCATCTGCAGCAGGCAGGGCTGTAGGATTCTGAAGCGTTACTATTCAATCAAGACAACATCTCATGCAACGGCTTTATTAAGACAGGATCTTCTCAATATGGAAATTGTGGTTGTACTCAAGAGGACTTTGACAGTTGTCAAAGTAGTGATTGTAATTTGTTTGTGATTAGTGGATTAAGTCCTTGTTGGAGAGAGGCGAAATCACCTTGACGGGTGGACTGGAGTAGTTTGAGATCAAATGAACCAGGATAAAAATACTGTGTCATTGCGCATTTGACTTTAAGTTTTCAATTCAACCCCCCCCCCCCCCCCCCTTCTTGTGTTTTTCACTTCTTCAATTGGCATCAGAGTGCCTGGTTCTGAGTTAATACACTTAACCGTGTCAGTACAAGATCCACACTTTAGAAAAACACTATGGTGGGACCAAGCCAAAACATCAGCAATGACTACCATGAAGACAAGGACAGAATCAGTGGCAAACCTCAAGTCTTTGATGGAGAAAATTTTGACTACTGGAGAGACAGAATTGAGAGCTTCTTTCTGGCCCATGATGCTGATCTATGAGACATGGTAACTGATGGATACACACACCCAGTGGATGGAAGTGGTCAGAAGATAGACAGAAAAATGATGTCTGACCAGCAAAAGCGTGATTTCAGAAACCATCATAAATCCAGAACTATACTCCTCAGTGCTATCTCATACTCAGAATATGAGAAAATCTCAAACAGAGAGGCAGCCAAGAACATGTTTGACTCTCTGAGAATGACTCATGAAGGCAACATACAAGTCAAAGAAACCAAGGCCCTTGCGCTCATTCAGAAGTATGAGGCATTCAAGATGGAAGATAGTGAATCCATAGAAGCAATGTTCTCAAGATTCCAAATCCTTGTTGCTGGGTTGAAGGTTCTTGACAAAGGATATTCTACTGCTGATCACGTAAAGAAGATCATCAGAAGCCTACCCAAGCAATGGAGGCCAATGGTCACAACACTTAAGCTAGCCAAATATCTCAAGAAGATATCTCTGGAGGAACTTGTCAGCTCCCTCAGAAGTCACGAGATAGAGCTAGAAGAAGATGAGCCTCAAAAGCAAGGTAAGCCACTAGCTTTAAAATCTAACAAAAAATTTGATTCTAAGGTTTTGCAGGCTATGGAAGAAACCTATGATGGATCCTCATCAGAAGAAGATGAATTGTCTCTCCTCTCCAGAAGGGTAAATCAACTGTGGAAGCAGAGACAAAGGAAATCCAGAAATCCTAGAAGATCAAAGAATCAAAATGAATCCTCATCCAGATACAGAAAGTCTGAGTCTTCCTCTAGACACAAAAGATCTGAAGGTTCTTCAGGACACAAAAAGTCAAACAACAAGGACATCATCTGCTATGAGTGCAATAAGCAAGGGCACTACAAAAGTGACTGTCCAAGGCTTCAGAAGGAGAAGCCCAAAAAGAAGTTCTTCAAGGAGAAGAAGAAAAGCCTCATGGCAACATGGGACGATTCAAACACCTCTGATGCTGACTCGGAGTCAGATGATGAAAGAGAAAACATAGCTCTCATGGCAAACGTGTCAGAAGACAGTGAAGCTTCTGGTTCAGACTCAGAATCAGACACTGAAGAGGTATTCCCTGACTTCACTATAAATTTTACTAAGGCTGAACTTGCAGAAAGTCTAAATGAAATTCTGGAAAGGTATCAGTAAATCAGAGTCAAATTCAAGAACCTGAAAGGGGATCTTGTCTCTGAATCTGAAAAGACTGAGAGTCTAAGATTAGAAAATTTTGAGTTGAAAGAAAAGGTTTCAAAATTAGAAAACGATTTGCAAAACTCTCAGAAGGAAATAGTCTCAGAGACTCCCAGTAATGCTGATGAGATCATCAAAGAGTATGATCACAGTTTCAGAAGTTTCTGGCTAAAAACATAGATAGAAGCAAGATGGCTTCAATGATCTATGGAGTTAGCAGAAATGGCAAGAAAAGGGATAGGATATCAAGGTAAGGTATCTGCACCTAAGAAAGCCATGGACATAGTCATAAAACGCACACCACTTAAATCACACTTTATATATGGGCACACACACGACCTAAAATACACTAGCAATGATTACTCTGTCAAACCAAAATTCAACCAGAATTTTGGTAAAACTAACAAACCAGGACCCAAGAAGATATGGGTACCTAAGGACAAAATTATATATGTAGCAGATATCTTTAGCAGCAAGGCTAAAACACCAGTCATGGTACCTGGACTTTGGCTGCTCTCGACACATGACGGGAAGAAAGCATATGTTCTAAAGCCTGGAACTTAAACCTGGAGGCTACGTGGGCTTTGGAGGCAACCAAAGAGGAAAGATCATTGGCTCTGGAACAGTAGGTAATGGAAATATTCCCTCTCTAAATAATATGTTGTTAGTTGATGGATTAATGCATAACCTGTTATCCATAAGTCAATTAAGTGATAACGGTTATGATATAATCTTTAATCAAAATTCATGCAACGCTGTTAGTCAGAAAGATGGAACTACCCTTTTTAATGGAAAGAGGAAAAACAACATTTATAAGATAAAACTTTCTGAACTAAAGAGCCAGAATGTAAAATGTCTTCTCTCTGTTAACAACGAGCAATGGGTCTGACACAGAAGATCGGGGCATGTTAGTATGAGAAGAATATCTCAGTTTAACAAACTCAATCTAGTCAGAGGACTTCCTAATTTGAAGTTCAGCTCAGATGCTCTGTGTGAAGCATGCCAGAAAGGCAAATTTTCAAAACCTGCTTTCAAATATAAAAATGTTGTTTCCACCTCTAAGCCATTAGAACTTCTGCACATAGACTTATTTGGACCAGTAAAAACTGCGTCTGTCAGTGGCAAGAAGTATGGGTTAGTGATCATAGATTATTATAGCAGATGGACATGGGTAAAGTTCTTAAGACACAAGGACGAGTCACACTCTGTGTTCGTTGCATCATGTAACCAAGTTCATAATGAAAAGGATCTTAGAATTGTCAAAGTCAGAAGTGATCATGGTGGAGAATTTGAAAATAAACATTTTGAATCATTTTTTAATGAAAAAGGCATCTTGCATGACTTATCTTGTCCTAGAACTCCCCAACAAAATGGAGTTGTAGAACGATAGCCAGAACCATGATCAATGAGACTAAAATTGCTAAGATCTTCTGGGCAGAAGCAATTAACACAGCGTGTTACATTCAAAATAGAATCTCAATAAGACATATTCTGGAAAAGACTCCATATGAATTGTGGAAGAACAGAAAGCCCAACATTTCTTATTTCCATCCTTTTGGATGCACGTGTTTCATTCTGAATACTAAAAATTATCTGAACAAGTTTGACTCTAAAGCACAAAATTGTATCATGTTAGGATGCTCTGAACGCTCAAGAGGGTACAGAGTATACAATACAGAAACACAGATTGTTGAAGAGTCAATCAGTGTTAGATTTGATGATAAGCTTGACCCTCAAAAGTCAAAGCAGAATGAATTATTTGCAGATATAGAAGTTGAATTCACAAGTACTGAAGATAACTCATCATAAGTTCTCAACAGAGACACTCCAACAACTTCAGAAAGAAATGTTGCAAGCAATCCAGTACCTTATGTTGATCAACTTCAGAAAAGGCTATCCAGAAGCAGCATAGCTCACCCAGAAGATAAGATCCAGGGAAAGAAGGATGATCCAATCAAAACAAGATCAACATTCAGAAACTCTGAAGAATCCCTCATGGGACTAGTCTCTCTGATTGAACCAACAACAATTGATGAAGCGCTTCTGGACAATGACTGGATTCTGGCAATGCAGGAGGAATTAAATCAGTTCACCAGAAATGACGTATGGGATCTGGTTCCCAAACCAAAAGGATTCAACGTCATTGGAACAAAGTGGGTGCAGAAACAAATTGAATGAGCAAAGAGAAGTCATCAAAAACAAAGTACGACTGGTGGCACAAGGTTATAGTCAGCAAGAGGGGATAGACTATGCAGAAACCTTTGCTCAAGTCGCCAGGTTAGAATCTATCAGACTCTTAATCTCATTTGCTGTAAACAATGGCATCACTCTGTATCAAATGGATGTCAAAAGTGCATTCCTAAATGGCTATATAGATGAAGAGGTATATGTGCACCAACCCCCTGGGTTTGAGAATTCCAAACACCTAGAATATGTTTTCAAACTAAAGAAGTCACTCTATGGTCTGAAACAAGCTCCCAGAGATTGGTATGAAAGACTAAGTAACTTCCTGTAAGAAAAGGAATTCACCAGAGGGAAAGTGGACACAACCTTTTTCTATAAGACATTTAAGAATGACATTTTAGTATGTCAGATTTATGTAGATGATATTATCTTTGGATCTACTAAACCCTCTCTGGGAAGAGAGTTTGCTAAGTGCATGCAGGCAGAGTTTGAGATGAGCTTAATGGGGGAACTCAAATTCTTTCTGGGCATTCAGATAAACCAAACTCCAGAAGGAACTTACATTCATCAGAGCAAATATGTCAGAGAACTTCTGAAGAAATTTGATCTCTCAGAATGTAAGCCCTCAAAGACTCCAATGCACCCCACGTGCATTCTGGAAAAGGAAGAGGTAAGTAAAAAGGTAGAACAAAAAGTCTACAGAGGTATGATTGGTTCTCTCCTTTATTTGGCGGCTTCAAGGCCTGATATTTTATTCAATGTTTGCTTATGTGCTAGATTCCAATCAGATTCTAGAGAATCTCACTTAACAGCAGTTAAGCGAATTTTCAAGTATCTGAAAGGTACTACTAATATGGGTTTGTTTTATAGAAAATCCAACGAATACAGCTTAGTAGGATACTGTGACGCTGACTTTGTTGGAGACAGAGTAGAACGTAAAATCACTTCTGGAAGCTGCCAGTTTTTGGGAGACAATCTGATCTCATGGACCAGCAAGAGACAATCCACAATAGCACTATCAACAGCAAAAGCTGAATACATAGCAGCTGCTGGATGTAGCACGCAAATGCTCTGGATGAAATTTCAACTTGAAGACTTCAACATATTTGAGAGTAACATTCCCATCTTCTATGATAACACTTCAGCTATATGTCTCAGTAAGAATCCTATTTTGCATTCTAGGGCTAAGCATATAGAAATAAAACATCATTTTATTAGGGACTATATTCAGAAAGGAATTCTTACCTTAAAATTTATTGACACAAACCATCAATGGGCTGATGTATTTACAAAACCCCTTTTTGAAGATATATTCAATTTCATTCTGAAACATCTCAGTATGAAGTTATGCCCAGAATAAAATGTTTTATTTGCATATCTTAACCCTCAGAACTTTATTATTTTCTGTGAACATCTGATCAACCTGTCTTCAGAAGTTAGAAGTACAGTTTCCTCAGAATCTATCTATGAAGATCTGAACGTTTCATTTCAAGGATAGAGGCGTGCAGTTCACATCATCAAACACCTGTCATCCTCTCACAAGCTACCTTCTGAGGCTGAACACGCGTTCAATTTCTGAAGGGTCCAAGGCTCTGATTCGATGCATTGAGACACTTGTCAATGGTAACCGTTCAATATCTTTCTAAATCCCCTAATTTCAGGTTTCATTAATGCATATAATCATTACTTATTTTCTTGCTTACTGTTTACGTTTTCAAAAACCTATTTAAACTCAAATTACTATTTCATTCATTCACTTTTACTCTCTTAAATATTTTCTCTTGTTCAAGTTTTGTTTTCAAAAACCCTTTACATCTTCTTCAACGAACCCGTGTGAACAATGGCATCATCATCAAGTCTCAAGAATCGCAGTGCTCCTGAATCTTCATCAACAGAACAATATGAAGAACCCATTAGAACGCTTCTCACTCCTGTTGACAACCTGGAAGTTCTCTTTGAACTGATCATTGATTTTGAGAGCTTACAAGAAAATGGGTTTAATCTCTATGAAGACGTAACTGCACATGGATGGAATAGGTATTTTGACCGTCTGTTGGGTCCAACGTTTCCCATTCTCGTCAAAGAGTTCTGGATTCATGCTACCTCATCAAACCACCAGGTTACTTCATATGTTATGGGAAAGAAAATAGTGATAACAGAAGATCTTATTGGGAAACTCATTGGATACAATGGCGGTGGAGTCAGATGCATTGATATGGCAGATAGGTGTTCTAACCTAAAATCAATTGCCAGGGAAATCTTCACTTCTGAATAACCATCAAGCAAAATTAGAGACTTGAAGGATCATCACAGAATCTGGGCCAGAATCATTCTGGGATGTATCAATCACAGGAAGCCTACAAGCTCTCCTGATTATATCAATATTGATCAGCAATTCCTGATGTATTTCATTGCTAAGAAGACCAAGATAAACCTTCCACACTTGCTCTTCAACCATCTCAGAACAAGTGTGAAAGAGACAAGAGAAGAGGAAAGGACTAAGAGGGATTGGATTCCCCTAGGAAGACTGATATCAGATATTCTAACAGAAAACAGGCTGATAGAACATCTGACAGAGGCTCAAGAAATAAGCACTTTGGAAGCAACTGCTGGGAAGCCTTTGAACGCCAAGAATCTGAAGAAAATGAAGATCATTGAGAAAATTAAGAAGGAGCCAACTATTGCTTCTCATGAGACCATTACTTCCAGGAGAATCCCTCTGAAGGATTTTCCACTATTTTCTGAGATAGATACCACACCAGAAATCATAGTCAGATACCTTGAAGCTTGCAAGGCTGATGGGACTGCTCCAGAAATCAACATTCAAGATCTGCACAAGCCAGCTCCAGAGATTGTGCTAAAGAAATCTAAAAATAGGAAGGCACCAGGAGAAGGATCCTCTCAGAGGACACCTAAAGCTGCGAAAAAGAAAGGTAATTCATCTTCTGTCTCTGTTATAGAATCAATAACTGTTTCCACATCTGAAACCATTTCCCCTCAACCAACTGAAAATCCTTCACCCCAAACCTTTGAAGATTTTGACATAGAGTTTGATCCATCTGTAACTCTAGGAAACTTTTTGAATGAACCTCACTCCCCCAATCAAAATCCAAACCCAGAACATCATCAACCAGAACTTGCCAAAGTTCTATCTAACATTAAACTGTTTGATCAAGACTTTTCCTCTCATATAACAGAAAATACAAACACTCAACAACAACCAGAAAATCCACAACCACACTCTCCTCAACCAGAACATTTGAACCACAACTCACCACAACCAGAAAATAGACACTCTCTCTCTCCACCTTCTGAAAACCCATCTTCTGAAATTCCTGAACCAGAAACTCAACACGCTACCGCAAACCAATCTGAAGATTCTCCTTCAGATTCTGATACCACTATCCCAATCCCTGGAATAATAGAACCTCTTTCGGTTCGTTTACCTCTCATTATTCATGATATTCCAGAAATCCCTTCATCATATGAATCCACACCACCAAACACCCCAAACACACCAATTATTATTTCTGACTCTCCCACTCCATCACCCATTAACCGTCCAACTGACAACCTCAGACTTGTCATTAATCCACAAGTGCTGGACAGACTAGCTTTCACCTCACACAAAATTGTCATTCTCAAACCTAAACCAACTGCAACCAAATCAGATGTTGGTAAGAGTCTATTGACTTTTGAAATAAAAATGCAGGAATGGATCAATTCTTTGAAGCAAGCAAGTCAAGAGATTTCTAATCCTGCTGCTTCTGATTCTCTGTGGGAAAGATTCAAAAAATGGCTCGACTCTGAAACTCAGAAGCTGAAAGAATTGGGTTATAAAAGGGCTCAGCAGAACTTCAGTGATCAGCTGAAAGCCTTCCAAGATCATGTTCTGAGCCAATGATGCAAGAAAGAAATTCTTCCGCTGGATAATGCTCCCTGGAAAGAGCATCTTCCTTCAGAAGTAGCTGAACCAGAATCAAATAGTCTCTCTCTGACTACTGCTCCAGAAGACATGATTGTAGCAGAAGAAGTGGTTCAATCAAAAAAGGATGCAGAATGTTCTGAACAACATACAACCCCTGAAGAGACACCAGCTTCGTCTCTAGTCATGCAAACTCTGGAAGAGTTAAAAAAAGAGAATGCTCTAATCCATGTCCGACTGGATAAGCAAGAGGATACGAACAAAGAGATCAAGGGTATTCTGGATAAACAAGAAGATACTACAAAAGAAATCAAAGACATTCTGGGCAAGTAGGAAGAGTCAAGCACTCAGATCAAGAGCTTGTTGGAAGCGTTGTTCACACGTCTTCCCCCTCCTTCTTAGATTTTCTTTAAAACTGTTTATCTGTAACTTTTATATTTACCTCCTTGTTTCTGAAACTTATCATTGTATTCTGTTTTCAATAACAGTATACCGGGACAAAGTCTCAAATATTATGAATATTTTAATCTCTGCTTTCTGAAAAGTTTGAACAGGAACACATTCTGATAGGAGATGCATAAAAAGCTCTAATGAGAAGGACCTTCAGGGAAGTAATCAACTCAGGGGAGTCTCTCTTAAACTTTTTGTTCTCTATTTTTCATTGAAAATTCTAGTTTTTGTCATCATCAAAAAGGGGGAGATTGTTAGAACATAGTTTGATTCTACAATCCTTAGTTAGAGTTTTAATGATAACAAACACAAAGAACAAATATGCACTCTAAATTATGTTATTTTGTATGCAGAAGTTCTGACCAAAGCAGCATCAAAAGTTAAGCTATTGAAGCTTTTACGCTGAGGTAATCAGAATTTGCGTTGAAGATTGATGATCAGAACCTGCGCTTAAGTTAAGAAAACTCTGATTCTGAACAGACGGATCATAAACAATCAGATCCTCACTTCTCTAAGTCATCAATGTTCTGAAGCATCTGCAGCAGGCAAGGATGTAGGATTCTGAAGCGTTACTATTCAATCAAGACAGCATCTCATGCAACGGCTTCATTCAGACATGATCTTCTCAATATGGAAACTGCTTGAATGTCCATTATCACGCTTAATGTTGGACTTGATTCCTTTGCCTATATAAACAAGCTAAGAGATCAAATCGTTTACGATTTCAACACACTACTGCAATACAACTCAAAACGCTGCAAGCTTAGTCACTTACTTTCTACGCTCTAAATTTGTGTAAATTATCACAGTTGTGATAACTGTTTTTGTAACGAAAATCAACTATACACAAAATTCTTGTATCTTTGATTAAGACAGTTTTTCCTTGAGATTAATCGGATTGTGGTTGTACTCAAGAGGACTTTGACAGTTGTCAAAGTAGTGATTGTAATCTGTTTGTGATTAGTGGATTAAGTCCTCGTTGGAGAGAGGCGAATTCACCTTGACGGGTGAACTGGAGTAGTTTGAGATCAAACGAACCAGGATAAAAATACCGTGTCATTGCGTATTTGACTTTAAGTTTTCAATTCAACCCCCCCTTCTTGTGTTTTTCACTTCTTCACAACATGCTTTTATACAATTTTCCTTTGACACTTTTAATTTTCTAGCACCATAAAATTTATACGGCAATGTTGTGTCCCTTAAAACAATTAATCTGGTTTTTAAAAGAATTGGTTTTGTCATCCAAATTAAAAAAGGTAGTGGCATAATTTGTTGTTTGTTTGTTATTTCTATAAAATCTTGATTTTTATTAAGTAATGAATATCAAAATATTTAAGACAATATTTTAAATAATTAAATTTTGTATTTTTAATAACCCGATTTATTAATCTTTGAAAATACTTGTGTTCGTTTGGTTGTGAGTTGGAAGACATCTAACGGAAATTGAGAAGCTCAAACTCAATTCCACCACTAAATCAATATGTTTGTTCTCTTAATTTGTCTAAGCAATGTGACTAGTATTTAATTTCTCATCAACCCAAGTGCACATATTCATTTTGGGAAAATGACATGGGCTCGTTCGATAGTTCCTTTTTTCTAATAGAATACCTGATTCTTTTTTAAATATTGAAGAAATATCTAGATTTACACATATGTTAATATAAAATTGTTTAAATATTTTTTACTATTTTTATCTAATTATAAAAAAATTAATAATGTAAATTTAATAAATAATGTAAAAAACTAATAAATAAGTTTAAATAAATATTTATAAAAGGAAAAAAAACTAAATTTAAAATTTATTTTATTAATAATAGATTCAAAAATAATTCTATTCAAATACTTCACGTTCAACATACTTTTAAAAATATAATTATACTTAATTATTACTAGTTTTATATTATATTTTATGAAAATACACATTAAAATTAATTTGATAATTATATTTTATGAAAATACACATTAAAATTAATTTGATAATTATATTTTAAAAATAATTTTAATTTTAATTATTCAAAGAACATTAAATAATAAAAACCAGTTTTTCCGTTAATGTATCATGATAAATTAATTCACGTCCATTTGATTTATGAGAATAATAGTTCAAGAGAATTTAAACGAGAATAATAGTTATTATTTTTTAGAGAATAACCATACACATTGGCTTCCATTCTTGTGTTTTGTTGATTTGGCATAAGTACTCCATGATTAATTGTACCTCTAATGTACCTAAGGATCCTCTTTGCGGCAAGTAGATGACATAGTCTCAATTTCTTCTTGAATCTACTAACCAATCACATACTATTACAAATATCAGACCATGTATTGCAAAGACACCTCAATGAGCCAATAACCTACTTGTACAGAGTGTTATCCACCCGTTCATCATCTAAATCCTTCTTCAATTTGATGTTGGTCTCTATAAGAGTGTTAGCATGATTGCAATTGCTCAACTTGAACTTCTTCAGGAAGTCTTCTGTATATTTCTTCTAATGCAAGAAAACTCCATTATCGCGAACTTTGCCAATTCAACTTCATTAGAACATATGACCGATAAATCATCCACATAGAGACTTAAGATAACTTTTTCTTGTTCACTTGAGCTTTTCACATACACTCCATGATTTGATGTGCACTTGTTGAAACCTAGTTTGATCAAGGAGCTATCAATCCTCTTGTTTCATGTCATATGTGCTTGCTTCAATCCATACAAATATTTTCTCAACTTATACATCATCCTCTTTGGACCTTTCCCTTTAAAACCGGATGGTTGCTTCATATAAACTTCTTCTTCTAGGAGTCAATTAAGGAAGGTTGACTTTACATCAAGTATATGCATCTTCCAACCTCTATATGTTATAATGGGTACAAATTGTCTTATGGTCCCAAGGCTATAAAATGGTGCATAAACTTCATTAAAATAAATTCTAAGCTTTTGAAGAAAGCCTTTTTCCACAAATTTTGCCTTATGCTTGAAAATTTCACCATTTGGCTTCTACTTCAGCTTGTAAACCCACCTGAAATATATTGCATTCTTTCTTGAATAGTTAAATAGTTCCCAGGTTTTGTTCTTTTAAATGGCCTTGTTCTCTTCATTTATTACACCTTGCTAATTCTCATCTTTCATGGCTTGAACATGATTGGATTGGCTCCAATTCATCCATCATAGCTTCTTCAATTAGATCATCATTTTCTCATATGGCTTGGTCTGGAAAAATTTCATGATCATTAAGTATGACTAGTTGATTTTTGGATCTTGATACTTTTCTCACCTTTCGAGGTTGTGCATGTTCAGTCTCAGCTTCTACTACTTGCTCATCATCTTGAAAAGTGATGTTGGGTAGACATATGGAATAGAGGAACATTCTAGAGGAGGGTGAGTAGACCCTTTTTAAAAATTGACTGATTTTCAAAATGAAATAATATACTTTTTCAATGGGAAAGTCTTATAAAAAAAGACTTTATGCCTGGATTGGAAATTAATCATGAATACTTGTTCACCAAAGCCTTTGCATGGGCTTCAGAGCACAACAGTAGGGCCAACATTGAGATCTTGGAAGGAGTCTGTCTCAGTTGTTCAACCACATTATAGTCTCTCTTTTTGATGATCTTTAAGATTTCTTCCATTTCCCTCTTGGAAGCCTCTAGAATGGATTCTGAATGCGCCTTCGTCTGGACAGGCTCAACCAATATGTATTTCCCACGAGTCTCGACCGACTTGGTGGAAGGGGTTGCAACATGAGTAATCACAGGAGTTGTAGTTATAGTATTATCTGGAACGGCAGTAGGAATGATCACAGGAATAGTAACAGCTTTAGGAGGAGAAATCTCGGGTGAGAATACTCTTCTGCTTCTTGTTATTTTACTGGTCCCAACGATATTGCCGATGTCGGGATCAGTATTTCCAGAAACTTCATCTTCAACAGCCAACAGGTCTTGCTTGACGCCATGGTAATAGACGCCAGCCCCATAATTCCAGGGAACAACTTTGTCCGAGGAATATGGTATTGGCCCTGGCGTAGTGATGATCAGGGGAGCCAAGTCTGGAGCAGATGTAATCCTGACGGGTCTTTTGGTGGAGACCCTGAAAGGATTTGACGAAATGGTTATAATCGAAACATATTTACAGGAAACAGTTGTGACATGAGTCTTCTCAAATAGAATCTCTTTATCATCTATCAGGCGCTGGACAACTTCTTTCAACAAATAGCAACCAGTCAATAAACATAAGTGGCAATCTTCATCACAGCCCGGAAATAAACCGGCTTGCAACAAATTCCACTTAATATTCATGAGAGGAGTAATAAGCTCTTCAACAGAAGTAACAAATGTATCATTGTCAACAGCATTAACACCATGGTCGTGCTTGGGCATGGGAACATTTATAACATTGGGAATCTCAGGAGCATCAAATTCAATCTCCTTTGCCTCTTTCTAATCTTGCACCTTATTCTTTAAAGCCCAACAGTCATTTGTATCATGGTCTGGACTTTCTGAATGGTAGGCACATCGAGCATTTGGGTTGTAGCGAGGAGATGTAGTGTTGGGATTCTTGGGGGCTTCCCTCAAAGTTACCAGATTGGACTTCAATAAGTGTTGTAAGACTTGAGACAAAGTCATATTGATCCGGGTAAATTGTCTCATAGGCCTCTCTACTTTGGGCTGATTGTTCCACTGTTGAGTAGCTGCAGACTTGGATATCATTATAGCCCCTACCATTGGACGGTGTTGGTTTCTGCCCTGATTTCTTTAACTGTAAACAGCACTAACCTCTTTCTTTCCCACAAAAGGTCTCTTTCCTGCACTTGAAGAGGCCTCCTTTTAAATCTTGCCACTTCTAATACTAGCTTCCACTCTTTCTCCAATTAGGACCAGCTCAGTAAAACCAGCTGAGGAGCTTCCAATAAAATGGTTGAAAAACAGACCAGATAGAGTACCCAAGAACATATCCACCAACTCCCTATCGGACAGAGGGGGTTGAACTCTTCCTGCTAGGTCTCTCCACTTCTGGGCATAGTCTTTAAAACCCTCGCTCGAACCTATAGACATACTTTAGAGTTGTGTATGGGTGGGAGCAAGGTTTGCATTATACTGATACTGATTGTAGAAGGCAGCAGTCAAGTCTTCCCAGTTAAGAATATTGGTCCCCTCCAGCTGATAGAACCAGTCTAGCTGATTCCCAGATAAACTGTCTTGGAAGAAATGGACCCGTAAATCCCTATCGGCAGTGTGGGGCTGAATGTTCTTCACATAAGATCGGAGATGCATCTTGGGACATGAAACTCCATCATATTTAGCAAACACTGAAACCTTGAACTTCTGCGGGATGACAACCCCAAAAACCAAGCACATCTCCTAAAAATCTAGTCTAGGTACTTTTTGGATTTCTATTGTATTCAGACGATCCTCTAGCTTTTTGTATTTATCATCAGCAGGAGGATATTGCTCCTCATCATAATCAGATTCATCATCAGATTCCTCTGGGATGAGGTCTTCCTCTCTCGTCTCCCCTTCCTGATTGTCTCATTCTTTTGATGAAGTTGCTAGTTTTGACGCTCGCCGCACTAGCGTAGAATTGGGTTTCAAAGGTATCCCGCTCTTCTTTGAGTTGGATCCAGGATTTCTGTAGCTCCTCGAAATCAGTTGGCATGTCAGGATGAAGAATAATGTAAGGAGTGTCTCCCTCAGCAATTGGCTCCATAATTACATGTAAGACGGCGGGGTAAGGCATCATAAGACATTGAGTATGAGCTCGCACTCATTTGAGGTAAGGCTCAAGAGGGATGGAATACTTGTGCCCCAGTGTCTTGCTATCAACTCTGTTTACCATGTGTGGTACGGTGGGAGAACTGACTTTTTGTTTTGCGTTTGTGTTCGCGAATGTTGCGGTTTAGCAAAAGTCGCCACTGACTTTTATTTTATCCAAAAGGAAAGGTAAAAAAGCACAGGAAAGACCTTTAGAGATGTTTCCTTGAGTTCGGGGGGTAGATTATGAAAAGGGAAGGTGTTAGCACCCTTTTCATCCATGGTTTTCCATGGGCTCTTAGTTACTCGCTAGATCACTTGCTTTTGTTTGAAATTGTGCTTGTGGTGTGGGTTTTTGAAAGTATTTTGAAAACGTCTTTGTAATGGTTCTCGTCTCAATAAGAACGCATACAAAGTGTTTGTTTGGAAAATAGTTCAAAGATGTGTTTGTGAAATGTGTTTTTTGAAAGTGATTTTTAAAACGTGTCTTTGTAATGGTTCTCATCTCTATAAGAACGCGTACAAAGTGTTGTCTTTCAAAAATGTTTTCAAAATAAAAGTGTGGGTGTATAAAAATGTTTTTGTTATGAGCAAGCGAGCAACTAGGAGCATCTACCTACTCGAAAGGTCTTAGATGTTCTTTTTCTCCTCCTTTAGATGTTGCTATCTTACCATTTGATTTGGTAAGAAGCCCCATTGTTGGATGTTTAAGGGACGAGTGTGGGACGTTTTCATAGTCATAGAAGGTAACCTATGGGACGTTTTAACAATGTCGTTTTAGGGACTAGATCGTTTAACAAAGGCAACATCGAGGGACTACGATCTTTTATCGAGGGTCTTTTGCTAAAACGCCCATGTTCGAGGTACATGAATATTTTTCGATAGGCCACAAAGTGGGATTACCCTAAGGGTGCTAGTGTGCAAGTGTCTTTGATTGCATGCATTTTAGTCTTGATTAGGGTGATCTATTTGTCGATTTCATATCTTTCCATACACACCCTAGTTACTAACAATATATGAAAGTAATAAAAGTGCTGAAAGTAAAGATTATACGCTATTACAATCATTATGGGGGTAGGGTGTACAAATTTTACAAATGGGGGGTTGCAAGAAAATAAATCCTAATTATTTATTACAGCCATATTGAAATAATAATGCATGAAAGAAAAAGGACCTTGTTTAGAAAAAAAAATGGTTTTTTGTGTTAATTAATAAAAAGGGGAATGAATTAGCTAGTAAAAAGAAAATATTTTTATGCCTTTTTATATTGATGAAAAGAGTATTAATGTTGAAAATGATAAAAAGGAAAATAAATGAGATATAGGACCAGCGTGCTGCTACAAGCAAAACAAACGAAATCAGAAGTTCTGAAGCTAGGAGCATTGTGACTCAGGAGGAAACGTCAGTGGGCATCCGAAGTTTTGGGTTGATAAACTCTGAGGTCCTGCAAGGAACGTTAGAGGGAAAATACAAAAGTTCTGGGTGGTATTCAGACAGTGGGCCAAAAGTCAAAAGTTCTGTATTACACTAAAACAGTGAGTAAACCTCAGAAATTCAGTGTATTGTCAGCACGTAAAAATCAGAAACTCTGAGTGTTTAAAAAGAGCGAATGGAAACATTGGAAGTTCTATGTATTAAAATGGTAAGTGAAAAATAGAAGTTCTGTGTTACATTTCAACTATTTCCTCATGTCAATCAGCACAACAATAACTTATTTAGTTTTCAACAAACATCAAATCAGAAGGATAAAAGCATAACAGTTTATAGAAGTTCTGATCCTGATTCTGAGTCTAGCCTTAATCAGGAAGTTCCGATTCACAATCTTTCTACTTACGCAGTGATACAGACAACATCAATACTATGATATCTACATGTTTAATGATGTTCTGAATGAAAAGATGCAGAGTCAGAAAGACTTAACTTGAACCTGGAGGGTGTATTTTGAACTTGAGCTGCTGTCTTCAGATATTCTGGAGTCATCCAGAGCAACAGAAGAGAAAATACCAAGTTCTTTTACTTCAAGGGAAGAACAAAGGTATTGGTTTTCTGTTTGGGAAGTATGGATTTTTTATGAAGGTTTCACAACTTTCTTTTCTCTCTTTGTTACAATTATCTCTCTCCAAAAGACAACCGGTTTTGTATTTTGTGTTTGCAGTTTTTGGACTCTTAGAATTTTTAGCAGGGGTTCGAGGCTCTTCTTTCTCAAATTTTCCGACCTCTTACAGTGGTCAATGAAGTTCAATTTATAGGCAAATATTTAGTAGTTTTTAGAGGTCAAGTGGCACCAACATCATATGCTAGGCGCTGACTTGTTCTTGAAGCAAGTTTAAACAAGCATGATTCAAGGCACAAAGTAGAATAGTTAGCAGTTTAGCAGCGCCTAAGCAGGATTTGTCAGCAAAAATTAAGGAAAAGCAAACGCAACTCGTGGGCCCAGCAGACTTTTGTATAAAAGTTTGCTTTTTTAAGACAATAGAGGTACACGTGAGGGAAATCCTTGGGATAAAGACTCAAAAGTGGTTGTGAGTATTAAATGATTATGAGATTTATCAAACCATAAATCCTTCAATGTGAGATTTTGCATCATTGCTTAATTCTGAATCAGAAGTTCAGCTTCAGCGTGACTTAGAATAGGCATCCAACTTCTGATCTTTGTATCTCCTTACTCCAGCATGTTTTGAAGAAGCTCTTAGACTTTCCAGAAAGCTTACAGCCTGCTAACCTTCTTTGAAATACTCTTGCAAACTCTGACTGAATCGTTATGAAAACTGGCCCAGAAGTTATAACCAAACATTGTCTTGGAATTGTCCAGAATTTACTGAGTGCTTCAGTTTCATGGACGTGTCTTTGAGGAGTTACAACTTGGAATCCCGGAATTTCTAGGAGAAGTTTCGTTCTGCAATGTTTTAGGTCTTATTGAGATCTAAAACTCTTGTGTTAGAAGTTCTTCTAGAATCAACTTGCATCATGGTGATAATCTGATCAGAAGTTCTGAGTTTGTCATATTTCTTAAACACTTAGAAAAATTCTAAGTATTTAGAAATTCGACTTTTCCAAAGTAACTGTTGACTTTTGAATTTCTAGATGAAACAAACTTCATATTTTAACATGTCTTGCTGAAATATGATTCTTGAAACTTAATTTTGATCCAAAAGTCAAATTTTGACTTTTTTGTGTGCAAATGACCATTTTTCCCTTGTGGATGATTTTCTTGGAAAATTTGTAATTCAAAGCTTGAAATTGGATGGGAACAAACCTGAGGGTTCAGGGTGATCCTCTGAGAAATGAGAGGGAAAATTTTGGGGTACAACAATTGCCCTTGTTCAATCTTCTTAAGCCTGAGGATGTAGATTGGCTGGTCAGCCTTTCGTGATCTGAAGGTGGAAGATGATTGGACAGTAGAGTGCCCAGAAATTTGCACTCGGTGATGTGATGACTAAGGGTATAGGGAATGGGCTTAAAGATGCCATTTGGAAAGCGACAGGGAATCGTCGGAGATGGGCTTAAAGATGCCATCCGGAAAATATCGGTTGCGTAAGAGATTCCTTGGCGAGAATTCATGTACCTGCCTTTGAGGGGGACTTTTCCAGGGAATGTTGATTTATGCACTAGGGAGTAAAGTCTAGGAGCTTTGGTTGTCCATTACTCTACTGGGGAATTAAATCTTGATTGAAGAGGTGAAAGTAGAATGTATACCTGGTCAAGGTCCAAGCTGTACAGCGGCTTACTGGGGAAATCTGAGATCGATCGTATCTGGTCGGGTCCAGGCCTCACAGTGTTGTAAACTGTTGTTTGGAGACAAGGGAGAAGGAACCTGGATAGTAGGGTTACTTCGAGATGAAAGCCTGGATAGTAGGGCTTGTGGGAAGGAACATGTGTAGTATGGTTACTTCGAGATGAAAGCCTTGGTAGTAGGGCTTCTGAGAAGGAACTTGGGTAGTAGGGTTACTTCGAGATGAAATCCTAGGTAGTATGTCTTGTAGGAAGGAACCTGTGTAGTAAGGTTACTTTGAGATGAAAGCCTGGGTAGTAGGGCTTGTGATAAGGAACCTATGTAGTAGGGTTACTTCGAGATGAAAGCCTGAGTAGTAGGGCTTGTGAGAAGGAACCTGTGTAGTAGGGTTACTTCAAGATGAAAGCCTGAGTAGTAGGGCTTATGAGAAGGAACCTGGGTAGTAGGGTTACTTCGAGGTGAAAGCCTAGGTAGTAGGGCTTGTGAGAAGGAACCTGTGTAGTAGGGTTACTTTGAGATGAAAGCATGAGTAGTAGGGCTTGTGAGAAGGAACCTGTGTAGTAGGGTTACTTCGAGGTGAAAGCCTAGATAGTAGGGCTTGTGGGAAGGAACCTGGATAGTAGGGTTACTTCGAGATGAAAGCCTGGATAGTAGGGCTTGTGGGAAGGAACCTGGATAGTAGGGTTACTTCGTCTGATCATGTAGATTAGTTGACCCGTTTGGTTTCGGGGACTGATCTTCCCTTGATTTCCTGCAGATATGACATATATAACTGCTGGAATTATTGGTAATAATTATGTTTCCTAAAAAGATAACAGGGTTAGTTATGTACGATGCATGAAATGCGTTATGAGATGATGTTCTCAAAATAAACGAGATTATGTTGTATGTGATATGTATGTGCATGTCATGATGCATGAGCATGTTAGTTGCGACATATCTGAGTCTGGGAAAATAAATCCCTGACTGCTGCTGGAGAAAATAACATTTCTAACTATTGTAGAGAACTGTGGCTTTTCTACTTCCGCTGGGGATGGTGAATGGCAGTGACTATACTTCTGTCAGGGGGAGATTTTATCTGAGAATACCTCTACGGGGAACAACTTGGAAGGTGAATTTCCATAGCTGAAGTAACAGGCTATGTCGGGGATTGAGCTCCTGCATCCAGAGAGATAAACTATGCTTGGGGAGTTTGAAGTTCATGATGGTCCATTCGTGATTACGAAATTTTGACGGGGAATATAGATGTCAGGTTCTTGGACGGCCCTGGCTAGGGAGATTACTTCCCGTTCTAAGAGAACTGCTATCAAGGCTTTGATTACTTCTACTCTGTGGGGAATACAGATGTTACAAGGTCACATGTATTGATGACTATGCTTCGAAGCTGCCTTTGTCCTGGTACCTGCTAGACAGGGGTAACTGTCGGGTTTGACATTTTAGTTTTTCGTCCCTATTTCTTAAGTTATGAGCAAATGTCTTTCTTTTTCCTATACAAATATTTGTGAACAGCAATCATATTCAAGTGCATATGTCAAGAATAAATCATTGGACGTTCTTGTAAAACAAAACAAAACAAGAAAAACAAATAATTTTTGTAAAATGACTTGTATTAGTTTTTGAAGTTGACCTATAACAGGCGTTTTTGTACAAGGAAGTTGATGATCTAGTAAGAGAACGTCGCCGTAAAAATGAAAGATATACAGTATTGTGTACAACGAAAAGAAATCATCTATGTGCAACAATCCCATTGGGTTTCAAATCTGCTATTGCCACTATGCTTTCGAGCGTCTCCTCACTTTGCTGCTTGTCCGAAGCTGACTAGATTGATTGATGCCGTTTGAGTTTGATAGTTGATACTGAGGTCAAATTGCAGGGTGGTTCAATGGGACATAGTGACACGCTTTTCATCCCTAACTTTTTCTTGGACTGCCCATTCGGGTTTTCAGTCCACCGGGATACCCTTTTTTGCCCAAGTCGCCTTTTCAGGTTTTCGACTTGCTGGGTGTACAGATTTTTTTCATTTTCATCCCTTATTTTTGTCCGAACCCTTTTGGTTCGCTGGGAAGCCCTTATTTTTGCCTAGGCCAGTCAACCTAGCGGGTCTTTTATCATGCGTAGTATCTTTTCACTATGTCTGCATTGACAGGGTGAGGGAGGTCGTCACCGTCTATGGTGGTTAGAATCATGGCTCCACCCGAGAAAATGTTTTTAACCATAAATGGCCCTTCGTATGTGGGAGTCCATTTGCCCCTGGGATCACCTTGCAGAAGTATGATGCGCTTAATTACTAAATACCCGACTTGATACTGTTGGCGTATGACCTTTTTGTTAAAAGCCTTGATCATTCGCTTTTGATACGTCTGACCATAATAGATATCAGTAAGTCTCTTCTTGTTAATCAGACTGAGTTGATCAAGTCGAGTCTGGATCCAGTCGTCTTTGTTTAAACCCACATCTTTCATAATCCTGAGAGAAGGTATCTGGACTTCGATGGGTAGGACTTCCTCCATGCCATATACCAGAGAGTAAGGTGTTACCCCTGTTGACGTCCGTGCTGAGGTACGGTACCCATGAAGAGTGAATGGTAACATCTTGTGCCAGTCTTTGTATGTCACCGTCATCTTCTGTATAATTTTCTTGATGTTCTTGTTAGCTGCTTCAACAACGCCATTCATCTTTGGCCGGTAGGGAGAAGAGTTATGATGATGTATCTTGAACTGTCTACAGAGCTTGGTGATCATTGTGTTATTGAGATTTGTATCATTATCGGTAATAATTCTCTCTGGTACACCATATCGACAGATCAGATTATGTCGGATAAACTGTGCCACGACGTTCTTGGTCACAGTAGCAAAAGAGGCTGCCCTAACCCACTTTGTAAAGTAATCAATGGCTACTAAGATGAAACGATGCTCGTTAGATATAGTAGGTCTGATCTCGCCGATCATGTTGATGCCCCACATTTCAAAGGGCCACGGAGTTGTGAAGACGTTCAAGGGGACCGGAGGCACATGCACCTTATCAGCGTAGATTTGGCACTTATGACAAGTTTGAGAGTGCTGATAACAATCGGCTTCCATAGTGGACCAGTAATATCCTTCCCGTAGGATCTTCTTGGCCATGGTGTGTCCACTGGAATGGGTTCCGAAGGTGCCTTCATGTTGATCTGCCATGATCCTCTCTGCTTGGCTCTTGTCTACACACCGTAATAGTGTGGAGTCATGGTTGCGTTTATAGAGGATCCCATTACCGAGGAAGAACTTTGCAGCGAACCTTCTCAGAAACTTCTTATCATTTACAGACGCCCCTTTGGGATATTCTTGAGCTTCGAGATACCTTTTCACTTCGTGAAACCAGGGTTTGTCCTCCACTTCTTCGATATCTATCTCGCAGCAGTGTGTTGGTTCATCCAACCTTCCAATGGTGATTCGGGGAGCTTCGTTGTTCCACCGGATTTTGAACATAGAAGACATGGTGGCTGGCGCGTCCGCTAAATGATTCTCCTCTCGTGGGAAATGTTCAAAGGTTACCTCCTCAAAGTGTGGGAGCAATTTCAGTACATACTCTCTGTAAGGAATGAGATTTGGGTGCTTCGTAACCCACTCGCCTTTGATTTGACTTATCACCAGAGCGGAATCCCCGAATACACTCAATAACTTGATCCTTAGGTCGATAGCAGCTCGAAGACCCATAATATATGCTTCATACTCCGCCATATTGTTGGTGCAGTTGAAACATGATCAGGCAGTGAACCGAGTATGAAAGCCCCCAGGAGATATGATTACAGCGCCAATGCAGTTTCCTAGTGAGTTTGAGGCTCCATCAAAATACATAGACCATCGGGATCCTTCCTCGGGTCCTTCATCCGGTTCATGTCCTTCGTAGTCAATCACCAACATAATATTCTCATCCGGGAACTCAAAATTCATGGATTGGTAGTCATCCACAGCATGATGAGCCAAATGATCAGCCAATACACTCCCCTTTATTTCTTTTTGGGTTGTATATTGTATGTCGTACTCAATCAAGATCATTTGCCACCTTGCTATCCTTCCGGAGAGAGCGGGCTTCTCGAAAATGTACTTAATTGGATCCATCTTTGATATCAACAAAGTAGTGTGAGTTAGCATATACTGTCCCAGTCGGCGGGCAGCCCATGCCAAAGGGCAACAAGTTTTCTCGAGCAATGAGTATCGTGTCTCACACTCAGTAAACTTTTTGCTAAGGTAGTATATTGCATGCTCTTTTTGACCAGACTCGTCATGCTGCCCCAGCACACACCCCATTGAATTGTCTAGCACTGTTAAGTATAATATCAAAGGTATTCCTTCAACTGGAGGCATCAGAATTGGTTGTTCTTGAAGGTATTCCTTGATTCTCTCAAAAGCGGTCTAGCATTCATCATTCCACTTTACCACTTGATCTTTCTTCATAAGCTTGGAGATTGGCTCACAATTAGCAGTCAGATGTGAAATGAACCTGGCGATATAATTCAGGCATCCCAAAAAACCTCTAACTTCCTTCTCTGTGCGGGGAGCTGGCATCTCTTGTATGGCCTTTACCTTTGCAGGGTCTACTTGAATACCTTTGTCACTGACGATAAAACCCAGAAGCTTACCAGATCTTACCTTGAAGGTACACTTGTTCGGATTCAACCTCAGCTTGTACGTCTTCAATCTGTCAAACAATTTTTAGAGATGATCAAGGTGCTCTTCCTCATTCTGAGACCTAGCTATCATGTCATCAACATAAACTTTGATCTCATGGTGAATCATGTCATGGAACAAAGTGACCATGGCTCGCTGATAAGTTGCCCCAACATTTTTTAACCTGAAAGGCATCACCTTGTAACAGAAGGTGCCCCACTGTGTGACGAAGGTTCTTTTTTCCATGTCTTTAGGAGCCATTTTGATCTGGTTGTAGCCCGAGAAACCATCCATGAAGGAGAGGATTTTGTGATGCACGGTGTTGTCAACCAAAACATCAATGTGGGGAAGAGGGAAGTCATCCTTGGGGCTTGCCCTGTTCAGATCTCTGTAATCCACACACATCCGTACCTTGCCATCCTTTTTAGGTATCGAAACAATGTTAGCAACCCACTGCAGATAAGAGGTAACGGCTAAGAACCCTACATCGAACTGCTTCATGACCTCTTCCTTGATCTTCTCCGACATTTAAGGGTGCATACGACGGACCTTCTGTTTAACCGGAGGACAACCCTTCTTAGTCGGCAGCCGGTGTACCATGATGTCAGTGTCTAAACCAGGAATGTCTTCCTAGGACCAGGCGAAGATTTCAACATAGTCGTGCAACATTTGTATTAGTCGCTGTTTGATCTTAGTCTCCAGATTCGTGCCGATCTTAACCTCTTTTCTGTCTATCTTTGAGCCCAAGTTTATTGTCTCAACTAGCTCTACATGAGGCTGTATAGCCCTCTCTTCCTATTGTACCAGTCTAGCAAGTTCTCCAGGTACCTCACAATCTTCCTCACCTCCGTCCTCGGCTTGGTTGATCGGATTTTCGAATTCATAACTGGCAATAGCAGGATTGTTATCAATGGCATCCAGAGTGGATATGGATCTGCAGTTTGATATGTGAGTGTGTGTAAGAGCATAACTGTATTAATAAAGCAAAGATAGAAAAAATAAAAACAGAGAGTGCAAAATTTGTATGCAAAGAACGTCCAATGCTTCATTGATGATATATGAGATGACATATAATAACCCTCACTGATAGAACCATTGTGCCTCGGGTAAGACACAAGGCCATAAAGTTTAATTTATTCATTACAAACTCAGAAAACCAATAAGACAATTACTGCGGAATAAAAGAAACTGGTATGAAATCTCTGGTCGTCCAATTACTTAGTCCACCATTGGTAGTTGGGTAAATCCAACTGTCGATATCAAAATCTTCCTCACTGTCTTCAATAGCATTGACCCCTCGATTGCTGATGCGTAGGGAGGTCCCCCAACCCGAGCGCGCCGAACAGCCCTCTGAGCACCTGAAGTAAAGCCCAGGCCAAATTTGTTAGTTTTGTGAATAAACTCAGGAAGCTGTCCGCAATTGGTACTCCTACCTTCTTTAACTACTTCTCTAGTGTCTTTGAGAGAAGCCATCTTCAGAGGAGGTTTGATGCTGGTAGTGGTCTCAGTTGATGCCAAAATCTGGGGAACCTCTTCAAAGTTTTGACAAGGAGTCTCTATAAATTCTACGTTCATTTCTACATACCTGAAGGAGTTCAAGTGGCTCACCATATACTCCTCTTCGCCATGCATACTGACTATCTTCCCCTTCACCGGATACTTCAACATTTGGTGCAGTGTAGAGGTAACATCCCCAACTTTGTGGATCCAAGGACGACCCAACAAACAAGAGTATGATGGCCTGATGTCCATCACATAGAAGGTGGACTTGAAAATCTGAGAGCCTACCTTGACAGGGATGTCCACTTCCCCATGCACCATTTTTTTCGACCCGTCAAAAGCCCTTACCGCAATGTTACTAGGCTTTAAAGTCAAACCCTCGTAATCAAACTGGTCCAAAGCCTTCTTGGGAAGAACATTCAGCGAAGACCTAGTATCCACTAACACATGAGCCATAGTGGTGCCCCTGCATTCAATCGAGACATGCAGAGCATCGTTATGCTTTCTTCCCTTCGGTGTCAAGTCGGTGTCTGAAAAGCCCAGCCCATTATCAGCAGTCAGGCTAGCCATGCAATCTTTAAATTGATCAGCTGAAGTCTCTTGCGGCACATGCGCAATTTTGAGGAATGCAATCAAAGCCTTCACATGGGCCTCAGAGCACAATAGCAGGGATAACATGGATATCTTTGAGGGGGTCTACCCCAGCTGCTCGACCATATTGTAGTCACTCTTCTTAATTATTTTCAAAATTTCCTCTATCTCTTGCTTAGAGGCTTCCACAACAATTTTTCTAGGTGCCTTCGTCCGGGAAGGCTCACCTACAGCTTCTTTGCCTCGAGTCTCAAATGACTTATTGACAGGGGTAACAGTAAGAACAGGAATAGTAACTGAAGTACTAGCGGGAGCAGAAGATGAAATAACGACAGGCTTAGTGACAGTCTTCAGGGAGATCTTAGGAGAGAAAACCCTTCCACTTCTAGTAATCTTATTGGTCCCGACAATGTTGCCAACATTAGGATCAGATTCTTCAGTCTTCAAGTTTTGTTTAACGCCATGATAGTAAACATCGGCGCCATAATGCCAAGGGGCAGCTTTGTCCGAGGCATACGAGATAGGACCAGGACATGTGATTATCAACGGAGTGATTCTCGTAGTGGGTGTAATCCTAACAGGTCTTCTCGAGGAGACTTTGGAAGGATTGGCAGAAATGGTTATAATAGCAATATCTTCACATAGAGCAGTTGGAATCAAAGTCTTTTCAAACAGAATTTCTCTGTTGTCCATCAGGCATTGGACACCTGTTTTTAGCAAATAGCAATCAGAAGACAGGGATGAACATATGTGGCAATCTTCATCACAACCTGGAAATAAACCAGCCAACAACATATTCTTTTTAACAGTAAAAAGGGGGGTAGAAACTTCATCAACGGAGGTCACGAATAGATTGGTATCAATGGCGTTAACTCCATGGTTGTGTTTAGGAATGGGAGCATTTATGACATTAGGCTTTTCCGAGGCGTCGAACTCAATCTCCTTGGCTTCAATCAAATCTTGTATTTTGTTTCTTAGAGTCCAGCAGTCATTTGTATCATGACCAGGACTTTCAGAATGATAGGCGCACCGAGCGGTCGGATTGTATCGAGGAGAAGAGGTATTAGTATTCTTAGGAGCCTCCTTCAAGGTTGCCAAATTAGATCTCAACAGATGAGGTAGAACCTCTGTCAATGTCATATTAATCCGGGTGAACTGCCTTTGTGGCATTTCTACCCTTTGTTGATTGTTGCGTTGTGGGGTAGTTGCCGGCCTCGGTATCATCACAGCACCTACTGTTGAACGGTAGTTAGTTCGGCTTTAACCTCTTGGGCTATAAATGGCATTGACCTCCTTCTTAGCAGTGAAAGGCTTATTTGCAGAACTTGACGAGGTATCTTTCTGTATTTTACCACTCCGAATCCCAACTTCTACCCTCTCTCCAGTTAATATCAGCTCAGTAAAACCAGTCGATGAGCTACCAATCAAATGGTTGAAGAATGGACCCGACAGCGTCCCAAGAAACATGTCAACCAACTCCCGGTCAGATAATGGGGGTTGAACTCTCCCAGCCAAGTCTCTCCACTTCTGTGCGTAGTCCTTAAAGCCTTCACTTGCACCCATGGACATACTCTGGAGTTGAGTACGAGTAGGGGCCAAGTCAGCATTGTATTGATATTGCTTATAAAAAGCAGCAGCCAAATCCTCCCAGTTTCGGACATTGGTTCCCTCTAATTGGTAGAACCATTCAAGCTGAGTCCCTGACAGGATATCTTGAAATAAGTGAACCCACAAGTTTCTATCAGCGGTGTGGGGTTGGATCTTCCTCACATAGGAACAGAGGTGGAGCTTTGGGCAAGACAACCATCATACTTTGCGAAAACTGGAGCCTTAAATTTCCGTGAGATGACGACCCTGGGCACCAACTCCAGCTCTTCAAAATCCAGCCCTGGTATCCTATGGACTTCCATAGCACTTAACTGATCCTCTATATGCTTGTACCCTTCCTCAGTGGGAGGATACTGCTTATCATTATAGCCGGTATCATTGTCAGAGACTTCAGGACTAGGGTCCTCTTCCCTTGTCTGCCCCTCTCGATTTCCCCCCTCTTTGGAAGAGGAAGTCACATCAACTGATTGCTTTAGTGCCCCCCCTAATCTTCTGCCCATATTGAGGGCAACGATGCGCTTCTTCTTCTTCTTCTTCTCTTTCAGGATGAGGGCCTTCAGATCCTCCCGCCCTTTTGCCAGAGTTATGAACATCTGTTAAAATTGGGCATTTTTTGCCTGAAGATCTTTGATACTTTGTTCAGAAGACATATCTACTGAAATAAACAACGGAGGAGATGAGAAACCTGTAATAGTACCTGCTTATCTAATGTCATGGGTGGTATGTGTATGCAATGATTTCAAGAATTCTTAAAAACTCAAATTTGCTTAACCAAAAAATAAACACACGTTAATTGTATTAATGAGTTCAAATTGTTACAAAAAATGCCTTTTAGGCTTACAACTTAAACAAAACAAAACTCAAAGAAAAAAGAAACTAGGTTTCCTAGGAGCGCATCCTCTTTGGTGCAATGTAGGCGTTTATGTTCCTTTCTTCATGGAGTATCCTAGTGAGCTCCAGGACCTTCTTCTTGCTGGCATAAAACTGAGCTTCAAATGTGTCCTGCTCCTCTTTAAGTTGAACCCAGGACTTCTGCAACTCCTCATGATTGGTTGGCATGTTAGGATGATGAACAAGGGAAGTCGTATCTCTCTCAGCAACTGGTTCCACAATTATTGGTAGGACAGCAGAGTAAAGCATCATAAGACTTTGAGCGTGGGCTCGTACCCAATGGAGATAGGTCTCAAGAGGGATGGAATTATTGCGCCCTAGCGTCTTGCTGTCAACTTTATGTACCATGCCCCAAGCTTTTATGAACCTTTTGCGGTAACCTTGAGCATCATTCTCGTAGTTGAAGGAGATTCCTTGGATAAGCGTATCATGAGGACCATCTCTCCTTGCATAACCAAACTGACGCAAGGCCAAACAAGGGTTGTAAGTGATTCCTCCCCTAATGCCTAAGAGAGGGACATTAAGGAATTCACCACAGCGATCGATAATGGTGATATCCTCCGAGAACAGCGAACACCAATGAATGTCTGAATGCTTAAGGGACATCAGCCTACGAGACCATTTCAGACCCTGCTCGTTCTTCAAAATAGACCTGGGTAGGTGAAAAATAAACCACCTAGCCAACAGAGGAATGCAGCACAGGAGGGTCCCCCTTATCTTTAGAGTGCATGCATGCAGAGAGTGCAAAATATCCCCGAGTAATGTAGGCACTGGATTATGAGACAGAAAAACCTTAATAGTGCTCACACATACGAGTTGATCCGCCTTGAGGAAAAATACCGTCCTGTAAACGAGAAGTTCCAACACCTCTTCAAAAGCTTGTAAATCTAAGGTATCCCAAAAATGGTAAGCCTTTTCGAACAGAAACTTAACCGAAATTCCTTGGACACTCCCTCTAGTCTCCCAATTTGCCACTATGTCGGACCGTTGTAAAGACAAAGCTCTAGAAATTTCTCCAGGCTTTGGATGTTCTTCCGTACCATTGAAAGGAAACTTGTCAAGAATAGGTACTCCCAATAACTGAGAAAACTCCTCCATAGTAGGTACTAACTGATAATCCGGGAAGGTGAAACAATGGTGCACCAGGTCGAAGAACTGAAACAACACTTTTAACAACTCTTCATCAGGTTTTGCAGTGACCAAATTGAGCAACTGACCGTGCTTTTTAGCGAAATGAGAGCTTTCAAGAACCCTTAATGCCAGATCCTTTAGTTGGAGCGACACTTTCACAAGGTTGATCTATATAGTGTTCCTACGGGCGGATGCCATGTCCTACGAAACATAGCAAAATGAGCCCTAGGAAATCCTTGAAATGGTTAACCATGATATGCCATGCTTATGATGTCATGATTTATGCTATAAAATCACAGGTAACTGGGTTTAAGTTCATACCCTCTTGAAGTTGGATTGGTTCAACCTGCCCTATAAATAGTAACCGGGTTCTAAAGAACCTCAATATCACCGATCTTTCCCCCGGTTTTGTTCAATAGGAAATTGACTCGCAATCAAACAAATCTCAAGAGTCAGACCTCAATGAGTGTAGCATCGAGTATCTGTCGACCTTGGGAATACACCAAGGCCAGCCACCTTGCTACGTCCTACTGGCCAAGTTGTGCAATTAAAGGTTCTAAGGTCAGTTGATGCTTCACGACACCATACGGCGGCCCCGTACTCTCCCTGATTGTCTAAAGGGTTACCGGTACCAACCAAAGTGCCACATCAACATAGATACTGCTTCAACCGTGTCGGTATACCCCGCCCAGTTCCCTCACAGTTTATTTCTACTTACCTAAAAGGTGTCCCCAAATTCGGGCGTATGATTTAAAACACACCCAAACAAGGAACCATAATGTAAAGAAAACAAAACAAACAATGTAAGCAAGTGAATGTGATCTAGCCCTAAAGTAACCCCACTTTTAGATTTAAATCCCCAGCAGAGTCGCCAGTTCTGTGGTACGGTGGGAGAACTGACTTTTTGTTTCGCGTTTGTGTTTGCGAATGTTGCGGTTTAGCAAGAGTCGCCACCGACTTTTCTTTTATCCAAAATGAAAGGTAAAAAGAACAGGAAAGACCTTTAGAGATGTTTTCTTGAGTTCGGGGGGTAGATTATGAAAAGGGAATGTGTTAGCACCCTTTTCATCCATGGTTTTCCATGGGCTCTTAGTTACTCGCTAGATCACTTGCTTTTGTTTGAAATTATGCTTGTGGTGTGGGTTTTTGAAATTATTTTGAAAACGTCTTTGTAATGGTTCTCATCTCTATAAGAACGCATACAAAGTGTTTGTTTGGAAAATAGTTCAAATATGTGTTTGTGAAATGTGTTTTTTGAAAGTGATTTTGAAAAGGTGTCTTTGTAATGGTTCTCGTCTCTATAAGAACACGTACAACGTGTTGTCTTTCAAAAATGTTTTCAAAATGAAAGTGTGGATGTATAAAAATGTTTTTGTTGTGAGCAAGCGAGCAACTAGGAGCATCTACCTACTTAAAAGGTCTTAGATGTTCTTTTCTTCCTCCTTTAGATGTTGCTATCTTACCCTTTGATTTGGTAAGAAGCCCCATCGCTAGATGTTTAAGGGACGAGTGTGGGACGTTTGTGTAGTCATAGAAGGAAACCTATGGGAATTTTTAGCAATGTCGTTTTAGGGACTAGGTCGTTTACCAAAGGCAACATCGAGGGTCATCGAGGGACTGCGATCTTTTCTCGACGGTCTTTTGCTAAAACGCCCATGTTCGAGGGACATGACTATTTTTTGATAGGCCACAAATTGGGATTACCCTAAGGGTGCTAGTGTGCAAGTGTGTTTGATTGCATGCATTTTAGTCTTGATTAGGGTGATGTATTTGTCAATTTCATATCTTGCCATACACACCCTAGTTACTAACAATATATGAAAGTAATAAAAGTGCTGAAAGTAAAGATTCTACGCTATTACAATCATTAGGGGGATGGGGTGTACAAACTTACAAATGGGGGGTTGCAAGAAAACAAATCCTAATTATTTATTACAGTTATATTGAAATAATAATGCAAGAAAGAAAAAGGACCTTGTTTAGAAAAAAAATGGTTTTTTGTGTTAATGAATAAAAAGGGAAATGAATTAGCTAGTAAAAAGAAAATATTTTTATGCCTTTTTATATTGATGAAAAGAGTATTAATGTTGAAAATGATAAAAAGGAAAATAAATGAGATATAGGACCAGCGTGCTGCTACAAGAAAAACAAACGGAATCAGAAGTTCTGAAGCTAGGAGCATTGTGACTCAGGAGGAAACGTCAGTGGGCATCAGAAGTTCTGGGTTGGTAAACTCTGAGGTCCTGCAAGAAACGTTAGAGGGAAAATACAAAAGTTCTGGGTGGTATTCAGACAGTGGGCCAAAAGTCAAAAGTTCTGTATTACACTAAAATAGTGAGTAAACCTCAGAAATTAAGTGTATTGTCAGCACGTAAATATCAGAAACTCTGAGTGTTTAAAAACAGGGAATGGAAACATCAGAAGTTTAGTGTGTTTGACATGTAGGGAGGACTCAGAAGTTTTGTGCTATGTTAGAATAATGAATGAATCATGGAAGTTCTATGTGTTAAAATGGTGAGTGAAAAACAGAAGTTTTGTGTTACATTTCAACTCTTTCCTCATGTCAATCAGCACAACGATAACTTATTCAGTTTTCAACAAACAGCAAATCAGAAGGATAAAAGCATAACAGTTTATAGATGTTTTGATCCTGATTCTGAGTCTAGCCTTAATCAGGAAGTTCTGATCCACAATCTTTCTACTTACACAGTGATACAGACAACATCAATACTATGATATCTACATGTTTAATGATGTTCTGAATGAAAAGATGCAGAGTCAGAAAGACTTACCTTGAACCTGGAGGGTGTATTTGGAACTTGAGTTGCTGCCTTCAGATATTCTGGAGTCAGCCAGAGCAACGGAAGAGAAAAATACCAAGTTCTTTTACTTCAAGGGAAGAACAAACGTATTGGTTTTCTGTTTGGGATTTATGGATTTTTATGAAGGTTTCACAGCTTTCTTTTCTCTCTTTGTTACAATTCTCTCTCTCCAAAAGCAAATCGGTTTTGTATTTTATGTTTGTAGTTTTTGGACTCTTGGATTTTTTTAGCAGGGGTTAAAGGCTCTTCTTTCTCAAATTTTCCGACCTCTTTACAGTGGCCAATGAAGTTCAATTTATAGGCAAAGATTTAGTAGTTTTTAGAGGTCAAGTGGCACAACCATCATATGTTAGGCGCTGACTTGTTCTTGAAGCAAGTTTAAACAAGCATGGTTCAAGGCATAAAGTAGGATGGTTAGTAGGTTTAGTAGTGCCTAAGCTGGATTTGTCAGCAAAATTAAGGAAAAGCAAAAGCAACTCGTGGGCCCAGTAGACTTTTGTACAAAAGTTTGCTTTTTCAAGACAGTAGAGGTACACGTGGGGGAAATCCTTGGGATAAAGACTCAAAAGTGGTTGTGAGTATTAAATGATGATGAGATTTATCAAACTAGAAATCCTGCAATGTGAGATTTTGCATCATTGCTTAATTCTGGATCAGAAGTTCAACTTCAGCGTGACTTAGAATAGGCATCCAACTTCTGATATTTGTATCTCCTTGCTCCAGCATGTTCTGAAGGAGCTCTCAGACTTTCCAGAAAGCTTGCATCCTGCTTTGTAAACCTTCTTTGAAATGCTCTTGCAAACTCTGACTGAATCTTTATGAAAACTAGCCCAGAAGTTATAACCAA
The DNA here is from genome assembly GCA_948472305.1 of Vicia faba. Taxonomy (NCBI): domain Eukaryota; kingdom Viridiplantae; phylum Streptophyta; class Magnoliopsida; order Fabales; family Fabaceae; genus Vicia; species Vicia faba. Next base: position 1,410,014,022 of record OX451739.1, read on the forward strand.
ACTCTGTCTTGGAATTGTCCAGAATTTACTGAGTGCTTCAGTTTCATGGACGTGTCTTTGTGGAGTCACAACTTGGAATCCCAGCATTTCTAGGAGAAGTTTCGTTCTGAAATGTTTTAGGTATTATTGAGATCTAAAACTCTTGTGTTAGAAGTTCTTCCAGAATCAACTTGCATCACGGTGATAATCTGATCAGAAGTTCTGAGCTTGTCATATTTCTTAAACACTTAGAAAAATTCTAAGTATTTAGAAATTTGACTTTTCCAAAGTAACTTTTGACTTTTGAATTTCTAGATGAAACAAACTTCATATTTTAACATGTCTTGCTGAAATAGGCAAAATACCCTTTTTAGTCTTTTAAGTTTACCCCAAGGTCCATTTTGGTCCTTTATCTAAAAAAAGTGTCAAACTGGTCCTATAATTCTTTCAAAAGGACCATAGGAGTCCTTTCCGTCCATTTTGGTCCTTTTTGGTTCAGCCCATCCTTCTTTATTTCAATTTGTAACTCCATTATCTTATGTTTTAGCCCATCCTTCCTTTCCTTTAGATGATGTATCTCCATATTTGCTCCATCAAGCTCATTTTGCAGCTTCTCCAATGAACCAAAAAGGACCAAAATGGACGGAAAGGACTCCTATGGTCCTTTTGAAAGAATTATAGGACCAGTTTGACACTTTTTTTAGATAAAGGACCAAAATGGACCTTGGGATAAACTTAAAGGACTAAAAAGGGTATTTTGCCTGCTGAAATATGATTCTTGAAACTTGATTTTGATCCAAAAGTCAAAGTTTGACTTTTCAATGTGCAAATGACCATTTTGCCCTTGTGGATGATTTTCTTGGAAAATTTGTAATTCAAAGCTTAAAATTGGATGAGAATAAACCTGAGGGTTCAGGGTGATCCTCTGAGAAATGAGAGGGCAAATTTTGGGGTACAACACCATGCCCCAAGCTCGAATGAACCTCTTACGATAACCCTGAGCATCATTTCTCATAGTCAAAGATAATTCCTTGGAAGAGTGCATCATGAGGACCATCCCTTCTAGCATAACCAAACTGTCATAACTCCAAACAAGGATTATAAGTGATTCCTCCCTAATGCCTAAGATAGGGACATTAGGGAATTCCCCACAGTGATCAATGATGGCAACATTCTCCAAGGATCGATAACACCAATGAATATCCGAATGTGTGAGGGACATCAACCTATGAGACCATCTCATACCCTGCTCATTCTTCAAAATAGACCGAGGTAGGTGCAAAATAAACCACCTAGCCAACAGAGGAGTGCAATACAGAAGGGTCCCTCTTCTCTTTAGAGTGCGAGTATGCGGAGAGTGTAGAATATCTCTAAGTAAAGTAGGCACCGGATTATGAAACAGAAAAACCTTGACCTCATTCACATGTATGAGTTGGTTCGGATTAGGAAATAGCACCATCTCATAGATGATAAGAGCCAACACTTCTTCAAAATCTTGTAAATCCAGGGTATCCCAAAAATGGTGAGCTTTCTCAAATAGAAACTTAGCTAGGAATCCCTTGATGCCTCTTCTAGTTTCCCAATTTGCCACTACATCTGCCCGTTGTAAAGATAGAGCTTGAGCAATCTCTTCAGGTTTTGGGTCTCTTTCCATACCGTTGAATGGTAAGTGATTAAGGATAGGTACCCCTAATAACTGAGAAAACTCCTCCATAGTAGGTGTGATCGGTGGATCTGGAACTGACTGTTTAACGCTGGTTCGCGAAATGTCGCGGAAGCAAGAGTCGCCACCGTCTTTTATTTTCTCCAAATGGAAAGGACAAAAGCACAGAAAAATTCCTTAAAGAGATTGCTCTCGGTTCGGGAGGTAGATTATAGAAAGGGAAGGTGTTAGCACCCTTTCTATCCATGGTTATCCATGGGCTCTTAGATACTTGCTCAATGTGTTTTCAAAATGTTTGCTTGCTTTTCAATTGTGGGTTTTAAAAAAGTTTCTTTGAAAAATTTCAGTTCGACTCGTACGTCAGAGTGTTTGAAAAATTTGCTTTGAAAGCTCTTGAAAATGTGTTGGTGTGAAAAGTATTTTTTGTTTGAAATTAGAGCAAGTATCCTTGAGAACCTACCTACCCTAAGGAATTCGTCTGTGTAAAAGTCCTTGAAAGTAGTGCTATCCCACCATTGAGAGGTAGGTAGCACCACCGTTGGAGGTGTTCGGGTCAATGCGAGTTTGTAGGGACATGGTGATCACCAGAGCAATGGGAAGACACCTTAGAAGCTACCCTCATGCCAGGTTCCCGGATCATGAGGACTTACTAAGACATCCTCTACTCGACGATCACCTTTTGAGGCAAGGCAACAGTGAGGCGTACCCTAGGGGTGGTGTGTGTGATTCGTGTGTCATGTTCATTGATATTTGTCTTGTCATGTCTATTGTGATCTACGCTTGATTTTATTTTAAGTCCATACATTCTTTCATGCTTTTGTTAACAGTTAAAAGTTACGGGAAAAGTAAATCTAAGACTATTACAAATGGCGCGGGTCCACATCGCCAAAATTAAACCGAACCCGATTTGACGGAAAGTAAATAAAGCAAATAAAAGTGCGAGAAGTTAAATTGTCCGAGTTACATGGCTTTGGGAGAGATACATAATTATTTAAGCAATAAAATAAAATGCGCGAATAAAATAAATTACGAACGAGGGCGTTGGACCCTTTTGCAAAATATTATTAATAAGGAATTAAAATTAAGAATTAAAAGAAAATGTTTTTTTAGTATTTTTGTGTTTTTTGAGATTTAATAAAAAAGAATTAATTAAAAACCAAAATGAAATATTAGACCTAGTTCTAATTATTTTTAAGTTTATTATGAAAGTATTAAGTTTTAACCTAATTTAAATCTAAGTTAATTTACATGCAAAATTTAATTATAGAAAATAAATAAAATAAGCAATATTATTGTAAAAAGGGAAATTAAGAAGAATAAAAATTAAACCTAATTCTATTTTTGGATTTTTAATTATTAAAAGGATTAAAATTATAACCTAATTAAAACTAAGTTTATTTACATGCATTTATTTACATGCATTTATTTACAAAAATAGTAAAATAAAATAATTTATTATATTTTCATCTTTTTCTGATTTTTCTATATTTTTTATGTATTGCAAAAATATTGAATTAAATTAAAACAAGAAAACAAATAAAAATAATAATTAAAAGAGATGAGAAAAATAAAAATATTTGCAAACCAGGGTGGGGTGTAGTCCCAATTTGTGAGGTTTTGGTTCAGCAAATCAGGCCCAATAAGCATGGACCCACTGACTTTGGCCAGTTTGTGTGCTAGTGCGTTGACCAGCGTTTACCATAGGCCTTGGATCTGAGCCCTTGATCTGCATCTCCTGGACACATGTGCGCTTGGATCTTGTGGATACACGGTAGTCACCTGTCTAATGATTGCATAAGAACATATTGAAGATGAAAACATAAGGAAAGTGAGGGGACCTGGGATCGAACCCAGGTCCTGAGAGTCATCAACGTGCGTGTCTGCCAACCGGGCTATTTTGTTACTTTGTATATTAAACAAACAATAAACATAATAAAAATAAACGAAACGTTAGTGCTTCAAAAACGCGTGCAGTTCAAACGGACCAATGGCTGATGGACACGGAATCATCTTCTTCCTTTTTTTCCTGAAACATAAACCTTAAGCAACGGTTTTGCAAACGTGGTGTTAGACTGCTTTTGGAAAAATAGCGATTAGCGCTAGGTAATTCATAAATTGGGCGCGAGGGTCAAGATTTCCTCGTCTTGATGCGCTGAATCCATTGGTGGTCATTTGGAGTTCTAATTTTGCCTTGTTATGAAAGCCCCAAATTTCAGTCCTGCAAACCCTAAAAATCGCGCATGGTATTTTCTCATATATAGCACAAAAACGCAATTGGATCACATGGTTAGTTTCAAAACTTGACAAGGAACATGAATGTATGATTAAAATGCAGTGAGGATGCCTAGAAATCAAAGCACGATTATGGATTTTTCTTGGTTCAGTTGGAATCCGCTTTACCAATTCTTTGGGTTTGAGTTGTTGTTTTTGATTGGAATGTGATCAGAAGTTGGCAAGGAAGCTTTTAGAATCAATATTAGGACTTTAATCCCCCTAGAACCTTGATTTCAGAATCGAGTTATATGGCCAATTTTTCAAGTTTTCAATAAGATTTTGAGCGCAGCCTTTGGTCTGTTGTGGTTAGGGTTTGACTTAGCACTTCTGAGGGAAGAGAATTAGGTCATTAGCTGGCCTTGATTCATGCCCATGAGAGAACTAGTCCTAGGGTTTTCACCATTAACCAATTTTCCCTTTTTTTAAGCAAACCAAGCCTTGGTGTGCAATTTAACCCTAGCATGAGTTTGTGAGCTGGCCCATGATATATGGAAGCTATCCAAATTCAAGTGACACTATTCCATTGGTTTTTGAATTTTATTTGAATTTTTAAAGATTTAAAATGAATTAAATTATCAAAAATTAAATAAAATAGAAAAATCAATGTTTGATCTTGAAATTAATCATGGGACACGTGTGTGGCATGACAAGGCTGAGTCAAGTGGAAGAAAGTGGGCCCTTTTGTCAAAAATTGAAGTTTCAAGGATAGTTGACTTTTGCCATTTCACAAAAATTTCCCAACTTCTACAAGGCATAACTTGCTCAATTTTTAAGCTTTTCTCATGTTCTTGGACATTTTGGAAAGGTCTTTGAGTCCTTTAACCAATTCCTTTGGTCCCATGTCATTTTGATTTTCCAATCTCAAGTTATGGCCTTTGACTTAAAGTCCCTTTTTGTTGACTTTTGAAAATGACCTATAATGTTGAAATTGATAACTTTTTGTGAGAGCATTTCTTGGACTTGAAGTATGTAGATTAGTTGTAGGAAATGTCTTTCTCTTCAAAATGAGCTTTGGATGGGATTTTTCTGATAATCCATGTGAAAGTTATGCTCTGGTCAATTTCAGTTGACTTTTTCAGCTGTCCAAATAAGGAAACTTTTGCATCTTGATGATTTTCTGAGCCAAATTTTGAGAATCATGATCAAGCATTGATCAAATGATGTTTGTGGCTCCAAAATGATATGTTGACCAAAAATTTGAACTTTTGACTGTCAAATGACCATTTTGCCCCTACAGTTGACTGTAGTGCAATTTAGGGTTTTGACTGTGCAATCCTGAGCTGAATGCCTTGAAACTTGATATGAGGATGCTTGACCATGTTTGTAAGCATATGAGACTTGATTGAGCCTTTGAACACTTCCTTTTCTTGATCAGACTCAAAACCCTAATTTTGACTGTTTAGGAGGCAGTTGGACTGTGCCACCCTTGGGGAATTTTGTGACTTGGCTTGGCAATTTCTTGAAGAATATGGGAGGGCAAATTTTGGGGTACAAAAGTAGGCACTAACTGGTAATCCGGAAAAGTGAAGTAGTGATGTAACAGATTAAAAAAATGAAAGAGCACTTTTATCATTTCCTCATCAGAGTTTATGGTGACCAAGTTGAGAAGTCGACCATGTCTTTCAGTGAATTGAGAGCTTTCAAGGACCCTTGATTCCAAGTCCTTGATTTGAGAAGGTACCCTTACGAGGTTGACTTGTATAGTATTCCTGCGAGTCGATGCCATGTCCTACAAGACTAGACAAAGATAAGCCCTAGAAAATCCTTGAAATGGTTAGTATTTTATGCCATGTTATGATGTCATGATTATGCTAAGAAATCACAGATATAGCAAGCACAAGAAAATCACAAAAGACCTTAAGTTTAAGGCTTGCATGGGTTTTAAGGTTATACCCTCTTGAAGTTTGATTGGTTCAACTTGTCCTATAAATAGTAATCAGGTTCTAAGGGATCTCAACATCACCGATCCTTCCCACAAGTATCGTTCTGATAGACAACTGACTTTCCAACAAACAAAACTCGAGAGTCAGATCTCAATGAGTGTAGTATCGAGTATCAACCGACTTTGGGGATGCACCAAAGACGGTTATCTCACTACGTCCTAATGGACAAGTTATTCAATTAAGGTTCTAAGGTCAGTTGATGCTTTATGACACCATGCAGCGGCCCCATATTCTCCTTGATTACTCAAGGGCTACCAGTACCGACCAAAGTGTCACATCAACATAGTTATCGCTTCAACCGTGTCAGTATACCCCGCATAGTTTCCACAATCTATTGCTACTTACCTAAAAGGTGCCCCAGATCCGGGTGTAGGATCTATAATAACCCAAACAAAGCCCTCAAAAGTAAAGCAATCAAGGAATTGTTAGGGCATCACAAGCTGAAACTTTCGAAACTCATAATATAGGGATTCTCAGGAAAAATGAGTACCACCATTGAATTTGTAGACCCCAAATTAGGGGGGTAGGGTCGGTTTTGTTTTTGTTGCTGTGATATGGTGGGAGAACTGACTTGAGGTTTTGCGTTTGTGTTCGCAAATGTTGCGGTTTTAGCAAGAGTCGCCATCGACTTTTCTTTTATTCAAAAGGAAAGGTGAAAAAGCACAGGAAAGACCTTTAGAGATGTTTTCTTGAGTTCGGGGGGTAGATTATGAAAAGGGAAGGTATTAGCACCCTTTTCATCCATGTTTTTCCATGGGCTCTTAGTTACTTGCTAGATCACTTGCTTTTTGTTTGAAAAATATGCTTTGTGTGGTTTTTGAAAGTATTTTGAAAAGGCGCCATCGTTTAAGAAAACTTTGCAATGATTCCCGTTCGTAAGAATGTATACAAAGTGTTGAGCTTTTGAAAATATTTCAGTGTTTGGAAAATGTTTTTGAAAGTGTCTTTGAAAGTGTATGTGATTTTTGAAGATAGCGAGGATGTTTGTTTTGAAATTGAGCAAGTAACTAAAAGTAATCTACCTACTCAAAAGGTCTTAGATATACTTTTCCTCCTCCTTTAGATGTTGCTATCTTACCATTGATTTGGTAAGAAGCCCCATTATTGGATGTGAAGGGACAGGCGTTGGGTCATCGTATGACCATGATAGCAATGTTTGTGAGATGACTTAGCACTTTTTTATGGACTAAGATCATTTTGAAAGGCAACTTTGATAGCGTCATCGAGGGACTATGATCTTGTATTTTTCAATTTGTTTGTGCTAAGAAATCCCACATGCATAACATGGCCATTTTTATAAGGCAACAAGTGGAATTACCCTAAGGGTGCATGTGTGCAAGTGTGTTTAGTTGCATGCATTTGTCTTTGATTTTTGGTAATCTATTTGTTGGTTTTATCTTGTCATACACACCCTAATTACTAACAATATATGAAAGCAATAAAAGTACGGAAAATAAAGATTCTATGCTATTACAATCATTAGGGGGATGGGGTGTACAATATTTCAAATGGGGATGGTAAATTAAATCCTATGTTACTATTACAACCATATTGAATGGATAAGAATGTACAAGAAATGTAAATTTTGGTTGTGTTTGGGAAAAGAAATAAGTTTTTTGTTTAAGAAAATATTTTTTTGTCTTTTTTATGTTAAAGAAAATAGAACATGTGAATATGAAATATTTTTGGTGTTTTCTGATTAATAAAAATGATGACAAAGATAATAAAAGAGAAAGGAAACAAAATTAGCGTAAATGATGAAAAAGGAAGAGATCAGAAGTTCTGACTCTGACTTGCTGCATAACAGAAACAACATTAGTAAAAATATGAAAATTCAGGAGTTCTGGATCTTCTGAGAACTCAGAAGTTTTCAGAAGTTCTGATGCAACTGTCAGAACTTTGCCTCTCTCCATGCCAGTCAGAACATCTACAACTTAGTCATTTCTTATAGAACAGAAGTTGCATACATAACAGTTATGACAAATTTCATGAAATATCAGAAGCACAAATCAGAAACAACATGTATTTGCTAATCCTAATTCTGAGTCCTAATTTCGTTATGAAACTCTGAACTGGGATTTCTTCTACTTAGGCAGGCAGATGCATGAATTTTCAGAATATGTACATCATCAGGAATCAGAATATCTACATTGTGTTAAATATGCAAAAATTTGACAATGCCTAATTAGTGTAATGAGAATCAGCAGGAAACTTACCTTGCAACTGGGAAAGATTTTGTGAACTGGAGGTTGGTCCTGAACTCTGGTGATGTTCTGAGCAGCTTCTTCACGTACTCAGCTGGATGGAAGTTTGCAACTTCTGGAACATCCAAGGGATGATGTACTGGCCTTTTTTGAGATGGAGGTGGATGGTTTTAGTCAAGAACACTTGAGAAAAAATAGAGTTTGAACACAAAGAATCAAAAGTTAAGGCTTTGGTAGTTTGTGTTTATAGTTTCCTGGATTCTTGGAATTTTGCAGTGGTTCCAAGCTTTCTTTCTCAATTTTCTCAACTCTTTCACAAATTTTCCTGGACTCGGACCTGGACCTGTTTTCAGTGGCCAATGGTGTTCTATTTATAGGCAAAGTTTTTATAGTTTGGAGATGTCAAGTGGCGCCAACATCATGTGCCAGAAGCTGACTTACTCTTGAAGTAAGCTTAAACAAGCGTGACCCAATGTATCAAGTGGGATAGTTAGCAGCACCCAAGCTGGGTTTATCAGCGTGAATTAAGGAAAAGTAGAGGCAGCGCCTGGGCCTAGCATACTTTTGCACAAAAGTTTATCTTCCCAACACAGTAGGGGTACACGTGGGGGAAATCCTTTGGATAAAAGTTCAGAAGAGGTTGTGGGCATTAAATGAGTTCCCCCGTGAAACTCTGCATCCTTGCTTAACTGTGGATTGGAAGTTCTGCTGCAGCATAGCATCCAATCTTCTGGTCCTTATATATTCTGGCTTCAGCATGTTTTGGAGGATCCTTCAGACTCTCCAATAAGCTTGCAGCGCGCTTTGTAATCTTCTTTGATTTACCCTTGCAAACTATGGCTGAACCTTTGTGAAAACTGGCCCAGAAGTTCTGACCAGACTTTGTCTTGAGAATATCTAGAATTTGTTGAGTGTGAACATCGACTCAGAAGTTCTAAAATTGTCATATTTCTTAAACACTTAGAAAATTTCTAAGTATTTAGAATTTTATTTTTCCAAAGTAAAATTTGACTTTTGAAATTCTTGACGAAATAAATTTCATATTCCAACATGTCTTGATGAAATATGATTTTTGAGATTTGGTTTTGATTCAAAAGTCAAAGTTAGACTTCTCAGTATGAAATTGACCATTTTTCCCTTGTGAATGGTCTGCTTGGAATTGGATGAGAGGAAACTTGAGGATCCAGGGTGATTCCTTGATAAATGAGAGGGCAAATTTTGGGGTGCAACAACTGCCCCTGTTCAATCTTCTTAAACCTGAAGAGTTAGATTGGCGGATCCGCCATTCGTGACTTGAAGGTGAAAGATAATTGAACACCAGAGTGCCCCGAAATTTTCACTCGAAGATGGATGGTGAATGGGTTTATAGATGCCATTTGGAGGAATGTTTGTAAATTCTAGAAGAAGTATCAGCACAAATCTGTTGTTGATTTATACTAAAAACTTAATGTTTTTCCTGTGAAAAATGGGTTAGTAAAATGCAGATGCTTGCATGATGTTCACCAAATGTGGTATCATGATAAATGAATTGGTATATACATGCTATTATGTATGAATGTGAAGTGTATGTTTTCGTCTAGGAAAATAAATCCCTGACTATTGCTGAGGAAATCTTGGGAGGTTGAATCCCGAATTTCCTGTTGGAAATGAATAATATGCATATCTTCAAATTTTATTGAAGGGATGCTTTTTTCTAGGGAATATCACTCAAATTTCAGCCGTTATCTGGTTGGATCCAGGCTTCACAGTTGCTGAGGATGAAGTAGTTGGCTGCTATTTGGTCGGATCCAGGCTTTGCAGCGACTTACTGGAAGAAGAGATGAATTAACTATTATCTGGTCGGATCCAGGCTTTTTAGAAAATTCCTTGAAATTGAATAGTTATCTGGTCGGATCTAGGCTTCACAATAACTTGCTGGGGATGCGAAGGTTAATTATTATCTGGTCGGATCCAGGCTTCACAATGACTTACCGGAGGAAAGGATGAATTAACTGTTATCTGGTCGGGTCCAGGCTTTGCAGAAAATTCCTTGAAATTGAATAGTCATCTGGTCGGGTCCATGCTTCATGGTCTTTTGGAAAGTTGTACTATTATCTGGTCGAATCTAGGCTTTATAGTGTCTTTCTAGGAATCATAGTTAATTGTTATCTGGCCGGGCTCCAGGTTTCACAATGTACTATTTGAGAACTGTTATCTGGTCGGGTCCAGGCTTTACAGATTTCTTGATGGGGTCAATCATTATTTGGTCGGGTCCAGGCTTCACAATGGACTTGTTTGAGAACTGTTATCTGGTCGGGTCCAGGCTTTATAGATTTCTTGATAGGGTCAATCATTATCTGGTCGGGTCTAGGCTTCATAATAGACTTGTTGAAAACTGTTATCTGGTCGGGTCCAGGCTTCACAATAAACTGGTTGAAAACTGTTATCTGGTCGGGTCCAGGCGTCACAATAAACTAGTTAAAAATTGTTATCTGGCCGGGTCCATGCTTTGCAGATTTCTTGATGAGGTTAATTGTTATCTGGTCGAGTCCAGGCTTCACAATAAAATTTTTGGGGATTTAGTTGTTATCAGATTCCAGGTTTCACAATGAATCTCTGAGGGTGATTGCAATCTGGTCGGATCAAGGCTTTGCAACGACTTTCTTGAAAGGACGGAAATGAGGACTGATATCTGGCCGGGTCCAGGTTTCTCAGCCATTGGTTGGGGGTAAAGAGGCAACTCTATTGGGGAAAAGAAGTTAAACCTTGGTCAGACTAAGTTCAGGTTCTTCTATATCTTTGAAGGGCTAGGCTATTATCTGGTCGGGTCCAGGTTTCATAGTGTTTTGAAATTGAGATTAACTGTTATCCGGTCGGGTCTGGGCTTCAGTAACTCAAACTGTCATCTGGTCGGGTCCAGGTTTCAGTGAAGAAGTCAAACTGTTATCTGGTCAGGTCCAGGTTTCAGTAATAACTTGAAAATTATGCTAATATCCAGTCGGATCTAGGCTTTAAAGCATCTCTTGGAAATAGTAAAGGCTTTGCTGACGGCTTTACTAGGAATTAGGGGTTGTGGCCCTATGATTTGCAGTCATTCGAAAGGGAAATTCAAACTGGAGAGTATAGACTCAGTCAAGGAAGACAGACTCAGCTTGTGGAATTTGGGCTCAGCTGGAGATGATGGACTCATCTGGGCAATGATGGGCTCTGTTTGGGGATAAAAACCTTAGTTGGAGAAGATATACTCAGCTGGGGAAGATGGGCTCAGCTGGGTAATTTGGGCTCAATTGGGTAGTATATACTCAGTCGGGTAAGGCAGACTCAACTCGGGGAATATCACTTAGCTGGGGATGATGGGCTCATCTGGGTAATGATGGGCTCATCTGGAGAGGATATCCTCGGTTGAAGAAGACGTACTCTACTAGGGAATCTGTGGTGTCTTGATTGTTGTATGTTTGAGAGATTTGCACTTGGCTGGGGAAATAACTCTGTTGGGGAAATAAACCCTGTGAATTTCCTTTAGGAACAGATCCCTGAGGCTTCAATCTTGTAAAAATTGACTTAACTGGGGAGAAAGTTGCCAAGAGATTGAGACTCTGGCCAGGGATTATCTCATGTAAAGAGATTTTATGGGAAACTTCGTTGGAGAAAGTTTTATTGTCACCATCCTGGTGGGTGTAATGATGAGATAACTCTGTGGGGCTGTTTCATATACATTAAAGAGTTGCTTACTGCTACTGTGCACTGATGCTCTGTTGTTGATGCTGCCGCTTAGCAGGACACATATGCCAAATAGTTTTAATTATGTTCATATGCATATGTTCATTAAATTTTAGTCATTGGACAAATTTGCATTCAAAACAGAGATAGAAAATTTTACACTTCAAAGTGTATTTGTATTGATATTTTTCCCATGAATATGCGTTTTTGTACATGGAGACGAAAATCCTAGTAAGATGAAATCGCCAAAAAGGAAAACAAAATTGAGAATGAAAACAAAATAGCCATGTGAAATGATCTCATTGCCTTCCAGCTCCACTATTGCCCCAATGTCTTTGAACATCTCTTGCCGTTGATCGAAGTTGATTGGATTGATCCTGGACCATTTGAACTTGGACCTTGGTGATAGAATTGACTTTGTGAATTTCACGGGACATAATTGTACGCTTTTAATCCTTAATTCTTTCCTGAACCGCCCTTTCGGGTTTTCGGTCCACCAGGATACCCTTTTTTTTGCCCATGTCGCCCTTTTGGGTTTTCAACTTGCCGGGTGTACAATCTTTTATATGTATCCCTAATTTTTGCCCAAACCTTTTGGTTTTTTGGGATGCCCTTATTTTGCTTAGGTGTGTCAACCTAACGGGTCTCTTATGCATAGTATTTTTTAACTATGTCCGCGTTTATAGGATGTGGGAAATCTTCACCGTCCATGGTGGTCAGCATCATGGCACCGCCAGAAAAAACTCTCTTGACAACAAACGGCCCTTCATAGGTGGGAGTCCATTTTCCTCTGGGGTCACCTTGTGGTAAGATAATGCGTTTTATCACCAAGTCGCCAACTTGATATACTCGAGGCTTGACCTTTTTGTTGAAAGCCTTGACCATTCGTTTTTGATATGTCTGAACATGGCAAATGGCAACTAATCATTTTTCATCGATTAAGTTCAGTTGATCCAATCTCGTTTGAATCCACTCATCTTCTCCTAGGCATGCCTCAATCATAATTCTCAGCGAGGGAATTTGGACTTCTATTGGAAAAACAGCTTCCATGCCATAGACTAGAGAAAAGGGAGTTGCCCCAGTTGATGTTCTAGCTGACGTACGATGTCCATGTAGAGAAAAGGGTAACATCTCATGCCAGTCTTTATAGGTCACTACCATTTTCTGCATAATCTTCTTGATATTTTTGTTGGCCGCTTCGACTGCGCCATTCATTTTCGGTCTATACGGAGAAGAATTGTGATGCTTGATCTTAAATTGAGTGCATAACTCCCTGATCACGGCATTGTTGAGGTTAGTCCCATTGTCGGTGATGATCCTTTTGGGGATACCATAACGATAGATGAGGTTGTGTCTGATGAATCTGGCTACCATATTCTTGGTGACTGAGGCAAACGAGGCAGCTTCAACCCATTTGGTAAAGTAGTCGATAGCGACAAGAATGAAGAGATGTCCGTTGGAAGCCGTAGGTTTAATTTCTCCGATCATGTCAATGCCCCACATTACAAATGGCCAGGGAGTGATCATGACGTTCATAGGGGTTGGAGGTACATGGACTTTATCGGCATAGATTTGGCATTTGTGATAAGTTCTTGAATGTTGATGACAATCGGTCTCCATCGTTGACCAATAGTAACATGCTCTTAAGATTTTCTTAGCCACCGTGTGTCCACTTGAGTGAGTACCAAAGAGACCATTGTGCATGTCTTCCATAATTTCCTCTGCCTCCTTCTTGTGCACACACCGGAGTAGAGTTGAATCATGATTGCGCTTGTACAATATCCCGTTACTTAGGAAGAATTTGGCTGCAAATCTTCGTAAGAACTTTCTGTCATTGATAGATGCCCCTTCTGGACACTCTTGTGCTTCAAGGTATCTTATCACCTGCTGGTACCATGGTTTTTCAGCATCGGTATCGAGCTCATAGAAATGTGCAGGTTCATCGAATCTTTCAATTGTTATCATAGGGGCTTCGTTATCCCATCTGACCTTGAACATTGAAGACATGGTTGCCAAAGCGTCAGCCAATTGGTTTTCTTCTCTGGGGAAGTGCTCGAAAGTGATCTCCTCGAAGTGAGGAATCAGGGATAGCACAAGTTCCTTGTAAGGGATAATATTAGGGTGTTTAGTGTCCCAATATCCTTTTACTTGGCTGATCACTAGGGCGGAGTCTCCGAACACATCCAAACGTTGGATCCTTAAGTCAATAGCAGCTTTTAGACCTAAGATGCATGCTTCATACTCAGCCATATTATTTGTGCAATCGAAGCATAGTCTGGCAGTGAAAGGAGTCTGGAAACCTTCAGGAGAGATGATCACAACACCAATTCCATTACCTAAGGCGTTGGAAGCCCCATCGAATACCAAAGTCCATCGGGATCCTTGTTCAGGTCCGTCATACAGTCTAAGTTTTGCACAGTCGGTTACCAGCATAATGTTCTCATCAGGTAAGTCGAATTTCATTGACTGATAATCATCCACAGCTTGATGGGCTAAATGATCAGCTAATACGCTTCCTTTAATTGCTTTTTAATTTGTGTATTGAATGTCGTACTCAGTCAAGATCATTTGCCATCTGGCTATTCGTCCGGAAAGGGCCGGTTTCTCGAAGATGTACTTGATTGGATCCATCTTAGAGATCAACAAAGTGGTATGAGTCACCATATACTGCCTTAACCGGCAAGCAGCCCATGCTAAAGCATAAAAAGTTTTCTCGAGCAGTGAATATATGGTTTCACAGTCGGTAAACTTTTTGCTTAGGGAGTAAATTGCGTGCTCTTTTCGGCCAGACTCGTCATGTTGGTCCAAAACACACCCCATAGAATTCTCTAGTACTGTCAAGTACATGATCAAGGTTCTTCCTTCAACTGGAGGCATGAGAATAGGAGGTTATTGTAGGTATTCTTTGATTTTATCAAAAGCAATCTGACATTCATCGTTCCACCTGACTACCTGATCTTTCTTTAAGAGTTAGAAGAGTGGCTCACAAGTAGTAGTTAAGTATGATATGAAATGGGCAATGTAATTGAGACAACCCAAGAATCCTCTGACTTCCTTTTCAAACTGAGGGACTGGCATTTCTTGGATGGCCTTTATCTTTGCAGGATCAACCTCAATGCCTTTATTGCTGACAACAAAACCTAGAAGCTTTCCAGAGTGTACTCCAAATATGCACTTGTTAGGGTTTAACCTCAGCTTGTACTTCAGTCTCTTGAATAGTTTGTGCAGGTGATCGAGATGTTCTTATTCGGTTTGTGATCTAGAAATCATATCATCCACATGTACCTCTATCTCATGATGAATCATGTCATGAAATAAAGCCACCATATCCCTTTGATATGTTGCCCCTGCATTTTTTAATCCGAAAGGCATGACTTTGTAGCAGAAGGTTCCCCATTGCGTAACGAAAGTAGTTTTTTCCATATCTTCGGGAGCCATCTTTATTTGATTATAGCCTGAGAAGCCATCCATGAATGAGAAGACCTTATGATGTGCAATATTATCGACTAAGACGTCAATGTGTGGTAGAGGAAAATCATCCATGGGGCTTGCCTATTCAGATCCCTATACTCTACGCACATGCGAACTTTCCCGTCTTTCTTTGGCACGGGCACTATATTCGCCACCCATTGAGGATAGGATGTTACAGCTAGGAATCCTGCATCAAATTGTTTCATTACTTCGGCTGTGATCTTTTCAGACATGCCAGGCCTCATGCAATGAACTTTTTGTTTAACAGGAGGGCAGTCTTCTTTAGTTGGTAGACGATGAACCACGATGTCAGTATCCAACCTAGGCATATCTTCATATGACCAAGCAAATACTTCCACATAATCGTGCAACATTTGAACCAAACGGCTCCTAACACTGATTTCCAAATCAGCGCTGATCCTGATTTCCTTCTTATCTGACTCAGTACCCAAGTTGATAATCTCAACTGACTCTTCATGCGGTTGAATAGCTTTTTCTTCTTGTAATAGAAGTATGGCTAGTTCTCCTGGTATGTCACAATCTTCCTCACCTTCGTCTTCGGCTTGGTTGATAGGATATTCAAAGTCATAGTTGGCAATAGTAGAGTCGTTGGCAATATGATCCAGAGTGGATGTAGACCTGCAAGAGTGTGTGTGTGTGTGTGTGTGTGTGTGTGTGTGTGTGTGTGTGTGTGTGTGTGTGTGTGTGTGTGTGTGTGTGTGTGTGTGTGTGCATGTAAGATACATGGCTATTTTTGGAAATGCATTTGAAATAAAAGAAAGACAATAAGCACAAATATTTGAATGCAAAAGAGTCCAATGTACTGAATGATCATATGATTAGATGAACATAAATAAAACCCTTGACAAAAGGACCAAAGTACCCTGGGCAAGGCACGTGGCTTAAAAGTCATTGTTTGGGAATAATATTACAGACATAGAGTTCCTGAATTGACAGAAAAATTAAACAGTAATTACTCCTCAATGAAAGAAACAGGAGTGAAATCCTTTGCATTCCAATTGTTGAGCTTCCCTTCGGTGGTTGGGTAGATCCAGTCTTCAAAGGCACACTCATCATCGGAGTCTTCTACTGAGTTCACTTCATGGCTTTTAAGGTGGAGAGGAAGATTTCTAGTACGAGCACCTTTAATTTATTTCTGAGCTTTGGAGGTGAAACCTAACCCAATAGATTAAAGAAAGGGCCAGATAATGTGCTCATGAACATGTCAATGTGTTCCCTATCAGCCAAGGGAGGTTGGACCCTACTAGCAAGGTCTCTCTACTTCTGCACATATTCCTTAAATCCCTCATTTTCCCCATGGCCATGCCTTGCAATTGAACCCTTGTGGTGCCAAATCGGTGTTGTACTGATATTGATGGTAGAAGACAGTAGCTAGACCCTCCCAAGTATTGATGCGAGAGCCATCCAACTGATAAAACCATTCAAGTTGTGTTCCAGCCAGACTTTCTTGGAAAAAGTAGACCCAGAGTTTTTTATCAGCAGTGTGTGGTTGTATCTTGCGCACATATTACTTCAAATGGAGATTTGGACAAGAAACTCCATCGTATTTTGCAAAGGTTGGTATTTTGAACTTGTGGGGAATGACTACCCCAGAGATTAAACCCAAATCGTCAAAATTCAAACCGGGAATAGCTTGGATTTTAACAGCTTTCAACCTGTCTTCTAATTGCTTGTATTTGATGTCTGCGAGTGGGTACTGTTCATTGAAATAGTCATCATCAGATTCTTGGTCATTGATACAGTCAACCTAAGTACTTTTGACCTCTCCAATATGATTTTCGTCATCCTCAGATGAATCTTCTTCTAGTGGAATTTGATGAATTGTCTCCTTGAACCTTTTACCCATGTTGAATAGAGCTTTCTTCTTTGGTTTCTTCTTAGCAGCCAACAGAGCCATCATATCTTGTTGCCCCTTGGCTAGGGCGAGTAAAGCTTCCTGAAATTGAGAATTCTGGGCTTGGAGTTCTATCACAGTTTTCTCTAGATCCATCTTGCTGAAATAAACAGCGGAGAGATAAGGAAACTTGTTTATACGGAAACCTGTCATGTCATGATGCATGAATATGCAATATGCAAATGATTTCAAGGATTTAAAGAATTTAAATTTGTATAGCCAAAGAGTGAACAAACGTTAAATTGCATTAGAGAGTTCTGATTTTCATACAAACACGCCTCTTGGGCTTACAACAAAATAAAGTAAACTCCTAAGACAGAAAAGTTGCACGCATCTTCTTTGGCGTAATGTAGGTGTTTAAACTCCTTTCTTCATGAAGCTCCCTTGTAAGCTCTAATATCTTCTTCTCGCCCTCATAGGACTTAGCTTCAAAGGTGTCTCTCTCTCCTTTTAACTGAATCCAAGCATTTTGCAAATCTTCAAGAGAAGTAGGCATATCAGGATAAAGGATAGTATGTGGAACGTCTCCCTCAACTACTGGCTCGATGATAACAGGTAAGATGGCTTCATAAGGCATCTTGAGACTTTGAGCGTGAGCCCTCACCCATTTAAGATAAGGTTCCAAAGGAATGGAATTCTTACGCCCCAACGTCTTTCTATCAACTTTGTTAACCATACCCCAAGCTCGTATAAATCTTTGATGGTAACCTTGGGTATCGCTTTTTTAGTCAAATGAAATTCCTTGGATGAGTACCTCATGAGGGCCATCTCTCCTAGCGTACCCAAATTGTCACAAAGCTAAACAAGGATTGTAAGTAATGCCTCCCCTAATGCCAAGTAGAGGTACATTGGGGAATTCTCCACAGCGATCAATGATGGTAATGTCTTCCAAAGAGCGATAATACCAACGGATATCAGCATGTGAAAGTGACATCAATCTTTTAGACCACCTCATACCTTGTTCATTCTTTACCACAGATCGAGGTAGGTGTGAAATAAACCACCTATCCAACAGAGGAGTGCAACACATCAAAGCCCCTCTTTTCTTCAAAGTGCGAGAATAAAGAGAATGCAAATTGTCTCCAAGTAATGTAGGCACCGGATTACGAGATATGAAAACTTTGATCGCATTCACATCTATAAATTGGTCAGGATTGGGAAATAGTACCAACCCATAGATGAGAAGAGCCAAAATTTCCTCAAAGGCTTGTAGATCCAAAGTATTCCAACACTCTTGAGCCTTCTCCAACAAAAACTTTGCCAGGAGCCCCTTGACACCACTCCTTGTTACCCAATTTGCTACTATGTCAGATGGTTTCAAATTTAGAGCTCGAGCAATTTCCTTAGGTTTAAGGTCTCTTTCAATACCGTTGAAAGGTAAATGATCAAGAATATGGGTCCCCATGAGTTGAGAAAATTCTTCTAAAGTGGGCACAAGTTGGTAATCGAGAAAAGTGAAGCAATGATGCAAAGGGTCGAAGAATTGGACAAGCGCCTTTACCATATCTTCTTCAATACTTGAGGTAACCAAACCAAGGATTCGACCATGTCTTTTGGTGAATGGAGAATCTTCAGGGACCCTTGATACTAAATCCTTGAGTTGTGGAGGTATCCTCACGAGGCTGACTTGGATAGTGCTCCTACGAGTGGAAGCCATGTCCTACAAAACAGAACAAAGATGAATTCCAAAAATCCTTGAAATGGTTAGCGGGAATGCTATGGTATGATGCTATGTAAAATATGTGAGGTAAGCAATCACATTCACACAAAGTAGACAAGTCCTTAGGTTTAGGCATGCATGGAGTTTATAGGTAAGTACCCTCTTGAAGTTTAGCTGGCTCAACCTGTCCTAGTTAATAGTAACCGAGTTCTAAGGGATCTCAATATCACTGATCTTTCCCCTAAGTTTCGTTCAATAAGCGATTGACTCGCAACCAAACAAAACTCAAGAGTCAAACCTCAATGAGTGTAGCATCGAGTATAAACCAACTTCGGACTACACCAAAGCCGGTTATCTCGCTACTTTCTAATGGCCAAGTTGGTCAAGTAAGGTTCTAAGGTCAGTTAATGCTTCATGATACCACGCGGCGGCCCCGTACTCTCCTTGACTGACTCAAGGGTTACCGGTACCAACCAAAGTGCCATATCAATGTAGCTACTACTTCAACCGTGTTAGTATACCCCGCACAGTCCCCTCACAGTTTATTGCTACTTACCTAAAAGGTGTTCCCAAATCCGGGTGTAGGATTTAAAACAAGCCCAAACAAGGAACCAAAATGTAAAGCAGACAAATCAAACAATGTAAGCAAATAAATGTGATCTATCCCTAATGTAACCCAACTTTTATAGTCCCCAGCAGAGTCGCCAGAGTCGCCAGTTCTGTGATACGGTGGGAGAACTGACTTGAGGTTTTTTGTTTCTGATCGCAAATGTTGAGGTTTTAGCAAGAGTCGTCACCGAATTTTATTTTATCCAAAAGGAAAGGTGAAAAGGCACAGGAAAGACCTTTAGATATGTTTTCTTGAGTTCAGGGGGTAGATGAAAAGGAAAGGTATTACCATCCTTTTCATCCATGGTTTTCCATGGGCTTTTAGTTACTTGCTAGATCACTTGCTTTTTGTTTGAAAAATGTGCTTTGTGTGGTTTTTGAAAGTATTTTGAAAAGGCGCCATCGATTAGGCAAACTTTGCAATGATTCTCGTTCGTAAGAAT
The DNA here is from genome assembly GCA_948472305.1 of Vicia faba. Classification (NCBI taxonomy): domain Eukaryota; kingdom Viridiplantae; phylum Streptophyta; class Magnoliopsida; order Fabales; family Fabaceae; genus Vicia; species Vicia faba. The sequence goes on from OX451739.1 coordinate 1,410,033,882, forward strand.
GTATACAAAGTGTTGAGCTTTTGAAAATATTTCAGTGTTTGGAAAATGTTTTTGAAAGTGTCTTTGAAAGTGTATGTGATTGTTTTTTAAGATAGCAAGGATGTTTGTTTTGAAATTGAGCAAGTAACTAAAAGTAATCTACCTACTCAAAAGGTCTTAGATATGCTTTTCCTCCTCCTTTAGATGTTGCTATCTTACCATTGAAAGCAATAAAAGTACGGAAAATAAAGATTCTACGCTATTACAATCATTAGGGGGATGGGGTGTACAATATTTCAAATGGGGATGGTAAATTAAATCCTATGTTACTATTACAACCATATTGAATGGATAAGAATGTACACGAAATGTAATATTTGGTTGTGTTTGAGAAAAGAAATAAGTTTTTTGTTTAAGAAAATATGTTTTTGTCTTTTTTATATTAAAGAAAATAGAACATATGAATATGAAATATTTTTGGTGTTTTCTAATTAATAAAAATGATGACAAAGATAATAAAAGAGAAAGGAAACAAAATCAGCACAAATGCTAAAAAAGAAGAGATCAGAAGTTCTGACTCCGACTTGCTACATAACAGAAACAACGTTAGTAAAAATATGGAAGTTCAGAAGTTCTGGATCTTCTGAGAACTCAGAAGTTTTCAAAAGTTCTGATGCAACTGTCAGAACTTTTCCTCTCTCCATGCCAGTCAGAACATCTGCAGCTTAGTCATTTCTTACAGAACAGAAGTTGCATACATAACAATTATGACAAATTTCATGAAATATCATAAGCACAAATCAGAAACAACATGTATTTTCTAATCCTAATTCTGAGTCCTAATTTCTTTATGAAACTCTGAACTGGGATTTCTTCTACTTAGGCAAGAAGGTGCATGAATTTTTAGAATATGTACATCATCAGGAATCAGAATATCTACATTGTGTTAAATATGCAAAAATTTGACAATGCCTAATTAGTGTAATGAGAGTCATCAGGAAACTTACCTTGCAATTGGGAAAGATTCTGTGAACTGGAGGTTGGTCCTGAACTCTAGTGTGTTCTGAGCAGCTTCTTCACGTACTCAGCTGGATGGAAGTTTGCAACTTTTGGAACATCCAAGGGATGATGTACTGGCCTTTTTTGAGATGGAGGTGGATGGTTTTAGTCAAGAACACTTGAGAACTAATAGAGTTTGAACGTAAAGAACCAAAAGTTAAGGCTTTGGTAGTTTGTGTTTATAGTTTCCTGGCTTCTTGGAATTTTGTAGTGGTTCCAAGCTTTCTTTCTCGATTTTCTCAACTCTTTCACAAATTTTCCTGGACTCGGACCTGGACCTTTTTTCAGTGGCCAATGCTGTTCTATTTATAGGCAAAGGTTTTATAGTTTGGAGATGTCAAGTGGCGCCAACATCATGTGCAAGAAGTTGACTTACTCTTGAAGTAAGCTTAAACAAGCGTGACCCAATGTATCAAGTGGGATAGTTAGCAGCACCTAGGCTGGGTTTGTCAGCGTGAATTAAGGAAAAGTAGAGGCAGCGCCTGGGCCTAGCATACTTTTGCACAAAAGTTTATCTTCCCAACACAGTAGGGGTACACGTGGGGGAAATCCTTTGGATAAAAGCTCAGAGGCGGTTGTGGGCATTAAATGATTTCCCACGTGAAACTCTGCATCATTGCTTAACTCTGGATTGGAAGTTCTACTGCATCGTAGCATCCAATCTTCTGATCCTTGTATCTTCTGGCTTCAGCATGTTCTGGAGGATCCTTCAGACTCTCCAGTAAGCTTGCAGCACGCTTTGTAATCTTCTTTGATTTACCCTTGCAAACTCTGACTGAACCTTTGTGAAAATTGGCCCAAAAGTTCTGACCAGACTTTGTCTTGAGAATATCCAGAATTTGTTGAGTGTGAACACCGACTCAGAAGTTCTGAAATTGTCATATTTCTTAAACACTTAGAAAATTTCTAAGTATTTAGAATTTGATTTTTCCAAAGTAAAATTTGACTTTTGAAATTCTTGACGAAATAAACTTCATATTCCAACATGTCTTGATGAAATATGATTTTTGAGATTTGGTTTTGATTCAAAAGTCAAAGTTAGACTTCTCAGTGTGCAAATGACCATTTTGCCCTTGTGAATGGTCTGCTTGGAAAAACTGATAATTCAAGCCTTGGAATTGGATGAGAGGAAACTTGAGGATCCAGGGTGATTCCTTGATAAATGAGAGGGAAAATTTTGGGGTGCAACAGTTGTGTTTGATTTTTGGAGGTTTTGGAGTTCTGGCCAACCGGAAGGGATGACCGGAGCCACCACCCCCGGTTGCTTAACCGACGTTGATGCTTGCATGGATGAAAGGGAAGAAATGGTTTATTCAAATTGCAGGGGGGGGGGGGGGGGGCACTTGGCACACGTGTTTTGCACAGTCAGTATTAGGACTGGATTTGTATTATATATTTATTATTGTTCTTATATGAATAGAAGTACAACCGTCTCAACGGTACAAGCATTGCATGATTAAGCGTTATAAAAGGCCAGGGCAAGGGTTCGATCCCTGCCTCTTGCCATATTATTTTTCTAATTTCTTCCTGCAGATCCAATACTCCAGATCCCACTGCGTGCATCATGTGTCCTCATTCTCAGCCACTAAATCATCCTGAATCCAGATCCAGCACCCCAGGCGTGTTCCCCATGATACACCCTCCTGAAGTTGTCCTCACTGGATGCAGCGCTGGCATAATGGGCCTGGATCCAGTTTTCAAATTTGCACCCCCCGGGTTGCTTCACAACATCAGACCCATTTTTTGTTTTTTATTTATTTTATTTTAGCTTTATTTATTTAATTATTTTATATTAAAAAAATTTATTTTTATGATAAAATCAAAAAATCACAAAAAATAGATTTAGGTTTTTCCAATTAAATTTAATTTTTGTAAATTAATTAATTTAATTATTTTGATTAATTTAAAACCAATCAGAACTAGGTTTGATCATTTCAAATCTTTTTCCAACTGAAAATACCAAAAAATATTAGATTTAATTTCAATTAATAATCATTTTTTATTTAATTAAGATTAGATTTAGTTTAATTTATGTTTTTCTTAAAACAAATAAAAACAACAAAAATATTCTAAGCGTTTAGGAGTTTTAAGGTTTTACTTCGCTTCCCATATTCGCGCGCTTATTTTAAATTTCGCATTTGATTCTTTCATATTGATGTTACTGCAAAAGGATGTAATAGCTGTAAATTTAGGACTTTACTTTTTATTTCCCCATTTTAAATTTGTAATTTCCCCTCCTCGAAGCCATGTAATAGCGTAGCTTTTAAATTCCATACTTTATTTTTGCACTGATATTAACTGTTAGATGTATGCATAATAGGCTTGTATGATAAGATTAAAAGCAAATGCTAGCAAACTTAATATCTAAAGGTAAATAACTGAAACACAACACACTCGCACATGTACACCTCTAGGATATCTCCACTTGTTGCCCTTAGAACAAACCGTCATAATTCTCGAATGTAAGAGATTTTAGTGGCGATCCTTTGGTTTAAAGATCATAAGTCCCTCGATGACCCTTCCAACGTTGCCTCGGTATATGATCTTAAAATCTTAGGGTAGTTACTAAAGTATCTTACTAAGTTGCTTTCGTGATTGTACGATGACCATCGCCCATCCCTAAAAACATTCAACAATAGGGCTACCTACTCACTAATAGTAGGATAGCACTGTCTAAAGGAAAAGAGGAAAACAAAAACAAACCTTTCGAGTAGGTAGATAACTCCTAGTTGCTTGCTCATAAAAACAATCAAAAACAATTTTTACACACATACACAAACTCTTTTTTCTAAATATGTTTCAAAGACAAAAAACAATTTGTATACGTTCTCACCGAAACGAGAAACATTACAAAGTTCGCCGCACTAAGGCGTCTTTTCAAAATACCTTCAAAACACACTTACACAAAAAAAAAAACATTTTCAAAGTGAGCTAACAACTAAGAGCCCGTAGATAACTACAGATGGAAAGAGTGCTAACACCTTCCCTTTCTATAACCAACCCCCTTACTCAGAAAATTCTCTCGAAAGGTCTTTCCTGTTCTTTTTACCCTTTCCTTTGTTGGATAAAAGAAAAGTAGGTGGTGACTCTTACTAACCGCAATATTGCGATAAAATGCAAAACCAGTAAAGTCAGTTCTCCCACCGTATTACACCCATATATCGTAAGATAATTATTCAATTATTTCAGATAAAACACATATAATCTATATACACTCAAAATAATATGATTAAATAATTAGACAAAAATTGGGGTGTTACATTTTCCACATAGAAGAAATGAGAGAAGATAAATGGAATTTTATTTTAATTAAAAACAATTTAATTTTGAGATTTAAAATCTCAAACATTAAAATTTATTTTCCACATGTCACGCATCCTTTTAAAGAACAGGATAGAAACTGGATTCCAAGGAACTGGAGGGGATCCAAACACCTTAAATTCACCCCAAGTAGGGATCCTCTTTATTTCCTAAAAGAAATGGAAGGCCCCATTATTATAGTTTTATGTATATAAAATTAAATAAATATTAAATATATGTCACATGTCTTAGAAATATGTGTAATTTACACACAAACCTATAATAAAAAAGAAAATGGACGAAAAGAGAAATGAAGAGGATCTCAACTCATTCACGCCATTTGTCTCTTTGTCTCTTGTACATGGGAATTTTGTTTCTTTTCTTTACATGGACATAAATTTGTATTTTATAATTAATATTTGTTTTGTATAGAATTTAATGTTTTTTTAGAATGAATTATAAGAAAGTGTTAATAATTTTTCATATTTAAGAAGCTATTTAGAGTGATATGAATGTGCTTACGGTATTCGAAGAGACTTTAAGGGGAGTTGGGAAATGGATACGTGTAAGATGTATGAGCATTCAGGTCATGAGTTGGGTATGTCATCATCTTGATGGTCTAGTTCAAGTTACTCTTGGAACAGGGGAGGTCAGAAGTCACATTATGCTGAAACAATCGGCCAAACAATCATGGAGAGAAAATCAATGAAGTCATCATCGAACGTTTTTTATCCTATCGGAAGGGAAAGACAAACATTAACTAAACCTGAGAAGGGTGAAATCAAGGTCTCGCGGCCGAGGGATACGAGTAAGGAAGCCGATTATGTAAGGAGAAGGTATTAGCACCCATCATGTTTGTGGTACTCCACGGGATCCACTCTTGTTGTTCTAATCAAAGAGTGTGTTCTAGTCTAAAGCTAAAGCTAAACGAAAAATGCAAAGACGGAATGCATGCAAAAGAACACATGGGGAAAAGAAGGAATATTTATAAAGTTTTGCTCTCTTAGGCCCGACGACCAAGTGCCTAAGTATCCCTTTAAGGAATCAGAGCGTCATAGTTTGGCTCAAAAGTTTCCGTTTGTTTTGTGTTTTTTATGAACAACATTAATTTTTCATTCTACCATAGCTCGACCTTTAGAGACTCACACGTTGGTATAGGAAGGAATTAACATGTTCTTATCTGATGAGGTATTTTCAAAAGAAAAGTTTCCAAAGGAGGATAATGCTACATTTGTGCTCTAGCAAGTAGACATAGTGCCGCCCGACCTTTGGGGGTTTAGGCATCATATTGCACAGAGTAAAATAAACACATCCTTTTGAATGTTTCAAAGAGAGACCCAAAGGCGAAAGAGTTTGAATTGGTTTATGTTTTTTACTTTGAAAAAGGATTTAAGAAATGTTAGAATGTTTTATGAATTTGCCAAAGAAAAGATTTTTAGTCTTAAACATGCAAAAGGGAAATAAAAACATCTAAGGAAAACTATCTATCTTTATCCCTAATGTTATCATATAATGATTGATCCTACAACTGAGTTTGAAAGGGAAAACACTACCTATGTTAGAATGCATGGTTTGAAATCCTAATGTCTACCTCGACTTTAAGATGAGACGAGAAATCCTAAGGGAGCATACAAAGGTTTAAATAAAAGCACAAAAGCAAGTGCAATCAAACAAAGTTGAACCAAAACTAAAACAAAAATCGAGTGTGAGCTAGCAACAAACAACGAATCTAATGGATTTCAAAGTGGGAGTAACGAACTCTTTCCACTTGATTTGCTTGAGCACCGATAGAGAGTAACAACTTGAAGCTTCAACGTTTAAAGAAACGCGAGCTAACATCGTCGAAACGAATGAAAAGTGTAGGGGTTGGTTACAAACCCTTTCTTTCACTTTATTTGACTCAATGGACAAGAATAGGCACGGTCCAAAGCATAACCGTATGACATGAGCTAAGAACGACACAAACTAGAAAGTGTGCAGCCAATTGTGGGCCCTTTGTTCCACTTATTAACTTGATAGCAAGCACAAAGTAAACGGGAAATGGGAGTGAAGTGGGATTTGCCTTCGTCGAGGTTTTTTGCACACAAACAAACACAAGCAAATGTGCATACAAAAATTCCTTCTAAAGGTCTTTAAAACACATTTTTCCTCCTAAAGTAGAGACTCCCAGTGATGCATCTCTATTCCTACTTCTCATGGCAAGGAAAATAAAGTACAATGCGGAATTAAAACCATTATCGAAAAATTTCGTGCAAGCTTCACCAAGGAACAGAGAAACAATCAGAAATAATATCAAATATCAAAATCAACGTCATAAATACGAAAATAAATTGCATGCGGAGAATCCATCGCATCAAGTCAAAGTCCCTGCACAAGACAAGTATATACAACCAAACAATAATCCAAATGTCACGTGTCTCATGACAAAGTCTTCGGAAAGTTACACGACATCACATAAAATATTGATCTGAAATCATCAAAACTTGACACAAATGTCGTCCAAGTAACAAAACAAATTACCTTGAGCATTAACAATCAATAATATCATGCCTTAAGCTGAACTTACTAAAATCAGGCAACATTGCACCGTATCACAACATTACTCAAAAAAAATCGCATAAAAAACGATATAACTCAACATAAACAGTCCACAAATGCACAAACATGCTCAAATAAGGATCAAACAATATTTGAAATGTGATTTACACGGTATATACAATATTCGGACAGCAACACATACGTGTATCGGAATCGGATTAAACGAGTTTAAAACACACAATTGGATACATAGAAATATTCCCCGATTCATGTAATGCCGCTTAGAAATTACAAATACTTTGTAACAATTAATTCCACCTGCAAGCAATGGTTCCAAGCCTCCCACTAAATTATTCAAGTGTTAACGCAATTTATCAGATTCAAAGTTTTTCAATGTCGAACATATTAATTCATCATCAAATCGATTCAAAATCGCGTTAACACATGAAATCAAAATTAATTCCCAATACAAATCCACAATCAACACAATTATCATCACAAATCGATATCAAAACATATTTAAAATTCAAGATTCATAACAAATCAACAATTAATCAATTTCAACGCGTAAACCACAATCAATTAACAAAACACCGCGTCAAAATTCAAGATTCAAACAATTGAATACAAAACCTCAACCAATTCCAAGCTTATTCATCATTATCAACTCAAGAAATAATTAATCTCACTCCAATTAACAAATGTATCCAATCAATTTTCAAATAATCACTTAAATCCTAAATCACTTAACAATTAAGCACTTAACTCAAATAGAACAAGAATTTACTGAATTGAAGAATCGGAGTGAAGAAAAGCTGGCCGGAAGAATCAAACTCGAGTGGACATGAGGGAGGTGTGCCACAAAACGAAATCGGAGGGAGTATGCTCACCGTGAGCGCGAAAGACGGTACAAGCATAGAGGATGGAAGGAGGTAGTTGCGGGAAGGAATTGGCCGGAGCTGGCGCGCGGTGGCCGGAGGAGTAGAGGAGGGAGGTTCGCGGTTGAGAGTGAGGAGAGAAAGATAAATTTCTTCAAATTTGTTCTTGAGTTTTCCTTTTGTGTTCTTGAGAAAATTGAGAAAGAATAGAGATTTTTTTATGTGTGATTTTTCAAGAATGACGGAAAAGTTCATTTGAATTTGAATTTTGAAAATATATAGAAAGGGCTCCAAGTCTTGTTTGAATTGTGTAATTTTGACAAATGCAGAATTTTTGACTTATTCCGGTGCACGGCTCGAGAACAAACCAAAACACATGACATTCGTTGCATAATCCTGATGCGTAATCTGAAACAAAAAAGTCGATGAAGAAATTTGTGATGCAGTGCCGAAATAATCTCTATGATATGATAAAAATTGAGTGAGTTATGATGCTTCGAACAGTGAGAAATGATTGACAAAAAATTCTCAGTGAAGATTATTCAACTTATTTTTGTATGCAGTCCGAGAAAACCCACAAGGTCATCACTCTCAGTGCATAATCCTGACGTGCAACCGAAAACAAAAACGTCGGTGCCGAAAGAATCACCTTGAAATGAAATAATCAAGAAAGTTATGAATTTTGCAACAGCGAGAAACTTGAAGCAGAAAACCCACTATGCACATTTTTCAACTTATTTCAGCGTACGACTTTGGAAACAAGCTATAAACCGAAGTCTTTTGAGCATAATCCGAATTCGAGTGCTGAAGAAAACTTGTAACTAACACAATTTATGACATTGTATAGAAATAATTGTATCTATATGATGAAAATTTAGAAAGTTGTGATTTTTGCAATATTGCGCGATAGTTGACCAGAAATCCGCTTCAGCATGCGATTTTCACTCTATTTTTGCAATTTTGGAGACCTTCCTCAAAGAATTAAATTCTAGCCCGAACATACAAAGTGATGGAAACATCAAGGTGGATTTTATGCCTAAAGAACCATTCAAAAACTTCAAATCGGGCAAAAGATATAAATTTTTGAACATCTAATAAACATCGGTTCAACACAATGTTTCTTGGTACCAGACTCAAAGTATCTGCAAATCCGGGGATCTTCCTCACCAAATCAACTTCTAAGCCGAACATATGAAATGAAGAGAATAATAAGATGGTTCAAATTCTCCGAGAGACACTCAAATATTATCATTCGGTCAGAAGTTACGAGTTTTTAAGCATATGAAAACCAGCGAACCAACCAATCCACTATATAACATGATTTCAGGTATTTTGCGCTTTTGAAAATCTTCCTCACAAAATTAGCCTTTAATCTGAACAGATGAATGGATAAGATCTCAAGACGGTTATAAAGATTGAAGAACCATTCCCAAATCATTTTATGATGTCAAGTTATGAATTTTTGACCTCGCACTGCAAGATACTGAATTTATGTCTGCACTATCTCAAATCAATTGAAACACTTGACTTTTTGTACAATTCAAAGCGTGTTGGAACACATGTGAGCTTGATATGATAATGACTCGATTAGTCCATGATTGGATATCTCGGAACATATGTGGAATGCATTTAAATGCAGAAAACCCTGAGTTTGCTTCACAATGCTGCTTAACGAAACAGTCATCTTTCGGCAGTTCTTTTCATAGAGAAAGCCTTATGACGTGTATGTATGCATATGATGATAATGTATAAGAAAGTTAGGGTTAAAATGAAGAAGGATAATTTTGTGGTACAACATATAGGTATTTTAAAACCATTTGCAATAGACTTCGATAACCTTGATGCAAATGAGGGGATTATTTTGGACGCAAGGTTGTTAGAGCGAGTCTTCACAACAAATATCTTCATTGTTAAGAGAATACCCCTAAAATGTCATCTTTCTTTCTTTGAGGTATTAAAATATGAACTCCTCAAGGTGGTTACTGAGATGGGATCTATAGGTCATTGGTTTCGATTATTTCTTCTTCCTCGTTGCACTTTACAGGTTGTCAAGCCTTATAATAGGCGGTATTATAGATCTAGGAATCGGAAATCCTTACAAGAACATCAAGTTTTGGAGTACTTAACTACTTAGAGGGATTCAGATGGTCTTTCCAAGTTAGTTGATAGTGTGTTGGGTAGATTTAAGCAAAAGAAGTTTGGCCATGAGGGAATTCATATTGACGAGGGATATGCAAAGGTGAGCTTTAGTGTCAAGCAATGTCTTCTTAAGGTTGTAAATGGTCATTTCATAGTAGTTATGAAGGTGTTGGGTTCATATGGTGTAGCCCCGTATAATGCACACACTATTAAGGATTTGGAGGCTAAACACTCATACAAACCACCCTCCTCCATGCCGACCATATTATTCTCTGAAGCTCCTCTAGTGGTTGAAGTTGATACAGTTTTCAAGTGCATTAAGTCATTCCCCAAGGGGACTTCATGTGGTAGAGATGGTTTACGAACTCAACATTTATTAGACGCAATAAATGGAGAAGGTTCTACAGTGTCTAGAGATCTCTTATGTATAATCAGTCAAGTTGTTAACTTATGGTTGGGAAGGATATGCCTGATGAGTTTGGTAGAGTTTGTTGCCTCAACACCTTTGACATAGTTATTGAAACCTGATGGTGGGATACGACCAATTGATGTGGGTTCTATTTGGAGGTGGTTGGTATCTAAGGTTGTGATGAAAGAGTTCGGTAAGAATGTGGCACGATATCTCAATGACTTCCAATGTGGGGTTGGTGTATCAGGTGGTGCTGAAGTGTTTCTACATCTGGCCTTGGGATATATATGATAACTTTACAAGTTATTTTAGAGAACAATTGTATACATTAATGGTTTCATCTAGTGTGTAGCTGCTTCTATAATGTTTTGACTCTGGTAGAAGGCGTGTGACGTCAATCGGTTCTAAGCATACACTACTTGAAGAAAACATGTGGTTACGTGTTTCGTTGAAGTCAAGGTTCTAAACTTATCTTCTGCAACGTGTCTAAGGAACATTAGTATAAGAGGTTATGATTGTGACTTTATGGTTAAGCTTTGGAGGCCTTCTAAAGCTTTACTTTTGTGTTACAAAGTTATGGAGATTATGAAGACGAGGTTCCGCTAAAGAAGTTCTGATGATCTGAAGAAAAGCAAGTTCTTACAACCAAGTGCTGAAGACTCTAAAGACAAAGTTCTATATGACAAGTTCTGAAGACTCCAAGACTAAGGTTCTAAGACTTAAAGAAATATTCTTCTACAACATGCTTCGACGTTAAACATTCAAATATCCGAAGCCACTGAAGATAAGAAGAAAATTTCAAAATGGTTAACGTGTGATAGTCTACAAAAGGTGCATAAAGTGTCGGTGACCTCTACTCTTTTAGAATAGTGAAAGGATAACCCTTTTGTACTTGACTATGACTACTCTCATTATAAACATTGAGAACCAGCAGCTAGATGTCTGATTTACCTTTATACCCTTTCAAAGGATCTCTTTTATAATCTATAAAAGGAATACTTGGAAGTTGAAGAAAAGTAAGAGACAACAAGGAGTTGTTGCTCGTATCTTGCAGTAGAACACTTAGGTGTTTTTCATAGTACTGAAAATTTTGTGTAATATGCTAACAAGAAGAAAATCTATAATACACTAAAAATATTCAACGGTTGTTGAATGATACCTTGAGAAATTGAGTGAAGGTATGATCTCAAGAAGACTCCTGTTGTGGCTTGAGTGGATTTACAATAAGGATCGATGGACTTATTGAGGGTGCCAATAAGGTTGATCAGACTTATTACGGGTTGTTCTGTAATCAGTTTGGTTATAAATGATTAAGTCCTTGTTGAAGGCAAAATCATCCTTGAGGGGGTGGACTAAAGTGGCTTAGTTAACAGCGAGCCATGATAAATATCATTGTGTTCATTTATTCTTATGTTCTAAGCTAACTTGTTCTGTCACCAACGAAAAGATTTAATTTGGTGAAACCCAATTCAAACCCCCATTTCTTGTGTTTCTCACACCTTCAATTGGCATCAGAGCTCTGGTTCTGGTATTGATAATTATCAAATACTTAACTGTGTTAGATAAAGATTCAGACGACTTTTTTGTTGAAAAAAAAACACAATGGTTGAACCCACACCAACTGTTGTTGCAAAAGATTCAAACGATAAAAGTTATAACATTAAAACTCTCATCTTTGATCGATAAAAGTTTAAATACTAGAAAGATGGACTATAAAGTTTTTTTCTAGGTCATGATGTCGATCTTTGGGATATGGTAGTCAATGGCTACGAACCTCCCATAGACAATACTGGAAAAGAGATATTTAAGAGAGCTATGACTGATCAACAAGAGAAAGATTGTAAGAATCATCATAAAGCAAGAACCATCTTGCTGAATGCGATTTCTTATACTGAGTATGTGAAGATCATAAATAGATACCATGCTAATTCTATTTTTGATTCTCTCAAAATGACTCATGAAGGAAATGATTAAGTCAAAGAAACCAAGGCGATGGCCTTGATTCAGAAGTATGAAGTTTTCTAAATGGAGGATGATGAAAGCGTTGAAGTCATGTTCTCGAGATTTCAAACCTTAGTTACAGAACTGAAAGTTCTGAACAGAGGCTATTAAACGGCAAATCATGTGAAGAAGATTATCAGAAGCTTGCCATCTAAATGGAGGCCTATGGTAACTGCGCTCAAGCTTGTAAAGGATCTAAATAACTCTTCTCTATAAGAACTGATAAGTTCTCTAAGAAGTCATGAGATTGAGATAGAACAAAATGAACTACAAAAGATGATAAAATTTATTACGCTCAAATGTGTCAGAAAATCTAAGAAGTCCAAAGCTCTTCAAGCAGAAGAGATTTAGGATTCAGAAGGAGATTCTGATGATGAAGAAGATGAGTTGTATCTACTAACCAAGGGAGTTAATCGTCTCTGGAAGAGAAATCAAGGCAATAAGTTTATAAGTTCAAGAAGGAATGGATATTGCTTTGAATCATCGTTTGGTCAAAGGAAGTCCAGTGGTAACAAAGTCATTTGTTATGAATGCAATGAACCAGGACATTACAAGCACGAATATCCTCAAAATCCAAAGTACATACCAAGGAAGAAATATCTCAAAGGAAAGAAAAAAGGGCTAAAGGCAACATGGGATGATTCCGACTCTTCTGACTACGACTCAGATGAAGAACATGCTAACATGGCGCTGACTGCTCATGTTGGAGCATCAAGTGAAGTATTCCCTCCAGAAGATGAAGATGATTTTGAAACGGAAGAAATATTATGCAAAGAGGTATTCCCTGATCTTACACATTCTAAATTAACATATTCCTTAGTTGAAACTCTGGGAAAACATGAGTCACTCAAGATTTAGTTCGAGGATCTCTATAAAACTCATGAATTTGTATCTGTTGAAAACAGTAAGCTTGAGGAAGAGTTTTTTGTTTTAAAAGAAGAATTTTTTTAAATGAAAACTCAACCCTCAAAGGCTTGAGAACTCTTTCAGAAGCCTCTAAGAGTATTGATGGTGTCAATAAGAAACATGACAAATATTTCCAGAAACTGCTAGCTAAAGACATGGGGAGAAATGTGCCAGCCTCTACGATTTATGGTATAAGCAGAAATGGATTTAATGGTATTAGTTATGATTCTCATGAAAAATATAAATCTAATAAGAAAAACATACCAACCACCTTACACTCTCATTTTGTGTCCGTTGGTTTTGTGCCAAAGAAATATGGAAAAGATGAAGAGAAATCTGATTCTGAATCCGATGGAAATCAACTGACTAAACCAAATTGTTTTATCTCTTGCAAATATGATTATTCCTCTTCTAAAGCCAAAGTTGTTTACAACACTGCTAGAACTAACAAAAAGAGACCCGAGAAATTATGGGTACCAAAAGATAAGATGATTTATGCTGCAGATATTCTTAGCAGTGGAATAGATACACCTGTCCTGGGTCCTGGACTCTGGCTACTTGCAACACTTAATGGGAAAAGGGCATATGTTCCAAGGCCTGGAACTTAAGCCTAGAAATGTCATAGGTTTCAAAGATGATCTAATAAGGAAAGATTATAGACTTTGAAAGAGTAGATTCTTTGGAATGGATATATCTTGAAAATTCAAGAATCTCAAGTCAAAAAGTAAGAATATGCATAAATCCTAAATGATCAAGCTCCTTCAGAAAAGGCTCAAACAAGTCCATCACATTCTGAATAAAAGCTTATGGCATGTCTACAACAAGGTAAGTGTTTAAATGCTTATTTTTACCTTTCTCTAAAATTTATGTCTGTTTAATATAGTAATGCTCTCTCACATTAATAAATGCTTAAGGAAGAAAAATGTATTGCTTTTATCCTCTAGAATCTAAATTATTTATATCAATTAAATATGTTGTTAAAAATTGAAAATACTTCTGCTTTAATTTAAGACAACTCTCCTCTTTACAGTTGTGCTGAACAATTGGTGCAACATATTAAGGAGTAAGTAGATCTTGAGAAGTAAAAAAATCTTTTTTAATTTACCCTGTGTCAGATTTTTGGTAGTTTCAAATCTTTTGTCTTTACTTCAAAGGGAATTTTTAATGTTACCCTCTACCATTGTCTTTCCCCTCTTCATAATCCTCTCAGCCCCAATCTTCTAAAACCCTAAAACTCTATCAGTTTGCACACTATCTTCCTCATCAATGGCACCTCAGCGAGTAACCACTAATTTGGGTCCATCGCCATCTGAGCAACATCCCAATGTATTCCTTTTTTACCCCTATGGATAAGTTGATAGTTCTTGCTGAAGCTATGGTGAATTTCAAAATTCTTGTTATGAACAATTATGATCTACAGGATGTCGTTAGTTTTCAGAATTGGGAAAACTACTTTGATCGTCTTTACGGGCCAGTTTATACTAATTTGGTTAAAGACTTTTGGATACATGCATATATCTCGGAAAGTGGAAACATTTGTTGAAGCTTCCATGAGAAGAAGATCTCCATTACAGAATAAGACATAGTCATGCTTTATAGTCTTGATAGATCGGGATTTACTCCGACTAACATGTCAACAAAAGACTACAACAAATCTGTTATAGATGAAGTTATCTATCAAAAAGGGGCTGAGAAACCAAAGGCAAAATATATGATTCCCAAACTAAGGGTTTGGTTTAGAATCTTTATGGGAAGTTTTACTCATCGTTGTTCAACAAACTCTCCAGATCATGTCAATTCTTCTCAGAAATATCTTCTGCATGCCATCCAAACCGCCAAGAAGATTAACCTTCCAGTAATTCTCTTCAATCATCTGAAAACCACTATTACTAATTCAAGGGATGGAGGATCCAAAAAGAAGATGAAAATTCCTTTCGGAAGATTTATTTCGGACATTCTTGTTGAAAGTCATCTTTTTGAGTTTCTAAACATTTCAAATCCTAATGTGATCACCGGAGCCTCCATAAATGGAATTACCTTAAGATATCTCTATCTAAAAAAGGGATAAGAAATACTGGATCCTGAGGAATCTAGTTCGTCATATTTAAAGAGAAGAATTTCAGTAATAGGATTCCCAAACTATATGCTCGATCGATCATCTATAATTAACAATAAACCCCTTATTGCTTTCATTCTAAAGAGAAAGAGAAAAGTGGTTGGAGAATCTGAGGTTAAGAAAGACTCTTTAGCCCCCAAGAAAACAAGATAAACCAGAAAACGAGTTTTGATTCTTGAAAGCTCACATAGCTCAGAATCCTC
Organism: Vicia faba; assembly: GCA_948472305.1. Lineage (NCBI taxonomy): Eukaryota > Viridiplantae > Streptophyta > Magnoliopsida > Fabales > Fabaceae > Vicia > Vicia faba. The sequence goes on from OX451739.1 coordinate 1,410,049,410, forward strand.
TAAGGTTGCTAAGGCTTCAAAAGGAACCACGACTCCCTCCAAAGCTAGAGCTTCTAAAATAGAATTAAATGAATATCCAGTATCCTCCAACCAAGAAATCTCTAAAACCTCAGACACAACTATCTCTATTCCTATTGAGCCTCTGAAAAATCCAAACTCTTTTGAACCTCCGTCTCTACACTACTCTTTCATTTCCCCTAAAAGTATTAACATTAACTCTCCTCCATCTAACCACCTCTCCTAGTATGAAGAAGGCATTGTTTATAATCAAGATGTTTCCCCACTTGAAGAATGAAATTTAGAGGCAATTGTTGTGCCTGACAAGGATTTGTGCCCATATGGGATAAAACCCTTGATATACTTTACCAAAACTGACATTCAGCACATTCCTCTGAACGAGTTATTATATCATTTTGAGATACATGTCAGGAATGCTCTGAAACTTGTAGAAAGTAGAACCCTAACTAGCATAAATCCATAAGAGGTAGAAGAGTATTGGAATTCATTCAGGTATTGGATAGACAAACTCCAGAATCATGGAATCATATGGACTTGTTGAAGATGCCAAGAAGCACAAAGCCTGGGAAGAAGCCACCATAGAAGTTCCTCTATTACCAGCTCCAAAACCAGAAGTTGTGCTTGCCTTAAAACCCATTCCATCATCGAGTATTTCTGATACTGCATTAGCAATACTTGACCCCTCTTGCTCTAAAATGAATCCTGTTATGAACGTTGAAAAGGAAATCAATGGGTTGAAGGAAACTCTTGAAAAATTCCAAAAAAGCAATCAGTGTTTTCAACAACGACTGCATAGAAATAAGGAAAGCAACGCTGCTTAAGCAACCTCCTTCAATCATATGGCTGAGATGTTAAAACAGTTTATGATGAAGTTCAACAAGGAATCTTAGGAGTAGAACTTTTGTCTTAGAACTTAAGATTTATTTTCTTTTGTTTCTAAGACAATTGTACCTTTTAAACCTGTTGGTTATCAATCAAAGTTTATTTTCCTGTCTCTCTATCACCTTTTTGATTTTTGACAAAGGGGGAGAAATTAAAATGATTTTCATAATGTTTATTCTCAAAATATTATACTCAAACATATAAAATGTTGTTGCTACTAACTGTTTGTTTGATGTTTTCTATCAGGGAACTTTGAACAAGTTCACCAAGTATTCTAAGACAGGTTGAAGATGAAGATCCTGAGGCTAAGGTTGAAAATATTATAGACAGGTTGAAGATGAAGATCCTGATGCTAAGGTTGAAAACCTTATGGATGAAATCAACTCTTATTTTATACAGAAGATGTTGTACACTTTGTAAATATATGAATATTCAAATAGATGTACCAAACACAATTTAGAAGTTATAAACTTATTAAAAGTAAGGTGATATTGCTTGATATAATAGTATTAAGAAGTTTTTAACTTTCTGAAAGCATGAAATTGAAACTTAAAGCTCAAAAGTTATGCTCTCCTGAAAGGAAGACGGGTCAACATTCTGATCCATACTCTCATACAAAGATGCCACTCAGAATCTATGCTCTGATACATGTCCTTCTGCAACTTACACTCTATTCAGAAGTTGTGAACTGTCTGATATCTGATACAGTGGAATATATCAAATCAAACATTGATGATTGAGAAGTATAGTGTATTGGTTATGATATTAGATGGAACAAAAGCATTGATACAAGTAGCATGGAATTATTTAATCAGTCTCAAATCAAGTTTTGATTCTTCGTCAAGTGCTGATAGAAACCAGGTTTTGAGATGAAGACCAAGTGTTCTAGTCAGACTTTGATGAGTTGCTGTAGGGAAGTTCTACTTATTTATTCTATGTTATGAATTCTCAAAATTCATTTTGTGAGTCTTGGGCTCGGGGGGAGACTCTGAATAAGCTTAAATGAAATTTTGGGTTTAACAGATTCAGAGGGAGATGTGAGCTTAACTCTGAATTTGTCGGTTACAGAAATTACCATGTATAAATTGTTCTATCAAAATACATGGTTTTGTCATTATCAAAAAGGGGGAGATTGTAAGAACAAGAAGTGTTTCTACATCTGGCCTTGGGATTTTGATGATAACTTTACATGTTATCTTAGAGAACAATTATATACACTAATGGTTTCGTCTATTGTGTAGCGGCTGCTATAATTTTATGACTCTGGTACAAGGTGTGTGGCATCATCAGGTTCTGAACATACACTACTGGAAGAAAACATGTGATTACGTGTTTCGTTGAAGTCAAGGTTCTGAACTTATCTTTTGCAATGTGTCTAAGGAATGTTAGTACAAGAGGTTATGATCGTGAATTTGTGGTTAAGATTTGGAGGCCTTCTAAAGCTTTACTTCTGTGTTACAAAGTTCTAAAGATTATGAAGACGAGGTTCTGCTGAACAATTTCTGATGATCTGAAGAAAAGCAAGTTCTTACAATCAAGCGCTGAAGACTCTAAATAAAAGGTTTTGTGTGACAAGTTCTGACGACTTCAAGACTTAGATTCTAAGACTTAAAGAAAGATTCTTATACAACAAGCTTCAACGTTCAAAATTAAAATATCCGAAGCCACTGAAGATAAGAAGAAAAGTTTGAAATGGTTAATGTGTGATACTGTACAAAAGGTACATAAAGTGTCTGTGACTTCTATAATTCTAGAGTGGCGCAAAGACAATCCTTTTGTACTTGACCGTGAATACTCTTATTATAACTGTTGAGAACCAACAACTAGATTTCTAATTTACATTTCTACCCTTTCAACGGATATCTTTTACAAGATATAAAAGGAAGACTTGGAAGCTGAAGAAAAGTAAGAAACAACACTACAACGACAAATCTATCGGTTAAATTAAGCTCAACAAAAATACACCAAAGCATTGTGCAAAATTTGTAGAGAAAACATTTATGTATAGTTTTATAAATAAGCAAGGAGTTGTTGCTCGTAACTTGCAGCAGAACACTTAGGTGTTTTTCATTGTACTGAAAAGTTTGTGTAATCTGGTTACAAGAAGAAAATTTATAATACACTGAAAATACTCAACAGTTGTTGAATGATACCTTGAGAGATTGAGTAAAGGTCTGATCTCAAGAAGACTCCTGCCACGGATTGAGTGGATTTATAATAAGGATCAATGGACTTATTGGGGGTGCCAATAAGGTTGATCAAACTTATTGTGGGTTGTTTTGTAATCAATTTGGTTATAGTGGATTAAGTCCTTGTTGAAGGTGAAATCATCCTTGAGGGGGTGGATTGGAGTAGCTTAGTTAACAGCGAACCAGGATATAAATTATTGTGTTAATTTATTATTATGTTCTAAGCTAACTTATTCTCTCACCAACAAAAAGATTTAATTTTGTGAAACTCAATTCAAACTCCCATTTCTTGTGTTTTTCACACCTTCAGTTATAGGATCATATATTGAGATACAATGGAGTATATAGTATGGAACTTGATTTTGACAGAACTTTGGATGGTCTTAGTGTCGTGATTCCAGATTTTGACCTTGGCAGTTTTACTAGAAAGGACATTGTCCCTCCTAAAGTATAACATGTTTTGGTGAGTTTCCTTTTTAGTAAAAGTGTTCAGGATATGGAAGTAAAGTATTATATGACCACGAGATAGAAAACTATTTTTGGTTATTTGCAAGCATCACATGTTCAATATTTTCTCCTTGTTATCCCTATTACAGTCTAGGAAAACATATGTCTCAGGTAGAGTACCTTACCATCCTTATATATCGGCTTATGATTTCCTTATTTCCCTTTGATGAGTTTTTCCCTATTTGCTGCAAGGCATGTGATCAGTGGTTTTTACAAAGTTACTTACCATTAATTTCAGTTATCTTTTCTTTTTATTGTTGAGTGTTTTATTTAATTTTACCACTTTTTATGCGTTGGTTGTGTGTTTTAGTGTTTTCAGATTCACAGGAATAAATCGGGACAAATCAGTGTGCAAAAAGTGAAAAATTCAGAGTTTCAAAAAGTTTCCAGCATGCTTCAGGAGGCCTGACACGGCCACCCGTGTCACCTGACATGGTTCGTGTCAGCCAATGTACTGATTGATTAGTTTTCATTAAAAGAAATAATAACTGGAGCTACGGGATTCAGATCGATGCATTCTAATATTCGTTGGAAAGTTGAGACAAAGATCTATAACTTTCATTTTGAAGTCAGAAGCTGATTCAGATTATAGGAGCCTCGAAAAGTTCATTAAAGTTGCAGACTTTAGAAATTTAGTTGTTTCAGGTCGTTTTACAGGCCTAGTTTATGTTTCCGACCATGTTTGAGTTAGTAGTGAAAAACCTTATTTGGTTTATAAGAATTTTTGACTTTTGGAGGGAAGAAGATTAGTAACGATAAATATTGGGGCTTTCAAGAGATTTGGAGATGGAGATTCCTTCATGAGCGATAACAATTGAAGATAGAAGAATCGTCACCTTTTGTAATGTCTAATTTTATTATTGCTTTTCTTTTTAATACTATGAGAGGCTAAAACCCCCAATGCTAGAGGGTGTCCCTGATTTGCAAATGTATTGATTTTAAATTCTTGGAATTGATACAATAGTTGCTTTTCAATTTAATTATTTAATATTCTTATGCCTTTCCTATCAGACAAATAGAGATTGATTCACGGTTAACAATTAGGGCTGGACCGCCATTCTTAAGGTTTTTGAACAATTAAATTATATTAGATATCATCTAGGACTAAGGATACTCTATAGGTCACCGGTAAAATCTTGATAACATAACTGCTTGGTTTCATCATAATTCACTAAGGATTTAGGTATTAGGATGAAGGACTAAAGGTTTTCTCACTAAGGACTTAGGGGAAAACAAACTAAAGATTCAGTAGTTGAAAGTAGTGAATTTGTTGAAGAGATCAATAATGAAGGTTAATACAAGATCAAATCACCCACTTAGCCTAGCATGCTCCTGATATTTGTTAAAAAGCCATTTTATCTTTCTGTTGATTAAGTACAATTTCAAAACCTTATCCCAAAGTAAATCTTCTGTTTAATGAACTATGCATTATCCTCAGTACTACACGCAGTCCTCGAGATCCATATCCGGGGGAAAAAATTCTCTATTATTACTGCAAGGCAAAATAGTACACCAGCTATTTTCCCTATTAAGTTTTTGGCGCCATTGTCGAGGACTGTCGAGTTATTAAGTGTAATTTGAGTTCAATTAAAATTTTGTTGCTCTGCAACTAAAATTTATTTTATGTAATTTTTTTTATTTTTTTTTGTTATTATTGATTTGTTCTAACCTTTGCATGCAAGGATAACCCTCAGCTTAATTTCCTTTGATATACAAACTCAGGTCCAGAATCAGAACCCGAAACTATGGGAGAAAACCCACCACCACCGGAGAGCCTTCTTGGGGATTATGGAGGAGAAAAGGCTCCAACAGGTCGGTTAACTATTGTAAATCAACCGGTCAATATTGCAAATTTTCAATTGCATCCTTCAATCATCCTCTAGCTCAAGAACAGATCTTTCACCAGAAAGATCAATGAAGATGCCAATAAGCATTTGCAGAGATTCCTCACCATGAGTACTACTTTGAAGATTGAGGGGAACTCTGAAGAAGTGAATAAATTAAGGATGTTCTCGTTCATGTTGTCTGAAGATGTTGAAGAGTAGTTTTACTCATTTCCTACTGGAAGTATCACCACTTGAGAACAGATGGAGAAGACTTTTCTTGATGAGTAATTTCCTGCTTCTGCTTATATTCGTAAAGGATACGATATTGTGAATTTTAAGCAGAAGGAAGGAGAGTCACTAGGTGATGCCTATAATAGGTTCAAGAGGTTGTTGGTAGCCTGTCCCACGTACAACATGAGTCAAACTGAGAAAATGCAGATGTTTGTGAATGGCCTCTGAATAAATACAAAGAAACTTATTGATACAGCTGCTGATGGCTCATCTAACTTTACAACAGCCCATGGTATGAAGAAGATAATTGAAGCAATTGTTGTCAATGAGCATCTGGAGCTATATGACAAAGTTGTGAGAAAACTAGAGGGAGTGATTGATTTGAAGTTGGAAGTGAATAAGCAACTAAAAATTAAAGAGGCTATTACTGCAGAAGTGGAGAAAAAGCTTAAAGCAATGAACATGGGTACTCAACATGTAGCTCAAGTTCAACAAGTACAGAAGGTTGCTTGTGAAATTTGTAGTGGACCGCACTTTACTGTGCAATGTCTTGTAACTCCACAACAAATTGAGGGGATAAAATTCTTGAGGCAAAATAACCCATATTCTAACACCTATAATCCTGGGTGGAAGAATCATCCTAACTTCTTCTGGAAAGATCAACAACAACAAGCTCCTCAAAAGGCAGAGTGGGAGGTGACTATTAAAAATATGGCTACCCACACTTCTCAATTTCAATAAGAGACAAGGAGTAATTACAAGAATACCACAACTCCAATTAAAAATTTGGAAGTTCAAATGGGACAGATTACACAGCAAGTAGCGCTAGGAGCACAAGAAAGTTAGAAAAGTCATGAGAATGTGAATGCTGTCAAAATAAGGAGTGAGAAAGTTTATAAAGAAAAAGAAGATGCGGTGAAGTTTGATGACAATATCATAGAAGGAGAGGTGGAAGTGAGAGAGAACATGAACAAACAGGAAGAAGTGGTATCGCCTATGGAGCCAGTTGAAGAAAAGACTAAACCAGTGATCAAGTTACCGTATCCATCTCGAGGGGCAAAGAAGGACACAAAAGAAAAAGATTTTGAGAAATTTTTCAAATTTTTCAAATATCGAGAGATGCACATACTGTTCTTTGAAGCACTCGAGAAAATGCCATTTTACCAGAAATTCATGAAGGAGGTACTTTCAAAAAAGAGAACAATAGAAGATGGACGGGTACCTATTGATTAGAAATTATGTACAATTGTGCCCGAGAGAAAAATACTTGTTAAGCAAAAGGATTCGGGGTCAGTTGCAATACCATGCACCATAAAAGACAGAGCTTTCAAGAGGGTTCTGGTTAATTCTGGCTCTAGTGTGAGTTTACTGCCATTATTGATTTTCAAGAAGCTCGGTATTGAGAAGATAAGCTGGCATGGGACAAAATTGAAATTTGTGGATCACACTATCAAGCAGTCATATGGGATAGCTGAAGATGTATTAGTGGAAATTGACAATTTTGTTTTTCCATTTCATTTTCAGATCATGGACATACCTGAATATGAAGAGACTCTTATCATTCTTGGTCGACCATTTTTGCTGACTAGTCGATGCAATTTTGATATCGAGACATGTAATCTGACACTAAAATATTTTGATGAGGAGATAACTTTGAAGGTGTTAGAGATCGAAAAGCAGGGTGCAGGTGAAAATAATCAAGCTTCAGCTGGTATGATTAAATTAGGAGGAGACAAAAAAATTTAAAATCACCCCCATAAAAATTCTCTAGCATAAGCTCTCAGGTGGCATCAACAAAAACTTCTAAGTTCAGTCCAGAAGTCAAGAATAGAAAGAAAAGGAAACCCAAAGGTGAGAAGACAGAAGTTGGAAGGGACTGGAAGTACAAAATGGTTAATCCTTTTAATCAAGATGAGTTTTAGGTTGCAAAAGGACAAGCAACAAGGTATGGAAGAGGAATTATCCCCCATAAGGGGAAGAACTATCGAACCATGCAACGTTAAACGAAGCACTTCATGGGAGGAAACCCACGCTTTTGAATAACTTCGTTTTTCTTTTTGTTTTGTTTGCAGGTAATAAAAAGAGAGTCTTACTGGTGAAATCTATGAGGCAGCAGCTAGTGTTGCATTTCCCTCTGTGAGTCACCTTTTTCGCGCTTGTTCTGAAACACTGGGATCAATGTTTAGTTCAAGTTTGGGGGGGAGGGGGTTATTGCTTTTCTTCTTTTCAAATTATTTGTTAGTTCTATGCGAATTGTTGTGTAAATCCACAAGTTGAAGTCTTCCAAAATTGGCCCGAAACTTTTTTGTTTTGTTCAAGAACTTGTTTCTCATATAGTTCATGAATAGTATATAGAGACAAAGGAATGGTTGTTCGAGGGTAGGAAGTTTGGAATAATGTGACAGTGATACGAGTCTAACGTGTAGATTTGTACCATAGTGCTTGAATCCTAAAAAGTACTCTGGAAGTAGTTTATCTTTACAGTCTTGCAATATAGATTCACATGCATGTATGATTGATAAAGAAATAAATAGATTTGGAACCAAATGATGAAAAGGCGGTAAAAGGCTACTGGCTCGCTAAGTTGGGTATCCCTCACCCAATTATTTCAGCCCAAAGGGGGTTGATCCCCAAACATCGTCCAAAAGAATAATATATAACAGCAAAGTTTGAAAATTTCATCGGTAATTAAAAGTAGCCAGTGTTGCTTATTTGGTGCTAAACAAAAAAATTATTAATTAGTCTTGTGTATGTAATGATCATAATAATTCTCATTGCCTTAATTTGATTGTCCGAATGAAAAAGGAAGAAAATCTAAAAGAGACTTAAGTACAAAGCATAGTTAGAGAGGTATCTGAAGAGTAAGCTTAATATTAAAAGGTTCTTACACAAACTCTTCGCATCATGTGAACATCGTACGAACTACCTTTTGATTAATATGAATGGATATCTCACGTATGAGTACTGGTATGCTCTGAATTTCATGAGCTCTTGTAATTGTCGCTTGAGGTCAAGCAACGGTTTAAGTTTTGGGGAGTTTGATCAGTGGTTTTTACATAGTTATTTACCATTAATTTCAGTTATCTTTTTGTTTTATTGTCGAGTGTTTTATTTCATTTTATCACTTTTTATGCATTGGTTATGTGTTTTAGTGTTTTCAAGTTCTCAAGAATAAATCAGGACAAATCAGTGCGAGAAAAGTGAAAAATTTAAAGTTTTGGAAAAGTTTCCAGCATGCTTCAGGAGGCCTAACACGGCCACCCGTGTCACCTGACACGGGTCGGGTCAGCCAATGCGCTGATTGATCAGTTTTCATTAAAAAATTCATAACTAGGGCTACGTGAATCGAATCGACGCATTCTAATATTCATTGAAAATCTGAGAGAAAGAGCTACAACTTTCATTTTGAAGTCAGAAGTTGATTCAGACTGTAGAAGCCTCAAACAATTCATTAAAGTTGCAAACTTTAGAAATTTAGTTCTTTCAGGTATTTTTACGGGCCTAGTTTATGTTTCCAGCCCAGTTTGAGTTAGTAGTGAAAACCCTTATTTGGTTTATAAGACTTTTTTGCTTTTGGAGAGAAGAAGATTAGGAACGATAAAGATTGGGGCTTTCAAGAGATTTGGAGATAGAGATTCCTTCATGAGCGATAGCAATTGAAGATAGAAGAATCCTCACCTTTTGTAATGTCTAATTTTATTATTACTTTTATTTTTAATACCATGAGAGGTTAAACCCCCCAATACTAGGGGGTGACCCTGATTCGCAAATGTATTGATTTTGAATTCTTGGTATTGATACAATATTTGTTTTTCAATTTAATTGTTCAATATTCTTATGCCTTTCCTATCAGACAAATAGAGATTGATCCACGGTTAACAATTAGGGTTGGACCTCCATTGTTAAGGTTTTTGAAAAATTAGACTATAGTAGATATCATCTAGTATTAGGGATACCCTATAGGTCACCGGTAAAATATTGATAACATAAATGCTTAGTTTCATCATAATTTACTGAGGACTTAGGTATTAGGATGAAGGACCAAAGGTTTTCTCACTAAGGACTTAAGGGAAAACGAACTAAATATTCGGTAGTTGAAAGTAGTGAACTTGTTGAAGATATCAAGAATAAAGGTTAATACAAGGTCAAATCACACACTTACCCTAGCATGCTCCTGATATCTGTTAAAAAGCCATTTTATCTTTCTTTTGATTAAGTACAATTTCAAAACCTTATCCCAAAGTAAAGCTTTTGTTTAATTGAACTACGCATTATCCTCAGTACTACACGCAGTCCTCGAGATCGATATCTGGGGAAAAATTCTCTATTATTATTGCAAGGAAAAATAGTACACTTGCTATTTTCCCTATCAGCATGCATGGACACATTTGGTGAATATGTTATTCATTGCAAAGAGCTTCCAGGATTCAAACCGACAAGACTTTGTTAGAGATGTCCTATTTAATATATCTAGGTATGCAGGGGTATCTATAAAGAAAGAGGTGTGAGTATAACTTCTTCATTAGATATTTTGCATGATGTTAAAATTTGAAAAAGCAAGTGTTTCTGTATATTGGACGATATCTCTATGTCTTGTTGCATTCATTTGCATTAGAGGTCTTAGGAACCATTAAAAACCATTTTGAAATTGATCCAATTCATAAAAAACAAGTTTTTGCATAAATTTTCATTGCATGTGTCGACACATACGTTTTTCAGGTCGACACATACAACTCCGTTTTGAAGCTTGTAGCCTCTAGAAGGTTCAGGTCATAACATGCATTGTATAGGTCGACACATACTGAAGCGTTTTTTAATTGCGAAAATTCTTATTTTATGTGTCGACACATACGAATTTCAGGTTGACACATTTACTGTTGTTTTAAAGCCTATAGCCTCTGACTTGCTTTGATCGACACGTATATTCCTTCAAGTCGACACATACAGCTTAAACTTAATGTATGTGTCGACACATACGATTTTTAGATCGGCACATACTGATTATTTTGGTCAATTTTTCAAATCTTTTTAATTATGAAAATCTCTCTTTTGTCTTAAACTTACAAAACTATAAATACATCATGCATACATCATTCCAACTTGATGATACCATCATTATATCCTGCATTTTCTCTTCATATTCAACCACCAATCTATGCATACACACTTACGTTCCATTGTAACGATCTTTTGTTAGGGTGCCATCTAGATGATGTTTAATAACATCCAATTAGAGTTTTGTGTAGTCGAGAATATTTGATTGAGATTTGCATGGGTCTTCATATTGAAATATTGTGGGTTTATCCTCCAAGATCATTGATTGATTTGGGGGTTTTCGTGTAAGACATTCAAGAGAGGATTGTGGCTTAGTGAATGCCTTTGGAGATAAATAATACAAAGGATCCTTTGGAGATAAACAATGCAAAGGAAGTAACGCGAGAACCTCGAGTCGAATTGAAGTCTTGTATTGCAATAGGTACAATTGGTGGTGCATGAAAGCTTTGGAGATAAAGTACGCAAAGGAGTAGCAAGATCCAGATAACCAATTGGTAGCTATTGTGTCTTGGTCTTTCTCAAGATCAAAATAAGAGAAGGGGTTAAATCAATAACAAGCATTAGGGTTTATGGAGTTTCTCTTGAACACTTCTCTTGTATCAACTTTTTGCATAGTAAGAATTATCCTATTTCTATTGGAATTAGGCACATACGTACCCACACGCGAAGACAAAATTGGGGAATTATGAAGACAAATCCTTGTGTCTCTTTTATTATCGCTTTTACTTGCATTAATTTTCATCGATCAATTTGTATAATAGTATTTCGTTATCAATTGATTTGTAAGAAATTTTTTGGACTATTTTCGATTTAAATCAAGTGTTGATATTTCTCATAATCACTTTTGATTATGAGTGATTTTTATATCAATACAACTTAAAGGAAAATTCTGAAAACTCAATTGCACACCAAGTGTTCGATAAATTATTTTGCTTGCTCTTTTGATAAATTGCCTTTGGAAATAACATTACTAGTAACTTGCTATAAAAAATAAGTTGTAAATTGATTGAAGCTATTAATTCCAATTATCAATTTCAATCCTTATTAAATTTGTTATATTTGCATATCCAAGATTCCAATAATGGTTCGTATAGACTACTTATTTTGAAAAACTTATGCGCAAACTCTAGATATGTTGTTGTCGTCTAACAAGTGGCATCAATAGTCCGATTCATTTCGTCTTTGACACTCATTAGAAAATGGCATACGAACCTAAATGGGATTATAAAAGAGCCTAAATTTTCACAGGAGAAAATTATAGTTATTGGAAAGCTTGTATGCAATTTCATGTCACCTCATAGGACAAAGGTGTTTGGGAAGCCATTCAAAATGGTCCAACATTGATGACATATGTTGTTGATGGTGCTACTGTACCAAAGACAGAAAATTTATGGAATAAGGATGATAATAAGAAATGGACATATGATTGGAAAGCGAAGAACATTATCATATCTGCTATTGGTGTTGATGAGTTTTATCCCATTTCCCATTGTCAAACCGCTAAAGCTATGTGGGATGATATACAAGTTACCTATGAGGGAACTAATAAGGTCAAATAAGCTAGGATTAATACACTTAATAAAGAGTTTGAACTCTTTTGCATGAAGCATGGTGAAACCATTTCTCAAATGCAAAATCGGTTCTCACATCTTATTAATCGGTTAAATTTGCTAGGTAATCGTATTTCTAATGCTATTACTACTAACAAGGTTTTGAGATATCTTACTAGGAATTGGCAATTAAATATCACCGCGATCAAGGAAGCCAATAATCTTACAACACTTCATCTCACCGCTTTATTTGGAAAGTTAGAAGAACACGAGCAAGAACTCAATTGCTTGGATAAATATGAAAAATAAAAAGCTTGAGAAAAAGAAGAAAAAGGTAAAAGACACCAATAAGGAGAAAGGATTGAAGTCCAAATATCTAAGGGCCTCAAGTTCAAAGTCCACAAAGATGAGCATGAAAATGAGAGTAACTCTTGTGATAAAGATGAGTCAGATGATGAACAAATGGGGTTATTCGTTAGAAAGTACAATAGATACATTAGAAAGAATGGTGTAAAATATTCCAACAATAACCTTGTGAAGTTTAGAAGACAATCAACTTCCTATAAAAATGAAGGCAGCAAAAGGTATAAGGTGAAGGGTATATGCTAAGAATGTGGAAAACGGGTCACTATAGATCGGATTATCCATCTCTTGCTAATAAGAAAGGAAAGAGCCAATGAAACAACTCGAGGAATTCTAAACAAGCATATGTTGCTTGGGATAGCAATAGCGATGTCTCAAGTAATGAAATCTCAAGTGAGAGTGATGAAGAGGAAAACTATTGTTTCATGGAAAATCAACATCAAAGTAAGAAATGTAAGTCATTCTAAATACTCCAATGTTGATAAGTTATCTTTTAGTGGATTAAAAATGTCTTTGAAAGTCTACAAAAAGAAGCTTCACTTGCTTATAAGAAATTACTTCAAATGAAAAAGTTTTTACATACTTGGAAGAAAATGTTGAAGAAACCAATAAACAATTTGAAGCATTAAAGTGTTCTATTATGGATAGTCAAAAAATAAGGATGAGGATGAGGAACCTAGTCGGTTCGATTGTGAAACTTGTAAAATTTGGCAACAAGAGGTGAGTACTCTTAAAACCAAAGTGGACAAGGCATCACAACCTCATATTGCTTTTTCCATTAACCCTTTAAAGGTTGAAAAGCCTCATAAAAATTATATTTTAATTAACAAGGAGTCTAATAGAAAAAGTAAAATTCATCATGGATTGTTTTGTCACTATTGTTGCAAGAAATGCCACACTATTGAAAAATGCAAATTTAGGTGCTTTCTAGTTCCTAAAGGCAATTTGCAATGATTTCCAAAATGCAACAATTATTTCACTTACTCCAAAGAACCCAATGAGAATTGGGTACCTGCCAATTTTTGTTTGATTATATAGGTTGAGTGTCTTGATGCTATGACGGGAAAGGATTTATGGAGAAGAAGCAATAATTTGTATCCTATGGTGATCACAACAAAGATGTAATACTCAGAAAAGGTAGTATAGGTAATCCTTAACTATTATTATCTCAAATGTTATGTTAGTTGAAGGTCTTAGACATAGCCTTCTTAGCATTAGTTAATTGTGTGACAATGGGTATAAAGTGACTTTTGCCAAAGATTGTTGCATAATAGAACATAATGAAAAGAAGAATTGCATGTTTAATAGTGTAAGGATTAATAATATCTATATGCTAGACTTAAAAGAAGTGTCCTTGAATAATGCCCAATGTCTTGTCACCATGAATGAAGACTCTTGGCTTTGACATAGACGTTTGGAACATGTCAACTATGAAGACAAATCTTTGTGTCTCTTTTCTTATTGCTTTTACTTGCTTTAATTTTCATCAATCAATTTATCTAAAAGCATTGCGTTATCAATTGATTTGTAAGAAATTTTCTTCACTATTTTCGATTTGAATCAAGTGTTGATATTGCTTATAATCACTTTTGATTATAAGTGTTTTTTATGTCAACAAAATTTAAAGGAAAATTCTGAAAACTCAATTACACATATGTGTTCGACAAATTATTTTGATATCTCTTTTGATAAATTGTCATTGGAAATAACATTACTAGTAACTTATTATAAGCGTAAATAGGTTGTAAATTAATTGAAACTATTAATTCCAATTATCAATTTTATTCCATACTAAATTTGTTATATTTGCATATCCGAGTTTCCAATAACGGTTCGTATAGACGAGTTATTTTGAAAAAACTTCCATGCAAAGTCTTTGTCAAATAAATTTTCAAAAACAGAATTTCTACTGGATTTTTTAATTGGGTATCTATTCACCCCCCTCCCCCCTGTGATATGTTGTCGTCGTCTAACAAGAGGCACCTGTGAATTTCTTGATTGGCCCACGAAAGAGGAGAACGACTTTTAGGTCAGTAAATGTTTTGGTGTAAATGGATAGGAGGGAAACATGCATGTGTAAATTTGATGGGAGATTTTCCACTGGTGAGACTGAGGACAAGAGGTTTTATTTTGGGATAAACAACTTTAAAAGTCACTTCAAGTAAAGTGGTCAAATATAAGAAAACATATTCCGACAATCAACATGTTAGAACATAGTTTGATTCTACAACCCTTAGTTAGAGTTTTGATGATAACAAACACAAAGAACAAATATGAACTCTAAAATTATGTTATTTTGTATACAGAAGTGCTGACCAGAGCAGAATCAGAAGTTAAGCTATTGAAGCTTTTACGCTGAGGTAATCAGAATTTGCGCTGAAGATTGATGGTCAGAACCTGCACTTAAGTTAAGAAAACTCTGATTCTGAACAGACGGATCATAAACAATCAGATCCTCACTTCTCTAAGTCATCAATGTTCTGAAGCATCTGCAGCAGGCAAGGCTGTAGGATTCTGAAGCGTTACTATTCAATCAAGACAGCATTTCATGCAACGGCTTCATTCAGACAGGATCTTCTCAATATGGAAACTGCTTAAATGTCCATTATCATGCTTAATGTTGGACTGGATTCCTTTGCCTATATAAATAAGCTAAGAGATCAAATAGTTTACGATTTCAACACACTACTGCAATACAACTCAAAATGCTGCAAGCTTACTCACTTACTTTCTACGCTCTAAATTTGTGTAAATTATCACAGTTGTGATAACTGTTTTTGTAACGGAAAAAAACTATACACAGAATTCTTGTATCTTTGATTAAGACAGTTTTTCCTTGAGATTAACCAGATTGTGGTTGTACTCAAGAGGACTTTGACAGTTGTCAAAGTAGTGATTCTAATTTGTTTGTGATTAGTGGATTAAGTCCTTGTTGGAGAGAGGCGAAATCACCTTCACGGGTGGACTGGAGTAGTTTGAGATCAAATGAACCAGGATAACAATAATGTGTCATTGCGCATTTGACTTTAAGTTTTCAATTCAACCCCCCCCCCCCCCCCCCCTTCTTGTGTTTTTCACTTCTTCAATTGGCATAAGAGCGCCTGGTTCTGAGTTAATACACTTAATCGTTTCAGTACAAGATCCAAGCTTTAGAAAAACACTATGGTGGGACCAAGCCAAAACATCAGCAATGACTACCATGAAGACAATGACAGAATCAGTGGCAAACCTCCAATCTTTGATGGAGAAATTTTTGACTACTGGAAAGACAAAATTGAGAGCTTCTTTCTGGCCCATGATGCTGATCTATGAGACATGGTAACTGATGGATACACACACTCAGTGGATGGAAGTGGTTCGAAGATAGACAGAAAAATTATGTCTGACCAGCAAAAGCGTGATTTCAGAAACCATCATAAATCCAGAACTATACTCCTCAGTGCTATCTCATACTCAGAATATGAGAAAATCTCAAACAGAGAGGCAGCCAAGAACATGTTTGACTCTCTGAGAATGACGCATGAAGGCAACATACAAGTCAAAGAAACCAAGGCCCTTGAGCTCATTCAGAAGTATGAGGCATTCAAGATGGAAGATAGTGAATCCATAGAAGCAATGTTCTCAAGATTCCAAATCCTTGTTGCTGGGTTGAAGGTTCTTGACAAAGGATATTCTACTGCTGATCACGTAAAGAAGATCATCAGAAGCCTACCCAAGAAATGGAGGCCAATGGTCACAGCACTTAAGCTAGCCAAATATCTCAACAAGATATCTCTGGAGGAACTTGTCAGCTCCCTCAGAAGTCACGAGATAGAGCTAGAAGAAGATGAGCCTCAAAAGCAAGGTAAGCCACTAGCTTTAAAATCTAACAAAAAATTTGATTCTAAGGTTTTGCAGGCTATGGAAGAAACCTATGATGGATCCTCATCAGAAGAAGATGAATTGTCTCTCCTCTTCAAAAGGGTGAATCAACTGTGGAAGCAGAGACAAAGGAAATCCAGAAATCCTAGAAGATCAGAGAATCAAAATGAATCCTCATCCAGATATAGAAAGTCTGAGTCTTCCTCTGGACACAAAAGATCTGAAGGTTCTTCAGGACATAGAAAGTCAAACAACAAGGACATCATCTGCTATAAGTGCAATAAGCAAGGGCACTACAAAAGTGACTGTCCAAGGCTTCAGAAGGAGAAGCCCAAAAAGAAGTTCTTCAAGGAGAAGAAGAAAAGCCTCATGGCAACATGGGACGATTCAAACACCTCTGATGCTGACTCGGAGTCAGATGATGAAAGAGCAAACATAGCTCTCATGGCAAACGTGTCAGAAGATAGTGAAGCTTTTGGTTCAGACTCAGAATCAGACACTAAAGAGGTATTCCCTGACTTCACTATAAATTTTACTAAGGCTGAACTTGCAGAAAGTCTAAATGAAATTCTGGAAAGGTATCAGCAAATCAGAGTCAAATTCAAGAACCTGAAAGGGGATCTTGTCTCTGAATCTGAAAAGACTGAGAGTCTAAGATTAGAAAATTTTGAGTTGAAAGAAAAGGTTTCAAAATTAGAAAACAATTTGCAAAACTCTCAGAAGGAAATAATCTCAGAGACTCCCAGTAATGCTGATGAGATCATCAAAGAGTATGATCACAGCTTTCAGAAGTTTCTGGCTAAAAACATAGATAGAAGCAAGATGGCTTTAATGATCTATGGAGTTAGCAGAAATGGCAAAAAAAGGGATAGGATATCAAGGTAAGGTATTTGCACCTAAGAAAGCCATGGACTTAGTCATAAAACGCACACCACTTAAATCACACTTTATATATGGGCACACACACGACCTAAAATACACTAGCAATTATTACTCTGTCAAACCAAAATTCAACCAGAATTTTGGTAAAACTAACAAACCAGGACCCAAGAAGATATGGGTACCTAAGGACAAAATTATATATGTAGCAGATATCTTTAGTAGCAAGGCTAAAACACCAGTCATGGTACCTGGACTCTGGCTGCTCTCGACACATGACGGGAAGAAAGCATATGTTCCAAAGCCTGGAACTTAAACCTGGAGGCTACGTGGGCTTTGGAGGCAACCAAAGAGGAAAGATCATTGGCTCTGGAACAGTAGGTAATGGAAATATTCCCTCTCTAAATAATGTGATGTTAGTTGATGGATTAATGCATAACCTGTTATCCATAAGTCAATTAAGTGATAACGATTATGATATGATCTTTAATCAAAATTCATGCAACGCTGTTAGTCAGAAAGATGGAACTACCCTTTTTAATGGAAAGAGGAAAAACAACATTTATAAGATAAAACTTTTTGAACTAAAGAGCCAGAATGTAAAATGTCTTCTCTCTGTTAACAACGAGCAATGGGTCTGACATAGAAGATCGGGGCATGTTAGTATGAGAAGAATATCTCAGTTTAACAAACTCAATCTAGTCAGAGGACTTCCTAATTTGAAGTTCAGCTCAGATGCTCTGTGTGAAGCATGCCAGAAAGGCAAATTTTCAAAACCTGCTTTCAAATATAAAAATGTTGTTTCCACCTCTAAGCCATTAGAACTTCTGCACATAGACTTATTTGGACCAGTAAAAACTGCGTCTCTCAGTGGCAAGAAGTATGGGTTAGTGATCGTAGATTATTATAGCAGATGGACATGGGTAAAGTTCTTAAGACACAAGGACGAGTCACACTCTGTGTTCGTTGCATTCTGTAACCAAGTTCATAATGAAAAGGATCTTAGAATTGTCAAAGTCAGAAGTGATCATGGTGGAGAATTTGAAAATAAACATTTTGAATCATTTTTTAATGAAAAAGGCATCTTGCATGACTTATCTTGTCCTAGAACTCCCCAACAAAATGGAGTTGTAGAACGAAAGAACAGAACACTGCAAGAAATAGCCAGAACTATGATCAATGAGACTTACATTGCTAAGATATTATGGGCAGAAGCAATTAACACAGCGTGTTACATTCAAAATAGAATCTCAATAAGACCTATTATGGAAAAGACTCCATATGAATTGTGGAAGAACAAAAAGCCCAACATTTCTTATTTCCATCCTTTTGGATGCACGTGTTTCATTCTGAATACTAAAAATTATCTGAACAAGTTTGACTCTAAAGCACAAAAGTGTATCATGTTAGGATGCTCTGAACGCTCAAGAGGGTACAGAGTATACAATACAGAAACACAGATTGTTGAAGAGTCAATCAGTGTTAGATTTGATGATAAGCTTGACCCTCAAAAGTCAAAGCAGGATGAATTATTTGCAGATATAGAAGTTGAATTCACAAGTACTGAAGACAACTCATCAGAAGTTCTCAACAGAGACACTCCAACAACTTCAGAAAGAAATGTTGCAAGCAATCCAGCACCTTCTGTTGATCAACTTCAGAAAAGGCTATCCAGAAGCAGCATAGCTCACCCAGAAGATAAGATCCTGGGAAAGAAGGATGATCCAATCAAAACAAGATCAACATTCAGAAACTATGAAGAATCCCTCATGAGACTGGTCTCCCTGATTGAACCAACAACAATTGATGAAGCGCTTCTGGACAATGACTGGATTCTGGAAATGCAGGAGGAACTAAATCAGTTCACCAGAAATGACGTATGGGATCTGGTTCCCATACCAAAAGGATTCAACGTCATTGGAACAAAGTGGGTGTTCAGAAACAAATTGAACGAGCAAGGAGAAGTCATCAGAAACAAAGTACGATTGGTGGCACAAGGTTATAGTCAGCAAGAGGGGATAGACTATACAGAAACCTTTTCTCCAGTCGCCAGGTTAGAATCTATCAGACTCTTAATCTCATTTTCTATAAACAATGGCATCACTCTGTATCAAATGGATGTCAAAAGTGCATTCCTAAATGGCTATATAGATGAAGAGGTATATGTGCACCAACCCCCTGGGTTTGAGAATTCCAAACACCTAGAATATGTTTTCAAACTAAAGAAGTCACTATATGGTCTGAAACAAGCTCCCAGAGCTTGGTATGAAAGACTAAGTAACTTCCTATAAGAAAAGGAATTCACCAGAGGGAAAGTGGACACAACCTTTTTCTATAAGACATTTAAGAATGACATTTTAGTATGTCAGATTTATGTAGATGATATTATCTTTGGATCTACTAAACCCTCTCTGGGAAGAGAGTTTTCTAAGTGCATGCAGGCAGAGTTTGAGATGAGCTTAATGGGGGAACTCAAATTCTTTCTGGGCATTCAGATAAACCAAACTCCAGAAGGAACTTACATTCATCAGAGCAAATATGTCAGAGAGCTTCTGAAGAAATTTGATCTCTCAGAATGTAAGCCCTCAAAGACTCTAATGCACCCCACGTGCATTCTGGAAAAGGAAGAGATAAGTAAAAAGGTAGAACAAAAAGTCTACAGAGGTATGATTGGTTCTCTCCTTTATCTGACGGCTTCAAGGCCTGATATTTTATTCAATGTTTGCTTATGTGCTAGATTCCAATCAGATCCTAGAGAATCTCACTTAACAGCAGTTAAGCGAATTTTCAAGTATCTGAAAGGTACTACTAATCTGGGTTTGTTTGATAGAAAATCCAATGAATACAGCTTAGTAGGATATTGTGATGCTGACTTTGTTGGAGACAGAGTAGAACGTAAAAGCACTTCTGGAAGCTGCCAGTTTCTGGGAGACAATCTGATCTCATGGACCAGCAAGAGACAATCCACAATAGCACTATCAACAACAGAAGCTGAATACATTGCAGTTGCTGGATGTAGCACGCAAATGCTCTGGATTAAATTTCAACTTGAAGACTTCAACATATTTGAGAGTAACATTCTCATCTTCTGTGATAACACTTCAGCTATATGTCTCAGTAAGAATCCTATTTTGCATTCTAGGGCTAAGCATATAGAAATAAAACATCATTTTATTAGGGACTATATTCAGAAAGGAATTCTTACCTTAAAATTTATTGACACAGACCATCAATGGGTTGATGTATTTATAAAACCCCTTTCTGAAGATATATTCAATTTCATTCTGAAACATCTCAGTATGAAGTTATGCCCAGAATAAAATGTTTTATTTGCATATCTTAACCCTCAAAAATTTATTATTTTCTGTGAACATCTGATCAACCTGTCTTCAGAAGTTAGAAGTACAGTTGCCTCAGAATCTATCTATGAAGATCTGAACGTTTCATTTCAAGGATAGAGGCGTGCCGTTCACATCATCAAACACTTGTCATCCTCTCACAAGCTACCTTCTGAGGCTGAACACGCATTCAATTTCTGAAGGGTCCAAGGCTCTGATTGGATGCATTGAGACACTTGTCAATGGTAACCGTTCAATATCTTTCTAAATCCCCTAATTTCAGGTTTCATTAATGCATATAATCATTACTTATTTTCTTGCTTACTGTTTACGTTTTCAAAAACCTATTTAAACTCAAATTACTATTTCATTCATTCACTTTTACTCTCTTAAATATTTTCTCTTGTTCAAGTTTTGTTTTCAAAAACCATTTACATCTTCTTCAACGAACTCGTGTGAACAATGGCATCATCATCAAGTCTCAAGAATCGCAGTGCTCCTGAATCTTCATCAACGGAACAATATGAAGAACCCATTAGAACGCTTCTCACTCCTATTGACAACCTGGAAGTTCTCTTTGAACTGATCATTGATTTTGAGAGCTTACAAGAAAATGGGTTTAATCTCTATGAAGACGTAACTGCACATGGATG
This sequence comes from Vicia faba, assembly GCA_948472305.1. Classification (NCBI taxonomy): domain Eukaryota; kingdom Viridiplantae; phylum Streptophyta; class Magnoliopsida; order Fabales; family Fabaceae; genus Vicia; species Vicia faba. Next base: position 1,410,070,762 of record OX451739.1, read on the forward strand.
GAATAGGTATTTTGACCGTCTGTTGGGTCCAACGTTTCCCATTCTCGTCAAAGAGTTCTGGATTCATGCTACCTCATTAAACCACCAGGTTACTTCATATGTTATGGGAAAGAAAATAGTGATAACAGAAGATCTTATTGGGAAACTCATTGGATACAATGGCGGTGGAGTCAGATGCATTGATATGGCAGATAGGTGTTCTGACCTAAAATCAATTGCCAGGGAAATCTTCACTTTTGAACAACCATCAAGCAAAATTAGAGACTTGAAGGATCATCACAGAATCTGGGCCAGAATCATTCTGGGATGTATCAATCACAGGAAGCCTACAAGCTCTCCTGATTATATCAATATTGATCAGCAATTCCTGATGTATTTCATTGCTAAGAAGACCAAGATAAACCTTCCACACTTGCTCTTCAACCATCTCAGAACAAGTGTGAAAGAGACAAGAGAAGAGGAAAGGACTAAGAGGGATTGGATTCCCCTAGGAAGACTGATATTAGATATTCTAACAGAAAACAGGTTGATAGAACATCTGACAGAGGCTCCAGAAATAAGCACTTTGGAAGCAACTGCTGGGAAGCCTTTGAACGCCAAGAATCTGAAGAAAATGAAGATCATTGAGAAAATTAAGAAGGAGCCAACTATTGCTTCTCATGAGACCATTACTTCCAGGAGAATCCCTATGAAGGATTTTCCACTATTTTCTGAGATAGATGCCACACCAGAAATCATAGTCAGATACCTTGAAGCTTGCAAGGCTGATGGGACTGCTCCAGAAATCAACATTCAAGATCTGCACAAGCCAGCTCCAGAGATTGTGCTAAAGAAATCTAAAAATAGGAAGGCACCAGGAGAAGGATCCTCTCAGAGGACACCTAAAGCTGCGAAAAAGAAAGGTAATTCATCTTTTGTCTCTGTTATAGAATCAATAACTGTTTCCACATTTGAAACCATTTCCCCTCAACCAACAGAAAATCCTTCACCCCAAACCTTTGAAGATTTTGACATAGAGTTTGATCCATCTGTAACTCTAGGAAACTTTTTAAATGAACCTCACTCCCCCAATCAAAATCCACACCCAGAACATCATCAACCAGAACTTGCCAAAGTTCTATCTAACATTGAACTGTTTGATCAAGACTTTTCCTCTCCTATAACGGAAAATCCAAACACTCAACAACAACCAGAAAATCCACAACCACACTTTCCTCAACCAGAACATCTGAACCACAACTCACCACAACCAGAAAATAGACACTCTCTCTCTCCACCTTCTGAAAACCCATCTTCTGAAATTCCTGAACCAGAAACTCAACTCGCTACCGCAAACCAATCTGAAGATTCTCCTTCAGATTATGATACCACTATCCCAATCCCTGGAATAATAGAACCTCTTTCGGTTCGTTTACCTCTCATTATTCATGATATTCCAGAAATCCCTTCATCATATGAATCCACACCACCAAACACCCCAAACATACCAATTATTATTCCGGACTCTCCCACTCCATCACCCATCAACCGTCCAACTGACAACCTCAGACTTGTCATTGATCCACAAGTGCTGGACAGACTAGTTTCCACCTCACACAAAATTGTCTTTCCCAAACCTAAAGCAACCGCAACCAAATCAGATGTTGGTAAGAGTCTATTGACTTTTGAAACAGAAATGCAGGAATGGATCAATTCTTTGAAGCAAGAAAGTCAAGAGATTTCTAATCCTGCTGCTTCTGATTCTCTGTGGGAAAGATTCAGAAAATGGCTCGACTCTGAAACTCAGAAGCTGAAAGAATTGGGTTATAAAAGGGCTCAGCAGAACTTCAGTGATCAGCTGAAAGCCTTCCAAGATCATGTTCTGAGCCAATGATGCAAGAAAGAAATTCTTCCGCTGGATAATGCTCCTTGGAAAGAGCATCTTCCTTCAGAAGTAGCTGAACCAGAATCAAATAGTCTCTCTCTGACTATTGCTCCAGAAGACATGATTGTAGCAGAAGAAGTGGTTCAATCAAAAAAGGCTGCAGAATGTTCTGAACAACATACAACCCCTGAAGAGACACCAGCTTCGTCTCTAGTTATGCAAACTCTGGAAGAGTTAAAGAAAGAGAATGCTCTAATCCATGTCCGACTGGATAAGCAAGAGGATACGAACAAAGAGATCAAGGGTATTCTGGATAAACAAGAAGATACTACAAAAGAAATTAAATACATTATGGGCAAGCAGGAAGAGTCAAGCACTCAGATCAAGAGCTTGTTGGAAGCGTTGTTCACACGTCTTCCCCCTCCTTCTTAGATTATTGAAGTAGTGAAAAACACAAGAAGGGGGGGGGGGGGTTGAATTGTAAAACTGAAATCTAATGCAATGAACAAGATATTTTTATCCTGGTTCGTTTGATCTCAAACTACTCCAGTCCACCCGTCAAGGTGATTTCGCCTCTCTCCAACGAGGTCTTAATTCACTATATTCAATTGAATATTACAGACTGCTTTAACAACTGCTAAAGCCTTCTTGATCCAAACCACAACCCGGTTTGTCAAGGAAACACTTTCTTACAAAGAGATAAAACTAAGTGTGTGAATGTTTTCTACAAAACTGTATCACAACTGTGATGTATACACAACTTAAAGCTTAGAAACTAGATTTCTAAACAATGATAGAATATCAGAATATGTAATGTTTAGCAAAACTAAGAGAAGGAAGATTTTGATCAGCTTTTATGCGTGTAGAGATTTTGATAGCATTAGCCATTTCAATCTTCAAAGTCTTGTTTATATAGCACTGAGATGTTGAACGTTGGATGCAATATTCTTGATTCAATGCTAATAACAAACTTTCCTTATCGAGCAGATCTTGTCTGGAATGAGGCCGTTGGTATTAATTTGCTTTCAATGCACAGTACCGTTGCTTACTTAATGCAAGTTCTGGCTTGTCTCATTCTGACTCTGCTTAGCTACTGATGAACTGTTGTGTTTCTTTATCAGAGTGTTGAGCGCAGTCTTGTTCATCAGGCTTCAGCATGTACGTGAGTTGATCATCTGATTCTGACATTCTGATATGGCAACTTCTGATGCTGATGTCTGAAACCAAATTCTGATGCTGAATATGTGTGTTCTTGTTTATATCAATCAGAGTATCTGCAAATTAGAGCATAATGATTTAGGCAGCAGATAGTTCATACATGAATCATATACATAATATGTCTTTTCACTTTGTTATCATCAAAACTTAAATATAGGGTAGTAGATTCTAACTTTGTTCTAACAATCTCCCCCTTTTTGATGATGACAAGAACTGGATATTTTTAAATGAAAATAACGTGAAAAGGTATCAGAAAGATGCATCAGAGTAAGAGGTAAAAAGAGATAAGGAGTAAAGAGATATCAGAGTTGAGAGATACTCCCCCTGAGTTTATTACTTCCCTTTGATTACAAGTGTTCTTCAGTATCAGATCTTGTTGCCTTTCTTTGAACATCAGAGTATCAGAGTCTTTGACTATCAGAAGCTTTAGATCAGCATGTCAGAGCAGAGCTTCAGAGCTTTTCTTGTCAGAGCTTTGCTTTGGATCAGAGTATCAGAGCGGATCAGAGCTTCATAGTGATCAGAGCTTCTAGTCTTCAGAGTGTCCAGGAGCTTCCTTGTACCTGTAGACTTTAAGCAAAACAGAAAAAACATTTTCAAGTAATAGAGTTAGAATGTTTGAGAATTTCTGTCTAGTTAGCCGTTATTGTTTAAAATATCATTCTTGTTCTCCCCCTTTTTGTTAGCAATCAAAAAGTGTAAGTGATGTGCTAAAACAATTAAGATCAGAAAAACTTGTCATATTGAAAGGTTCAGAATCAAAACATGAAAATAGTACAAAACATATTCAAACAGTACATCAGAAAATCAAAGAAAACATGAAAAAGACATGAATGAAAAAAGACTAAGGTTGAGGAGGCAAGCGTGTGAACAGGTTCTCCAGCATGGCTTTAAATAGAGTTTCAAAATATTTTGAAAAGATAAACGTTTTTAAGAAAGAGAAAAATCATGATTTCATTTTAAAAGCATGATTACTTTTCATTAAATGCTTGCTGATTTTAGGGGATTTGAGAAAGATACTTAAAAACGGTTACCAGACATGTGTCTCAATGCACCCAATCAGCGCTTTGCCTTCTCAGAAGCGTGCACGCGTTCTGCTTCAGAGATATGCTGATGATTGGATGACACTTGTTTGATGTAGTGATCAGCACGTCTGTCTTTGAGCTTAGACTCTCAGATCATTAGACTTGCATCTGATACAATCTGCATGTTCTATCTTTCTGAAAGAAGATTGATCAGAAGTTCACAGTAAAACAATTACATTCTGAAGGTAAATATATGGAATTAAAACATTTTCACTCTGGACAGATTTTCATGCTGAGATGTTTCAGAATGAAATTAAACCTATCTTCTGAAAGGGGTTTAGTAAAGATATCAGCCCATTGATGGTCTGTATCTATAAATTTTAAGTTCAAAATACCTTTCTGAATATAGTCCCTAATGAAGTGATGTTTTATTTCTATATGCTTAGCTCTAGAATGTAAAATGGGATTCTTACTTAAGCAAATAGCAGAAGTATTATCACAGAGTATAGGAATGTTACTCTCAAAAATCTGGAAGTCTTCAAGCTGACTTTTCATCCAGAGCATTTGTGTGCTACATCCTGCTGCTGCTATGTACTCAGCTTCTGCTGTTGATAGTGCAATTGTTGATTGCCTTTTGCTGGACCAAGAGATCAGATTTTCTCCCAGAAACTGGTAGCTTCCAGAAGTACTTTTTCATTCTACTCTGTCTCCAGCAAAATCAGCATCGCAGTAGCCTACTAAGCTGTAATCACTAGATTTTCTATAAAACAAACCCAGATTAGTAGTACCTTTCAGATACTTGAAAATTCGCTTAACAGCTGTTAAGTGAGATTCTCTAGGATCTGATTGGAATCTAGCACAGATACAAACACTGAATAATATGTCAGGTCTTGAAGCAGTCAGATAGAGGAGAGAACCAATCATACCTCTGTAGACTTTCTGTTCTACATTTTTGCTTACCTCTTCTCTTTCCAGAATGCACGTGGGATGCATTGGAATCTTTGATGGCTTACATTCTGAGAGGTCAAATTTCTTCAGAAGATCTCTGATGTATTTGCTCTGATGAATGTAAGTTCCCTCTGGAGTTTGATTGATCTGAATTCCTAGAAAGAATTTCAGTTCCCCCATGAGGCTCATCTCAAATTATGCCTGCATACACTTAGCAAATTTTCTTCCAAGAGAAGGATTAGTAGAACCAAAAATAATATCATCAACATAAATTTGACAGACTAAGATGTCATTCTTAACTGATTTACAGAATATAGTAGTGTCCACTTTCCCTCTGGTGAATTCATTTTCTAACAGAAAGTTACTTAGCCTTTCATACCAAGCTCTGGGAGCTTGTTTCAGACCATACAGTGACTTCTTTAGTTTGAAAACATGTTCTGGATGTTTTGTATTTTCAAAACCAGGGGGTTGGTGTACATAAACTTCTTCTTCTATATAACCATTTAAGAATGCACTTTTGACATCCATCTGATACAGAGTGATGCCTCTATTAACAGCAAATGAAATTAAAAGTCTGATAGATTCTAACCTGGCGACTGGGGCAAAGGTTTCTGTATAGTCTATCCCCTCTTGCTGACTATAACCTTGTGCAACCAGTCGTGCCTTGTTTCTGATGACTTCACCTTGTTCATTTAGCTTGTTTCTGAACACCCATCTTGTTCCAATGACGTTGAATCCTTTTGGTCTGGGAACGAGATCCCATACGTCGTTTCTGGTGAATTGATTCAGCTCTTCTACCATTTCCAGAATCCAGTCATTATCCAGAAGTGCTTCATCAATAGAAGAAGGTTCAATCAGAGACACAAGTCCCATAAGAGTTTCTTCAGAGTTTATGAAGCTTGCTCTTGTTCTGATTGGATCTTCCTTTCTTCCTAAGATAGTCTCTTCTGGGTGATCCAAGCTGCTTCTGGGTAATCTCTTCTGAGGTTGATCAGCAGCTGTTGTAGGATTGCTAGTAGTGCTCCTTTCAGACGTTGAAGGAATGTTTGTGTTGAGAGCTTCTGATGACTTGTCTTCAGAACCTGTAAATTCAATTTCTATACCTGCAAAGACTTCATTCTGCTTTGACTTTTCAGAGTCAAGCTTATCATCAAAACGAACACTGATTGATTCTTCCACAATCTGTGTTTCTGTATTGTATACTCTGTACCCTCTTGAGCGTTCAGAGTATCCTAACATAATACACTTTTGTGCTTTAGAGTCAAACTTGTTCAAATAATTCTTTGTATTTAATATAAAGCAAGTACATCCAAATGGATGAAAATATGAAATGTTGGGCTTTATGTTCTTCCACAATTCATATGGAGTCTTTTCCAGAATAGGTCTTATTGAGGTTCTATTTTGAATGTAGCACGCTGTGTTTATTGCTTCTTCCCAGAAGGTCTTAGCAACGTTTGTCTCATTGATCATGGTTCTGGCCATTTCTTGCAATGTTCTGTTCTTTCGTTCTACAACTACATTTTGTTGGGGAGTTCTAGGACAAGAGAAATCATGCATAATGCCTCTGTCATTAAAGAATGACTCAAAATCTTTGTTTTCAAATTCTCCACCATGATCACTTCTGACTTTAACGATTCTAAGATCCTTTTCATTCTGAACTTGGTTACAGAAGGTAACAAACACAGAGTGTGACTCGTCCTTGTGTCTTAAGAACTTTACCCATGTCCATCTGCTATAGTCATCTACGATTACTAACCCATACTTCTTGCCACTGACTGAAGCAGTTTTAACTGGTCCAAATAAGTCAATGTGCAGAAGTTCTAATGGCTTAGAGGTAGAAACAACATTTTTGGATTTAAAAGAAGGTTTTGCAAATTTGCCTTTCTGACATGCTTCACACAGAGCATCTGAATTGAACTTCAAATTAGGAAGTCCTCTGACCAAATTGAGTTTGTTAATCTGAGATATTCTTCTCATACTAACATGCCCCAATCTTCTGTGCCATATCCACTGCTCGTTGTTAACAGACATAAGACATTTTACATTCTGACTCTTTAGTTCAGAAAGTTTGATTTTGTAAATGTTGTTTTTCCTCTTACCATTAAACAGGATAGTCCCATCTTTCTGACTAACAGCTTTACATGATTTTTGATTAAAGATTATATCATAACCGTTATCACTTAATTGACTTATGGATAACAAATTATGCATCAATCCATCTACTAGCAGAACATTATTAATAGAGGGAAGATTTCCATTACCTACAGTTCCAGAGCCAATTATCTTTCCCCTCTGATTGCCTCCAAAGCCAACGTGGCCTCCTGGCTTAAGTTCCAGGCTTTGGAACATATGCCTTCTTCCCGTCATGTGTCGTGAGCAGCCAGAGTCCAGGTACCATGACTGGTGTTTCTGACTTGCTGCTAAAGATATCTGCAACATGTATTATTTTATCCTTAGGTACCCAGATTTTCTTGGGTCCTGATTTGTTAGTTTTACCAAAACTTTGGTTGAATTTTGGTTTCACAGAGTGCTTACTGCTAGTGTATTTAATATCATGTGTGTGACCATACACAAAATGTGAATTTAGAGGAGTGTGTTTAATGGTTAAGTCCATGACATTCTTTGGTGTAGGAACCTTACCTTGGTATCCTATTCCTTTCCTGCCGTTTCTGCTAACTCCATAGATCATTGAAGCCATTATGCTTCTATCTATGCTTTTAGCGAGGAACTTCTGGAAATTGTGATCATACTCCTTGATGATCTCATCAGCGTTGCTGGGAGTTTCAGAAATTGGTTCCTTCTGAGAGTTTTGTAAAGTATTTTCTAATTTTGAAATCTTATTTCTCAGCTCAGAATTATCCAATTTGAGACTCTCAGTCTTATTAGAGTCAGATTCAAGATTCCTTTTCAGGTCTCTGAATTTAACTCTAATTTGCTGATACCGTTCCAGAATCTCATTAAGGCTTTCAGCAAGTTCAGCCTTTGTAAAGTTAACAGCAAAGTTAGGAAATACCTCTTCAGTATCTGATTCTGAGTCTGATTCAGAGGCTTCACTATCTTCTGAGATGTTAGCCATGAGAGCTATGTTTGCCCTCTCATCATCTGATTCTGAGTCAGCTTCAGACGAGTCAGAGTCATCCCATGTGGCCATGAGACTTTTCTTCTTCTCTCTTCCAAACTTCTTTTTGGGCTTTTCCCTCTGAAGCTTTGGGCAGTCACTCTTATAATGTCCTTGCTCATTGCACTCATAGCAGATGATGTCCTTGGTGTTTGGCTTTTTGCTACTGGAGGAGCCTTCAGATCTTCTGTATCCAGAGGAAGAATCTGTCCTTCTGTATCTGGAAGAAGACTCGTTCTGATCAGATCTTCTGGGATTCCTGAACTTCCTTTGTCTTTGCTTCCACGGTTGATTTACTCTTCTGGAGAGGAGGGAGAGTTCGTCTTCTTCTGATGAGAATCCATCAGATGTTTCTTCAACTGCCTGCAAAACTTTAGACTCAAATTTTTTGTTAGATTTTAATGCTAAAGGCTTACCTTGCTTCTGAGGCTCGTCAGCTTCTAGCTCTATCTCATGACTTCTGAGGGAGCTGATAAGTTCCTCCAGAGTGATTTTGTTGAGATCTTTAGCTAGCTTCAGAGCTGTAACCATAGGTCTCCACTGCTTGGGTAAACTTCTGATGATTTTCTTGACATGGTCAGCAGTAGAGTATCCTTTGTCCAGAACTTTGAGACCAGCTACCAGAATCTGGAATCTAGAGAACATGGTTTCAATGGATTCAGATTCTTCCATTTTGAACGCCTCATACTTCTGAATGAGCGCCAGAGCTTTTGTTTCTTTGACCTGAACGTTGCCCTCATGCGTCATTCTGAGTGAGTCAAAAATATTCTTTGTTGTGTCTCTGTTGGAGATCTTTTCATACTCAGTATAGGATATGGCGCTGAGGAGGATGGTTCTGGCCTTGTGGTGATTCTTGAAGTCACGCTTTTGTTGATCAGACATTGTTTTTCTATCAATCTTCTGACCGATTGCATTCACAGGGTGCGTGTATCCATCTGTCACCATATCCCACAGATCAGCATCATGTGCCAGAAAGAAGCTTTCAATTCTGTCTTTCCAGTAATCAAAGTTTTCTCCATCAAAGACTGGAGGTTTGCCGCTGAATCTGTCTCTGTCCTCATTGTTGTCATTGCTGATGTGAGAATTGTTTCCTGCCATTGTGTTTTTCTGACGCTGGATCTTGTACTGACACGGTTAAGTGTTTTAGCTCAGAACCAGGCGCTCTGATGCCAATTGAAGTAGTGAAAAACACAAGAAGGGGAGGGTTGAATTGTAAAACTGAAATCTAATGCAATGAACAAGATATTTTTATCTTGGTTCGTTTGATCTCAAACTACTCCAGTCCACCCGTCAAGGTGATTTCGCCTCTCTCCAACGAGGTCTTAATTCACTATATTCAACTGAATATTACAGACTGCTTTAACAACTGCTAAAGTCTTCTTGATCCAAACCACAACCCGGTTTGTCAAGGAAACAATTTCTTACAAAGAGATAAAACTAAGTGTGTGAATGTTTTCTACAAAACTGTATCACAACTGTGATGTATACACAACTTAAAGCTTAGAAACTAGATTGCTAAACAATGATAGAATATCAGAATATGTAATGTTTAGCAAAACTAAGAGAAGGAAGATTTTGATCAGCTTTTATGCGTGTAGAGATTTTGAGAGCATTAGCCATTTCAATCTTCAAAGTCTTGTTTATATAGCACTGAGATGTTGAACGTTGGATGCAATATTCTTGATTCAATGCTAATAACAAACTTTCCTTATCGAGCAGATCTTGTCTGGAATGAGGCCGTTGGTATTAATTTGCTTTCAATGCACAGTACCGTTGCTTACTTAATGCAAGTTCTGGCTTGTCTCATTCTGACTCTGCTTAGCTGCTGATGAACTGTTGTGTTTCTTTATCAGAGTGTTGAGCGCAGTCTTGTTCATCAGGCTTCAGCATGTACGTGAGTTGATCATCTGATTCTGACATTCTGATATGGCAACTTCTGATGCTGATGTCTGAAACCAAATTCTGATGCTGAATAGGTGTGTTCTTGTTTATATCAATCAGAGTATCTGCAAATTAGAGCATAATGATTTAGGCAGCAGATAGTTCATACATGAATCATATACATAATATGTCTTTTCACTTTGTTATCATCAAAACTTAAATATAGGGTAGTAGATTCAAACTTTGTTCTAACAAGATTTTCTTTAAAACTGTTTATCTGTAACTTTTATCTTTACCTCCTTGTTTCTGAAACTTATCATTGCATTCTGTTTTCAATAACAGTATACCGGAACAAAGTCTCAAACATTCTGAATATTTTAATCTCTACTTTCTGAAAAGTTTGAACAGGAACACATTCTGATAGGAGATGCATAAAAATCTCTAATGAGAAGGACCTTCAGGGAAGTAATCAACTCAGGGGAGTCTCTCTTAAACTTTTTGTTGTCTATTTTTCATTGAAAATTCTAGTTTTTGTCATCATCAAAAAGGGGAAGATTGTTAGAACATAGTTTGATTCTACAATCCTTAGTTAGAGTTTTAATGATAACAAACACAAAGAACAAATATGCACTCTAAATTATGTTATTTTGTATGCAGAAGTTTTGACCAAAGCAGCATCAGAAGTTAAGCTATTGAAGCTTTTACGCTGAGGTAATCAGAATTTGCGCTGAAGATTGATGATCAGAACCTGCGCTTAAGTTAAGAAAACTCTGATTCTGAACAGACTGATCATAAACAATCAGATCCTCACTTCTCTAAGTCATCAATGTTCTGAAGCATCTGCAGCAGGCAAGGATGTAGGATTCTGAAGCGTTACTATTCAATCAAGACAGCATCTCATGCAACGGCTTCATTCAGACATGATCTTCTCAATATGGAAACTGCTTGAATGTCCATTATCACGCTTAATGTTGGACTGGATTCCTTTGCCTATATAAACAAGCTAAGAGATCAAATCGTTTACGATTTCAACACACTACTGCAATACAACTCAAAACGCTGCAAGCTTAGTCACTTACTTTCTACGCTCTAAATTTGTGTAAATTATCACAGTTGTGATAACTGTTTTTGTAACGAAAATCAACTATACACAGAATTCTTGTATCTTTGATTAAGACAGTTTTTCCTTGAGATTAACTGGATTGTGGTTGTACTCAAGAGGACTTTGACAGTTGTCAAAGTAGTGATTGTAATCTGTTTGTGATTAGTGGATTAAGTCCTCGTTGGAGAGAGGCGAATTCACCTTGACGGGTGAACTGGAGTAGTTTGAGATCAAACGAACCAGGATAAAAATACAGTGTCATTGCGTATTTGACTTTAAGTTTTCAATTCAACCCCTCCTTCTTGTGTTTTTCACTTCTTCACAACATGCTTTTATACAATTTTCCTTTGACACTTTTGATTTTCTAGCACCATAAAATTTATACAGCAATGTTGTGTCACTTAAAACAATTAATCTAGTTTTTAAAAGAATTGGTTTTGTCATCCAAATTAAAAAGGGTAGTGGCACAATTTGTTGTTTGTTTGTTATTTCTATAAAATCTTGATTTTTATTAAGTAATGAATATCAAAATATTTAAGACAATATTTTAAATAATTAAATTTTGTATTTTTAATAATCCGATTTATTAATCTTTGAAAATACTTGTGTTCGTTGGGTTGTGAGTTGGAAGACATCTAACGGAAATTGAGAAGCTCAATTCCACCACTAAATCAATATGTTTGTTCTCTTAATTTGTCTAAGCAATGTGACTAGTATTTAATTTCTCATCAACCCAAGTGCACATATTCATTTTGGGAAAATGACATGGGCTTGTTCGATAGTTCCTTTTTTCTAATAGAATACCTGATTCTTTTTTAAATATTGAAGAAATATCTAGATTTACACATATGTTAATATAAAATTGTTTAAATATTTTTTACTATTTTTATCTAATTATAAAAAAATTAATAATGTAAATTTAATAAATAATGTAAAACACTAATAAATAAGTTTTAATAAATATTTATAAAAGGAAAAAAATCTAAATTTAAAATTTATTTTATTAATAGTAAATTCAAAAATAATTCTATTCAAATACTTCACGTTCAACATACTTTTAAAAATATAATTATACTTAATTATTACTAGTTTTATATTATATTTTATGAAAATACACATTAAAATTAATTTGATAATTATTTTAAAATTAATTTTGATTTTAATTATTCAAAGAACATTAAATAATAAAAATCAATTTTTCGTTAATGTATCATGATAAATTAATTCACGTCCATTTGATTTATGAGAATAATACTCATATACGGTTAGTATAAAGATAATTTACAACATCAATTAATTATAATCGTTTGATTTTTATAAGTTGTTGATTTATATGTTAATCACATATAAAATATTATTTATAAATTATTGTAATGCAAGAACGCATCAACTGTATAAAGTATTTTACATTAACAATATATAATAATTAATCTCTTAATTTATTTTTAAATAAAAATAATTATGTCAAACTTAATTATATCTAAATTAAATTCCACGTGGTGGAGCCATAAATATACTTAAACAAATAGTTATTATTTTCAATATAAATTAGATATTTTAATTAAACTTAAAAGATTCATCATTCTCGTTTAAATTCTCTTGAACTATTATTCTCATTAATTTATTTATTTATTAAAAAATAAATTTGACAAATAAGAGAAAAACTTATATAAATTTTTTAAGCGTGATTTATATTATTTTCCAATAAATATATATATATATATATATATATATATATATATATATATATATATATATATATATATATATATATATATATATATATATATATATATATATATATATATATATATATATATATATATATATATATATATATATATATATATATATATATATTTTTTTTTTTTTTTTTTTTTATTCTCTAAAAAATATTTAAATACACTTGTTATATTTCTATTGAAAGATAATAAAAATTATACTTAAATAATTATATCTAAATTTTCTTCGTAAAGATAATTCTTAAATTTTAAAAAATATTTTTAGTAACTGATTTTTATATTATTAAATTAGTCACAAAGTTAGTGTAAACCATGTGACATTCCATGCTAGTGCCATTTTTATTGATTGAATTTGAATAATATATGTAATAAAAAGAACTAATGTGATTGAGTTTACATAGTTAAGAGATTAAAATAGACTCTAAATCAAAGATAATATAGATTAAATCTAAAAAATTTATATGAATTAAAATATTGTATGTTCAAATTCATTGATAAGAAGCTTTATAATTTCAAATAATGAGTTTGAAGTTCAATAATAGCAAAATCTTCATTAATATTAATCTAGTTTATCTCTTAAAAATAAATAAACAAAAACTTCATATTTCCCCAATTTAAAACTATAAAAAAAAACCAAATAAATTATAAATATACAATTCTCTTTTTAATATTATAGAATTAATATCAATCTCTCTTTTGTTTTAAAGATTAATACTTATTTTATCCTCTGTTAAATGAGTTATTTTTGAAAAATCCCCATATAACAAAACAAAGTTAGCAAAACTAGACAAAGTTAGCAAAGTCAACAATAACCACACATTAAACTAACAATAACCATATGTTGAAATAGCAATAACCACGTATTGAACTAGTTTATAACTTTAGAAAACTGAATTACACATTCCATATTCTTCCTAATTCAGATTTCTTAAATTATATTTGCATTAATCCTCTGAGGCATTCAAATCTTGCTTGCTTTAAGGGTTTTGTTAGAATGTTCGACAATTGTAATTTAGTTTTACAATACTCAATTCTCGTCCTCTTTTTACTAACTTTGTCACTAAGAAAATGATATCTCTTTTCTATATATTTGCTTATACCATGGCTCATAGGTTGGCTTGTTAAATCAATTGCTAACTTATTGTCCACTCGCAACATACTCTGCCTCACATGAAGGAAAAACCATAATTCCTTAATTATTTGAACTCTAAGAGATTGGTGATAATCCAGGCATGGACAAGTAACCAATTGTACATTTTCTATCACACCACTCCAATCTGAATCAGAATAACCATACACCTTGGCTTCCATTCTTGTGTTTTGTTGATTTGGCATAAGTACTCCATGGTTAATTGTACCTCTAATGTACCTAAGGATCCTCTTTGCGGCAAGTAGATGACATAGTCTCAATTTCTCCTTGAATCTACTAACCAATCACATACTATTACAAATATCAGACCATGTATTGCAAAGACACCTCAATGAGCCAATAACCTACTTGTACAGAGTGTTATCCACCCGTTCATCATCTAAATCCTTCTTCAATTTGATGTTGGTCTCTATAAGATTGTTTGCATGATTGCAATTGCTCAACTTGAACTTCTTCAGGAAGTCTTCTGTATATTTCTTCTAATGCAAGAAAACTCCATTATCGCGAACTTTTCCAATTCAACTTCATTAGAACATATGACCGATAAATCATCCACATAGAGACTTAAGATAACTTTTTCTTGTTCACTTGAGCTTTTCACATACACTCCATGATTTGATGTGCACTTGTTGAAACCTAGTTTGATCAAGGAGCTATCAATCCTCTTGTTTCATGTCATATGTACTTGCTTCAATCCATACAAATATTTTCTCAACTTATACATCATCCTCTTTGGACCTTTCCCTTTAAAACCAGATGGTTGCTTCATATAAACTTCTTCTTCTAGGAGTCAATTAAGGAAGGTTGACTTTACATCAAGTATATGCATCTTCCAACCTCTATATGTTATAATGGGTACAAATTTTCTTATGGTCCCAAGGCTATAAAATGGTGCATAAACTTCATTAAAATAAATTCTAAGCTTTTGAAGAAAGCCTTTTTCCACCAATTTTGCCTTATGCTTGAAAATTTCACCATTTGGCTTCTACTTCAGCTTGTAAACCCACCTGAAATATATTGCATTCTTTCTTGAATAGTTAAATAGTTCCCAGGTTTTGTTCTTTTAAATGGCCTTGTTCTCTTCATTTATTACACCTTGCTAATTCTCATCTTTCATGGCTTGAACATGATCGAATTGGCTCCAATTCATCCATCATAGCTTCTTCAATTAGATCATCATTTTCTCATATGGCTTGGTCTGGAAAAATTTCATGATCATTAAGTATGACTAGTTGATTTTTGGATCTTGATGCTTTTCTCACCTTTCGAGGTTGTGCACGTTCAGTCTCAGCTTCTACTACTTGCTCATCATCTTGAAAAGTGATGCTGGTTAGACATATGGAATAGAGGAACATTCTAGAGGAGGGTGAGTAGACCCTTTTTAAAAATTGACTGATTTTCAAAATGAAATAATATACTTTTTCAATGCGAAAGTCTTATAAAAAAAGACTTTATGCCTGGATTGGAAATTAATCATGAATACTTGTTCACCAAAGCCTTTGCATGGGCTTCAGAGCACAACAGTAGGGACAACATTGAGATCTTGGAAGGAGTCTGTCTCAGTTGTTCAACCACATTATAGTCTCTCTTTTTGATGATCTTTAAGATTTCTTCCATTTCCCTCTTGGAAGCCTCTGGAATGGATTCTGAATGCGCCTTCGTCTGGACAGGCTCAACCAATATGTCTTTCCCACGAGTCTCGGCCAACTTGGTGGAAGGGGTGGCAACATGAGTAATCACAAGAGTTGTAGTTGTAGTATTAGCTGGAACGGCAGTAGGAATGATCACAGGAATAGTAACGGCTTTAGGAGGAGAAATCTCGGGTGAGAATACTCTTCCGCTTCTTGTTATTTTACTGGTCCCAACGATATTGCCGATGTCGGGATCAGTATTTCCAGAAACTTCGTCTTCAGTAGCCAACATGTCTTGCTTGACGCCATGGTAATAGACGCCAGCCCCATAATTCCAGGGAACAGCTTTATCCGAGGAATATGGTATTGGCCCTGGCGTAGTGATGATCAGGGGAGCCAAGTCTGGAGCAGATGTAATCCTGACGGGTCTTTTGGTGGAGATCCTGAAAGGATTTGAGGAAATGGTTATAATCGAAACATATTTACAGGAAACAGTTGTGACATGAGTCTTCTCAAATAGAATCTCTTTATCATCTATCAGGCGTTGAACACCTGCTTTCAACAAATAGCAACCAGTCGATAAACATAAGTGGCAATCTTCATCACAGCCCAGAAATAAACCGGCTTGCAACAAATTCCACTTAATATTCATGAGAGGAGTAATAAGCTCTTCAACAGAAGGAACAAATGTATCATTGTCAACAGCATTAACACCATGGTCGTGCTTGGGCATGGGAACAATTATAACATTGGGAATCTCAGGAGCATCAAATTCAATCTCCTTTGCCTCTTTCTGATCCTGCACCTTATTCTTTAAAGCCCAACAATCATTTGTATCATGGTCTGGACTTTCTGAATGGTAGGCACATCGAGCATTTGGGTTTTAGCGAGGAGATGTAGTGTTGGGATTCTTGGGGGCTTCCCTCAAAGTTACCAGATTGGACTTCAATAAGTGTGTTAAGACTTAAGACAAAGTCATATTGATCCGGGTAAATTGTCTCATAGGCCTCTCTACTTTGGGCTGATTATTCCGCTGTCGAGTAGCTGCAGACTTGGATATCATTACAGCCCCTACCGTTGGACGGTGTTGGTTTCTGCCCTGATTTCTTTGACTGTAAACAGCACTAACTTCTTTCTTTCCCACAAAAGGTCTCTTTCCTGCACTTGAAGAGGCCTCCTTTTGAATCTTGCCACTTCTAATACCAGCTTCCACTCTTTCTCCAATTAGGACCAGCTCAGTAAAACCAGCTGAGGAGCTTCCAATCAAATGGTTGAAAAACAGACCAGATAGAGTACCCAAGAACATATCCACCAACTCCCTATCAGACAGAGGGGGTTGAACTCTTCTTGCTAGGTCTCTCCACTTATGGGCATAGTCTTTAAAACCCTCGCTCGAACCTATAGGCATACATTGGAGTTATGTATGGGTGGGAGCAAGGTCTGCATTATACTGATACTGCTTGTAGAAGGCAGCAGTCAAGTCTTCCCAATTACGAATATTGGTCCCCTCCAGCTGATAGAACCAGTCTAGCTGATTCCCAGATAAACTATCTTAGAAGAAATGGACCCGTAAATCCCTGTCGGCAGTGTGGGGCTGAATGTTCTCACATAAGATCGGAGATGCATCTTGGGACATGAAACTCCATCATATTTAGCAAACACCGAAACCTTGAACTTCTACGGGATGACAACCCCAAAAACCAAGCACAGCTCCTAATAATCTAGTCTAGGTACTTTTTGGATTTCTATTGTATTCAAACGATCCTCTAGCTTTTTTTATTTATCATCAGCAGGAGGATATTGCTCCTTATCATAATCAGATTCATCATCAGATTCCTCCGGGATGAGGTCTTCCTCTCTCGTCTCCCCTTCCTGATTGTCTCCTTCTTTTGATGAAGTTGCTAGTTCTGACGCTCGCCGCACTAGCGTAGAATTGGGTTTCAAAGGTATCTCGCTCTTCTTTGAGTTGGATCCAGGATTTCTGTAGCTCCTCGAAATCAGTTGGCATGTCAGGATGAAGAACAATGTAAGGAGTGTCTCCCTCAGCAATTGGCTCCATAATCACATCTAAGACGGCGGGGTAAGGCATCATAAGACATTGAGTACGAGCTCGCACTCATCTGAGGTAAGGCTCAAGAGGGATGAAATACTTGTGCCCCAGTGTCTTGCTATCAACTTTGTTTACCATGTGTGGTACGGCGGGAGAACTGACTTTTTGTTTTGCGTTTGTGTTCGCGAATGTTGCGGTTTAGCAAGAGTCGCCACTGACTTTTCTTTTATCCAAAAAGAAAGGTAAAAAAGCACAGGAAAGACCTCTAGAGATGTTTCCTTGAGTTCGGGGGGTAGATTATGAAAAGGGAAGGTGTTAGCACCCTTTTCATCCATGGTTTTCCATGGGCTCTTATTTACTCGCTAGATCACTTGCTTTTGTTTGAAATTGTGCTTGTGGTGTAGGTTTTTGAAAGTATTTTGAAAACGTCTTTGTAATGGTTCTCATCTCAATAAGAACACATACAAAGTGTTTGTTTGGAAAATAGTTCAAAGATGTGTTTGTGAAATGTGTTTTCTGAAAGTGATTTTGAAAAGGTGTCTTTGTAATGGTTCTCGTCTCTATAAACGCGTACAAAGTGTTGTCTTTCAAAAATGTTTTCAAAATAAAAGTGTGGGTGTATAAAAATGTTTTTGTTGTGAGCAAGCGAGCAACTAGGAGCATCTACCTACTCAAAAGGTCTTAGATGTTCTTTTCCTCCTCCTTTAGATGTTTCTATCTTACCATTTGATTTGGTAAGAAGCCCCATCGTTGGATGTTTAAGGGACGAGTGTGGGACGTTTTCGTAGTCATAGAAGGTAACCTACGGGACGTTTTAACAATGTCGTTTTAGGGACTAGATCGTTTAACAAAGGCAACATCGAGGGTCATCGAGGGACTACGATCTTTTATCGAGGGTCTTTTGCTAAAACGCCCATGTTCGAGGTACAGGAATATTTTTCGATAGGCCACAAAGTGGGATTACCCTAAGGGTGCTAGTGTGAAAGTGTGTTTGATTGCATGCATTTTAGTCTTGATTAGGGTGATCTATTTGTCGATTTCATATCTTGCCATACACACCCTAGTTACTAACAATATATGAAAGTAATAAAAGTGTTGAAAGTAAAGATTCTATGCTATTACAATCATTAGGGGGGTGGGGTGTAAAAATTTTACAAATGGGGGGTTGCAAGAAAATAAATCCTAATTATTTATTACAGTCATATTGAAATAATAATGCAAGAAAGAAAAAGGACCTTGTTTAGAAAAAAAATGGTTTTGTGTGTTAATTAATAAAAAGGGGAATGAATTAGCTAGTAAAAAGAAAATATTTTTATGCCTTTTTATATTGATGAAAAGAGTATTAATGTTGAAAATGATAAAAAGGAAAATAAATGAGATATAGGACCAGCGTGCTGCTACAAGCAAAACAAACGGAATCAGAAGTTCTGAAGCTAGGAGCATTGTGACTCAGGAGGAAACGTCAGTGGGTATCAAAAGTTCTGGGTTGGTAAACTTTGAGGTCCTGCAAGAAACGTTAGAGGGAAAATACAAAAGTTCTGGGTGGTATTCAGAGAGTGGGCCAAAAGTCAGAAGTTTTATATTACACTAAAACGGTGAGTAAACCTCAGAAATTTAGTGTATTGTCAGCACGTAAAAATCAGATACTCTGAGTGTTTAAAAAGAGCGAATGGAAACATCAGAAGTTCAGTGTGTTTGACATGTAGGGAGAACTCAGAAGTTTTGTGTTGAGTTAGAACAGTGAATGGATCATGGAAGTTCTATGTATTAAAATGGTGAGTGAAAAATAGAAGTTATGTGTTACATTTCAACTATTTCCTCATGTCAATCAGCACAATGATAACTTATTTAGTTTTCAACAAACATCAAATCAGAAGGATAAAAGCATAACATTTTATAGAAGTTTTGATCCTGATTCTGAGTCTAGCCTTAATCAGGAAGTTCCGATTCACAGTCTTTCTACTTACGCAGTGATACGGACAACATCAATACTATGATATCTACATGTTTAATGATGTTCTGAATGAAAAGATGCAGAGTCAGAAAGACTTACCTTGAACCTGGAGGGTGTATTTGGAACTTAAGCTGCTGTCTTCAGATATTATGGAGTCATCCAGAGCAACAGAAGAGAAAATACCAAGTTCTTTTACTTCAAGGGAAGAACAAAGGTATTGGTTTTCTGTTTGGGAAGTCTGGATTTTTTATGAAGGTTTCGCAGCTTTCTTTTCTCTCTTTGTTACAATTATCTCTCTCCAAAAGACAACCGGTTTTGTATTTTGTGTTTGCAGTTTTTGGACTCTTAGAATTTTTAGCAGGGGTTCGAGGCTCTTCTTTCTCAAATTTTCCGACCTCTTTACAGTGGTCAATGAAGTTCAATTTATAGGCAAATATTTAGTAGTTATTAGAGGTCAAGTGGCACCAACATCATATGCTAGGAGCTGACTTGTTCTTGAAGCAAGTTTAAACAAGCATGGTTCAAGGCACAAAGTAGAATGGTTAGTAGCTTTAGCAGCGCCTAAGCTGGATTTGTCAGCAAAAATTAAGGAAAAGCAAAAGCGACTCGTGGGCCCAGCAGACTTTTGTACAAAAGTTTGCTTTTTCAAGACAGTAGAGGTACACGTGGGGGAAATCCTTGGGATAAAGACTCAAAAGTGGTTGTGAGTATTAAATGATGATGAGATTTATCAAACCATAAATCCTACAATGTGAGATTTTGCATCATTGCTTAATTCTGAATCAGAAGTTCAGCTTCAGCGTGACTTAGAATAGGCATCCAACTTCTGATCTTTGTATCTCCTTACTCCAGCATGTTTTGAAGGAGCTCTTAGACTTTCCAGAAAGCTTGCATCCTGCTAACCTTCTTCGAAATACTCTTGCAAACTCTGACTGAATCTTTATGAAAACTGGCCCAGAAGTTATAACCAAACTTTGTCTTGGAATTGTCCAGAATTTACTGAGTGCTTCAGTTTCATGGACGTGTCTTTGAGGAGTTACAACTTGGAATCCCAACATTTCTAGGAGAAGTTTCGTTCTGCAATGTTTTAGGTCTTATTGAGATCTAAAGCTCTTGTGTTAGAAGTTCTTCTAGAATCAACTTGCATCATGGTGATAATCTGATCAGAAGTTCTGAGTTTGTCATATTTCTTAAACACTTAGAAAAATTATAAGTATTTAGAAATTTGACTTTTCCAAAGTAACTGTTGACTTTTGAATTTCTAGATGAAACAAACTTCATATTTTAACATGTCTTGCTGAAATATGATTCTTGAAACTTAATTTTGATCCAAAAGTCAAAGTTTGACTTTTCAGTGTGAAAATGACCATTTTTCCCTTGTGGATGATTTTCTTGGAAAATTTGTAATTCAAAGCTTGAAATTGGATGGGAACAAACCTGAGGGTTAAGGGTGATCCTCTGAGAAATGAGAGGGCAAATTTTGGGGTACAACAATTGCCCTTGTTCAATCTTCTTAAGTCTGAGGATGTAGATTGGCTGGTCAGCCTTTCGTGATCTGAAGGTGGAAGATGATTGGACATTAGAGTGCCCAGAAATTTGCACTCGGTGATGTGATGACCGAGGGTATAGGGAATGGGCTTAAAGATGCCATTTGGAAAGCGACAGGGAATCGTCGGAGATGGGCTTAAAGATGCCATCCGGAAAATATCGGTTGCGTAAGAGATTCCTTGGCAAGAATTCAAGTACCTGCCTTTGAGGGGGACTTTGCCAGGGAATGTTGATTTATGCACTAGGGAGTAAAGTCTAGATGCTTTGGTTGACCATTGCTCTACTGGGGAATTAAATCTTGATTGAAGAGGTGAAAGTAGAATGTATACTTGGTCAAGGTCCAAGCTGTACAGCGGCTTACTGGGGAAATTTGAGATCGACCGTATTTGGTCGGGTCCAGGCCTCACAGTGTTGTAAACTATTGTTTGGAGACAAGGGAGAAGGAACCTAGATAGTAGGGTTACTTCGAGATGAAAGCCTGGATAGTAGGGCTTGTGGGAAGGAACCTGTGTAGTAGGGTTACTTCGAGATGAAAGCCTGGGTAGTAGGGCTCTGAGAAGGAACTTGGGTAGTAGGGTTACTTCGAGATGAAATCCTGGGTAGTATGTCTTGTGGGAAGGAACCTGTGTAGTAAGGTTACTTCGAGATGAAAGCCTGGGTAGTAGGGCTTGTGATAAGGAACCTATGTAGTAGGGTTACTTCGAGATGAAAGCCTGAGTAGTAGGGCTTGTGAGAAGGAACCTGTGTAGTAGGGTTACTTTGAGATGAAAGCCTGAGTAGTAGGGCTTGTGAGAAGGAACCTGGGTAGTAGGGTTACTTCGAGGTGAAAGCCTAGGTAGTAGGGCTAGTGAGAAGGAACCTGTGTAGTAGGGTTACTTCGAGATGAAAGCATGAGTAGTAGGGCTTATGAGAAGGAACCTGTGCAGTAGGGTTACTTCGAGGTGAAATCCTAAATAGTAGGGCTTGTGGGAAGGAACCTGGATAGTAGGGTTACTTCGAGATGAAAGCCTGGATAGTAGGGCTTGTGGGAAGGAACCTGGATAGTAGGGTTACTTTGTCTGATCATGTAGATTAGTTGACCCGTTTGGTTTTGGGGACTGATCTTCCCTTGATTTCCTGCAGATATGACATATATAACTGCTGGAATTGTTGGTAATAATTGTGTTTCCTAAAAAGATAACAGGGTTAGTTATGTGCGATGCATGAAATGCGTTATGAGATGATGTTCTCAAAATAAACGAGATTATGTTGTATGTGATATGTATGTGCATGTCATGATGCATGAGCATGTTAGTTGCGACATATCTGAGTCTGGGAAAATAAATCTCTGACTGCTGCTGGAGAAAATAACATTTCTAACTGTTGTAGAGAACCGTGGCTTTTCTACTTCCGCTGGGGATGGTGAATGGTAGTGACTGTACTTCTGTCAGGGGGAGATTCTATCTGAGAATACCTCTGCGGGGAACAACTTGGAAGGTGAATTTCCATAGTTGAAGTAACATGATATGTCGGGGATTGAGCTCCTGCATCCAGAGAGATAAACTATGCTTGGGGAGTTTGAAGTTCATGATGGTCCATTCGTGATTACAAAATTTTGACGGGGAATATAGATGTCAGGTTCCTGGATGACCCTGGCTAGGGAGATTACTTCCCGTTCTGAGAGAACTCCTATCAAGGCTTTGATTACTTCTACTCTATGGGGAATACAGATGTTACAAGGTCACATGTATTGATGACTGTGCTCCGAAGCTGCCTCTGTCCCGGTACCTGCTAGACAGGGGTAACTGTCGGGTTTGACATTTTAGTTTTTCGTCCCTATTTCTTAAGTTATGAGCAAATGTCTTTCTTTTTCCTATACAAATATTTGTGAACATCAATCATATTCAAGTGCATATGTCAAGAATAAATCATTGGACGTTCTTGCAAAACAAAACAGAACAAGAAAAACAAATAATTTTTGTAAAATGACTTGTATTAGTTTTTGAAGTTGACCTATAACAGGCGTTTTTGTACAAGGAAGTTGATTCTCTAGTAAGAGAACACCGCCGTAAAAATGAAAGATATACAGTATTGTGTACAACAAAAAGAAATCATCTATGTGCAACAATCCCATTGGGTTTCAAATCTGCTATCGCCACTATGCTTTCGAGCGTCTCCTCACTTTGCTGCTTGTCCGAAGCTGACTAGATTGATTGATGTCGTTTGAGTTTGATAGTTGATACTGAGGTCAGATTGCAGGGTGGTTCAATGGGACATAGTGACACGCTTTTCATCCCTAACTTTTTCCTGGACCGCCCATTCGGGTTTTCAGTCCACCGGGATACCCTTTTTTGCCCAAGTCGCCTTTTCAGGTTTTCAACTTGCTGGGTGTACATATTTTTTTCATTTTCATCCATTATTTTTGCCCGAACCCTTTTGGTTCGCTGGGAAGCCCTTATTTTTGCCTAGGCCAGTCAACCTAGCGGGTCTTTTATCATGCGTAGTATCTTTTCACTATGTCTGCATTGACAGGGTGAGGGAGGTCGTCACCGTCCATGGTGGTTAGAATCATGGCTCCACCCTAGAAAATGTTTTTAACCATAAATGGCCCTTCGTATGTGGGAGTCCATTTTCCCCTGGGATCACCTTGCGGAAGTATGATGCGCTTAATTACTAAATACCCGACTTGATATTGTTGGCGTCTGACCTTTTTGTTAAAAGCCTTGATCATTCGCTTTTGATACGTCTGACCATAATAGATATCAGTAAGTCTCTTCTCGTTAATCAGACTAAGTTGATCAAGTCGAGTCTGGATCCAGTCGTCTTTGTTTAAACCCGCATCTTTCATAATCCTGAGAGAAGGTATCTGGACTTCGATGGGTAGGACTGCCTCCATGCCATATACCAGAGAGTAAGGTGTTTCCCCTGTCGACGTCTGTGCTGAGGTACGGTACCCATGAAGAGTGAATGGTAACATCTTATGCCAGTATTTGTATGTCACCGTCATCTTCTGTATAATTTTTTTGATGTTCTTGTTAGATGCTTCAACAACTCCATTCATCTTTGGCCGGTAGGGAGAATAGTTATGATGATGTATCTTGAACTGTCTACAGAGCTCGGTGATCATTGTGTTATTGAGATTTGTATCATTGTCAGTAATAATTCTCTCTGGTTCACCATATCGACAGATCAGATTATATCGGATAAACTGTGCCATGATGTTCTTGGTGACAGTAGCAAAAGAGGCTGCCCCAACCCACTTTATAAAGTAATCAATGGCTACTAAGATGAAACGATGCTCGTTAGATACAGTAGGTCTGATCTCTCCGATCATGTCGATGCCCCACATTTCAAAGGGCCACGGAGCTGTGAAGACGTTCAAGGGGACTGGAGGCACATGCACCTTATCAGCGTAGATTTGGCACTTATGACAAGTTTGAGAGTGCTGATAACAATCGGCTTCTATAGTGTACCAGTAATATCCTTCCCGTAGGATCTTCTTGGCCATGGTGTGTCCACTGGAATGGGTTCCGAAGGTGCCTTCATGTAGATCTGCCATGATCCTCTCTACTTGGCTCTTGTCTACACACCGTAATAGTGTGGAGTCATGGTTGCGTTTATAGAGGATCCCATTACTGAGGAAGAACTTTGCAGCGAACCTTCTCAGAAACTTTTTATCATTTACAGACGCCCGTTTGGGATATTCTTGAGCTTCGAGATACCTTTTCACTTCGTGAAACCAGGGTTTGTCCGCCACTTCTTCGATATCTATCTCGCAGCAGTGTGCTGGTTCATCCAACCTTTCAATGGTGATTCGGGGAGCTTCGTTGTCCCACCGGATTTTGAACATAGAAGACATGGTGGCTGGCACGTCCGCTAAATGATTCTCCTCTCGTGGGAAATGTTCAAAGGTTACCTCCTCAAAGTGTGGGAGAAATTTCAGTACATACTCTCTGTAAGAAATGAGATTTGGGTGCTTCGTAACCCACTCGCCTTTGATTTGACTTATCACCAGAGCGGAATCCCCGAATACACTCAAGAACTTGATCCTTAGGTCGATAGCAGCTCGAAGACCCATAATATATGCTTCATACTCCGCCATATTGTTGGTGCAGTTGAAACATGATCAGGCAGTGAACCGAGTATGACAGCCCTCAGGAGATATGATTACAACGCCAATGAAGTTTCCTAGTGAATTTGAGGCTCCATTAAAATACATAGACCATCGGGATCCTTCCTCAGGTCCTTCATCCGGTTCATGTCCTTCGTAGCCAATCACCAGCATAATATTCTCATCCGGGAACTCAAAATTCATGGACTGGTAGTCATCCACGGCCTGATGAGCCAAATGATCAGCCAATACACTCCCCTTTATTTCTTTTTGGGTTGCATATTGTATGTCGTACTCAATCAAGATCATTTTCCACCTTGCTATCCTTCCGGAGAGAGCGGGCTTCTCGAAAATGTACTTAATTGGATCCATCTTTGATATCAACAAAGTAGTGTGAGTCAGCATATACTGTCCCAGTCGACGGGCAGCCCATGCCAAAGCGCAACAAGTTTTCTCGAGCAATGAGTATCGTGTCTCACAGTCGGTAAACTTTTTGCTAAGGTAGTATATTGCATGCTCTTTTTGACCAGACTCGTCATGCTGCCCCAACACACACCCCATTGAATTGTCTAGCACTGTTAAGTATAATATCAAAGGTATTCCTTCAACTGGAGGCATCAGAATTGGTGGTTCTTGAAGGTATTCCTTGATTCTCTCAAAAGCGGTCTAGCATTCAGCATTCCACTTTACCACTTGATCTTTCTTCAGAAGCTTGGAGATTGGCTCACAAGTAGCAGTCAAATGTGAAATGAACCTGGCGATATAATTCAGGCATCCCAAAAAACTTCTAACTTCCTTCTCTGTACGGGGAGCTGGCATCTCTTGTATGGCCTTTACCTTTGCAGGGTCTACTTGAATACCTTTGTCACTGACGATAAAACCCAGAAGCTTACCAGATCTTACCTCGAAGGTACACTTGTTCAGATTCAACCTCAGCTTGTACGTCTTCAATCTGTCAAACAATTTTTGGAGATGATCAAGGTGCTCTTCCTCATTCTGAGACCTAGCTATCATGTCATCAACATAAACTTTGATCTCATGGTGAATCATGTCATGGAACAAAGTGACCATGGCTCGCTGATAAGTTGCCCCAACATTTTTTAACCCGAAAGGCGTCACCTTGTAACAGAAGGTGCCCCACTGTGTGACAAAGGTTGTTTTTCCCATGTATTTAGGAGCCATTTTGATCTGGTTGTAGCCCGAGAAACCATCCATGAAGGAGATGATTTTGTGATGCGCGGTGTTGCCAACCAAAACATCAATGTGGGGAAGAGGGAAGTCATCCTTGGGGCTTGCACTGTTCAGATCTCTGTAATCCACACACATTCGTACCTTGTCGTCCTTTTTAGGTACCGGAACGATGTTAGCAACCCACTGCGGATAAGAGGTAACGACTAAGAACCCTTCATCGAACTGGTTCATGACCTCTTCCTTGATCTTCTCCGACATTTCAGGGTGCATACGATGGACCTTCTGTTTAACCGGAGGACAACCCTTCTTAGTCGGCAGCCGGTGTACCACGATGTCAGTGTTTAAACCAGGAATGTCTTCCTAGGACCAGGCGAAGATTTCAACATAGTCGTGCAACATTTGTATTAGTCGCTGTTTGATCTTAGTCTCCAGATTCGTGCCGATCTTAACCTCTTTTCTGTCTATCTTTGAGCCCACGTTTATTGTCTCAACTAGCTCTACATGAGGCTGTATAGCCCTCTCTTCCTATTGTAGCAGTCTAGCAAGTTCTCCAGGTACCTCACAATCTTCCTCACCTTCGTCCTCGGCTTGGTTGATCAGATTTTCGAAGTTATAACTGGCAATAGCAGGATTGTTATCAATGGGATCCAGAGTGGATATGGATCTGCAGTTTGATATGTGAGTGTGTGTAAGAGCATAATTGTATTAATAAAGCAAAGATAGAAAAAGAAAAACAGAGAGTGCAAAATTTGTATGCAAAGAACGTCCAATGCTTCATTGATGATATATGAGATGACATATAATAACCCTTACTGATAGAACCATTGTGCCTCGGGTAAGACACAAGGCCATAAAGTTTAAATTGTTCATTACAAACTCAGAAAACGAATAAGACAATTACTGCGGAATAAAAGAAACTGGTATGAAATCTCTGGTCGTCCAATTACTTGGTCCACCATTGGTAGTTGGGTAAATCCAACTGTCGATATCAAAATCTTCCTCACTGTCTTCAATAGAATTGACCCCTCAATTGTTGATGCGTAGGGGAGGTCCCCCAACCCGAGCGCGCCGAACAACCCTCTGAGCACCTGAAGTAAAGCCCAGGCCAAATTTGTTAGTTTTGTGAATAAACTCAGGAAGCTGTCCCCAATTGGTACTCCTACCTTCTTTAATTACTGCTCTAGTGTCTTTGAGAGAAGCCATCTTCAGAGGAGGTTTGGTGCTGGTAGTGGTCTCAGTTGACGCCAAAATCTGGGGAACCTCTTCAAAGTTTTGCAAAGGAGTCTCTATAAATTCTCCATTCATTTCTACATACCTGAAGGAGTTCAAGTGGCTCACCATATACTCCTCTTCGCCATGCATACTGACTATCTTCCCCTTCACCGGATACTTCAACATTTGGTGCAGTGTAGAGGTAACAGCCCCAACTTTGTGGATCCAAGGATGACCCAACAAACAAGAGTATGATGGCCTGATGTCCATCACATAGAAGGTGGACTCGAAAATCTGAGAGCCTACCTTGACCATGCACCATTTTTTTCGACCCGTCAAAAGCCCTTACCACAATATAACTAGGCTTTAAAGTCAAACCCTTGCAATCCAACTGGTCCAAAGCCTTCTTGGGAAGAACATTCAGCGAAGACCTAGTATCCACTAACACATGAGCCATAGTGGTGCCCCTGCATTCAATCGAGACATGCAGAGCATCATTATGCTTTCTTCCCTTCGGTGTCAAGTCGGCGTCTGAAAAGCCCAACCCATTGTCAGCAGTCAGGCTAGCCATGCAATCTTTAAATTGATCAGTTGAAGTCTCTTGCGGCACATGCGCAATTTTGAGGAATGCAATCAAAGCCTTCACATGGGCCTCGGAGCACAATAGCAGGGATAACATGGATATCTTTGAGGGGGTCTACCCCAGCTGCTCGACCATATTGTAGTCACTCTTCTTAATTATTTTCAAAATTTCCTCTATCTCTTGCTTAGAGGCTTCCACAACAATTTTTCTAGGTGCCTTCGTCCGGGCAGGCTCACCTACAGCTTCTTTGCCTCGATTCCCAAATGACTTATTGACAGGGGTAACAGTAAGAACAAGAATAGTAACTGAAGTACTAGCGGGAGCAGAAGATGAAATAACGACAGGCTTAGTGAAAGTCTTCGGGGAGATATCAGGAGAGAAAACCCTTCCACTTCTAGTAATCTTACTGGTCCCGACAATGTTGCCGACATTAGAATCAGCTTCTTCAGTCTTCAAGTTTTGTTTAACGCCATGATAGTAAACATCGGCACCATAATGCCAAGGGACAGCTTTGTCCGAGGCGTACGGGACAGGACCAGGACATGTGATTATCAACAGAGTGATTCTCGTAGTGGGTGTAATCCTAACAGGTCTTCTCGAGGAGACTTTGGAAGGATTGGCAGAAATGGTTATAATAGCAATATCTTCACATGGAGAAGTTGGAATCAAAGTCTTTTCAAACAGAATTTCTCTGTTGTCCATCAAGCATTGGACACCTGTTTTTAGCAAATAGCAATCAGAAGACAGGGATGAACATATGTGGAAATCTTCATCACAACCTGGAAATAAACCAGCCAACAACATATTCTTTTTAACAGTCAAAAGGGGGGTAGAAACTTCATCAACAGAGGTCACTAACAGATTGGTATCAATGGCGTTAACTCCATGGTTGTGTTTAGGCATGGGAGCATTTATGACATTAGGCTCTTCCGGGGCGTCGAACTCAATCTTCTTGGCTTCAATCAAATCTTGTACTTTGTTTCTTGGAGTCAAGCAGTCATTTGTATCATGACCAGGACTTTCAGAATGATAGGCGCACCGAGCGTTCAGATTGTATCGAGGAGAAGAGGTATTAGGATTCTTAGGAGCCTCCTTCAAGGTTGCCAAATTAGATCTCAACAGATGGGGTATGTTGTACCCCAAAATTTTCCCTCCCATATTCTTCAAAGTTTGCTAAGATCATGCTTCAAAATCTCCCAAGGGTTGCACAGTCCAATTGCCTCCTAACAGTCAAAAATTAGGGTTTTGGTGCTGGCAAAGAAATTGAAGTTTCCAAGGGTCCAAACAAGTCCCACATGCCTATAAACATTGTCAAGCATCCATATGCCAAGTTTCAAGACTCACAACATCAAATTGCACAGTCAAAAACCCTAAATGCTTCACAGTCAATTGCAGGGGCAAAATGGTCATTTGACAGTCAAAAGTCAAAATTTTTGGTCAAAATCTTATGTTGAAGCCACAAACATAATTTGATACATTCTTGATCATGATTCTCAAAGCATGGCTCAAAAAGTCTCAAGATGCAAAAGTTTCTATTTTTGGACAGTTGAAAAAGTCAACTGCAAATTGACCAGGGCATAACTTCCACATGGTTTATCATAAAAATTCCATCCAAATCTCATTTTGAAGAGAATGACATTTCCTACAACTCATCTTCACACTTAAAGTCCAAGAAATTCTCTCACAAAAAGTTATCAATCCCAACATTATAGGTTATTTTCAAAAGTCAACAAAAAGGCACTTTAAGTCAAAGACCATAACTTGAGATTGGTAAATCAAAATGACATGGGACCAAAGGCATTGGTTAGAGGACTTCAAGACCTTTCCACAATGTCTAAGAACATGATTAAAGCTTCAAAATTGAGCAAGATATGCCTTGTAGAAGTTGGGATATTTTTGGGAATTTTGAAAAGTCAACTTTGCACAAAAGGGCTCAAAAATGCTAATGGGCCTCAATTTCTTCCATGAATCATCACCCAAAGGCTATGCACGACCCATTGACCTCCAAGGGAGTTATTTTCTCATTTTTGATTAATTATTTGAATTTTTATTATTATTAATTCACTTAATTAAAATTAAATATGAAAAAATAGCAAATAATACCTTTCAAATCTTTTTGTGCAGAGATTTCATCCATTATGAATCAAATATTTCGTGCATCACTCAAAAGGGAAAGATTCTACATGATTGGCAATGATTGGCATAGAAAAGATTGAAAAAAGGATATGGAAAATCAAATATTCAAAATCATAAATGGATGGATTATGGGCTGGTTTTCTTAACCTAATTCACTCACTTACTTATGCACAATTGAAACCTAAAGCATTAGACACAAGAGCTGCGCAGGAATCAAAGAACCAAATTGCATTTTTTCACAAAAAAGTTGAAAACTGTTTTGACATATAGAGCATAATTCAAAGCTCCAAACGCATTCCAACACATTGCCAAGGGATCCAGGAAGCTTTTGCAATCGAAACCACACCTCCAGACCTCCAGAAGTGGTAGAACGACATCATACTTTTCATCAAAATTTTCATAATCGTGTTTCACTTTTCATGCATGATTCATGTTTTTTAATGGTTGATTTATATTAACATGAATATTCTGAAGCTATTGGTGCCCTTTAATTGAACTAACAGTGCCTGTATCAAAAGTTGCCATTGACATTCGCTAGGGTTTCAAAGCTCCAGATTTGGGGCTTTACACATGTGGAAAAATTAGGCCTTAAAACCTATGCCAATGGAATCAGGACATCCAAACGAATGGAATCCACACCTCGCGCCCAATTTATATTGATCTATGTGCTAATCGCTATTTTCAGGTTTTGCAGTTAGTGGGGGTTTAAAACCCCCGCTATTCGTTTTTATTTACAGGCAGATGGAGAAGATGAAGCTGGCGTGTCAAAGCATGACTGGATAGTTTGAATATTCGCGCGTGATTTTTGTTTTCTACCAATAGCGCTTGCTTTCTCTTATATTAATTATGCTCCATAATAATAACAGATGCGCGCACTAGCTCAATTGGTTGGTGAGTTGGCTTGCAGGTATTGGGACCTGGGTTCGATTCCCAGGTCCCCCATATTTCTCAATAATTTTGGTTGTAACATGTTCAGGTGAAATTTCTCTCCAGTGGTCCACCATGTGCGCGTATGATTGTGCCTACCAAGTGTCCAGGGGCTTCAATCTGATGGCCAGAATGGGAAGATCATCATGCACGCTAGTCAACCCTTCCACACATAATTCCTGAAAGTAAAAAAAGGCTTTATTCTTGGGCCAAAAATGCTTCAAACACACCTCCAAAAAGGGCCAGACACCCCCATGGTTTGTATATTTTTATTTTTTATTTTAATTCTCCTTTTTATTCTTTTATTTGTTTTATTGTTTTATTTAATTCACAAAAATAATTTTCATAACACAAAAATTAGAAATCAAAAAATAAAATATGTTTATTTAATAT
The DNA here is from genome assembly GCA_948472305.1 of Vicia faba. Classification (NCBI taxonomy): domain Eukaryota; kingdom Viridiplantae; phylum Streptophyta; class Magnoliopsida; order Fabales; family Fabaceae; genus Vicia; species Vicia faba. The sequence continues at coordinate 1,410,102,525 of OX451739.1, forward strand.
TTAATTCATTAATATTTTTGTAAATAAATTTTTAATAATCAACTTAGTAAAATTAGGTTAAAATTTTAATGTTTTTTTTCTTAAATAACTAAAATATGTAGAGATTAGGTTTTTTTTAGCATTTTTATCTTTTTCTTAATAAATAATTTCTTCTTATTATTATTATTATTAATTATTAATTATTTTGTAAATACCCATGTAATTAATTAACTAGTGTAAATTAGGTTAAAACTTGAATATTTTTCTTTAACAATTAAAAAATAATTTAGAACTAGGGTTTCATTTAACTTCTAATTTTAATTAATTTTCTTTATTTCATTAAATCCCAAAAACATAAAAAACAATTTATTTTCTTAATTTAATAATTAATTAACTTTTAATTTCAATTTAATCTTTAAAGGGTCCAACGCCCTCGAACATTCGATTCTAGTTTCTTTTCGCGCGTTTGTTCTTATTTCTTCATTTTAAATATAATGTAATTGCTCAAGCCTTGTAATAGTAATTAGGAATTTATTTATTTTCCGCATTTTTATTCAAAACGGGTCTTTGTTAATTTGGCGATGTATAGACCCGCGCCTTGTAATAGCTTAGGACTTTATTTTCCGTACTTTAATTTCCGCACCCTTTAAACTGCTAAACTTTGCATGAAAGAATGAATGGCCTAAATTAAAAACAATGCGTAGCTCACCGAATGCATGACAAGATAAAACATAACTGAAAACAATGCACAAATTCACACACCACTCTTAGGGTACGCCTCACTGTTGCCTTTCCCTCGAAACGTGGTCGTCGAGTATAGGACGTTTTAGTAAGTCCTTATGTCCATGACATGATCCAGTTGCCTCGAAACAGTTGCCTCGAATCAGTTGCCTCGAAATAGTTGCCTCGAAACGGTTGCCTCGGATTAAAAAAGGATCAAGGACATAAGGGTAGCTTCTAAGGTGTCCTACTGTTGCTCTGGTGACCACACTGTCCCTACAAACGAATTGACCCGAACACCTCCAACGGTGGTGCTACCTACCTCTCAATGGTGGGATGGCACTACCTTAAGGACATTTACACAGCCTAATTCCTTAGGGTAGGTAGATGACTCATAGATACTTGCTCTATTTCAAAAATAAATCAAAACTCTTTTCACACCGACACTTTCAAAAAGCTTTCCAAAATAATTTTTCAAACACTCTTGAGGACTGATACAAGAGTCGATCTGAAATCTTTGAACGAAACTTTTTCAAACCCACGCACATTGAAAAGCAAACACTTTTGAAAACACAAATGAGCAAGTATCTAAGAGCCCATGGATAACCATGGATAGAAAGGGTGCTAACACCTTCCCTTTCTATAAATCTACCTCCCGAACTGAGAAACTACCTCATCAGGAATTTTGCTGTGCTTTTGTCCTGTCCATGTTGGAGAAAATAAAAGACGGTGGCGACTCTTGCTTCCGTGACATTTTACGAACCAGCGTTAAACAGTCAGTTCTAAATCCACCGATCACAGAACTGGCGACTCTGCTGGGGAATTACTTTAAAGTGAGGTGTACCTTAGGACTAAGATCACTTGTGTTTTCAATTGTCTGAATTGTTTGCTTTAAATTGTGGGCCTGTCTTGGGAGTTCTATAGATCCTAACCCGGATCTGGGGATACCTTCTTAGAAAGTAGCAACAAGGCTGTGAGGGAACTGTGCGGGGTATACCGACATGGTTGAAGCAGTCTGCTACGTTGATGTGGAACTTTGGTGTGTACCGGTAACCCTTGAGTTCAGTCAAGGAGAGTACGGGGCCTCCGCGTGGTGTCGTGAAGCATCAACTGACCTTAGGAACCTTAATTGAACCTTCTTGGCCTCTTTAGGGTAGTGAGATAACTGACTTTGGTGCAGTCTGAGGTTGGTTGATACTCGATACTACACTCAATTGAGGGTTGTTTTCCTGGAATATTTTGGTCGTCAGTTCAGTGGCTAAATCGAAACGATGAACAATGAAAACAATCCAATGATATTGGGACCCTTAGAACCCGGTTACTTCTGATAGGACAGGTTGAGCCCACTAACTTCAAGAGGGTAATACCCAGACCCCATGCAGGCCTAAACTCTAAGGGCTTGTCTTGTGTGCCTTATCATGTTTGCCCTTATGAATATTTGTGGGGTGTTTAATCATAGCATCATGACATCATACAACATCATATGCATTGACTAACCATTTCAGGGGTTCGAATCTTCATCTTTGTTCTTGTTTTGTAGGACATGGAAACTATTCGCAGAAAGACAATTCAGATCAGCCTTGTAAGGATCCCTCCTCAGCTTAAGGAGCTTATATCCAGGATTCCCGAGAGTTCTTCTTTCAGTGAAAGGCATGGAAGACTCATCAGCTTGGTCAACACCAACATTGAGGAAGATATGATAAAGGTCCTGTTCCAGTTCTTTGACCCTCTGCACCACTGTTTCACTTTCCTAGATTATCAACTGGTGCCTACATTAGAAGAGTTCTCCTGGCTTCTAAAGATCCCTATCCTTAGTCAACTACCCTACAACGGTACGGAAAAGGAACCCAAGCTTGAAGAGATTGCTAAATCCTTACACCTACAACCCTCTGACATCAAGGGACATTGGGAAGTTAGAAGTGGTATCAAAGGGTTCTTAGCCAAGTTTCTGTTTGAGAAGGCCCAAGAATGTTGGAACTCCCTTGACTTACAAGCCTTTGAAGAAGTTGTGGCCCTCCTTGTCTATGGTTTGGTGTTGTTCCCGAATCCCGATCAGCTTATAGATATCAGTGCTGCCCAGATCTTCATGTCCAGGAATCCTATACCTACGTTGCTTGGGGACATCCTTCACTCATGTTACACTCGAACCATGAGAAAATGAGGTGTTCTTATGTGTTTTACTCCTCTCCTGGGAAGGTGGTTTATTTCGCACCTTCCGCAATCAGTTTTGAAGAACGAGCGGGGTTTGAGATGGTCACAACGATTGATGACTCTTACACATGCAGATATACATTGGTTCTCTCGGTCCAGAGAGGATGTCACTATCATTGATCGTTGCGGGGAGTGCCCTAATGTTCCTTTACTTGGAATCAGAGGAGGTATTACTTACAACCTGTGTCTGGCTTGGAGACAGTTTGGTTATGCTCGGAGGGACGACCGTCATGACATGTTAATTCCTGACATAGTTTTTGACTTCGACAACGATGCACAAGGACTTCGCCAGAGATTTATCAGAGCTTGGAGGATGCCAAGTAGGATAGACAACAAGACCCTGGGGCACAGGAATTCCATCCCGTTGGAGCCTTATCTCAAGTGGGTACGCGCCTGCTCCCAGAAGTTAGTAATGCCTTACCCTCATGTTCTCCCTGTGATCAAAGAGACAGTATTGGAAGGAGAGGTGTCCTACACCATTCAACATCCTGACATGCCTACATCCTGGGAAGAAATGCAGAAGAGTTGGATCCAGCTTAAGGAAGAACGGAATTCTCTTGAGACCAGTCTACATGCCAGTGAGAAGAAGGTCTTGGAGCTCACCCGCCTACTGCACGAGGAAAAGACTCTCAACACTTACATTGCTCCAAAGAGGATGCGCAGTATCTTTTGGGATTGATTCACCTTTGTAATGTTTTGCCCATGAGGCTTTGATGTACTGAACAATTATTTTCTTAATGATAACGTGTGTTCCTTTTTGTCTACAACAAATTTGAACTTTCGAACCCTTGAATGCATTGCATAAACACATATCATGCATCATGTGCATAGCAGGTACTCTTCTTTTCAGGTTGCTTACTGTTCTTCGCTGTTTATTTCAGCATCATGAACCCTGAATCATCTACCGAGCAGTCTATCAAGGCCCTTCAGGCTCAGAATGCACAATTCCAAGAGCTGATTATGAGTTTGGCCCAAGGTCAAGAGGAGTTGAAGGCTCTGCTGGTTAAGAAGAAGAAGAAGAGAACTGTTATATTCAACATGGGCCGGAGGTTTGGTAACACACTACAGAATGAGGAAGCTGGTTCTTCTGTAGGCAAAGACAGTCCCCAGGGGGGAAGGGCTCCAAGTCCGGTGGTCTCTGACAACGAGACTGATTTTAATGAGGAACAGTATCCTCCAGCTGAAGACAGATACAAGCAGTTGGAAGACCGTCTGAACTCCATGGAAATTCAACAAGTGCCTGGTTTGGATTTCAGAGACTTGGGTTTATCTTCTGGTGTGATCATCCCGCACAAGTTTAAAGCACCATCTTTCGCAAAGTATGACGGGGCGTCCTGCCCTAAGTTACATCTCAGATCTTATGTGCGGAAGATTCAGCTGTATACAGTGGACAAAAACTTGTGGATCCACTTCTTCCAGGAGAGTCTTTCAGGGAATCATCTCGAATGGTTCTATCAGCTGGATGGAACCAAGGTTCGTAACTGGGAGGAGTTGGCTACTGCTTTTTACAAGCAGTATCAATATAATGCCGACCTCTCTCCTACACGTACCCAACTCCAGGGTATGTTGCTAGGATCGGGAGAAGGTTTTAAAGAGTATGCGCACAAGTGGAGGGATTTGGCTGGCAGGGTGCAGCCACCATTAACCGACCGTGAATTGGTAGATATGTTCTTGGGGACCCTATCCGGGCCGTTCTTTAATCACCTTATTGGCAATTCGTCTACAGGATTCACAGACCTTATTATGACTGGGGAAAGGATAGAGGCTGGTATGAAATCAGGAAAGATTTAGAAAGGTGCGTCTTCAAGTTCTGAGAAGAAGCCTTTCAAAAAGGAGGCCAGTGCTGTGTATGGGCCTAGGAGGCAAGACAAACCAGTGCGTCGCCAAACTGTCAACGCGGTGGTTATTGCTAAGCCTGCTGCCGCTACTCGGCAACCTAACCAACCAAGGGCTGAGAGACCCAGAAGAGAATTCACTCGGCTGAGTATGACCTTGTCACAAATCTTGCCGCAGTTACTATCAACCAACTTGGTGACCGTCAGAGAGGCTCCGAAGGTTGTGAATACTGCATCTCCGAAGTATAATCCAAATGCCCGCTGTGCTTATCACTCCGATAGCCCGGGGCATTCTACTGATGACTGCTGGGCCCTGAGAAATAAGGTTCAATACCTTATTGATGCGAAGGAGATACAATTTGAGGCGCCTGAGAGGCCAAATGTGGTGACTGCTCCTATGCCCCAGCATGGAGTGAATGCTATTGATGAAGACTTGTATGCAGTTTCTGTGAATGATGTGGCTACCCCTCTATTGACTGTTAAGAGGAATCTGTTGCTGGCCGATTTATTTCCGGGTTGTAGCAAGGGTTGCCTTTTGTGTGCTGTTTCGCCTACTGGTTGTCCGTTGCTGAAGTCAAGCATCCAAAGCCTGATGGACATCAAAGAGATTCTGTTCAAGAAGACCGCTGTTCCTTTTGTTCCTGTGGAAGAAGTATCTATCGTTACAATTTTCAACAATCCAATCAAGGCTCCCCCGAGGAAGCCAGTCAAGATCATGTCTGTCGCACCCATTATTATTACTGTTCCGAGGCCCCTCCCCTACGAGTCTGATAAGGCTGTCCCATGGCACTATGGGGCAGATGTGTATGTACTTGGAATAAAGCAAGAGTTCAACACAGGTACCAGTATCAGTAACATCACTGGTCCAACTAAAGTTACCTGCAGTGGAAGGCTCTTCTCGCCTGACATTACTCCACCAGTTATCCGAAGACCTCTTATAATAACGCCTGCAAGTGCGCCTGTTTCCACTTCTGATCAAGTTGCTTCCCCTGCTGCCGAGTCATCTAATACTCGGGGCAAAGGGATTGATGATGAGCCTGCCCGGATGGAGGTACCAAAGTCTGTGAATGTTGAAGCCTCCCAGCAAGAGATGGAGGAAATTCTTAAGATAATCAAGAAGAGTGACTTCAATGTCGTTGAACAGCTGGGGCATACCCCCTCCAAGATCTCTATGCTCTCATTGCTGCTGTGCTCGGAGGCCCATGCCAAGGCCCTGATTTCATTTCTGAAGACGGCCCATGTGCCACAAGAGACATCTGCAGATCAATTCACTGACTGTGTGGCCAATTTGACAGCTGACAATGGCTTGGGTTTCTCGGATGTTGATCTTACCGCTAAGGGAAAGAACCACAATGATGCCCTGCATGTCTCTATAGAGTGCAGAGCACTACTCTCGCGCACGTGTTGGTGGACACCGGTTCTTCCCTGAATGTATTGCCCAAGAAGGCCTTAGACCGGTTGGATTGTGAGGGCCTGGAATTGAAGCCTAGTAACATCATTGTTAGAGCCTTCGACGATTCTAAGAGGATGGTGCATGGTGAGGTAGACATCCCGATTCGTGTGGGTTCTCAAGTATTTGACTCAACGTTCTATGTGATGGATATTCGTCCATCTTATTCCTGTTTGCTGGGTCGACCTTGGATTCACAAAGCTGGGGTTGTGACTTCCACTCTACACCAGAAGCTTAAGTACCCTGTCAGAGGGAAGATTGTTACTGTGCAGGGGGAGGAAGAATACATGGTTAGTCATCTGAATTCCTTCCGGTATATTGAGATGGATGGGGAGTTTATTGAAACCCCCTTTCAACATTTTGAAGAGGTACCTCCAACATTGGCAGCGGCAGAAGCAGTAACTGAAGAGGGTTCTCCTTTGAAGATGGCCTCCTTAAGGGACGCCCGGGCTGTAATTGAGAAAGGTGAATGTGCTAACTGGGGCAGGCTCCCTGATTTCACTCCTAAAACTGATAAGTTCGGACTGGGTTTTACTGCAGAGGCTCAGAGGGCTATGCGCAAAGCTAGGATCGGAAGACCTCCCGTGCTCATCACCAATCCAGGAGTGAATGCTATTGGGGATGAAGACGAGGTGGAAGAATCAGAGTTCGATAGCTGGATCTACCCGACGATCGACGGTGGACTGACCAATTGGACCACAAAAGATCACATACCTGTTACTTTTGTTACGCAGTAATGAATTCCTTTGTTTTTTTTATTTGTAATAAACAATGAATTGAAACTTTATGGCCCGGTGTCTTACCCGGGGCACCGTGGCTTCATTTGTGAGGGCTTATTAACTGTCATTTCCATATATCATGAATAAAGACCTTGGACGTTTTTCGCATTTCAAATCTTGTGCTCCCTTTCTTTCTTTCCTTCTTTATATTGCAAAACAGCTATATTTACACACACTCACCTATACAGGTTTCAATCCACTATGGATCTCACTGGTAACGACTCTGCTACTGCCAGTTATGACTTCGAAAATCCGATCAACTTAGCCGAAGACGAAGGTGAAGATGATTGCGAAGTGCCTGGCGAGCTTGCAAGACTGTTACTCCAGGAAGAGAGGGCAATTCAGCCACATGAAGAGCCAGTGGAAACAATAAATCTGGGTACTGAGACGGACAAAAAGGAGGTTAAGATTGGTGCCAATCTGGAGCTCAGCGTAAAACAACGGTTGATTCAGATGCTGCATGATTATGTGGAAATCTTTGCCTGGTCCTACGAAGACATGCCTGGGTTGGATACTGACATTGTGGTCCATCATTTGCCTACCAAGGAAGACTGCCCTCCGGTTAAGCAAAAGGTCCGCCGTATGCGTCCAGAGATGTCTGAGAAGATCAAAGCTGAGGTTATGAAGCAATTCGATGTCGGGTTTCTAGCAGTGACTTCTTACCCTCAGTGGGTTGCCAATGTGGTGCCGGTACCGAAGAAAGATGGTAAGGTCAGAATGTGTGTTGACTACAGGGATCTGAACCGGGCCAGCCCCAAGGATGACTTCCCCTAACTCACATTGATGTTCTGGTTGATAATACTGCTCAGCACAAGGTGTTCTCCTTCATGGACGGCTTTTTAGGTTATAATCAGATCAAGATGGCTCCTGAAGATATGGAAAAGACTACCTTTGTTACTCAGTGGGGCACCTTCTGCTACAAGGTCATGCCTTTTGGACTGAAAAATGCTGGGGCAACCTACCAACGTGCCATGGTTGCTTTATTTCATGATATGATCCATCATAAGATTGAAGTGTATGTCGATGATATGATTGCAAGGTCCCAAACTGAGGAGGAACACCTTGACCATCTGCAGAAACTGTTTGACCTTTTGAAACTGTACAAGCTGAGGTTGAACCCGAACAAGTGCACCTTCGGGGTAAGATCTGGAAAGTTGCTAGGCTTCGTCGTAAGTGACAAGGGTATTCAAGTGGACCCTGCCAAGGTCAAAGCCATTCAAGAGATGCCAGTTCCTAAGACAGAGAAAGAAGTTAGAGGCTTTCTAGGACGTCTGAATTACATTGTCCGGTTCATCTCGCACCTAACTGCTACTTGTGAACCAATCTTCAAGCTGCTGAAGAAAGATCAGGTAGTACGTTGGAATGATGAATGTCAGGCCGCTTTTGACAGAATCAAAGAGTATCTCCAAGAACCACCCATCCTTATGCCACCGGTTGAAGGGAGACCTCTGATACTATACCTGACAGTGCTTGACAATTCAATGGGGTGTGTGTTGGGGCAGCATGACGAGTCTGGCCGAAAAGAGCACGCCATTTATTATCTTAGCAAAAAGTTTACCGACTGTGAGACCCGATACTCACTGCTCGAGAAAACTTGTTACGCTTTGGTATGGGCTGCTCGTCGGCTGAGACAATATATGCTGACTCACACTACCTTGTTGATCTCAAAGATGGATCCGATAAAGTACATATTTGAAAAGCCTGCTCTGTCTAGGAGAATAGCAAGATGGCAAATGATCTTGACAGAATACGACATCCAGTACACAACTCAGAAAGCTATCAAGGGAAGTGTATTGGCAGATCACTTGGCACACCAGGCAGTGGACGACTACCAGTTAATGAACTTCGAGTTTCCGGACGAGAGCATCATGATTGTGACTAATTGTGAAGTACCTGGACCGGATGAAGGACCTGAGGAAGGATCCCGATGGTCTATGCACTTTGATGGAGCCTCTAATGCTTTGGGTAACGGTATCGGCGCTGTGATCATATCCCCTCAAGGCACTCATACTCCACTTACTGCCCGGCTATGTTTCAACTGCACCAACAACATGGCGGAGTATGAGGCATGTATCATGGGTGTTCAAGCTGCGATTGACTTAAGGATCAAGTTTCTGAGTGTCTTCGGAGATTCCGCTCTCATGATCAATCAGATCAAAGGCGAGTGGGATATGAAACATCTGAATCTTATTCCTTACAAAGAATGTGTATTGACATTGATCCCCCATTTCATAGAGATAACTTTTGAACATTTCCCAAGAGAGGAAAATCAGTTGGCAGACGCGTTAGCTACGATGTCTTCCATGTTCAAAGTCAAGTGGGACAATGAGGCTCCCCGGATCATCATCTGGAAATTGGACGAACCGGCATACTGTTGTGATCTTGAGGCTGAAGTAGTGACTGAAAAACCTTGGTACTATGAGGTAAAGAGGTACTTGGAAGCTCAGAAATACCCTGAAGGTGCATCTGTCAACGACAAGAAGTTTCTGAGAAGGTTCGCAGCAAAGTTCTTCCTCAGCAATGGCATTCTGTACAAGCGAAACCATGATTCGACCTTACTGCGTTGTGTGGATAAGACTGAAGCAGAAAGGATCATGGCAGAACTGCATGAAGGTACCTTCGGAACACATTCCAGTGGACACACCATGGCAAAGAAAATCCTTCGAGCAGGATATTTCTGGTCCACAATGGAAGCTGATTGTTACCAACATTCTCGGACATGTCATAAGTGCCAGATATACGCAGATAAGGTGCACGTCCCTCCAGTCCCTCTGGATGTCTTGACTGCACCTTGGCCTTTTGCAATGTGGGGCATAGATATGATCGGCGAGATTAAACCTACGGCATCCAACAGGCATCGCTTCATCCTGGTAGCGATCGATTACTTTACAAAGTGGGTTGAAGCAGCTTCCTATGCCACTGTAACCAAGAATGTTGTGGCACGGTTCATTCGGCATAACCTGATCTGTCGATACGGAGTCCTAGAAAGGATCATTACGGACAATGGTACCAATCTCAATAACAAGATGATCACTGAGCTCTGCGAGCAATTCAAGATACAGCACCACAACTCTTCTCCTTACCGGCCGAAGATGAATGGGGCTGTAGAGGCAGCTAATAAGAACATCAAGAAGATTGTGCAGAAGATGACAGTGACCTATAAAGATTGGCACGAGATGTTACCATTTGCTCTCCATGGGTATCGTACCTCAGCAAGGACGTCAACCGGGGCAACTCCTTTTTCTTTGGTCTACGGTATGGAGGCAGTCTTACCGATCGAAGTGCAGATACCCTCTCTCCGGATAATGAAGGATGAAGATCTGAGCGAAGATGATTGGATCCAGACACGACTTGATCAGTTAAACCTAATTGACGAAAAGAGACTCACTATTATTTGCCATGGTCAAACGTACCAAAAACGGATGATCAGGGCATTTAACAAGAAAGTCAGACCACAAGAGTATCAAGTTGGGGACCTGGTAATCAAGCGCATCATCCTTCCTCAAAGTGATCCCAGGGGCAAATGGACCGCTACGTACGAAGGGCCATTTGTGGTTAAACATGTGTTCTCAAGAGGAGCCGTGATTCTGACCACCATGGATGGTGACGACCTTCCTCACCCCGCCAATGCAGACATAGTAAAAAGATACTACGCATGATAAAAGACCCGCTAGGTTGACATACCTAGGCAAAAATTAGGGCTTCCCGACGAACCAAAAGGGTTCAGGAAAAATGAGGGATGAAATGAAAAAAAATCTGTACACCCAGCAAGTCGAAAACTTGAAAAGGCGGCTTGGGCAAAAATAGGTATCCCGGTGGATTGAAAACCCGAAAGGGCAGTCCAGGTAAAAGTTAGGGATAAAGCGTAATACTATGTCTCATTGGATCACCTTGCATCCGGAATCTAGTATCAACTATCAAATTCAAACGGCATCGATCAATCAGCTTCATCGTCAACTGAGCAGCAAAGTGATGAGACGCTCGAAGATATAAAGGCGATAGCAGAGTTGGAACCCAGTGGGATTATTTTTTCACATAGATGTTTTGTTTTCCCTTTTCACAAATTGTATAAATTCTTTTGTTCGGCGGCGTTCTCTTACTAGGACGTCAGCCTCTTGTACATAAACGCCTATTTACAGGCAAATTCAAAAATCAATATAAATTCACTTTTCAGCTAAAATTGCCAATTGTTTTTTCTTTTTCTGTTTTGTTTTGCGAAGAACGTCCAAGGTTCAATCTGTGATATATGCATTTGACAATAACTGCTAACTCATAAATATTTGCATACGAAACAAAGGATTAATTACAGGTAACATTAAAAACAGGGGCAATAATGAGTTGTCCAAATGATCTAATTGCTCTGTCCACCAAGGTACCTAGGTAAGTTCGGCCGAAGAACATAACCAAGATCTCTTAACTCCCCAGAGAGTGAGCCAACAAGTCAACATACTCTCCCCAAGCAAAGTTATACTGTCAGCCTTAAGGAAATTGGGTATCCCCAGCAGATCTCAACATTCCTCAGCATAGTATTCAAACATTCTTAACAAGCATCCCCGGCAGTCTTGATCTAAGATTGTTCCCCGGCGGTATACCAGACCTTCCGTGGAGCCACTTCCCCCGTAAAGTTCAAAAATTTCCCCAGGAGAGTCCAGCCCAAAAGTTTCCCCAGGAAAGTGGAATCCATCTCCCCAGCAGGAAGCTTATCCCCAATAGATTCTGGAAGCTTATCACCTGCAGAGTATGAACGCTCCCCGGCTTTATTCAGAAAGTTATTTCCCCACCAGGATATAACTGGGTTATCCTCAGCCAACTGTCATGGAAAGATCGTCCCCGACGAAGTCTCCCTATCCCCCAGCGGAGTTCATCAATTTCTTCGACATAACACAACAATGGTATCCCTAGTGGAGTTATCATCAAATCTCAGCAAAGAACCTCTCTTTCCCCACAGAACGCTCCTTGCAGAGTAATCTAGTCGCCAAGTTTATTTCCCAACGGAGTCATCTTGTCCTACCGGTATTCTTGCAACCATCATCCCTAGCGGAAACAACGAAGCTCTATTCCTCAACATCAGCCCAGGATTTAACTTCCCGGCACCCGTCAAGGATTTACTTTCCTAGACGACAACATATTTCATGAACGTCACATCTTCATACATTATAGCATGCACATACGTATCATAAATATACAATCTCATCATGCATGTCATACATCATGACATCGCATATAACTAACGTTTTGTCTTTTCAGGACAAAAGTTAATACAAAGATGATTGCTATCAATAGTCGTGATTCCAGATCCGATTCCTGTATCTCGCCAGGGGGTATCTGTTGATGACTAACATTACCAGACTCGATTCCTGTATCTTGCCAGGGCACGTCTGAAGAGTTTGAGGATCTGATTCCTGTATCTCGCCAGGGTGTATCTGTTGACGACTAACATTACCAGACTCGATTCCTGTATCTTGCCAGGGCACGTCTGAAGAGTTTGAGGATCCTATTCCTGTATCTTGCCAGGGTGTATCTGTTGACGACTAACATTACCAGACTCGATTCCTGTATCTTGCCAGGGCACGTCTGAAGAGTTTGAGGATCTGATTCCTGTATCTTGCCAAGGTGTATCTGTTGACGACTAACATTACCAGACTCGATTCATGTATCTCGCTAGGGCACGTCTGAAGAGTTTGAGGATCCGATTCCTGTATCTTGCCAGGGTGTATCTGTTGACGACTAACATTACCAGACTCGATTCCTGTATCTCGCCAGGGCACGTCTGAAGAGTTCGAAGATCCGATTCCTGTATCTTGCCAGGGTGTATCTGTTGACGACTATATTCCAGACTCGATTCCTGTATCCTGCCATGGCACGTCTGAAGAGTTCGAAGATCCGATTCCTGTATCTTGCCAGGGTGTATCTGTTGACGACTAATTCCAGACTCGATTCCTGTATCCTTCCAGGGCACGTCTGAAGAGTTCGAAGATCCGATTCCTGTATCTTGCCAGGGTGTATCTGTTGACGACTATATTCCAGACTCGATTCCTGTATCTTGCCAGGGCACGTCTGAAGAGTTCGAAGATCCGATTCCTGTATCCTGCCAGGGTGTATCTGTTGACGACTGTATTCTCCGGACTCGATTCCTGTATCTTGCCAGGGCACGTCTGAAGAGTTTAAAAGATTTGATTCCTGTATCCAGCCAGGGCACATCTACATAAAGAGTTTGAGGATCAATCCCTGTAACAGGCCAGGTAAGTATCTTTCTTTTTTCAGGTACACAAGTTCTCGCTAAGGAATCTCTTACGCGATCGACACCTCCAGATGGCATCTATAAGCCCATCCTCCTATCCACCATCTCTCCAAATGGCATCTGTAAGCCCATTCCCGTCATCACATTGCTGATACTTCACTATGTGAGCGCAAATTTCTGGGCACTTTAGTGTTCAATCATCTTCCACCTTCGGATTACGGAAGGCACGCAAGCCAATCTGCATCCTCAGGTCTAAGAAGATTGAACAGGAGCAACTGTTGTACCCTAAAATTTGCCCTCCCATATTCTTCAAAGTTTGCTAAGATCATGCTTCAAAATCTCCCAAGGGTTGCACAGTCCAATTGCCTCCTAACAGTCAAAAATTAGGGTTTTGGTGCTGGCAAAGAAATTGAAGTTTCCAAGGGTCCAAACAAGTCCCACATGCCTATAAACATTGTCAAGCATCCATATACCAAGTTTCAAGACTCACAGCATCAAATTGCATAGTCAAAAACCCTAAATGCTTCACAGTCAATTGTAGGGGCAAAATGGTCATTTGACAGTCAAAAGTCAAAAATTTTGGTCAAAATCTTATGTTGAAGCCACAAACATCATTTTATCCATTCTTGATCATGATTCTCAAAGCATGGCTCAAAAAGTCTCAAGATGCAACAGTTTCTATTTTTGGACAGCTGAAAAAGTCAACTGCAAATTGACCAGGGCATAACTTCCACATGGTTTATCAGAAAAATTCCATCCAAAGCTCATTTTTAAGAGAATGACATTTCCTACAACTCATCTTCACACTTCAAGTCCAATAAATGCTCTCACAAAAAGTTATCAATCCCAACATTATAGGTCATTTTCAAAAGTCAACAAAAAGGCACTTTAAGTCAAAGACCATAACTTGAGATTGGTAAATCAAAATGACATGGGACCAAAGGCATTGGTTAGAGGACTTAAAGACCTTTCCAAAATGTCCAAGAACATGATCAAAGCTTCAAAATTGAGCAAGATATGCCTTGTAGAAGTTGGGAAATGTTTAGGAATTTTGAAAAGTCAACTTTGCACAAAAGGGCTCAAAAATGCTAATGGGCCTCAATTTATTCCATGAATCATCACCCAAAGGCTATGCACGACCCATTGACCTCCAAGGGAGTTATTTTCTCATTTTTGATTAATTATTTGAATTTTTATTATTATTAATTCACTTAATTAAAATTAAATATGAAAAAAATAGCAAATAATACCTTTCAAATCTTTTTGTGCAGAGATTTCATACATTATGAATCAAATATTTCGTGCATCACTCAAAAGGGAAAGATTCTACATGATTGGCAATGATTGGCATAGAAAAGATTGAAAAAAGGATATGGAAAATCAAATATTCAAAATCATAAATGGATGGATTATGGGCTGGTTTTCTTAACCTAATTCACTCACTTACTTATGCACAATTGAAACCTAAAGCATTAGACACAAGAGCTGCGCAGGAATCAAAGAACCAAATTGCATTTTTTCACAAAAAAGTTGAAAACTATTTTGACATCTAGAGCATAATTCAAAGCTCCAAACGCATTCCAACACATTGCCAAGGGATCCAGGAAGCTTTTGCAATCGAAACCACACCTCCAGACATCCAGAAGTGGTAGAACAACATCATACTTTTCATCAAAATTTTCATAATCGTGTTTCACTTTTCATGCATGATTCATGTTTTTTAATGGTTGATTTATATTAACATGAATATTCTGAAGCTATTCGTGCCCTTTAATTGAACTAACAGTGCCTGTATCAAAAGTTGCCATTGACATTCGCTAGGGTTTCAGAGCTCCAGATTTGGGGCTTTACACATGTGGAAAATTTAGGCCTTAAAACCTATGCCAATGGAATCAGGATATCCAAACGAATGGAATCCACACCTCGCGCCGAATTTATATTGATCTATGTGCTAATCGCTATTTTCAGGTTTTGCAGTTAGTGGGGGTTTAAAACCCCCACTATTCATTTTTATTTACAGGCAGATGGAGAAGATGAAGCTGGCGTGTCAAAGCATGACTGGATAGTTTGAATATTCGCGCGTGATTTTTGTTTTCTACCAATAGCGCTTGCTTTCTCTTATATTAATTATGCTCCATAATAATAACAGATGCGCGCACTAGCTCAATTGGTTGGTGAGTTGGCTTGCAGGTATTGGGACCTGGGTTCGATTCCCAGGTCCCCCATATTTCTCAATAATTTTGGTTGTAACATGTTCAGGTGAAATTTCTCTCCAGTGGTCCACCATGTGCGCGTATGATTGTGCCTGCCAAGTGTCCAGGGGTTTCAATCTGATGGCCAGAATGGGAAGATCATCATGCACGCTAGTCAACCCTTCCACACATAATTCCTTAAAGTCAAAAAAGGCTTTATTCTTGGGCCAAAAATGCTTCAAACACACCTCCAAAAAGGGCCAGACACCCCCATGGTTTGCATATTTTTATTTTTTATTTTAATTCTCCTTTTTATTCTTTTATTTGTTTTATTGTTTTATTTAATTCACAAAAATAATTTTCATAACACAAAAATCAGAAATCAAAAAATAAAATATGTTTATTTAATATTTAATTCATTAATATTTTTGTAAATAAATTTTTAATAATCAACTTAGTAAAATTAGGTTAAAATTTTAATGTTTTTTTCTTAAATAACTAAAATATGTAGAGATTAGGTTTTTTTTAGCATTTTTATCTTTTTCTTAATAAATAATTTCTTCTTCTTATTATTATTATTATTATTATTATTATTATTATTATTATTATTATTATTATTATTAATTATTAATTATTTTGTAAATACCCATGTAATTAATTAACTAGTGTAAATTAGGTTAAAACTTGAATATTTTTCTTTAACAATTAAAAAATAATTTAGAACTAGGGTTTCATTTAACTTCTAATTTTAATTAATTTTCTTTATTTCATTAAATCCCAAAAACATAAAAAACAATTTCTTTTCTTAATTTAATAATTAATTAACTTTTAATTTCAATTTAATCTTTAAAGGGTCCAACGCCCTCGAACATTCGATTCTAGTTTCTTTTCGCGCGTTTGTTCTTATTTTTTCGTTTTAAATATAATGTAATTGCTCAAGCCTTGTAATAGTAATTAGGAATTTATTTATTTTCCGCATTTTTATTCAAAACGGGTCTTTGTTAATTTGGCGATGTATAGACCCGCGCCTTGTAATAGCTTAGGACTTTATTTTCCGCACTTTAATTTCCGCACCCTTTAAACTGCTAAACTTTGCATGAAAGAATGAATGGCCTAAATTAAAAACAATGCGTAGCTCACCGAATGCATGACAAGATAAAACATAACTGAAAACAATGCACAAATTCACACACCACTCTTAGGGTACGCCTCACTGTTGCCTTGCCCTCGAAACGTGGTCGTCGAGTATAGGACGTTTTAGTAAGTCCTTATGTCCATGACATGATCCAGTTGCCTCGAAAAGGTTGCCTCGAATCAGTTTCCTCGAAATAGTTGCCTCGAAACGGTTGCCTCGGATTAAAAAAGTATCAAGGACATAAGGGTAGCTTCTAAGGTGTCCTACTGTTGCTCTGGTGACCACACTGTCCCTACAAACGAATTGACCCGAACACCTCCAACGATGGTGCTACCTACCTCTCAATCGTGGGATGGCACTACCTTAAGGACATTTACACAGCCTAATTCCTTAGGGTAGGTAGATGACTCATAGATACTTGCTCTATTTCAAAAATAAATCAAAACTCTTTTCACACCGACACTTTCAAAAAGCTTTCCAAAACAATTTTTCAAACACTCTTGAGGACTGATACAAGAGTCGATATGAAATCTTTAAACGGAACTTTTTCAAACCCACGCACATTGAAAAGCAAACACTTTTGAAAACACAAATGAGCAAGTATCTAAGAGCCCATGGATAACCATGGATAGAAAGGGTGCTAACACCTTCCCTTTCTATAAATCTACCTCCCGAACCGAGAAACTACCTCATCAGGAATTTTGCTGTGCTTTTGTCCTGTCCATGTTGGAGAAAATAAAAGACGGTGGCGACTCTTACTTCCGTGACATTTCGCGAACCAGCATTAAACAGTCAGTTCTAAATCCACCGATCACAGGGTAGAAAGCCTGTCAATGTCATATTAATCCGGGTGAACTGCCTTTGTGGTATTTCTACCCTTTGTTGATTGTTGCGTTGTGGGGTAGCTGCCGGCCTCGGTATCATCACAGCACCTACTGTTGAACGGTAGTTAGTTCGGCTTTAACCTCTTGGGCTATAAATGGCGTTGACCTCCTTCTTAGCAGTGAAAGGCTTATTTGCTGAACTTGATGAGGTATCTTTCTGTATTTTACCACTCCGAATCCCAGATTCTACCCTTTCTCCAGTTAATATCAGCTCAGTAAAACCAGTCGATGAGCTACCAATCAAATGGTTGATGAATGGACCCGACAACGTCCCAAGAAACATGTCAACCAACTCCCGGTCAGATAATGGGGGTTAAACTCTCCCAACCAAGTCTCTCCACTTCTTTGCGTAGTCCTTAAAGCCTTCACCTGCACCCATGGACATACTCTGGAGTTGAGTACGAGTAGGGGCCAAGTTGGCATTGTATTGATATTGCTTATAAAAAGCAGCAGCCAAATCCTCCCAGTTTCGGACATTGGTTCCCTCTAATTGTTAGAACCATTCAAGCTGAGTCCCTGACAGGCTATCTTGAAAGAAGTGAACCCACAAGTTTCTATCAGCGGTGTGGGGTTGGATCTTCCTCACATAGGAATAAAGATGGAGCTTTGGGCAAGACAACCATCATACTTTGCGAAAACTGGAGCCTTAAATTTCTGTGAGATGACGACCCTGGACACCAAACCCAGCTCTTCAAAATCCAGCCCTGGTGTTCTATGGACTTCCATAGCACTTAACTGATCCTCTATCTTCTTGTACCTATCCTCAGTGGGAGGATACTGCTTATCATTATAGCCGATATCATTGTCAGAGACTTCAGGACTGGGGTCCTCTTCCCTTGTCTTCCCCTCTCGATTTTCCCCCTCTTTGGAAGAGGAAGTCACATCAACTGATTGCTTTAGTGCCCCCCCAAATCTTTTGCCCATATTGAGGGCAACAACACGCTTCTTCTTCTTCTTCTTCTCTTTCAGGATGAGGGCCTTCAGATCCTCCTGCCCTTTTGCCAGAGTTATGAACATCTGTTAAAATTGGGCGTTTTGTGCCTGAAGATCTTTGATACTTTGTTCAGAAGACATATCTACTGAAATAAACAACGGAGGAGATGAGAAACCTGTAATAGTACCTGCTTATCTAATGTCATGGGTGGTATGTGTATGCAATGATTTCAAGGGTTCTTAAAAACTCAAATTTGCTTAACCAAAAAATAAACACACGTTAATTGTATTAATGAGTCGAATTGTTACAAAAAATGCCTTTTAGGCTTACAACTTAAACAAAACAAAACTCAAAGCAAAAAGAAACTAGGTTTCCTAGGAGCGCATCCTCTTTGGTGCAATGTAGGCGTTTATGTTCCTTTCTTCATGGAGTAGCCTAGTGAGCTCCAGGACCTTCTTCTTGCTGGCATAAAACTGAGCTTCAAATGTGTCCTGCTCCTCTTTAAGTTGAACCTAGGACTTCTGCAACTCCTCGTGATTGGTTGGCATGTTAGGATGATGAACAAGGGAAGTCGTATCTCTCTCAGCAACTGGTTCCACAATTATTGGTAGGACAGCAGAGTAAAGCATTATAAGACTTTGAGCGTGGGTTCGTACCCAACGGAGATAGGGCTCAAGAGGGATGGAATTATTGCACCCTAGAGTCTTGCTGTCAATTTTATGTACCATGCCCCAAGCTTTTATGAACCTTTTGCGGTAACCCTGAGCATCATTCTCGTAGTTGAAGGAGATTCCTTGGATAAGCGTATCATGAGGACCATCTCTCCTTGCATAAACAAACTGACGCAAGGCCAAACAAGGGTTGTAAGTGATTCCTCCCCTAATGCATAAGAGAGGGACATTAGGGAATTCACCACAGCGATCGATAATGGTGATATCCTCCGAGAACTGCGAACACCAATGAATGTCTAAATGCTTAAGGGACATCAGCCTAAGAGACCATTTCAGACCCAGCTCGTTCTTCAAAACAGACCTGGGTAGGTGCAAAATAAACCACCTAGCCAACAGAGGAGTGCAGCACAGGAGGGCCCCCCTTATCTTTAGAGTGCGTGCATGCAGAGAGTGCAGAATATCCCCGAGTAATGTAGGCACTGGATTATGAGACAGAAAAACCTTAATAGTGCTCACACATACGAGTTGATCCGCCTTGGGGAATGTTGTACCCCAAAATTTGCCCTCCCATATTCTTCAAGATTTGCAAAGAGCATGCTTCAAAATCTCCCCAAGGGTTGCACAGTTCAAAGGCCTCCTAACAGTCAAAAACTAGGGTTTTGGTTCTGGCAAAGAAATTGAAGTTTTCAAGGGTCCAATCAAGTCCCACATGCCTACAAACATGGTCAAACATCCTCATGCCAAGTTTCAAGACTTACATCACAAAATTGCACAGTCAAAAACCCTAATTGCTCAACAGTCAACTGCAGGGGCAAAATGGTCATTTGACAGTCAAAAGTTCAAATTTTTGATCAACATCTTATTTTGAAGCCACAAACATCATTTGATCAATTCTTGATCATGATTTTCAAGGCATGGCTCAAAAAGTCTCAAGATGCAAAAGTTTCCATATTTGGACAGTTGAAAAAGTCAACTGTAACTTGACCAAGGCATAACTTCCACATGGTTTATTAGAAAAATTCCATCCAAAGCTCATTTTGAATAGAAAGACATTTCCTACAACTCCTCTTCACACTTCAAGTCCAAGAAATGCTCTCACAAAAAGTTATCAATTTCAACATTATAGGTCATTTTCAAAAGTCAACAAAAAGGCACTTTAAGTAAAAGACCATAACTTAAGATTGGTAAATCAAAATGACATGGGACCAAAGGCATTGGTTAGAGGACTTCAAGACCTTTCCAAAATGTCCAAGAACATGATCAAAGCTTAAAAATTGAGCAAGATACGCCTTGTGGAAGTTGGGAAATTTTTGGGAATTTTGAAAAGTCAACTTTACTTCAAATGCCTCAAAATTGCTAATGGGCCACATTTTCTTCCAACAATCATTATCCAAAGGCTATGCACGACCATTTGGCCCAAAGGGGAGTTATTTCATCATTTTTTATTATTTATTTGAATTTTTAATCACCATTAATTCATTTAATTAAATAAAATATGAAAAAAATACTCATCCATGCTTTTCAAATCTTTTTGTGCATAGAATACCTTCAAGATTTCGTGCACTATTCAATATGGAAAGAATCAAGGTGATTGGCAATGATTGGCATATTCTTCATGAAGAAAATATTGAAAAAAGATTCATAAAAATAAATTTTGAAAACCATTAAAGACAAAGCTTTGGGCTTGGATTATTGACCAAAATCGTTCGTTATACAAGCACAAACCTAACCCTAATGACAGGAACCAGAAAGTTGCGCCTCAGATCACAAACACACTTTGCAATTTTTGTGAAAAACGTCAAAACTGAAAACGACATTAGAGGACGATTCAAAGCTTCTAACCAATTTCAATAGCTTGCCAAGGCTTCAAGGAACCTAACTGCATCCTTTTTCAATCCCCACGCATCAAGAATTGGTATATAGAACTCAAAATTTCTCATACTTTATGCATAATCGTATTTCAATTTCTGGGCATTTTCCATACAGTTTAATTGTTGTTTTGTAGTAATATGGACCTTCTGAGTCTATTGACATTGTTTAATTGAGTTTTCATAGCCTATATGCAAAGTTACCATTGAAGCTTGCTAGGGTTTCAGAGCTGTAAAATTAGGGGTTTCCTCTTCAGGAAAAATCAGACCACGAGACCCATGCCATTGAAACCAGAAGCTCATAACTAATCAATTCCATACCTCGCGATCAATTTATGATAAACGACGGCCTATTCGCTATTTTTTCATGTATCATGTAGTGGGGGTTTAAAACCCCCGCAATCTTGTTTTATTTTTCAGGCAAAAAGCAAGGAAACAAAGAAGAAGGTTGTGTGTCATCCTATGGTTGGTAGATTCAAACAATTGGTGCGCGTTTTCATCACATGTCACTATTGATTTTTTCTCTTTCATATTAATTCTATTCCATTATGCATACGAATAAAGATGCTGGCTCTGTTGGTGGAAAGTAACGTTGGCAAGTCTTGGGACCTGGGTTCGATTCCCAGGTCCCCCATATGTCTTTCTATTTTTTCTTGCAATATGATCAGGTACTCAACATGTCCAGATGACCACCAAACACGCAACGTTGAGACTTGCCACATGGCCACTGAGATCAATCCAAAAGCCAGGATGAGAGGTCTATCATGCACCTCCATTGACCATGCCACACGCGCACTGAAAAGTCAACTAAAGGCCTTAATTCATTGGGCCTAATTGCTGGTAAAATACCTCCAAATTGGGGTCAACACCCCCCATTGGTTTGCATTTCATTTTCTTTCTCTTTATTTTTCTATTTATTTGTTTTATTTATTTTATTTAATTCATCAAAAATTAATTTTCATAAAATATAAAAAAAAATCAGAAAGTCACAAAATAAAAATATATTTTATTTAAATGTTATTTTGTAAATAAACTTTATTAATTAATTTAGTTTTTTTTAATTCTAGGTTCAATTCTAATACTTTTCTTAATAAACTAAAAAATGTAGAATTAGGGTTTTAAATGCTTGTATTCTTTTTTGACATCTTTTATCATTATTAAATATTAATTATTTTTATAAATAAATTGCCATGTGGATAATTAATTTAAACTAGGTCTAATTTAAATAGTTTTCTTAATAAATTAAAAACAATTTAGAATTAGGGTTAATTAACTTTTATTTTTAATTCCAATTTAATTTTCTTACTAAAAATCCATAAATACAAAAAACTCAAAAAAATAATTTCATTTTTCTCATTAAATTTAATTAATTTCATAATTGTAATTTAATTTCCTTAAAAGGGTCCAACGCCCTCGCATTCCCGACTTTACTTCTTCGCGCATTTTATTCTTATTTCTTTTTTTGTGAATATAAATGTAATTGCCCAAAAGCCATGTAATAGATTAATTAAAAATTTATCTTTCCGCATTATTTTTTATTCAAATCGGGTCCTGGATTAATTTGGCGATGTGGACCCGCGCCTTTGTAATAGCGTAGGACTTTTAATTCCGCACCTTTTAACTGTTAATTAATTCGCATGAAAGAATGAATGCCAAAAATAAAAATAAAGCGTAGATCACCAATGCATGAACAAGACAAAAATATCTGAAAACGACACACAAATCACACACCACCCCTAGGGTACGCCTCATTGTTGCCTTGCCCCTCGAAAGGTGGTCGTCGAGTAGAGGATGTTTTAGTAAGTCCTCATGTCCATGAACATGGCATGAGGGTAGCTTCTAAGGTGTCTTCCTATTGCTCCGGTGATCACCATGTCCCGAACCCTCGAATTGACCCGAACACCTCCAACGGTGGTGCTACCTACCTCTCAATGGTGGGACGGCACTACTTCAAGGACATTTACACAGACGAATTCCTTAGGGTAGGTAGACGACTCTAGATACTTGCTCTAATTTCAAAACAAATCAAAAAATACTTTTCACACCGACACCTTTTCAAAAAGCTTTCGAAAGCAACTTTTCAAACACTCTTGAGGACCGATATAAGAGTCGAACTGAAATTTTCAAAGAAACTTTTTAAAACCCACAGTTGAAAAGCAAACAAACAATTTTGAAAACACAAATGAGCAAGTATCTAAGAGCCCATGGATAACCATGGATAGAAAGGGTGCTAACACCTTCCCTTTCTATAAATCTACCTCCCGAACCGAGAGCAATCTCTATAAGGAATTTTTCTGTGCTTTTGTCCTTTCCATTTGGAGAAAATAAAAGACGGTGGCGACTCTTGCTTCCGCGACATTTCGCGAACCAGCGTTAAACAGTCAGTTCCAGATCCACCGATCACAGAACTGGCGACTCTGCTGGGGATATTTATAAAGTGAGGTGTACCTTAGGACTAAGATCACTTGTGTTTTCAATTGTTGTGTTTGTTTGCTTTAAATTGTGGGTTGCATGGGAGTTACATAGATCCTAACCCGGATCTGGGGATACCCTGTTTAGGTAGCATAAGCTGTGAGGGACCTGTCCGGCGTAGACCAACACGGGTGAAGCAGTGGCTACGTTGGTGTGGCACCTTGTTCTGTACCGATATCCCTTGTGTTGCAACGAGGAGAATATGGGTCTTCTGAGGAGTCATTAAGCACCAACAGACCTTAGAACCTTAAATGACACAACTTGGCCATTAGAACTGTAGCAGTATGCTACGCCCATTGAGGCTAAACTCTCGTGATGGTTCTGGCTGCAAGAAAAGATTGCGATGCTGGAGTTATGACCGATTGAGGGTAGTCAATGATATTGGGATCCTCTAAGAACCCGGTTACTTTTGATAGGACAGGTATGAACCAACAAACTGAAAAAGGGTAATACCTAGACCTCATTCTGGCCTAAACTTTAGGGGCTTGTCTTGTGTGACTTGTGTGCCTTACCATGTTTGCCTTTGTAAATATTTGTGGTGTGCTTTATCATAACATCATAACATCATGAGCATTGCATGCATCCTGCATAAGGACTGACCATTTCAAAGACAAGAGGGTTTCACCTTTGCTCTGTTTTGTAGGACATCATGATGCCTGTGCGAAGGAATACTATCCGGTTCAACTTTGTTCACCCACCTGAGTTGCTTGAAGAGTTGGTTAGCAGAATTCCAAACACCACTTCCTTCATCCAGAGGCACGGTTCTCTTCTCAGTTTAGTCACTGCAAAGCGGGATCAACAGTTAATGACTGTCCTGACCCAGTTCTATGACCCTCTGTACTAGTGCTTCACCTTTCAAGACTTCCAGCTGGTCCCTACCCTGGAAGAGTTCTCTGATCTTCTTGGCATCCCTATCTTGGATCAGACCCCCTTTACTGGTTGGGAAAAGACCCTCAGGCTTGAGGAGGTTGCTGCAGCTCTTCCCTTGACCCATCAAGAAGTAATGGACAACTGGGTGACTAGAAGCGGAGTTAAGGGTTTCTTGGCCAAGTTTCTGATTGGTAAAGCTAACAGTTTCTAGAATGACTTGGACTTTAGGGCATATGAAGACATCTTGGCTCTCTTAATCTATGGGCTAGTCTTGTTTCCTAATCCTGACAACTTCATCAATGTCACTGCCATAAGGATCTTTATGTCTCAGAACCCTGTGCCCACTCTCTTGGGTGACATCCTGCAACAACTTTATGCTCGTACTGCCCGAAGACGAGGAACCCTATGGTGTTGTATCCCTTTGTTGGTGAGGTGGTTTATTTCGCACCTCCCTAAGTTCGTGCTGAAGAACCAAGAAGGAAGAGGTTGGGCTCACAGGTTAATGTCTCTCACTGACAA
Source organism: Vicia faba (assembly GCA_948472305.1). NCBI lineage: Eukaryota > Viridiplantae > Streptophyta > Magnoliopsida > Fabales > Fabaceae > Vicia > Vicia faba. The sequence goes on from OX451739.1 coordinate 1,410,127,285, forward strand.
GGACATCATTTGGACTTTCAGAGGTTTGGATGAGATAGCTGTTATTGACCGTTGCGGAGAATACCCCAATGTTCCTTTGATTGGTACTCAAGGAGGAATCTCCTACAATCCATGTCTAGCACTCCGTCAGTTTGGAAGGGCCAGAAGAGCAGGACCTCATGAGATGTTGGTGCCCCACATCAGTTTTGAGTTTCAGGTGGATAGTGACGAGCTGCGTCGTAGGTTCATCAAAGCTTGGGACAAAGTTCATAAATCTGACCCACAAGAGTTGGGGCCAAAGACTTCTCTACCTATGGAAGCCTACTACAAATGGGTCAGCATCCGTGCTCAGAAGTTAGGTATGCCATACGAAGCTGTCAGACCCATCATTCTTGAGTATCCTGACAAAGATGGGGCTCCTCCAACTGTCCTCCCTCCTCAGATACCTACTGATTATGAGACATTAAAGAGGTCTTGGTCGCAACTGCGAGAAGAACGGGATTCTTATCGAGAAAAGTTCAACGAGCAGGAGTTAAAAATCCAGAAGCTGATAAAGCAGTTGGAGAATGAGCGAGCTCTGAATGACTACATCCGTATTGAGAAGAGGAGACCATGGGATCAATAAGGAGCTCTGGATGTTCTTTTGCAGTTTTATTTCCCTTTTCAGTATTTCCATTTTTATGTAACGCCTAAGAGCAATCTGTTGAACAATTTAAAGTTTCAAAGTTGAATCTAATGAAGTGTGTTCCTTTTTGTTTACAAAGTTGATTCCCGATTGTCTTTGAAAACATAAATCATACGCATTCCATTCATCATGTGCATAGCAGGTTTTCTTCTTTTCAGGTTGCTTACTGTTCTTCGCTGTTTATTTCAGCATCATGAATCCTGACTCATCATCAACTGAGATGTCTATCAAGGCTCTTCAGGCGCAGAATGCGCAATTTCAGGAGCTGATCATGGGTTTGGCTCAGGGCCAAGAAGAGCTGAAGGCTTTGCTCCTGAAGAAGGAGAAAAGAAGAAGAAAAGAACTGTTCTTTTCAACTCGGGCCGAAGGTTTGGCAACACTCTGCAGAATGAAGAGGCTGATTCTTCTGTAGACAAGAGCAGTCCCCAAGGGGGAAAAGGTCCTAGTCCGGTAGTCTCTGACAACGAGACTGACTTTAATGAGGAACAGTATCCTCCTGCTGAAGACCGGTATAAGCAGTTGGAAGACAGACTGAATGCAATGGAGATCTAACAAGTGCCTGGGCTGGATTTCGGAGACTCGGGCTTATCTACTAGTGTGATTATTCCTCACAAATTTAAGGCACCATCTTTCACCAAGTATGACGGGGCGTCTTGTCCCAAGCTACACCTCAGATCTTATGTGCGGAAGATTCAACCGTACTCAGTGGACAAGAACTTGTGGATCCACTTCTTCCAGGAGAGTCTTTCAGGGACTCATCTCGAATGGTTCTATCAGCTGGATGGGACCAAGGTTCGTAACTGGGAGGAGTTGGCTACTGCTTTTTATAAGCAGTATCAATATAATGCCGACCTTGCTCCTACACGTACCCAACTCCAGGGTATGTCGCTAGGGTCAAGCGAAGGTTTCAAAGAGTATGCACAGAAGTGGAGGGATCTGGCTGGCAGGGTGCAGCCTCCGTTGACTGACCGTGAGCTGGTGGATATGTTCTTGGGGACCCTCTCAGGGCCGTTTTTCAATCATCTTATCGGTAATTCATCTGCAGGGTTTACTGATCTTATTCTGACTGGGGAGAGAATAGAGGCTGGAATGAAGTCCGAAAAAATTCAGAAGGGTGCATCTGCAAGTTTTGAGAAGAAGCCCTTTAAGAAGGAGGCCAGTGCTGTATATGGGTCTAGAAGACAAGAGAAACCTGAGCGCCGCCAATCTGTCAACGCGGTGATGATTGTAAAGCCTGTTGCCGCTCCTCGGCAAAACAATCCTCAAAGGGGTGAAAGACCCAGAAGAGAGTTTACCCGTTTAAGTATGACCTTATCGCAAATCTTGCCGCAGTTGCTGTCCACCAACCTAGTGACTGTTAGAGAGGCCCCAAAGGTTGTGAATACGGCTTCTCCCAAGTACAATCCAAATGCCCGCTGTGCTTATCACTCCGATAGCCCGGGGCATTCCACTGATGACTGTTGGGCCTTAAGGAATAAGGTGCAAGACCTTATTGACGCAAAAGAGATACAATTTGAAGCGCCTGAGAGGCCAAATGTGGTGACTGCTCCTATGCCCCAGCATGGAGTGAATGCCGTTGATGAAGATGTGTATGCCGTTTCTGTGAATGATGTAGCTACTCCTCTGAAGACTGTTAAGAGGAACCTACTACTGGCCGGTTTATTTCCGGGTTGTAGTGAAGGTTGCCTTTTTTGTGCTGTTTCCCTTTCTGGTTGTCCTTTGCTGAAGTTGGGCATCCAAAGCCTGATGGACAGCAAAGAGATTCTGTTCAAGAAGACTGCTGTTCAGTTTGTTCCGGTGGAAGAAGTTTCTGTTGTTACAATCTTTAATAATCCGATCAAGGCTCTCCCGAGCAAGCCGGTTAAAATCATGACTGTCGCACCCGTTGTTATTACTGTTCCGGGGCCTCTCCCCTATGAATCTGATAAGGCTGTCCCATGGCACTATGGGGCAGATGTGTATGTACATGGAATCAAGCAAGAGTTCAACACTGGCACCAGCATCAGCAATATCACTGGTCCAGCAAAAGTTACCCGCAGTGGCAGGCTCTTCTCGCCTGACATTGCGCCACCAGCCATTCGAAGACCCCTCACTATAACACCTGCAAGTGTACCTGTTCCCAGTTCGGATCAAGTTGTTTCCCCTGCTGCCGAGTCATCTAATGCTCGGGGCAAAGGGATTGAAGATGAGCCTGCCCGAATGGAGGCGCCAAAATCTGTGAATGCTGAGGCCTCCCAACAAGAGATGGAGGAAATCCTGAAAATAATCAAGAAGAGTGACTTTAATGTTGTCGAGCAGCTGGGGCATACACCCTCCAAAATCTCTATGCTCTCCTTACTACTGTGCTCAGAGGCCCATGCTAAGGCCTTGATTTCATTTCTCAAGACGGCTCACGTACCACAGGAGACATCTGCAGTCCAGTTTACTGATTGCGTAGCCAATCTGACAGCGGACAATGGTTTGGGTTTCTCGGATGCTGACCTTACAGCTAAAGGAAAGGACCACAATGATGCCCTGCATGTCTCTATTGAATGCAGGGGCACTACTCTTGCGCACGTGCTGGTGGACACTGGTTCCTCCCTGAATGTACTACCCAAAAAGGCCTTAGACCGTTTGGATTGTGAGGGCCTGGAGCTGAAACCTAGCAACATCATCGTCAGAGCCTTTGACGGTTCTAAGAGGATGGTTCATGGAGAGGTGGACATTCCTATTCGTGTGGGTTCTCAGGTATTTGACTCTACTTTCTATGTGATGGATATCCGTCCATCGTATTCTTGTCTACTGGGTCGACCTTGGATCCACAAAGCTGGGGCAGTGACCTCTACCCTGCACCAGAAGCTCAAGTACCCCGTCAGAGGGAAGATTGTCACTGTGAAGGGAGAGGAGGAGTATATGGTAAGCCATTTGAATTCCTTCAGGTATATTGAGATGGATGGGGAGTTTATTGAAACCCCCTTTCAGCATTTTGAAGAGGTACCTCCAACATTGGCAGCAGCAGAAACAGTGGTCGAAGAGGATGTTCCTTTGAAGATGGCTTCCTTGAAGGATGCCCGGGCTGTGATCAAGAAAGGTGAATGTGCTAACTGGGGCAGGCTCCCAGACTTTACACAAAAAACTAACAAGTTTGGACTGGGTTTTACTGCAGAGGGTCAGAAGGCTGTGCGCAAGGCAAAGACCAGAAGACCTCCTGTGCTCATTACCAATCCAGGAGTGAATGCTGTTGGGGACGAAGATGAAGTGGAAGAGTCAGAGTTTGAAAGCTGGATCTACCCGACGACTGATGGTGGATTGACCAATTGGACTGCTAAGGATCATACTCCTGTTACTTTTGTTACGCAGTAATAAACTCCTTTGTTTTGTTATTTGTAATAAACAATTAAAACTCTATGGCCCGGTGTCTTACCCGGGGCACCGTGGCTTCATTTGTGAGGGTATATTAATTGTCATTTCATATATCATGAATAAAGACCTTGGACGTTTTCTCGCATTTCAAATCTTATGCTCCTTTTCTTTCTTTCCTTTCTTTACATATTGCAAAACAGCTGTATTTACACAGACTCACTCATACAGGTTTCAATCCACTCTGGATCTCACTGGTAACGACCCTGCTACTGCCAGTTATGACTTCGAAAATCCGATCAACTTTGCCGAAGACGAAGGTGAAGATGATTGTGAAGTGCCTGGCGAGCTGGCAAGACTGTTACTCCAGGAAGAGAGGGCAATTCAACCACATGAAGAGCCGGTGGAAACGATTAATCTGGGTACTGATACAGACAGGAAGGAGGTAAAGATTGGTGCCAACCTAGAGCTCAGCGTGAAGCAACGGTTGACTCAGATGCTACATGATTATGTGGAGATATTTGCCTGGTCCTACGAAGACATGCCCGGGTTGGATACCGACATTGTGGTCCATCATTTGCCAACCAAGGAAGACTGCCCTCCGGTCAAGCAAAAGGTCCGCCGTATGCGTCCAGAGATGTCTGAGAAGATCAAAGCCGAGGTTATGAAACAGTTTGATGCCGGGTTCCTTGCAGTGACTTCTTACCCTCAGTGGGTTGCTAATGTGGTGCCGGTACCAAAGAAAGATGGAAAGGTCAGAATGTGTGTCAATTACAGGGATCTGAACAGGGCCAGCCCCAAGGATGACTTCCCTCTACCTCACATTGATGTCCTGGTTGACAATACTGCTCAACATAAGGTGTTCTCTTTCATGGATGGTTTTTCAGGTTACAATCAGATCAAGATGGCACCTGAAGACATGGGAAAGACTACCTTTGTTACTCAGTGGGGCACCTTCTGCTACAAGGTCATGCCTTTTGGACTGAAAAACGCTGGGGCAACCTACCAACGTGCCATGGTTGCTTTATTTCATGACATGATCCATCATGAGATAGAAGTGTATATTGACGACATGATCGTAAGGTCCCAGACTGAGGAAGAACACCTAGATCATCTGCAGAAATTGTTTGGCCGACTGAAGTTGTACAAGCTGAGGTTGAACTCGAACAAGTGCACCTTCGGGGTAAGATCTGGAAAGTTGCTAGGCTTCGTTGTAAGTGATAAGGGTATTCAAGTGGACCCTGCCAAGGTTAAAGCTATTCAAGAGATGCCAGTTCCTAAGACAGAGAAAGAGGTCAGAGGCTTTTTAGGACGCCTGAATTACATTGCTCGATTCATCTCGCACCTAACCGCTACCTGTGAGCCAATCTTCAAGCTGCTGAAGAAGGATCAGGTAGTACGTTGGAATGATGAATGTCAGGCTGCTTTTGACAGAATCAAAGAGTATCTCCAAGAACCACCCATCCTTATGCCACCGGTTGAGGGGAGACCTCTGATATTATACCTGGCAGTACTCGACAACTCAATGGGGTGTGTGCTGGGGCAGCATGACGAGTCTGGCCGAAAAGAGCACGCCATTTATTACCTTAGCAAAAAGTTTACCAACTGTGAGACCCGATACTCACTGCTTGAGAAAACTTGCTGCGCTTTGGTATGGGCTGCTCGCCGGCTGAGACAGTATATGCTGACTCACACTACTTTGTTGATCTCAAAGATGGATCCTATAAAATACATATTTGAAAAGCCTGCTCTGTCTGGGAGAATAGCAAGATGGCAAATGATCTTGACAGAATACGACATTCAGTACACTACCCAGAAAGACATCAAGGGAAGTGTATTGGCAGACCACTTGGCACACCAGGCAGTAGACGACTATCAGTCAATGAACTTCGAGTTTCCAGACGAGAGCATCATGATAGTGACTGATTGTGAAATACCTGGACCGGATGAAGGACCTGAGGAAGGATCCCGATGGTCTATGCACTTTGACGGAGCCTCCAATGCTTTGGGTAACGGTATCGGTGTTGTGATAATATCCCCTCAAGGCACTCATACTCCACTCACTGCCCGGCTGTGTTTCAACTGCACCAACAACATGGCAGAGTATGAGGCGTGCATCATGGGTCTCCAAGCTGCGATCGACTTAAGGATCATGTTTCTGAGTGTCTTAGGAGATTCCGCTCTCGTGATCAATCAGATAAAAGGAGAGTGGGATACGAAACATCCGAATCTTATTCCTTACAGAGAATGTGTGTTGACCTTGATCCCCCACTTCACAGAGATAACCTTTGAACACTTTCCGAGAGAGGAGAATCAGCTGGCGGACGCGTTAGCTACGATGTCTTCCATGTTCAAAGTCAAATGGGACAATGAGGCTCCTCGGATCATCATTTGGAAACGGGACGAACCGGCATACTGTTGTGATCTTGAGACTGAATTGGTGACTGAGAAGCCTTGGTACCATGAGGTGAAGAGATACTTGGAAGCTCAGGAGTATCCTGAAGGTGCATCTGTCAATGATAAGAAGTTTCTGAGAAGGTTCGCAGCCAAGTTCTTTCTTAGCAACGGCATCCTGTATAAGCGAAACCATGATTCGACCTTACTGCGTTGTGTGGATAAAACAGAAGCAGAAAGGATCATGGAAGAACTACATGAAGGGACCTTCAGGACACATTCCAGTGGACACACTATGGCGAAGAAAATCCTTCGGGCAGGGTATTTCTGGTCCACAATGGAAGCCGACTGCTACCAACACTCTCGGACATGCCATAAATGCCAGATATATGCAGACAAGGTGCATGTTCCTCCAGTTCCTCTAAATGTTCTGATTGCGCCTTGGCCGTTTGCAATGTGGGGCATAGATATGATCGGCGAGATTAAACCTACGGCATCCAACGGGCATCGCTTCATCCTGGTAGCGATTGATTACTTTATGAAGTGGGTTGAAGCAGCTTCCTACACCACAGTAACCAAGAACGTTGTGGCACGGTTCATTCGGCATAATCTGATCTGTCGATACGGCGTCCCTGAAAGAATCATTATGGACAACGGTACCAATCTCAATAATAAGATGATCACTGAGCTCTGCGAGCAATTCAAGATACAGCACCACAACTCTTCTCCCTACCGGCCGAAGATGAATGGGGCTATAGAAGCAGCAAATAAGAACATTAAGAAAATTGTGCAGAAAATGACAGTGACTTATAAAGATTGGCACGAGATGTTACCGTTTGCTCTACATGGGTACCGCACCTCAGCCAGGACGTCAACCGGGGCAACTCCTTTCTCCTTGGTCTACGGTATGGAGGCAGTCTTACCGATCGAAGTGCAGATACCCTCTCTCCGGATAATGAAGGATGCAGATCTGAACGAAGATGATTGGATCCAGACACGACTTGATCAGCTAAACCTTATTGACGAGAAAAGACTTGCTGCTATCTGTCATGGTAAGACGTATCAGAAACGGATGATCAGGGCATTTAACAAGAAGGTCCGACCACAAGAATATCAAGTTGGGGATCTGGTAATCAAGCGTATCATCCTTCCTCAGAGTGATCCAAGGGGAAAATGGACCCCTACATACGAAGGGCCATTTGTGGTTAAGCATGTGTTCTCAGGAGGAGCCATGATTCTAACCAACATGGATGGTGACGACCTTCCTCACCCCGCCAATGCAAACATGGTAAAAAGATACTACGCATGAAAAAAGACCCGCTAGGTTGACATACCTAGGCAAAAATTAGGGCTTCCCGGCGAACCAAAAGGGTTCGGGTAAAATGAAGGGATGAAATGAAAAAATCTGTACACCCGGCAAGTCGAAAACCTGAAAAGGCGGCTTGGGCAAAAATGGGTATCCCGATGGACTGAAAACCCGAAAGGGCGGTCCAGGCAAAAGTTAGGGATAAAGCGTAATACTATGTCTCATTGGATCACTTTGCATCCAGAATCCGGTATCAACATCAAGTTCAGACGGCATTGAGCAACCAGCTTCATCTTCAACTAAGGTCATCAAGTGATGAGACGCTCGAAGATATAAGGGCGACAGCAGAGTTGAAACCCAGTGGATCATTGCTTTTCACACAACTGTTTTATTTTCTTTTGTACAAATTGTATAAACTCTTTTGTTCGGCGGCGTTCTCTTACTAGGACGTCAGCCTCTTGTACATAAACGCCTATTTTACAGGTAAATTCAAAAATCAATACAAATATACTTTTCAGCTCAAATTGCCATTTGTTTTTCCTTTTCTGTTTTGTTTTGCGAAGAACGTCCAAGGTTCAATTTGTGATATATGCATTGACAATAATTTTCTAACTCATAAATATTTGCATACGAAACAAAGGATTAATTACAGGTAACATTAGAAACAGGGGCAATAAAGAGTTGTCTAAGTAATCTAATTGTTTTGTCCTCCAAGGTATCAAGGTAGGTTCAGCTGAAGAACATAACCAGCATATCTTAATTCCCCAGAGAGCGCGTCAGCAAGTCAATGCACTCTCCCCAAGCAAAGCTATTATCAGCCTTAAGGAAGTTGGGTGTCCTCCCGCAGATCTCAACATTCCACAGCAATATACATGCATTCTTAACAAGCATCCCCGACAGTCTTGGTCTAAAGATTGTTCCCCGGCGGCATATCAAACATTCGATGGAGTCACTTCCCCGATACAGCTCAAAACTTCCCCAGGAGAGTCCAATCCAGTTTCCCCAGGAAAGTTGGAATCCATCTCCCCAAGCAGTAAGCTCATCCCCAGTAGATTCTAGAAGCTTATCCCCTACAGAGCACAAACGCGTCTCCCGGCTTTATTCAAAGAGTTATTTCCCTACCAGGATATAACTGGGTTATCCTCAGCCAAAAGCCACGAGAAGATCGTCCTCGACACAGTCTTCTTATCCCCAGCGAAGTCTATTAACACTTCCAACATAACAATGGTATCCCCAGCGAAGTTACCATCAACTTTTCAGCAAAGTACCTCTCTCCCCACAGAGTATTGGTCCCCAACAAGATCGCTAGAGTACTTTCCTCCCCGCAGAGTAATCCATTCATCAAGTTTATCCCCCAACGGAGTCATCTTCTCCTACCAGTATTCTTGCAACTATCATCCCCAGCGGAAACAAATATTCTATTCTTCAACATCAGCCCAGGAGTGACTTCCCGGCATCTGTCAAGGATCTATTTTCCCAGACAAAAACATACATTCATAAACATCACATTTCCATACATTATAGCATGCATATACGCATCATATCTTACAAATCTCATTTATGTTGAGAACATCATCGCTTGATTCATACCATGCCTTGCATATGACTGACCTTTACCTTTCAGGAAAGATCCAGTTGAATTCTCAGCTACATTTCAAGACCTTGTCCGGTTCAGTTAAATCGACCCTAAGATTTTCCTGATTCTTATCCAGTCAAAGGCCTTCTCTGGTTCAGTCAGATCGACCCTAAGATCTCCCTGATTCTTATCCAATTGAAGTTATTCCAAGACCTTGCTTGGTTCAGTTAAATCGACCCTAAGATTTTCCTGATTCTTATCCAGTTAAAGGCCTTCTCTGGTTCAGTCAGATCGACCCTAAGATCTCCCTGATTCTTATCTAGTTGAAGTTATTCCAAGACCTTGTTTGGTTCAGTTAAATCGACCCTAAGATTTTCCTGATTCTTCTCCAGTCAAAGGCCTTCTCTGGTTCAGTCAGATCGACCCTAAGATCTCCCTGATTCTTATCCAGTTGAATTTATTCCAAGACCTTGCTTGGTTCAGTTAAATCGACCCTAAGATTTTCCTGATTCTTATCCAGTCAAAGGCCTTCTCTGGTTCAGTCAGATCGACCCTAAGATCTCCCTGTTTCTTATCCAGTTGAAGATTTCAAGACCTTGTCCGGTTCAGTTAAATCGAACCTAAGATTTTCCTGTTTCTTATCCAGTCAAAGGCCTTCTCTAGTCCAGTTAAATCGATCCCTAAAAGATTTTCCTGATAAAGACTCAGTAGAAGACATCCAAGATTCTCTCAGCGTTACTGTTGAGGTTGAAGTCTCCCAAGATTCTCTCAGCGTTACTGTTGAGGTTGAAGTCGCCTATGGTTCTCTCCCCGTTACTGTGGAGGTAGTAATCGCCCCAAGATTCTCTCAGCGTTCCTGTTGAGGTAGTAATCGTCCAAGGTTCTCTCACCGCCCCGTTGAGGTAGTAACCATCCCTGGTTCATTCATCACCTTTTTGAAGCTCCAGATTCAATTCCTGTAACCAGTCAGGGCACATCTATACAAAGAGTTTGAAGACCAGCTCCTGTAACAGGCCAGGTAATCATTTTCTTTTTCAGGTACGCAAGTTCTCGCTAAGGAATCTCTTACGCGATTGACACCCAGATGGAATCTATAATCCCATCATCCTATCCATCAATCTCCAAATGGCATCTATAAGCCCATTCCCACCATCACACTACTATGTGAGCGCAAATTTCTGGGCACTCTAGTGTTCAATCATCTTCCACCTTCGGATTACGAAAGGCACGTCAGCCAATCTGCATCCTCAGGTCTAAGAAGATTGAACAGGGGCAACTGTTGTACCACAAAATTTGCCCTCCCATATTCTTCAAGATTTGCAAAGAGCATGCTTCAAAATCTCCCCAAGGGTTGCACAGTTCAAAGGCCTCCTAACAGTCAAAAACTAGGGTTTTGGTTCTGGCAAAGAAATTGAAGTTTTCAAGGGTCCAATCAAGTCCCACATGCCTACAAACATGGTCAAGCATCCCCATGCCAAGTTTCAAGACTTACAGCACAAAATTGCACAGTCAAAAACCCTAATTGCTCAACAGTCAACTGTAGGGGCAAAATGGTCATTTGACAGTCAAAAGTTCAAATTTTTGATCAACATCTTATTTTGAAGCCACAAACATCATTTGATCAATTCTTGATCATGATTTTCAAGGCATGGCTCAAAAGTCTCAAGATGCAAAAGTTTCCATATTTGGACAGTTGAAAAAGTCAACTGTAACTTGACCAAGGCATAACTTCCACATGGTTTATTAGAAAAATTCTATCCAAAGCTCATTTTGAAGAGAAAGACATTTCCTACAACTCCTCTTCACACTTCAAGTCCAAGAAATGCTCTCACAAAAAGTTATCAATTTCAACATTATAGGTCATTTTCAAAAGTCAACAAAAAGGCACTTTAAGTCAAAGACCATAACTTGAGATTGGTAAATAGAAATGACATGGGACCAAAGGCATTGGTTAGAGGACTTCAAGACCTTTCCAAAATGTCAAAGAACATGATCAAAGCTTAAAAATTGTGCAAGATATGCCTTGTGGAAGTTGGGAAATTTTTGGGAATTTTGAAAAGTCAACTTTACTTCAAATGCCTCAAATATGCTAATGGGCCACATTTTCTTCCAAGAATCATTATCCAAAGGCTATGCACGACCATTTGGCCCAAAGGGGAGTTATTTCATCATTTTTTATTATTTATTTGAATTTTTAATCACCATTAATTCATTTAATTAAATAAAATATGAAAAAAATACTCATCCATGCTTTTCGAATCTTTTTGTGCATAGAATACCTTCAAGATTTCGTGCACTATTCAATATGGAAAGAATCAAGGTGATTGGCAATGATTGGCATATTCTTCATGAAGAAAATATTGAAAAAAGATTCATAAAAATCAAATTTTGAAAACCATTAAAGACAAAGCTTTGGGCTTGGATTATTGACCAAAATCGTTCCTTATACAAGCACAAACCTAACCCTAATGCCAGGAACCAGAAAGCTGCGCCTCAGATCACAAACACACTTTGCAATTTTTGTGAAAAAAGTCAAAACTGAAAACGGCATTAGAGGACGATTCAAAGCTTCTAACCAATTTCAATAGCTTGCCAAGGCTTCAAGGAACCTAACTGCATCCTTTTTCAATCCCCACGCATCAAGAATTGGTATATAGAACTCAAAATTTCTCATACTTTATGCATAATCGTATTTCAATTTCTGGGCATTTTCCATACAGTTTAATTGTTGTTTTGTACTAATATGGACCTTCTGAGTCTATTGACATTGTTTAATTGAGTTTTCATAGCCTATATGCAAAGTTACCATTGAAGCTTGCTAGGGTTTCAGAGCTGCAAAATTAGGGGTTTCCTCTTCAGGAAAAATCAGACCACGAGACCCATGCCATTGAAACCAGAAGCTCATGACTAATCAATTCCATACCTCACGATCAATTTATGATAAACGACGGCCTATTCACTATTTTTTCATGTATCATGTAGTGGGGGTTTAAAACCCCCGCAATCTTGTTTTATTTTTCAGGCAAAAAGCAAGGAAACGAAGAAGAAGGTTGTGTGTCATCCTATGGTTGGTAGATTCAAACAATTGGCGCGCGTTTTCATCACATGTCACTATTGATTTTTTCTCTTTCATATTAATTCTATTCCATTATGCATACGAATAAAGATGATGGCTCAGTTGGTGGAAAGTAACGTTGGCAAGTCTTGGGACCTGGGTTCGATTCCCAGGTCCCCCATATGTCTTTCTATTTTTTCTTGCAATATGATCAGGTACTCAACATGTCCAGATGACCACCAAACACGCAGCGTTGAGACTTGCCACATGGCCACTGAGATCAATCCAAAAGCCAGGATGAGAGGTCTATCATGCACCTCCATTGACCATGCCACACGCGCACTGAAAAGTCAACTAAAGGCCTTAATTCATTGGGCCTAATTGCTGGCAAAATACCTCCAAATTGGGGTCAACACCCCCCATTGGTTTGCATTTCATTTTCTTTCTCTTTATTTTTCTATTTATTTGTTTTATTTATTTTATTTAATTCATCAAAAATTAATTTTCATAAAATATAAAAAAAATCAGAAAGTCACAAAATAAAAATATATTTTATTTAAATGTTATTTTGTAAATAAACTTTATTAATTAATTTAGTTTTTTTTAAATTCTAGGTTCAATTCTAATACTTTTCTTAATAAACTAAAAAATGTAGAATTAGGGTTTTAAATGCTTTTATTCTTTTTTCTCTTCTTTTATCATTATTAAATATTAATTATTTTTATAAATAAATTGCCATGTGGATAATTAATTTAAACTAGGTCTAATTTAAATAGTTTTCTTAATAAATTAAAAACAATTTAGAATTAGGGTTAATTAACTTTTCTTTTTAATTCCAATTTAATTTTCTTACTAAAAATCCATAAATACAAAAAACTCAAAAAAATAATTTCTTTTTTCTCATTAAATTTAATTAATTTCATAATTGTAATTTAATTTCCTTAAAAGGGTCCAACGCCCTCGCATTCCCGACTTTACTTCTTCGCGCATTTTATTCTTATTTCTTTTTTTGTGAATATAAATGTAATTGCCCAAAAGCCATGTAATAGATTAATTAGACATTTATCTTTCCGCATTATTTTTTATTCAAATCGGGTCCTGGATTAATTTGGCGATGTGGACCCGCGCCTTTGTAATAGCGTAGGACTTTTAATTCCGCACCTTTTAACTGTTAATTAATTCGCATGAAAGAATGAATGACAAAAATAAAAATAAAGCGTAGATCACCAATGCATGAACAAGACAAAAATATCTGAAAACGACACACAAATCACACACCACCCCTAGGGTACGCCTCATTGTTGCCTTGCCCCTCGAAAGGTGGTCGTCGAGTAGAGGATGTTTTAGTAAGTCCTCATGTCCATGAACATGGCATGAGGGTAGCTTCTAAGGTGTCTTCCTATTGCTCCGGTGATCACCATGTCCCGAACCCTCGAATTGACCCGAACACCTCCAACGGTGGTGCTACCTACCTCTCAATGGTGGGACGACACTACTTCAAGGACATTTACACAGACGAATTCCTTAGGGTAGGTAGACGACTCTAGATACTTGCTCTAATTTCAAAACAAATCAAAAAATACTTTTCACACCGACACCTTTTCAAAAAGCTTTCGAAAGCAACTTTTCAAACACTCTTGAGGACCGATACAAGAGTCGAACTGAAATTTTCAAAGAAACTTTTTAAAACCCACAGTTGAAAAGAAAACAAACAATTTTGAAAACACAAATAAGCAAGTATCTAAGAGCCCATGGATAACCATGGATAGAAAGGGTGCTAACACCTTCCCTTTCTATAAATCTACCTCCCGAACCCAGAGCAATCTCTATAAGGAATTTTTCTGTGCTTTTGTCCTTTCCATTTGGAGAAAATAAAAGACGGTGGCGACTCTTGCTTCCGCGACATTTCGCGAACCAGCGTTAAACAGTCAGTTCCAGATCCACCGATCACAGGGAAAAATACCGTCCCGTAAACGAGAAGTTCCAACACCTCTTCAAAAGCTTGTAAATCTAAGGTATCCCAAAAATGGTAAGCCTTTTCGAACAGAAACTTAACCGAAATTCCTTGGACACTCCCTCTAGTCTCCCAATTTGCCACTATGTCGGACCGTTGTAAAGACAAAGCTCTAGAAATTTCTTCAGGCTTTGGATGTTCTTCCGTACCATTGAAAGGAAACTGGTCAAGAATAGGTACTCCCAATAACTGAGAAAACTCCTCCATAGTAGGTACTAACTGATAATCCGGGAAGGTGAAACAATGGTGCACCAGGTCGAAGAACTGAAACAACACTTTTAACAACTCTTCATCAGGTTTTGCAGTGACCAAATTGAGCAACTGACCGTGCTTTTTAGCGAAATGAGAGCTTTCAATAACCCTTAATGCCAGATCCTTTAGTTGGAGCGACACTTTCACAAGGTTGAACTGTATAGTGTTCCTACGGGCGGATGCCATATCCTACAAAACATAGCAAAATGAGCCCTAGGAAATCCTTGAAATGGTTAACCATGATATGCCATGCTTATGATGTCATGATTTATGCTATAAAATCACAGGTAACCGGGTTTAAGGTCATACCCTCTTGAAGTTGGATTGGTTCAACCTGCCCTATAAATAGTAACCGGGTTCTAAAGAACCTCAATATCACTGATCTTTCCCCCAGTTTTGTTCAATAGGAAATTGACTCGCAATCAAACAAAACTCAAGAGTCAGACCTCAATGAGTGTAGCATCGAGTATCTGTCGATCTTGGGAATACACAAAGGCCGGCCACCTCGCTACGTCCTACTGGCCAAGTTGTGCAATTAAAGGTTCTAAGGTCAGTTGATGCTTCACGACACCACACGGAGGCCCCGTACTCTCCCTGATTGACTCAAGGGTTACCCGTACCAACCAAAGTGCCACATTAACATAGTTACTGCTTCAACCGTGTCGGTATACCCCGCCCAGTTCCCTCACAGTTTATTTCTACTTACCTAAAAGGTGTCCCCAAATCCGGGCGTAGGATTTAAAACACACCCAAACAAGGAACCATAATGTAAACAAAACAAAACAAACAATGTAAGCAAGTGAATGTGATCTAGCCCTAAGGTAACCCCACTTTTAGATTTAAATCCCCAGCAGAGTCGCCCGTTCTGTGGTACGGTTGGAGAACTGACTTTTTGTTTCGCGTTTGTGTTTGGGAATGTTGTGGTTTAGCAAGAGTCGCCACCGACTTTTCTTTTATCCAAAATGAAAGGTAAAAAGCACACGAAAGACCTTTAGAGATGTTTTCTTGAGTTCGGGGGGTAAATTATGAAAAGGGAAGGTGTTAGCACCATTTTCATCCATGGTTTTCCATGGGCTATTAGTTACTCGCTAGATCACTTGCTTTTGTTTGAAATTATTTTGAAAACGTCTTTGTAATGGTTCTCGTCTCTATAAGAACGCATACAAAGTGTTTGTTTGGAAAATAGTTCAAATATGTGTTTGTGAAATGTGTTTTTTGAAAGTGATTTTGAAAATGTGTCTTTGTAATGGTTCTCGTCTCTATAAGAACGCGTACAACGTGTTGTCTTTCAAAAATGTTTTCAAAATGAAAGTGTGGATGTATAAAAATGTTTTTGTTGTGAGAAAACGAGCAACTAGGAGCATCTACCTACTCAAAAGGTCTTAGATGTTCTTTTCCTCCTCCTTTAGATGTTGCTATCTTACCATTTGATTTGGTAAGAAGCCCCATCGTTAGATGTTTACGGGACGAGTGTGGGACATTTGTGTAGTCATAGAAACAACCTATGGGACTTTTTAGCAATGTCGTTTTAGGGACTAGATCGTTTACCGAAGGCAACATCGAGGGTCATCGAGGGACTGCGATCTTTTTTCGGGGGTCTTTTGATAAAACTCCCATGTTCGAGGAACATGACTATTTTTTGATAGGCCACAAATTGGGATTACCCTAAGGGTGCTAGTATGCAAGTGTGTTTGATTGCATGCATTTTAGTCTTGATTAGGGTGATCTATTTGTCGATTTCATATCTTGCCATACACACCCTAGTTACTAATAATATATGAAAGTAATAAAAGTGTTGAAAGTAAAGATTCTACGCTATTACAATCATTAGGGGGGTGGGGTGTACAAATTTTACAAATGGGGGGTTGCAAGAAAATAAATCCTAATTATTTATTACAGTCATATTGAAATAATAATGCAAGAAAGAAAAAGGACCTTGTTTAGAAAAAAAAATGGTTTTTTGTGTTAATTAATAAAAAGGGGAATGAATTAGCTAGTAAAAAGAAAATATTTTTATGCCTTTTTATATTGATGAAAAGAGTATTAATGTTGAAAATGATAAAAAAGGAAAATAAATGAGATATAGGACCAGCGTGCTGCTACAAGCAAAACAAACAGAATCAGAAGTTCTGAAGCTAGGAGCATTGTGACTCAGGAGGAAACGTCAGTGGGCATCAGAAGTTTTGGGTTGGTAAACTCTGAGGTCCTGCAAGAAACGTTAGAGGGAAAATACAAAAGTTCTGGGTGGTATTCAGACAGTGGGCCAAAAGTCAGAAGTTCTGTATTACACTAAAACAGTTAGTAAACCTCAGAAATTCAGTGTATTGTCAGCACGTAAAAATCAGATACTCTGAGTGTTTAAAAAGAGCGAATGGAAACATCGGAAGTTCAGTGTGTTTGACATGTAGGGAGAACTCAGAAGTTTTGTGTTGAGTTAGAATAGTGAATGAATCATGGAAGTTCTATGTATTAAAATGGTGAGTGAAAAATAGAAGTTATGTGTTACATTTCAACTATTTCCTCATGTCAATCAGCATAACGATAACTTATTTAGTTTTCAACAAACATCAAATCAGAAGGATAAAAGCATAACAGTTTATAGAAGTTATGATCCTGATTCTGAGTCTAGCCTTAATCAGGAAGTTCCGATTCACAGTCTTTCTACTTACACAGTGATACGGATAACATCAATACTATGATATCTACATGTTTAATGATGTTCTGAATGAAAAGATGCAGAGTCAGAAAGACTTACCTTGAACCTGAAGGGTGTATTTGGAACTTGAGTTGCTGTCTTCAGATATTCTGGAGTCATCCAGAGCAACATAAGAGAAAATACCAAGTTCTTTTACTTCAAGGGAAGAACAAAGGTATTGGTTTTCTGTTTGGGAAGTCTTGATTTTTTATGAAGGTTTCGCAGCTTTCTTTTCTCTCTTTGTTACAATTATCTCTCTCCAAAAGACAGCCGGTTTTGTATTTTGTGTTTGCAGTTTTTGGACTCTTAGAATTTTTAGCAGGGGTTCGAGGCTCTTCTTCCTCAAATTTTCCGACCTCTTTACAGTGGCCAATGAAGTTCAATTTATAGGCAAAGATTTAGTAGTTTTTAGAGGTCAAGTGGCACCAACATCATATGTTAGGCGCTGCCTTATTCTTGAAGCAAGTTTAAACAAGCATGGTTCAAGGCATAAAGTAGTATGGTTAGTAGGTTTAGCAGCGCCTAAGCTGGATTTGTCAGCAAAATTAAGGAAAAGCAAAAGCAACTCGTGGGCCCAGCAGACTTTTGTACAAAAGTTTGCTTTTTCAAGACAGTAGAGGTACATGTGGGGGAAATCCTTGGGATAAAGACTCAAAAGTGGTTGTGAGCATTAAATGATGATGAGATTTATCAAACCAGAAATCCTGCAATGTGACATTTTGCATCATTGCTTAATTCTGGATCAGAAGTTCAGCTTCAGCGTGACTTAGAATATGCATCCAACTTCTGATATTTGTATCTCCTTGCTCCAGCATGTTCTGAAGGAGCTCTCAGACTTTCCAGAAAGCTTGCAGCCTGCTTTGTAAACCTTCTTTGAAATGCTCTTGCAAACTATGACTAAATCTTTATGAAAACTAGCCCAGAAGTTATAACCAAACTCTTTCTTGGAATTATCCAAAATTTGCTGAGTGCTTCAGTTTCATGGACGTGTCTTTGTGGAGTCACAACTTGGAATCCCAACATTTCTTGGAGAAGTTTCGTTCTGCAATGTTTTAGGTCTTATTGAGATCTAAAACTCTTGTGTTAGAAGTTCTTCCAGAATCAACTTGCATCATGGTGATAATCTGATCAGAAGTTCTGAGATTGTCATATTTCTTAAACACTTAGAAAAATTCTAAGTATTTAGAAATTTGACTTTTCCAAAGTAACTTTTGACTTTTGAATTTCTAGATGAAACAAACTTCATATTTTAACGTGTCTTGCTGAAATATGATTCTTGAAACTTGATTTTGATCCAAAAGTCAAAGTTTGACTTTTAAATATGCAAATGACCATTTTGCCCTTGGGGATGATTTTCTTGGAAAATTTGTAATTCAAAGCTTGAAATTGGATGAGAATAAACCTAAGGGTTCAGGGTGATCCTCTGAGAAATGAGAGGGCAAATTTTGGGGTACAACACCATGCCCCAAGCTCGAATGAACCTCTTACGATAACCCTGAGCATCATTTCTCATAGTCAAAGATAATTCCTTGGAAGAGTGCATCATGAGGACTATCCCTTCTAGCATAACCAAACTGTCATAACTCCAAACAAGGATTATAAGTGATTCCTCCCTAATGCCTAAGATAGGGACATTAGGGAATTCCCCACAGCGATCAATGATGGTAACATTCTCCAAGGATCGATAACACCAATGAATATCCGAATGTGTGAGGGACATCAACCTTTGAGACCATCTTATACCCTGCTCATTCTTCAAAATAGACCGAGGTAGGTGCAAAATAAACCACCTAGCCAACAGAGGAGTGCAATACAGAAGGTTCCCTCTTCTCTTTAGAGTGCGAGTATGCAGAGAGTGTAGAATATCTCCAAGTAAAGTAGGCACCAGATTATGAAACAGAAAAACCTTGACCTCATTCACATCTATGAGTTGGTTTGGATTAGGAAATAGCACCATCTCATAGATGATAAGAGCCAACACTTCTTCAAAAGCTTGTAAATCCAGGGTATCCCAAAAATGGTGAGCTTTCTCAAATAGAAACTTAGCTAGGAATCCCTTGATGCCTCTTCTAGTTTCCCAATTTGCCACTACATCTTCCCGTTGTAAAGATAGATCTTGAGCAATCTCTTCAGGTTTTGGGTCTCTTTCCATATCGTTGAATGGTAACTGATTAAGGATAGGTACCCCTAATAACTGTGAAAACTCCTCCATAGTAGGCACTAACTGGTAATCAGGAAAAGAGAAGCAGTGATGTAATGGATCAAAAAACTGAAAGAGCACTTTTATCATTTCCTCATCAGAGTTTATGGTGACCAAGTTGAGAAGTCGACCATGTCTTTCAGTGAATGGAGAGCTTTCAAGGGCCCTTGATTCCAAGTCCTTGATTCCAAGTCCTTGATTTGAGGAGGTACCCTTACGAGGTTGACTTGTATAGTATTCATGCGAGTCGATGCCATGTCCTACAAGACTAGACAAAGATAAGCTCTAGAAAATCCTTGAAATGGTTAGTATTTTATGCCATGTTATGATGTCATGATTATGCTAAGAAATCACAGATATAGCAAGCACAAGAAAATCACAAAAGACCTTAGGTTTAAGGCTTGCATGGGTTTTAAGGTTATACCCTCTTGAAGTTTGATTGGTTCAACTTGTCCTATAAATAGTAATCGGGTTCTAAGGGATCTCAACATCACTGATCCTTCCCACAAGTATCGTTCTGATAGACAACTGAATTTCCAACAAACAAAACTCGGGAGTCGGATCTCAATGAGTGTAGTATAGAGTATCAACCTACTTTGGGGATGCACCAAAGACGGTTATCTCACTACGTCCTAATGGACAAGTTATTCAATTAAGGTTATAAGGTCAATTGATGCTTTATGACACCATGCAGCGGCCCCATATTCTCCTTGATTACTCAAGGGCTACCAGTACCGACCAAAGTGTCACATCAACATAGTTATCGCTTCAACCGTGTCGGTATACCATGCATAGTTTCCACAATCTATTGCTACTTACCTAAAAGGTGCCCCAGATCCGGGTGTAGGATCTATAATAACCCAAACAAAGCCCTCAAAAGTAAAGCAATCAAGGCATTGTTAGGGCATCACAAGCTGAAACTTTCGAAACTCATAATATAGGGATTCTCAGGAAAAATGAGTACCACCATTGAATTTGTAGACCCCAAATTAGGGGGGTAGGGCCGGTTTTGTTTTTGTTGTTGTGATACGGTGGGAGAACTGACTTGAGGTTTTGCGTTTGTGTTCGCAAATGTTACGGTTTTAGCAAGAGTCGCCATCGACTTTTCTTTTATCCAAAAGGAAAGGTGAAAAAGCACAGGAAAGACCTTTAGAGATGTTTTCTTGAGTTCGGGGGGTAGATTATGAAAAGGGAAGGTATTAGCACCCTTTTTATCCATGTTTTTCCATGGGCTCTTAGTTACTTGCTAGATCACTTGCTTTTTGTTTGAAAAATATGCTTTGTGTGGTTTTTGAAAGTATTTTGAAAAGGCGCCATCGTTTAGGAAAACTTTGCAATGATTCTCGTTCATAAGAATGTATACAAAGTGTTGAGCTTTTGAAAATATTTCGGTGTTTGGAAAATGTTTTTGAAAGTTTCTTTGAAAGTGTATGTGATTTTTGAAGATTGCAAGGATGTTTGTTTTGAAATTGAGCAAGTAACTAAAAGTAATCTACCTACTCAAAAGGTTTAGATATACTTTTCCTCCTCCTTTAGATGTTGCTATCTTACCATTGATTTGGTAAGAAGCCCCATCATTGGATGTGAAGGGACGGGCGTTGGGTCATCGTATGACCATGATAGCAATGTTTGTGAGATGACTTAGCACTTTTTTTAGGAACTAAGATCATTTTGAAAGGCAACATTGATAGCGTCATCGAGGGACTATGATCTTGTATTTTTCGATTTGTTTGTGCTAAGACATCCCACATGTATAACATGGCCATTTTTATAAGGCAACAAGTGGAATTACCCTAAGGGTGCATGTGTGCAAGTGTGTTTAGTTGCATGCATTTATCTTTGATTTTTGGTAATCTATTTGTTGGTTTTATCTTGTCATACACACCCTAATTACTAACAATATATGAAAGCAATAAAAGTACGGAAAATAAAGATTCTACGTTATTACAATCATTAGGGGGATGAGGTGTACAATATTTCAAATGGGGATGGTAAATTAAATCTTATGTTACTATTACAACCATATTGAATGGATAAGAATGTACAAGAAATGTAAATTTTGGTTGTGTTTGAGAAAAGAAATAAGTTTTTTGTTTAAGAAAATATTTTTTTGTCTTTTTTATGTTAAAGAAAATAGAACATGTGAATATGAAATATTTTTGGTGTTTTCTGATTAATAAAAATGATGACAAAGATAATAAAAGAGAAAGGAAACAAAATTAGCGCAAATGCTGAAAAAGGAAGAGATCAGAAGTTATGACTCTGACTTGCTGCATAACAGAAACAGCATTAGTAAAAATATGGAAGTTCAGAAGTTCTGGATCTTCTGAGAACTCAGAAGTTTTCAGAAGTTCTGATGCAACTGTCAGAACTTTGCCTCTCTCCATGCCAGTCAGAACATCTACAGCTTAGTCATTTCTTACAGAACAGAAGGTTCATACATAACAGTTATGAAAAATTTCATGAAATATCAGAAGCACAAATCAGAAACAACATGTATTTGCTAATCCTAATTCTGAGTCCTAATTTCTTTATGAAACTCTGAACTGGGATTTCTTCTACTTAGGCAGGCAGATGCATGAATTTTCAGAATATGTACATCATCAGGAATCAGAATATCTACATTATGTTAAATATGCAAAAATTTGACAATGCCTAATTAGTATAATGAGAGTCAGTAGGAAACTTACCTTGCAACTGGGAAAGATTCTGTGAACTGGAGGTTGGTCCTGAACTCTGGTGATGTTCTGAGCAGCTTCTTCACGTACTCAGCTGGATGGAAGTTTGCAACTTCTAGAACATCCAAGGGATGATGTACTGGCCTTTTTTGAGATGGAGGTGGATGGTTTTAGTCAAGAACACTTGAGAAAAAATAGAGTTTGAACACAAAGAATCAAAAGTTAAGGCTTTGGTAGTTTGTGTTTATAGTTTCCCGGGTTCTTGGAATTTTGCAGTGGTTCCAAGCTTTCTTTCTCAATTTTCTCAACTCTTTCACAAATTTTCCTGGACTCGGACCTGGACCTTTTTTCAATGGCCAATGGTGTTCTATTTATAGGCAAAGTTTTTATAGTTTGGAGATGTCAAGTGGCGCCAACATCATGTTCCAGAAGCTGACTTACTCTTGAAGTAAGCTTAAACAAGCGTGACCCAATGTATCAAGTGGGATAGTTAGCAGCACCCAGGCTGGGTTTATCAGCGTGAATTAAGGAAAAGTAGAGGCAGCGCCTGGGCCTAGCATACTTTTGCACAAAAGTTTATCTTCCCAACACAGTAGGGGTACATGTGGGGGAAATCCTTTGGATAAAAGCTCAGAGGAGGTTGTGGGAATTAAATGAGTTCCCACGTGAAACTCTGCATCCTTGCTTAACTCTGGATTGGAAGTTCTGCTGCAGCATAGCATCCAATCTTCTGATCCTTATATATTCTGGCTTCAGCATGTTCTGGAGGATCCTTCAGACTCTCCAATAAGCTTGCAGCGTGCTTTGTAATCTTCTTTGATTTACCCTTGCAAACTCTGGCTGAACCTTTGTGAAAACTGACCCAGAAGTTCTGACCAGACTTTGTCTTGAGAATATCTAGAATTTGTTGAGTGTGAACACCGGCTCAGAAGTTCTAAAATTGTCATATTTCTTAAACACTTAGAAAATTTCTAAGTATTTAGAATTTGATTTTTCCAAAGTAAAATTTGACTTTTGAAATTCTTGACGAAATAAACTTCATATTCCAACATGTCTTGATGAAATATGATTTTTGAGATTTGGTTTTGATTCAAAAGTCAAAGTTAGACTTCTCAGTATGCAAATGACCATTTTGCCCTTGTGAATGGTCTGCTTGGAAAAATTGATAATTCAAGGCTTGGAATTGGATGAGAGGAAACTTGAGGATCCAGGGTGATTCCTTGATAAATGAGAGGGCAAATTTTGGGGTGCAACAACTGCCCCTATTCAATCTTCTTAAACCTGAAGAGTTAGATTGGCAGATCCGCCATTCGTGACTTGAAGGTGAAAGATGATTGAACACCAGAGTGCCCCGAAATTTTCACTCGAAGATGGATGGTGAATGGGTTTATAGATGCCATTTGGAGGAATGTTTGTAAATTCTGGAAGAAGTATCAGCACAAATCTGTTGTTGATTTATACTAAAAACTTGATGTTTTTCTTGTGAAAAATGGGTTAGTGAAATGCAGATGCTTGCATGATGTTCACCAAATGTGGTATCATGCTAAATGAATTGGTATGTACATTCTATTATGTATGAATGTGAAATGTATGTTTTCGTCCAGGAAAATAAATCCCTGACTATTGCTGAGGAAATCTTGGGAGGTTGAATTCTGAATTTTCTGTTGGAAATGAATAATATGCATATCTTCAAATTTTATTGAAGGGATGCTTTTTTATGGGGAATATCACTCAAATGTCAACCGTTATCTGGTTAGATCTAGGCTTCACAGTTGTTGAGGATGAAGTAGTTGGCTGCTATCTGGTCGGATCCAGGCTTTGCAGCGACCTACTGGAAGAAGAGATGAATTAACTATTATCTGGTCGGATCCAGGCTTTTTAGAAAATTCCTTGAAATTGAATAGTTATCTGGTCGGATCCAGGCTTCATAACAACTTGCTGGGGATGCGGAGGTTAATTGTTATCTGGTCGGATCTAGGCTTCACAATGACTTACCGGAGGAAAGGATGAATTAACTGTTATCTGGTCGGGTCCAGGCTTTGCAGAAAATTCCTTGAAATTGAATAGTCATCTGGTCGGGTCCATGCTTCATGGTCTTTTGGAAAGCTGTACTATTATCTGGTCGAATCTAGGCTTCATAGTGTCTTTCTAGGAATCATAGTTAATTGTTATCTGGTCGGGCTCCAGGTTTTACAATGTACTGTTTGAGAACTGTTATCTGGTCGGGTCCAGGTTTACAGATTTCTTGATGGGGTCAATCATTATTTGGTCGGGTCCAGGCTTCACAATGGACTTGTTTGAGAACTATTATCTGGTCGGGTCCAGACTTTATAGATTTCTTGATGGGGTCAATCATTATCTGGTCGGGTCCAGGCTTCACAATAAACTTGTTAAAAACTTTTATCTGGTCGGGTCCAGGCTTCACAATAAACTGGTTGAAAACTGTTATCTGGTCGGGTCCAGGCGTCACAATAAACTAGTTAAAAACTGTTATCTGGTCGGGTCCATGCTTTGCAGATTTCTTGATGAGGTTAATTGTTATCTGGTCGAGTCCAGGTTTCACAATAAATTTTTTTGGAATTTAGTTGTTATCAGATTCCAGGTTTCACAACGAATCTCTGTGGGTGATTGTTATCTGGTCGGATCCAGGCTTTGCAACGGCTTTCTTGAAAGGACGGAAATGAGGACTGATATCTGGCCGGGTCCAGGTTTCTCAGCCATTGGTTGGGGGTAAAGAGGCAACTCTATTGGGGAAAAGAAGTTAAACCTTGGTCAGACTGAGTTCAAGTTCTTCTATATCTTTGAAGGGCTAGGCTATTATCTGGTTGGGTCTAGGTTTCATAGTGTTTTAAAAATGAGATTAACTGTTATCCGGTCGGGTCTCGGCTTCAGTAACTCAAACTGTCATCTGGTCGGGTCTAGGTTTCAGTGAAGAAGTCAAACTGTTATCTGGTCAGGTCCAGGTTTCAGTAATAACTTGAAAATTATGCTAATATCCAGTCGGATCTAGGCTTCAAAGCATCTCTTGGAAATAGTAAAGGCTTTGCTGACGGCTTTACTAGGGATTAGGGGTTGTGGCCCTATGATTTGCAGTCATTCGAAAGGGAAATTCAAACTGGAGAGTATAGACTCAGTCAGGTAAGACAGACTCAGCTTATGGAATTTGGGCTCAGTTGGAGATGATGGACTCATCTGGGCAATGATGGGCTCTGTTTGGGGATAAAAACCTTGGTTGGAGAAGATATACTCAGCTGGGGAAGATTGGCTCAGCTGGGTAATTTGGGCTCAACTGGGGAGTATATACTCAGTTGGGTAAGGCAGACTCAGCTCGGGGAATATCACTCAGCTGGGGATGATGGGCTCATCTGGGCAATGATGGTCTCATCTGGAGAGGATAGCCTCGGTTAGAGAAGTCATACTCTACTGGGGAATCTGTGGTGTCTTGATTGTTGCATGTTTGAGAGATTTGCACTTGGCTGGGGAAATAACTTTGTTGGGGAAATAAACCCTATGAATTTCCTTTAGGAAGAGATCCCTGAGGCTTCAATCTTGTAAAAATTGACTTAGCTGGGGAGAAAGTTGCCAAGAGATTGAGACTCTGGCCAGGGATTATCTCATGTAAAGAGATTTTATGGGAAACTTTGTTGGAGAAAGTTTTATTGTCACCATCCTGGTGGGTGTAATGATGACATAACTCTGTGGGGCTGTTTCATATACATTAAAGAGCTGCTTACTGCTACTGTGCACTGATGCTCTGTTATTGATGCTGCTTCTTAGCAGGACCCATATGCCAAATAGTTTTAATTATGTTCATATGCATATGTTCATTAAATTTTAGTCATTGGACAAATTTGCATTCAAAACAGAGATAGAAAATTTTCCACTTCAAAGTGTATTTGTATTGATATTTTTCCCATGAATATGCGTTTTTGTACATGGAGACAGAAATCCTAGTAAGATGAAATCGCCAAAAAGGAAAACAAAATTGAGAATGAAAACAAAATAGCCATGTGAAATGATCTCATTACCTTCTAGCTCCACTATTGCCCCAATGTCTTTGAACGTCCCTTGCCGTTGATCGAAGTTGATTGGATTGATCCTGGACCATTTGAACTTGGACCTTGGTGATAGAATTGACTTTGTGAATTTCACGGGCCATAATTGTACGCTTTTAATCCTTAATTTTTTCCTGAACCGCCCTTTCGGGTTTTCGGTCCACCAGGATACCCTTTTTTTGCCCATGTCGCCCTTTTGGGTTTTCAACTTGCCGGGTGTACAATCTTTTATATGTATCCCTAATTTTTGCCCAAACCTTTTGGTTTTCTGGGATGCCCTTATTTTGCTTAGGTGTGTCAACCTAACGGGTCTCTTATGCGTAGTATTTTTTAACTATGTCCGTATTGATAGGATGTGGGAAATCTTCACCGTCCATGGTGGTCAGCATCATGGCACCGCCAAAAAAAACTGTCTTGACAACAAACGGCCCTTCATAGGTGGGAGTCCATTTTCCTCTGGGGTCACCTTGTGGTAAGATAATGCGTTTTATCACAAAGTCGCCAACTTGATATACTCAAGGCTTGACCTTTTTGTTAAAAGCCTTGTCCATTCGTTTTTGATATGTCTGAACATGGCAAACGACAGCTAATCATTTTTCATCGATTAAGTTCAATTGATCCAATCTCATTTGAATCCACTCATCTTCTCATAGGCCTGCCTCAATCATAATTCTCAGCGAGGTAATTTGGACTTCTACTGGCAAAACAGCTTCCATGCCATAGACTAGAGAAAAGGGAGCTTCCCCAGTTGATGTTCTAGCTGACATACGATATCCATGTAGAGAAAAGGGTAACATCTCATACCAGTCTTTATAGGTCACTACCATTTTCTGCATAATCTTCTTGATATTTTTGTTGGCCGCTTCGACTGCGCCATTCATTTTCGGTCTATACGGAGAAGAATTGTGATGCTTGATCTTAAATTAAGTGCATAACTCCCTGATCACGGCATTGTTGAGGTTAGTCCCATTGTCGGTGATGATCCTTTTTAGGATACCATAACGACAGATGAGGTTGTGTCTGATGAATCTGGCTACCGCATTCTTGGTGACTGAGGCAAACGAGGCAGCTTCGACCCATTTGGTAGAGTAGTCGATAGCGACAAGAATGAAGAGATGTCCGTTGGAAGCCGTAGGTTTAATTTCTCCGATCATGTCTATGCCCCACATTACAAATGGCCACGGAGTGGTCATGACGTTCATAGGGGTGGGAGGTACATGGACTTTATCAGCGTAGATTTGGCATTTGTGACAAGTTCTTGAATGTTGATGACAATTGGTCTCCATCGTTTACCAATAGTAACATGCTCTTAAGATTTTCTTAGCCATCGTATGTCCACTTGAGTGAGTACCAAAGAGACCATTGTGCATGTCTTCCATAATTTCCTCTGCCTCCTTCTTGTGCACACACCGGAGTAGAGTTGAATCATGATTGTGCTTGTACAATACCCCGTTACTTAGGAAGAATTTGGCTGCAAATCTTCGTAAGAACTTTCTGTCATTGATAGATGCCCCTTCTGGACACTCTTGTGCTTCAAGGTATCTTATCACCTCCTGGTACCATGGTTTTTCAGCATCGGTATCGAGCTCATAGAAATGTGCAGGTTCATCGAATCTTTCAATTGTTATCATAGGGGCTTCATTATCCCATCTGACCTTGAACATTAAAGACATGGTTGCTAAAGCGTTAGCTAATTGGTTTTCTTCTCTGGGGAAGTGCTCGAAAGTGATCTCCTCGAAGTGAGGAATCAGGGATAGCACAAGTTCCTTGTAAGGGATAATATTAGGGTGTTTAGTGTCCCAATATCCTTTTACTTGGCTGATCACTAGGGCGGAGTCTCCGAACACATCCAAACGCTGGATCCTTAAGTCAATAGCAATTTTTAGACCTAAGATGCATGCTTCATACTCAGCCATATTATTTGTGCAATCGAAGCATAGTCTGGTAGTGAAAGGAGTGTGGCAACCTTCAAGAGAGATGATCACAACACCAATTCCATTACCTAAGGCGTTGGAAGCCCCATTGAATACCATAGTCCATCGGGATCCTTGTTCAGGTCCGTCATACAGTCTAAGTTTTGCACAGTCGGTTACTAGCATAATGTTCTCATCAGGTAAGTCGAAGTTCATTGACTGATAATCATCCACAACTTGATGGGCTAAATGATCGGCTAATACACTTCCTTTAATTGCTTTTTGATTTGTGTATTGAATGTCGTACTCAGTCAAGATCATTTTCCATCTGGCTATTCGTCCGGAAAGGGTCGGTTTCTCGAAGATGTACTTGATTGGATCCATCTTAGAGATCAACAAAGTGGTATAAGTCAACATATACTGCCTTAACCGGCGAGCAGCCTACGCTAAAGCATAAAAAGTTTTCTCAAGCAGTGAATATATGGTTTCACAGTCGGTAAACTTTTTGCTTAGGGAGTAAATTGCGTGCTCTTTTCGGCCAGACTCGTCATGTTGGTCCAAAACACACCCCATAGAATTCTCTAGTACTGTCAAGTACATGATCAAGGGTATTCCTTCAACTGGAGGCATGATAATAGGAGGTTCTTGTAGGTATTCTTTGATTTTATCAAAAGAAATCTGACATTCATCGTTCCACCTGACTACCTGATCTTTCTTTAAGAGTTTGAAGAATGGTTCACAAGTAGTAGTTAAGTGTGATATGAAATGGGAAATGTAATTGAGACAACCCAAGAATCCTCTGACTTCCTTTTCAAAATGAGGGACTGGAATTTCTTGGATGGCCTTTATCTTGGCAGGATCAACCTCAATGCCTTTATTGCTGACAACAAACCTAGAAGCTTTCCAGAGCGTACTCCAAATGTGCACTTGTTAGGGTTTAACCTCAGCTTGTACTTCAGTCTCTTGAATAGTTTGTGCAGGTGATCGAGATGTTCTTCTTCGGTTTGTGATCTAGAAATCATATCATCCACATATACCTCTATCTCATGATGAATCATGTCATGAAATAAAGCCACCATAGCCCTTTGATATGTTGCCCCTGCATTTTTTAATCCGAAAGGCATGACTTTGTAGCAGAAGGTTCCCCATTGCGTAACGAAAGTATTTTTTTCCATATCTTCGGGAGCCATCTTTATTTGATTATAGCCTGAGAAGCCATCCATGAATGAGAAGACCTTATGCTGTGCAGTATTATCGACTAAGACGTCAATGTGTGGTAGAGGAAAATCATCCTTGGGGCTTGCCCTATTCAGATCCCTATAGTCTACGGACATGCGAACTTTCCCGTCTTTCTTTGGCACGGGCACTATATTCGCCACCCATTGAGGATAGGATGTTACAGCTAGGAATCCTGCATCAAATTGTTTCATTACTTCGTCTGTGATCTTTTCAGACATGTCAGGCCTCATGCGATGAAATTTTTGTTTAACAGGAGGGCAGTCTTCTTTAGTTGGCAGACGATGAACCACGATGTCAGTATCTAACCCAGGCATATCTTCATATGACCAAGCAAATACTTCCACATAATTGTGCAACATTTGAACCAAACGGCTCTTAATACTGCTTTCCAAATCAGCGCCGATCCTGATTTCCTTCTTATCTGACTCAGTACCCAAGTTGATAATCTCAACTGACTCTTCATGCGGTTGAATAGCTTTTTCTTCTTGTAATAGAAGTATGGCTAGTTCTCCTGGTATGTCACAATCTTCCTCACCTTCATCTTCGGCTTGGTTGATAGGATATTCAAAGTCATAGTTGGCAATAGGATCCATAGTGGATGTAGACCTGCAAGAGTGTGTGTGTGTGTGCATGTAAGATACATGGCTATTTTTGGAAATGCATTTGAAAGAAAAGAAAGACAATTAGCATAAATATTTGAATGCAAAAGAGTCCAATGTACTGAATGATCATATGATTAGATGAACATAAATAAAACCCTTGACAAAAGGACCAAAGTACCCTGGGCAAGGCACGTGGCTTAAAAGTCATTGTCTGGGAATAATATTACAGACATAGAGTTCCTGAATTGACATAAAAAGTAAACAGTAATTACTCCTCAATGAAAGAAACAGGAGCGAAATCCTTTGCATTCAAATTGTTGAGCTTCCCTTTGGTGGTTGGGTAGATCCAGTCTTCAAAGGCACACTCATCATCAGAGTCTTCTACTAAGTTCACTTCCTGGCTTTTAAGGTGGAGAGGCAGATTTCTAGTACGAGCACCTTTAATTTATTTCTGAGCTTTGGAGGTGAAACCTAACCCAAGCTTGTCTACCTTGAATGGGATATCAAGGAGTTGCCCCCACATCTCATTGTTTCCTTCTTCTACTACAACATGAGCATCTTTAAGAGAAACCATCTAGGGGATAACGTTATTAGCTTTTGGAGTGTCGGGGGAGATTTTGGTGGCAGCCACAACTTCAAACGTCTGGCAAGGAGTTTTTATGAATTCGCCATCCATTTCTACATACTTGAAGGAATTGAGATGGCTTACCATAAATTCTTCCTTACCGCAAACAGTGACAACCTTCCCTTGAACTGGATATTTCAACTTCTGGTGGAGAGTAGAAGTGACCGCACCCGCCCCATGGATCTATGGGCGTCCAAGTAAGCAAGAATACGCAGGCCGTATGTCCATTATGTAGAATGTGGAGTTGAAAATCTGTGAACCAACCTTAATTGGGAGATCCGCCTCTCCATGAACCATCCTTTTCGACCCATCAAATGCCCTCACAACAATGTCACTTGGCTTCAAAACCAAACATTCACCGTCTAGCCGATCTAAAGCGCCTTTAGGTAACACATTCAAAGATGAGCCTGTGTCAACCAAATCATGTGCCAGAGTGGTCCCCTTACATTGAATAGAAACATGCAAGGATTTATTGTGATTCTTTCCCATGGGAGTTAAATCTGCGTCGGAGAACCCCAGACCATTGCCAGCTATTAGACTTGCTATGCATTTCTCAAACTGGTCGGCTGTGGTTTCTTGAGGCACATGAGCCTTTTTCAAGAACTTAATTAAAGCTTGTGCATGGGCGTCAGAACATAGTAATAAGGATAACATTGATATTTTAGAAGGGGTTTGCCCCAACTGCTGTACTATCTTGAAGTCACTTTTCTTGATGATTTTCAAAATTTCCTCCATCTCTTGAGTGGATGGTTCTTCCATAATAGACTTTCTAGAAGGTGCCTCTTCCATAAAAGGCTCACTTTCTTTCTATTTCCCTTTAGTACTGGCACCAGTACTGTCGTTGGTTATGCAGACTGGAACTGTGGTAGTGGTTGGTGGTGAGATAACAGGGAAAAAGACCCTTCTTGTTCTTGTGACTTTACTGGAACCAGTAATATTAGTAACACCAGCTTCATTATCATCAATCCAAGAATCTTGTTTTACCCCATGGTAATAAACCTCGGAACCATAATTCCATGGTACCGCTTTATCAGAGGTGTATGGAACAGGTCCAGCAGTAGTGATTATGAGAGGAGCAATGATTGGTTCATTCGAAATCCTGATAGGACCTTTGGATGAGATTCTAAGAGGTTTGTTTGAAATGGTTATGATGGCTAAATCTTCAGCTTTGTCAATTGAATTCTCGATGGTGGGAATCTTTTCAAATAGGATTTCGCGGCCATCCATTAGGCGTTGTATACCTTTCTTCAGTTCCTCACACCCATTGAGTTGTCTCATACAACATACACAGTCTTTTTCATAGCCAGGGAAGATCCCAGCTTTCAACAGATCATTCTTGATTACATTCCACTGAGTAGTTAATTCTTCGACCGAGGCAATGAAAATTGTATCTTCGACAACATTAATGCCTTTTTCATGCTTCGGCATTGGAGCCGTAATTACATTTGGTGTTGGAGGAGGATCAAATTCAATAGTCTTGTTGTCAATTAAATCCTGGATTTTGTTCTTTAAGGCCCGACACTGATCGGTCTCATGTCCGGGGCTGTTTGAATGGTAAGCACATTTTGCATTCGGATTATATCTTGGCGACGAGGT
The DNA here is from genome assembly GCA_948472305.1 of Vicia faba. Classification (NCBI taxonomy): domain Eukaryota; kingdom Viridiplantae; phylum Streptophyta; class Magnoliopsida; order Fabales; family Fabaceae; genus Vicia; species Vicia faba. The sequence continues at coordinate 1,410,159,488 of OX451739.1, forward strand.
GTCAGGGTTGGCAGGAGGATCACACAATGTCACTAAATTAGCCCGGAGCAGATGTTGAAGTGCTTTAGATAATGACATGCCTAATCTTATAAACTGCCTTCTTGGAGCTTCAACACGTTGATGATTTGCAGATGGTCTTGGAGTGGGAGTTGGATTGGAGATTCATACAGCATTGACAGTCGGATGATTATTCTTCTTGGTATGGGCTTTTGCCCCATACACAATATTGACCTCTTTCTTCATAGAAAAAGGTTTCTTGACAGGATTGGGAGTGGAAGTAGATGCCAGAGATCTTTCCACTTTTAATGCCACTTTCAACTCTCTCACCGGTTAGGATTAATTCGGTGAAACCAGAAGAAGAGAAGCTAACCAATAGATTAAAGAAAGGGCCAAATAATGTGCTCATGAACATGTCAATGTGTTCCCTATCAGTCAAGGGAGGTTGGAACCTACTAGTAAGGTCTCTCCACTTCTGCGCATATTCCTTAAATCCCTTATTTTCCCCCATGGCCATGCCTTGCAATTGAACCCTTGTGGTGCCAAATCAGCGTTGTACTGATATTGATGGTAGAAGACATTAGCTAGACCCTCCCAAGTATTGATGCGAGAGCCATCTAACTGATAAAAACATTCAAGTTGTGTTCCAGCCAGACTTTCTTGGAAAAAGTGGACCCAGAGTTTTTTATCAGTAGTGTGCGGTTGTATCTTGCGCACATATTAATTCAAATGGAGATTTGGACAAGAAACTCCATCGTATTTTGCAAAGGTTGGTATTTTGAACTTGTGGGGAATGACTATCCCAGAGATTAAACCCAAATCGTCAAAATTCAAACTAGGAATAGCTTGCATTTTAACAGCTTTCAACCTGTCTTCTAACTGCTTGTATTTGATGTCTGCGGGTGGGTACTGTTCATTGAAATAGTCATCATCATATTCTTGGTTGTTGATACAGCCAGCCTAAGTACTTTTGACCTCTCCAATATGATTTTCGTCCTCCTCAGATGAATCTTCTTCTAGTGGAATTTGATGGATTGTCTTCTTGAACCTTTTACCCATGTTGAATAGAGCTTTCTTCTTTGGTTTCTTCTTAGCAGCCAATAGAGCCATCATATCTTGTTGCCCCTTGGCTAGGGCGAGTAAAGCTTCCTGAAATTGAGAATTCTGGGCTTGGAGTTCTATCACAGTTTTCTCTAGATCCATCTTGCTGAAATAAACAACGGAGAGATAAGGAAACATGTTTATACGGAAACCTGTCATGTCATGATGCATGAATATGCAATATGCAAATGATTTCAAGGATTTAAAGAATTTAAATTTGTATAGCCAAAGAGTGAACAAACGTTAACTTGCATTAGAGAGTTCTGATTTGCATACAAACACGCCTCTTGGGCTTACAACAAAATAAAGTAAACTCCTAAGATAGAAAAGTTGCACGCATCTTCTTTGGCGTAATGTAGATGTTTAAACTCCTTTCTTCATGAAGCTCCCTTGTAAGCTCTAATATCTTCTTCTCGCCCTCATAGAACTTAGCTTCAAAGGTGTCTCCCTCTCCTTTTAACTGAATCCGAGCATTTTTCAAATCTTCAAGAGAAGTAGGCATGTCAGGATAAAGGATAGTATGTGGAACGTCTCCCTCAACTACTGGCTCGATGATAACAGGTAAGATGGCTTCATAAGGCATCTTGAGACTTTGAGCGCGAGCCCTCACCCATTTAAGATAAGGTTCCAAAGGAATGGAATTCTTACGCCCCAACGTCTTTCTATCAACTTTGTTAACCTTACGCCAAGCTCGTAAAAATCTTTGATGGTAACCTTGGGTATCGCTTTTGTAGTCAAATGAAATTCCTTGGATGAGTACCTCATGAGGGCCATCTCTCCTAGCATACCCAAATTGCCACAAAGTTAAACAAGGATTGTAAGTAATGCCTCCCCTAATGCCAAGTAGAGGTACATTGGGGAATTCTCCACAGCGATCAATGATGGTAATATCTTCCAAAGAGCGATAATACCAACGGATATCAGCATGTGAAAGTGACATCAATCTTTTAGACCACCTCATACCTTGTTCATTCTTTACCACAAATCGAGGTAGGTGTGAAATAAACCACCTATCCAACATAGGAGTGCAACACATCAAAGCCCCTCTTTTCTTCAAAGTGCGAGAATGAAGAGAATGCAAAATGTCTCCAAGTAATGTAGGCACCGGATTACGAGATATGAAAACTTTGATCACATTCACTTCTATAAATTGGTCAGGATTGGGAAATAGTACCAACCCATAGATGAGAAGAGCCAAAATTTCCTCAAAGGCTTGTAGATCCAAAGTATTCCAACACTCTTGAGCCTTCTCCAACAAAACCTTTGCCAGGAGCCCCTTGACACCACTCCTTGTTACCCAATTTACTACTATGTCAGATGGTTGCAAATGTAGAGCTCGAGCAATTTCCTTAGGTTTAGGGTCTCTTTCAATACCGTTGAAAGGTAAATGATCAAGAATATGGGTCCCCATGAGTTGAGAAAATTCTTCTAAAGTGGGCACAAGTTGGTAATCGGGAAAAGTGAAGCAATGATGCAAAGGGTCGAAGAATTGTACAAGCACCTTTACCATATCTTGTTCAATACTTGAAGTAACCAAAATAAGGAGTCGACCATGTCTTTTGGTGAATGGAGAATCTTCAGGGACCCTTGACACTAAATCCTTGAGTTGTGGAGGTATCCTCACGAGGCTGACTTGGATAGTGCTCTTACGAGTGGAAGCCATGTCCTACAAAACAGAACAAAGATGAATTCCAAAAATCCTTGAAATGGTTAGCGAGAATGCTATGGTATGATTCTATGTAAAATATGCGAGGTAAGCAATCACATTCACACAAAGTAGACAAGTCCTTAGGTTTAGGCTTGCATGGAGTTTATAGGTAAGTACCCTCTTGAAGTTTAGCTGGCTCAACCTGTCCTAGTTAATAGTAACTGAGTTCTAAGGGATCTCAATATCACTGATCTTTCCCCCAAGTTTAGTTCAATAAGCGATTGACTCACAACCAAACAAAACTCAAGAGTCAAACCTCAATGAATGTAGCATCGAGTATCAACCAACTTCGGACTGCACCAAAGTCGGTTATCTTGCTACTTTCTAATGGCCAAGTTGGTCAAGTAAGGTTCTAAGGTCAGTTGATGCTTCATGACACCACGCGGCGGCCCCGTACTCTCCTTGACTAACTCAAGGGTTACCGGTACCAACCAAAGTGCCACATCAATGTAGCTATTGCTTCAACCGTGTTAGTATACCCCGCACAGTCCCCTCACAGTTTATTGCTACTTACCTAAAAGGTGTTCCCAAATCCGGGTGTAGGATTTAAAATAAGCCCAAACAAGGAACCAAAATGTAAAGCAGACAAATCAAACAATGTAAGCAAATAAATGTGATATATCCCTAAGGTAACCCCACTTTTATAGTCCCCAGCAGAGTCGCCAGAGTCGCCAGTTCTGTGATACGGTGGGAGAAATGACTTGAGGTTTTTTGTTTGTGATCGCAAATGTTGAGGTTTTAGCAAGAGTCGCCACCGAATTTTATTTTATCCAAAAGGAAAGGTAAAAAGGCACAGGAAAGACCTTTAGAGATGTTTTCTTGAGTTCAGGGGGTAGATGAAAAGGGAAGGTATTAGCATCCTTTTCATCCATGGTTTTCCATGGGCTCTTAGTTACTTGCTAGATCACTTGCTTTTTGTTTGAAAAATGTGCTTTGTGTGGTTTTTGAAAGTATTTTGAAAAGGCGCCATCGTTTAGGCAAACTTTGCAATGATTCTCGTTCGTAAGAATGTATACAAAGTGTTGAGCTTTTGAAAATATTTCAGTGTTTGGAAAATGTTTTTGAAAGTGTCTTTGAAAGTGTATGTGATTGTTTTTGAAGATAGCAAGGATGTTTGTTTTGAAATTGAGCAAGTAACTAAAAGTAATCTACCTACTCAAAAGGTCTTAGATATGCTTTTCCTCCTCCTTTAGATGTTGCTATCTTACCATTGAAAGCAATAAAAGTACGGAAAATAAAGATTCTACGCTATTACAATCATTAGGGGGATGGGGTGTACAATATTTCAAATGGGGATGGTAAATTAAATCCTATGTTACTATTACAACCATATTGAATGGATAAGAATGTACAAGAAATGTAAATTTTGGTTGTGTTTGAGAAAAGAAATAAGCTTTTTGTTTAAGAAAATATGTTTTTGTCTTTTTTATATTAAAGAAAATAGAACATATGAATATGAAATATTTTTGGTGTTTTCTGATTAATAAAAATGATGACAAAGATAATAAAAGAGAAAGGAAACAAAATCACACAAATGCTGAAAAAGAAGAGATCAGAAGTTCTGACTCTGACTTGCTGCATAACAGAAACAACGTTAGTAAAAATATGGAAGTTCAGAAGTTCTGGATCTTCTGAGAACTCAGAAATTTTCAGAAGTTCTGATGCAACTGTCAGAACTTTTCCTCTCTCCATGCCAGTCAGAACATCTGCAGCTTAGTCATTTCTTACAGAACAGAAGTTGCATACATAACAATTATGACAAATTTCATGAAATATCATAAGCACAAATCAGAAACAACATGTATTTGCTAATCCTAATTCTGAGTCCTAATTTCTTTATGAAACTTGAAATTCTGGCTGCAGATACTCAATGTCACGTTCAATGTTATGACACCGTATCTGACTTACTATATGACAGTAAATACAAAAGCAATAAAGAACACAGTCAATTGTTTACCCAGTTCAGTGTGCAACAACACCTACTCTGGGGGCTACCAAGCCAGGGAGGAAATCCACTATAAGAGATTTTAATTCAGGAATAAACCAACCAGTTTATCTCCTTCACTTAAGACCTACCCAATGCAATTCCAATCTAAGTACAACTTAAACCTGAGTTCCTACTCACTCCCCCTCAATCACAGCAGTGATACATAAACCAATTTGACTTAAGAATTGATGAAGACACTCTTCAAAGACAAACACTTGATTAAGCTTCACAGCTTTTTAATCAAGCAACACAATCACTCTTGCTTCACAGCTTTGAGTGATGTACACAACTATCTTGACTCTGCTTCACAGCTTTAGTCAAGGAACATTCAAGCACTCTTGCTTCAAAGCTTAGAGTGCTACACAACCCTTACAATTTGAAACCTATTCCAAGGCGCTTATCACAATGATAATTGCTTGGAGTACAATAAACAAATCTATACAGATTACAAATGATCTTCTAATCAATAAAAGCCATCCATGAAAAACAGCAGCTCTGTTGAATATATAGCAGCTGCAACTTCAGTTAGGGTTTCCAAAAACCTAGGGTTAATTCCATTTTTACCTAAAGATCAGGTCACAGGACTTTATTAACCAGGTTAGGGTTGAGCTAGGTTACCCCTCAGAAAACGCAGGATTCTGTTCAGAAAGGACTGAGTTATTTCCTGAAAAAACTCAGACTTATCCAATCCTGCAATCCTGTTAGTTCAGAACAGGATGCCATAACATCTGTTATGACATCTGAGAAAACCTGTCTACTGATTTAGCAAAATGTGATCATTTTGCAAAAATGCTCAGATACACACTTATAAACATCAGTATTTGAATTACAATATTTTTCTGCAAAGGTACCTAATGAGTTAGTACAAACTGAACTAGAATGTTATGACATCAGTCATGACATTCACACATACACTTGGGATTTACCAAAAATGCAAGCCAATACCTAAACACCTACAAAACTCTGAATTGGGATTTCTTCTACTTAGGCAGGAAGATGCATGAATTTTCAGAATATGTACATCATCAGGAATCAGAATATCTACATTGTGTTAAATATGCAAAAATTTGACAATGCCTAATTAGTGTAATGAGAGTCATCAGGAAACTTACCTTGCAATTGGGAAAGATTATGTGAACTGGAGGTTGGTCCTGAACTCTGGTGTGTTATGAGCAGCTTTTTCACGTACTCGGCTGGATGGAAGTTTGCAACTTTTGGAACATCCAAGGGATGATGTACTGGCCTTTTTTGAGATGGAGGTGGATGGTTTTAGTCAAGAACACTTGAGAACTAATAGAGTTTGAACGTAAAGAACCAAAAGATAAGGCTTTGGTAGTTTGTGTTTATAGTTTCCTGGGTTCTTGGAATTTTGCACTGGTTCCAAGCTTTCTTTCTCAATTTTCTCAACTCTTTCACAAATTTTCCTGGACTCGGACCTGGACCTTTTTTCAGTGGCCAATGGTGTTCTATTTATAGGCAAAGGTTTTGTAGTTTGGAGATGTCAAGTGGCTCCAACATCATGTGCCAGAAGTTGACTTACTCTTGAAGTAAGCTTAAACAAGCGTGACCCAATGTATCAAGTGGGATAGTTAGTAGCACCTAGGCTGGGTTTGTCAGCGTGAATTAAGGAAAAGTAGAGGCAGCGCCTAGGCCTAGCATACTTTTGCACAAAAGTTTATCTTCCCAACACAGTAGGGGTACACGTGGTGGAAATCCCTTGGATAAAAGCTCAGAGGCGGTTGTGGGAATTAAATGATTTCCCACGTGAAACTATGCATCCTTGCTTAACTCTGGATTGGAAGTTCTACTGCAGCGTAGCATCCAATCTTTTGATCCTTGTATCTTCTGGCTTCAGCATGTTCTGGAGGATCCTTCAGACTCTCCAGTAAGCTTGCAGCGCGCTTTGTAATCTTCTTTAATTTACCCTTGCAAACTCTGACTGAACCTTTGTGAAAACTGGCCCAGAAGTTCTGACCAGACTTTGTCTTGAGAATATCCAGAATTTGTTGAGTGTGAACACCGACTCAGAAGTTCTGAAATTGTCATATTTCTTAAACACTTAGAAAATTTCTAAGTATTTAGAATTTGATTTTTCCAAAGTAAAATTTGACTTTTGAAATTCTTGACGAAATAAACTTCATATTCCAACATGTCTTGATGAAATATGATTTTTGAGATTTGGTTTTGATTCAAAAGTCAAAGTTAGACTTCTCAGTTTGCAAATGACCATTTTTCCCTTGTGAATGGTCTGCTTGGAAAAATTGATAATTCAAGCCTTGGAATTGGATGAGAGGAAACTTGAGGATCCAGGGTGATTCCTTGATAAATGAGAGGGCAAATTTTGGGGTGCAACAGTTGTGTTTGATTTTTGCAGGTTTTGGAGTTCTGGCCAACCAGAAGGGATGACCAGAGCCACCACCCCCGGTGGCTTGACCGACGTTGACGCTTGCATGGATGAAAGGGAAGAAATGGTTTATTCAAATTGTAAGGGGGGCCACTTGGCACGCGTGTTTTGCACAGTCAGTATTAGGACTGGATTTGTATTATATATTTATTATTGTTCTTATATGAATAGAAGTACAACCGTCTCAACGGTACAAGCATTGCATGATTAAGCGGTACAAAAGGCCAGGGCAAGGGTTCGATCCCTGCCTCTTGCCATATTATTTTTCTAATTTCTTCCTGCAGATCCAATACTCCAGATCCCAGTGCGTGCATCATGTGTCCTCATTCTCAGCCACTAGATCATCCTGAATCCAGATCCATCACCCCAGGCGTGTTCCCCATGATACACCCTCCTGAAGTTGTCCTCTCTGGATGCAGCGCTGGCATAGTGGGCCTGGATCCAGTTTTCAAATTTTCACCCCTCGGGTTGCTTCACAACATCAGGCCCATTTTTTGTTTTTTATTTATTTTATTTTAGCTTTATTTATTTAATTATTTTATATTTAAAAAATTTATTTTTATGATAAAATCACAAAATCACAAAAAATAGATTTAGGTTTTTCCAATTAAATTTTTAGTTTTGTAAATTAATTAATTTAATTATTTTGATTAATTTAAAACCAATCAGAACTAGGTCTGATCATTTCAAATCTTTTTCCAACTGAAAATACCAAAAAATATTAGATTTAATTTCAATTAATAATCATTTTTTTATTTAATTAAGATTAGATTTAGTTTAATTTATGTTTTTCTTAAAACAAATAAAAACAACAAAAATATTCTAAGCGTTTAGGAGTTTTAAGGTTTTACTTCGCTTCCCATATTCGCGCGCTTATTTTAAATTTCACATTTGATTCTTTCATATTGATGTAACTGCAAAAGGATGTAATAGCTGTAAATTTAGGACTTTACTTTTTATTTCCCCATTTTAAATTTGTAATTTCCCCTCCCCAAAGCCATGTAATAGCGTAGCTTTTAAATTCCGTACTTTATTTTTGCACTGATATTAACTGTTAGATGTATGCATAATAGGCTTGTATGATAAGATTAAAAGCAAATGCTAGCAAACTTAATATCTAAAGATAAATAACTGAAACACAACACACTCGCACATGTACACCTCTAGGATATCTCCACTTGTTGCCCTCGGAACAAACCGTCATAATTCTCGAATATAAGAGATTTTAGTGGCGATCCTTTGGTTTAAAGATCATAAGTCCCTCGATGACCCTTCCGACGTTGCCTCGGTATATGATCTTAAAATCTTAGGGTAGTTACTAAAGTATCTTACTAAGTTGCTTTCGTGATTGTACGATGACCATCGCCCATCCCTAAAAACATTCAACAATAGGGCTACCTACTCACTAATAGTAGGATAGCACTGTCTAAAGGAAAAGAGGAAAAAAAACAAACCTTTCGAGTAGGTAGATAACTCCTAGTTGCTTGCTCATAAAAACAATCAAAAACAATTTTTACACACATACACAAACTCTTTTTTCTAAATATTTTTCAAAGACAAAAAACAATTTGTATACGTTCTCACCGAAACAAGAAATATTACAAAGTTCACCGCACTAAGGCGTCTTTTCAAAATACCTTCAAAACACACTTACACAAAAAAAACATTTTCAAAGTGAGCTAACAACTAAGAGCCCGTAGATAACTACGGATGGAAAGAGTGCTAACACATTCCCTTTCTATAACCAACCCCCTTACTCAGAAAATTCTATCGAAAGGTCTTTCCTGTTCTTTTCACCCTTTCCTTTGTTGGATAAAAGAAAAGTCGGTGGTGACTCTTGCTAACCGCAACATTGCGATAAAACGCAAAACCAGTAAAGTCAGTTCTCTCACCGTATTACACCCATATATCGTAAGATAGTTATTCAATTATTTCAGATAAAACACATATAATCTATATACACTCAAAATAATATGATTAAATAATTAGACAAAAATTGGGGTGTTACATTTTCCACATAGAAGAAATGAGAGAAGATAAATGGAATTCTGTTTTAATTAAAAACAATTTAATTTTGAGATTTAAAATCTCAAACATTAAAATTTATTTTCCACATGTCACTCATCCTTTTAAAGAACAGGATAGAAACTGGATTCCAAGGAACTGGAGGGGATCCAAACACCTTAAATTCACCCCAAGTAGGGATCCTCTTTATTTCCTAAAAGAAATGGAAGGCCCCATTATTATAGTTTTATGTATAAAATTAAATAAATATTAAATATATGTCACATGTCTTAGAAATATGTGTAATTTACACACAAACCTATAATAAAAAAGAAAATGGACGGAAAGAGAAATGAAGAGGATCTCAACTCATTCACGCCATTTGTCTCTTTGTCTCTCGTACATGGGAATTTTGTTTCTTTTCTTTACATGGACATAAATTTGTATTTTATAATTAATATTTGTTTTGTATAGAATTTAATGTTTTTTTAGAATGAATTATAAGAAAGTGTTAATAATTTTTCATATTTAAGAAGCTATTTAGAGTGATATGAATGTGTTTATGGTATTCGAAGAGACTTTAAGGAGAGTTGGGAAATGGATATGTGTAAGATGTATGAGCATTCAGGTCATGAGTTGGGTATGTCATCATCTTGATGGTCTAGTTCAAGTTACTCTTGGAACAGGGGAGGTCAGAAGTCACATTATGCTGAAACAATCGGCCAAACAATCATGGAGAGAAAATCAATGAAGTCATCATCGAACGTTTTTTATCCTATCGGAAGGGAAAGGCAAACATTAACTAAACCTGAGAAGAGTGAAATCAAGGTCTCGCGGCCGAGGGATACAAGTAAGGAAGCCGATTATCTAAGGAGAAGGTATTAGCACCCATCATGTTTGTGGTACTCCACGGGATCCACTCTTGTTGTTCTAATCAAAGAGTGTGTTCTAGTCTAAAGCTAAAGCTAAACGAAAAATGCAAAGACGGAATGCATGCAAAAGAACACATGGGGAAAAGAAGGAATATTTATAAAGTTTTGCTCGCTTAGGCCCGACGACCAAGTGCCTAAGTATCCCTTTAAGGAATCAGAGCGTCATAGTTTAGCTCAAAAGTTTCCGTTTGTTTTGTGTTTTTTATGAACAACATTAATTTTGCATTCTACCGTAGCTCGACCTTTAGAGACTCACACGTTGGTATAGGAAGGAATTAACATGTTCTTATCTGATGAGGTATTTTCAAAAGAAAACTTTCCAAAGGAGGATAATGCTACATTTGTGCTCTAGCAAGTAGACATAGTGCCGCCCGACCTTTGGGGGTTTAGGCATCATATTGCACAGAGTAAAATAAACACATCATTTTGAATGTTTCAAAGAGAGACCCAAAGGCGAAAGAGTTTGAATTGGTTGATGTTTTTTACTTTGAAAAAGGATTTAAGAAATGTTAGAATGTTTTATGAATTTTCCAAAGAAAATATTTTTAGTCTTAAACATGCAAAAGGGAAATAAAAACATCTAAGGAAAACTATCTATCTTTATCCCTAATGTTATCATACAATGATTGATCCTACAGCTGAGTTTGAAAGGGAAAACACTGCCTATGTTAGAATGCATGGTTTGAAATCCTAATGTCTACCTCGACTTTAAGATGAGACGAGAAATCCTAAGGGAGCATACAAAGGTTTAAATAAAAGCACAAAAGCAAGTGCAATCAAACAAAGTTGAACCAAAACTAAAACAAAAATCGAGTGTGAGCTAGCAACAAACAACGAATCTAATGGATTTCAAAGTGGGAGTAAGGAACTCTTTCCACTTGATTTGCTTGAGCACCGATAGAGAGTAACAACTTCAAGCTTCAACGTTTAAAGAAACACGAGCTAACATCGTCGAAACGAATGACAAAGTGTAGGGGTTGGTTACAAACCCTTTCTTTCACTTTATTTGACTCAATGGACAAGAATAGGCACGGTCCAAAGCATAACCATATGACATGAGTTAAGAACGACACAAACTAGAAAGTGTGCAGCCAATTGTGGGCCCTTTGTTCCACTTATTAACTTGATAGCAAGCACAAAGTAAACGGGAAATGGGAGTGAAGTGGGATTTGCCTTCGTCGAAGTTTTTTGCACACAAACAAACACAAGCAAATGTGCACACAAAAATGCCTTCTAAAGGTCTTTAAAACACATTTTCCCTCCTAAAGTAGAGACTCCTAGTGATGCATCTCTATTCCTACTTCTCATGGCAAGGAAAATAAAGTACAATGCGAAATTAAAACCATAATCGAAAAATTTCGTGCAAGCTTCACCAAGGAACAGAGAAACAATCAGAAATAATATCAAATATCAAAATCAACGTCACAAATACGAAAATAAATTGCATGCGGAGAATCCGACGCATCAAGTCAAAGTCCCTGCACAAGACAAGTATATACAACCAAACAATAATCCAAATGTCACGTGTCTCATGACAAAGTCTTCGGAAAGTTACACAAGTCACAAAATGAGTTAGCAGTTAACAAGGAAACATAATCTAAACTCAAGTATCCAATCACAACTAAAAAATGATAGTGAATTGCAAAGGAACCAAGTCCACACAAGCATCGGGAGGTGAAAACCAAAAACCGGGCAGCAAAGTTGTTATTTAATGAACCACACAAAATGTCGATCAAAAACCACACAAACTCAATGTCAATCCCAAAAAAATGTCAAACCAAACCTACTTATGCATCAAACAACAATTAAATCGCACATTTGCACCAACTTACTAAACCGGGTAGCATTGCACTAACACATGACATCATATAAAATATTGATCTGAAATCATCAAAACTTGACACAAATGTCGTCCAAGTAACAAAACAAATCACCTTGAGCATTAACAATCAATTATATCATGCCTTAAGCTCAACTTACCAAAATCAGGCAGCATTGCACCGTATCACAACATTACTCGAAAAAAATCGCATAAAAAACGATATAACTCAACATAAACAGTCCACAAATGCACAAACATGCTCAATAAGGATCAAACAATATTTGAAATGTGATTTACACGGTATATACAATATTCAGACAGCAACACATACATGTATCATAATCGGATTAAACGAGTTTAAAACACACAATTGGATACATAGAAATATTCCCTAATTCATGTAATGCCGCTTAGAAATTACAAATACTTTGTAACAATTAATTCCACCTGCAAGCAATGGTTCCAAGGCTCCCACTAAATTATTCAAGTGTTAACGCAATTTATCAGATTCAAAGTTTTTCAATGTCGAACATATTAATTCATCATCAAATCGATTCAAAATCGCGTTAACACATGAAATCAAAATTAATTCCCAATACAAATCTGCAATCAACACAATTATCATCACAAATCGATATCAAAACATATTTACACTTCAAGATTCATAACAAATCAACAATTAATCAATTTCAACGCGTAAACCACAATCAATTAACAAAACATCACGTCAAAATTCAAGATTCAAACAATTGAATACAAAATCTCAACCAATTCCAAGCTTATTCATCATTATCAACTCAAGAAATAATTAATCTCACTCCAATTAACAAATGTATCCAATCAATTTTTAAATAATCACTTAAATCCTAAATCACTTAACAATTAAGCACTTAACTCAAATAGAACAAGAATTTACTGAATTGAAGAATCGGAGTGAAGAAAAGCTTGCCGGAAGAATTAAACTCGAGCGAACATGAGGGAGGTGTGCCACAAAACAAAATCGGAGGGAGTATGCTCACCGTGAGCGCGAAAGACGGTACAAGCATAGAGGATGGAAGGAGGTAGCTGCGGGAAGGAATTGGCCGGAGCTGGCGCGCGGTGGCCGGAGGAGTAGAGGAGGGAGGTTCGCGGTTGAGAGTGAGGAGAGAAAGATAAATTTCTTCAAAATTGTTCTTGAGTTTTCCTTTTGTGTTCTTGAGAAAATTGAGAAAGAAAAGAGATTTTTTTATGTGTGATTTTTCAAGAATAAGGGAAAAGTTCATTTGAATTTGAATTTTGAAAATATATAGAAAGGGATCCAAGTCTTGTTTGACTTGTGTAATTTTGACAAATGCAGAATTTTCGACTTATTCCGGTGCACGGCTCGAGAACAAACCAAAACTCATGACATTCGTTGCATAATCCTGATGCGTAATCTGAAACAAAAAAATCGATGAAGAAATTTGTGATGCAGTGCCAAAATAATCTCTATGATATGATAAAAATTGAGTGAGTTACGATGCTTCGAACAGTGAGAAATGATTGACAAAGAATTCTCAGTGAAGATTATTCAACTTATTTTTGTATGCAGTCTGAGAAAACCCACAAGGTCATCACTCTCGGTGCATAATCCTGACGTGCAACCGAAAACAAAAACGTAGGTGCCGAAAGAATCACCTTAATATGATAAAAATCAAGAAAGTTATGAATTTTGCAACGGCGAGAAACTTGAAGCAGAAAACCCAATATGCAAATTTTTCAGCTTATTTCAGCGTACGACTTTGGAAACAAGCTATAAACCGAAGTCTTTTGAGCATAATCCGAACTCGAGCGCTGAAGAAAACTTGTAACTAACACAATTTATGACATTGTATAGAAAGAATCGTATCGATATGATGAAAATTTAGAAAGTTGTGATTTTTGCAATATTGCGCGATAGTTGACCATAAATCCGCTTCAGCATGCGATTTTCACTCTATTTTTGCAATTTTGGAGACCTTCCTCAAAGAATTAAATTCTAGCCCGAACATACAAAGTGATGGAAACATCAAAATGGATTTTATGCCTAAAGAACCATTCAAAAACTTCAAACCGGGAAAAAGTATGAATTTTTGAACATCTAATAAACATCGGTTCAACATAATGTTTCTTGGTACCAGTCTCAAAGTATCTGCAAATCCGGGGATCTTCCTCACCAAATCAACTTCTAAGCCAAACATATGAAATGAAGAGAATAATAAGACGGTTCAAATTCTCCGAGAGACACTCAAATATTATCATTCGGTCATAAGTTACGAGTTTTTAAGCATCTGAAAACCAGCGAACCAACTAATCCACTATATAACATGATTTCAGGTATTTTGCGCTTTTGAAAATCTTCCTCACAAAATTAGCCTTTAATCTGAACAGGTGAATGGATAAGATCTCAAGACGGTTATAAATATTGAAGAACCATTCCCAAATCATTTTATGATGTCAAGTTATGAATTATTGACCTCGCACTGCAAGATACTAAATTTCTGTCTGCACTATCTCAAATCAATTGAAACACTTGACTTTTTGTACAATTCAAAGCGTGTTAGAACACATGTGAGCTTGATATGATAATGACTCGATTAGTCCCTGATTGGATATCTTGGAACATATGTGGAATGCATTTAAATGCAGAAAACCCTGAGTTTACTTCACAATTCTGCTTAACGAAACAGTCATCTTTCGCAGTTCTTTTCATAGAGAAACCCTTATGACGTGTATGTATGCATATGATGATAATGTATAAGCAAATTAGGGTTAAAATGAAGAAGGATAATTTTGTGGTACAACATATAGGTATTTTAAAACCATTTGCAATAGACTTCGATAACCTGGATGCAAATGAGGGGATTATTTTGGACGCAAGGTTGTTAGAGCGAGTCTTCACAACAAATATCTTCATTGTTAAGAGAATACCCCTAAAATGTCATCTTTATTTCTTTGAGGTATTAAAAGATGAACTCCTCAAGGTGGTTACTGATATGGGATCTATAGGTCATTGGTTTCGGTTATTTCTTCTTCCTCGTTGCACTTTACAGGTGGTCAAGCCTTATAATAGGCGGTATTATAGATCTAGGAATCGGAAATCCTTACAAGAACTTCAAGTTTTTGAGTGCTTAACTACTTAGAGGGATTTAGATGGTCTTGCCAAGTTAGTTGATAGTGTGTTGGGTAGCTTTAAGCAAAAGAAGTTTGGCCATGAGGGAGTTCATGTTGACGAGGGATCTGCAAAGGTGAGCTTTAGTGTCAAGCAATGTATTCTTAAGGTTGTGAATGGTCATTTCATAGTATTTATGAAGGTGTTGGGTTCATATGGTGTAGCCCCATATAATGCACACACTATTAAGGATTTGGAGGCTAAACACTCATACAAACCACCCTCCTCCATGCCGACCATATTATTCTCTGAAGCTCCTCTAGTGGTTGAAGTTGATACAGTTTTCAAGTGCATTAAGTCATTCCCCAAGGGGACTTCATGTGGTAGAGATGGTTTAAGAACTCAACATTTATTATACGCAATAAATGGAGAAGGTTCTACAGTTTCTAGAGATCTCTTATGTACAATCACTCAAGTTGTTAACTTATGGTTGGGAAGGATATGCCTGATGAGTTTGGTAGAGTTTGTTGCCTCAACACCTTTGACATTGTTATTGAAACCTGATGGTGGGATACGACCAATTGATGTGGGTTCTATTTGGAGGTGGTTGGTATCTAAGGTTGTGATGAAAGATTTCGGTAAGAATGTGGCACGATATCTCAATGACTTCCAATGTGGGGTTGGGGTATCAGGTGGTGCTGAAGTGTTTCTACATCTGGCCTTGGGATTTATATGATAACTTTACATGTTATTTTAGAGAACAATTGTATACATTAATAGTTTCATCTAGTGTGTAGCTGCTTCTATAATGTTTTGACTCTGGTAAAAGGCGTGTGACGTCAATCGGTTCTGAGCATACACTACTTGAAGAAAACGTGTGGTTACGTGTTTCGTTGAAGTCAAGGTTCTAAACTTATCTTCTGCAACGTGTCTAAGGAACATTAGTATAAGAGGTTATGATTGTGACTTTATGGTTAAGCTTTGGAGGCCTTCTAATGCTTTACTTTTGTGTTACAAAGTTATGGAGATTATGAAGACGAGGTTCCGCTAAAGAAGTTCTGATGATCTGAAGAAAAGCAAGTTCTTACAACCAAGTGTTGAAGACTCTAAAGACAAAGTTCTATATGACAAGTTCTGAAGACTCCAAGACTTAGGTTCTAAGACTTAAAGAAATATTCTTCTATAACATGCTTCGACGTTAAACATTCAAATATCCGAAGCCACTGAAGATAAGAAGAAAATTTCAAAATGGTTAACGTGTGATAGTCTACAAAAGGTGCATAAAGTGTGGGTGACCTCTACTCTTTTAGAATAGTGAAAGGACAACCCTTTTGTACTTGACTATGAATACTCTCATTATAAACATTGACAACCAGCAGCTAGATGTCTGATTTACCTTTATACCCTTTCAACGGATCTCTTTTATAAGCTATAAAAGGTATACTTGGAAGTTGAAGAAAAGTAAGAGACAACAAGGAGTTGTTGCTCGTATCTTGCAGTAGAACACTTAGGTGTTTTTCATAGTACTGAAAATTTTGTGTAACATGCTAACAAGAAGAAAATCTATAATACACTAAAAATAGTCAACGGTTGTTGAATGATACCTTGAGAAATTGAGTGAAGGTATGATCTCAAGAAGACTCCTGTTGCGGCTTGAGTGGATTTACAATAAGGATCGATGGACTTATTGAGGGTGCCAATAAGGTTGATCAGACTTATTATGGGTTGTTCTGTAATCAGTTTGGTTATAAAGGATTAAGTCCTTGTTGAAGGAAAAATCATCCTTGAGGGGGTGGACTGAAGTGGCTTAGTTAATAGCGAGCCATGATAAATATCATTGTGTTCATTTATTGTTATGTTCTAAGCTAACTTGTTCTGTCACCAACGAAAAGATTTAATTTGGTGAAACCCAATTCAAACCCCCATTTCTTATGTTTCTCACACCTTAAATTGGCATCAGAGCTCTGGTTCTGGTATTGATAATTATCAAATACTTAATTGTGTTAGATAGAGATTCAGACGACTTTTTTGTTAAAAAAAACACAATGGTTGAACCCACACCAGCTGTTGTTGCAAAAGATTCAAACGATAAAAGTTATAACATTAAACCTCTCATCTTTGATCGATAAATGTTTAAATACTAGAAAGATGGACTATAAAATTTTTTTCTAGGTCATGATGTCGATCTTTGGGATATGGTAGTCAATGGATACGAACCTCCCACAGACAATACTGGAAAAGATATATTTAAGAGAGCTATGACTGATCAACAAGAGAAATATTGTAAGAATCATCATAAAGCAAGAACCATCTTGCTGAATGCGATTTCTTATACTGAGTATGTGAAGATCATAAATAGATACCATGCTAATTCTATTTTTGATTCTCTCAAAATGACTCATGAAGGAAATGATTAAGTCAAAGAAACCAAGGTGATGGCCTTGATTCAGAAGTATGAAGTTTTCTAAATGGAGGATGATGAAAGTGTTGAAGTCATGTTCTCAAGATTTCAAACCTTAGTTGCAGGACTGAAAGTTCTGAACAGAGGCTATTAAACGTAAAATCATGTGAAGAAGATTATCATAAGCTTTCCATCTAAATGAAGGCCTATGGTAACTGCGCTCAAGCTTGTAAAGGATCTAAATAACTCTTCTCTATAAGAACTGATAAGTTCTCTAAGAAGTCATGAGATTGAGATAGAACAAAATGAACTACAAAAGATGATAAAATTTATTACGCTCAAATGTGTCAGAAAATCTAAGAAGTCCAAAGCTCTTCAAGCAGAAGAGATTTAGGATTCAGAAGGAGATTCAGATGATGAAGAAGATGAGTTGTATCTACTAACCAAGAGAGTTAATCGTCTCTGGAAGAGAAATCAAGGCAATAAGTTTAGAAGTTCAAGAAGGAATGGATATTGCTTTGAATCATCGTTTGGTCAATGGAAGTCCAGTGGTAACAAAATCATTTCTTATGAATGCAATGAACCAGGACACTACAAGCACGAATGTCCTCAAAATCCAAAGTACATACCAAGGAAGAAATATCTCAAAGGAAAGAAAAAAGGGCTAAAGGCAACATGGGATGATTCGGACTCCTCTGACTACGACTCAGATTAAGAACATGCTAACATGGCGCTGACTGCTCATGTTGGAGCATCAAGTGAAGTATTCCCTCCAGAAGATGAAGATGATTTTGAAACGGAAGAAATATTATGCAAAGAGGTATTCCCTGATCTTACTCATTCTAAATTAACATATTCCTTAGTTGAAACTCTGGGAAAACATGAGTCACTCAAGATTTAGTTAGAGGATCTCTAGAAAACTCATGAATTTGTATCTGTTGAAAACAGTAAGCTTGAGGAAGAGTTTTTTGTTTTAAAAGAAGAATTTTTTTTAAATGAAAACTCAACCCTCAAAGGCTTGAGAACTCTTCCAGAAGCCTCTAAGAGTATTGATGGTGTCAATAAGAAACATGACAAATATTTCCAGAAACTGCTAGCTAAAGACATGGGGAGAAATGTGCCAGCCTCTACGATTTATGGTATAAGCAGAAATGGAGTTAATGGTATTAGTTATGATTCTCATGAAAAATATAAATCTAATAAGAAAAACATACCAACCACCTTACACTCTCATTTTGTGTCCGTTGGTTTTGTGCCAAAGAAATATGGAAAAGATGAAGAGAAATCTGATTCTGAATCCGATGGAAATCAACTGACTAAACCAAATTGTTTTATCTCTTGCAAATATGATTATTCCTCTTTTAAAGCCAAAGTTGTTTACAACACTGGTAGAACTAACAAAAAGAGACCCAAGAAATTATGGGTACCAAAAGATAAGATGATTTATGCTGCAGATATTCTTAGCAGTGGAATAGATACACCTGTCCTGGGTCCTGGACTCTGGCTACTTGCAACACTTAATGGGAAAAGGGCATATGTTCCATGGCCTGGAACTTAAGCCTAGAAATGTCATAGGTTTCAAAGATGATCTAATAAGGAAAGATTATAGACTTTGAAAGAGTAGATTCTTTGGAATGGATATAGCTTGAAAATTCAAGAATCTCAAGTCAAAAAGTAAGAATATGCATTAATCCTAAATGATCAAGCTCCTTCAGAAAAGGCTCAAACAAGTCCATCACATTCTGAATAAAAGCTTATGGCATGTCTACAATAAGGTAAGTGTTTAAATTCTTATTTTTACCTTTCTCTTAAATTTATGTCTGTTTAATCTAGTAATGCTCTCTCACATTAATAAATTCTTAAGGAAGAAAAATGTATTGCTTTTATCCTCTAGAATCTAAATTATTTATATCAATTAAATATGTTGTTAAAAATTGAAAATACTTCTGCTTTAATTTAAGACAACTCTCCTCTTTACAGAGTTGCTGAACAATTGGTGCAACATATTAAGGAGTAAGTAGATCTTGAGAAGTAAAAAAATCTTTTTTAATTTACCCTGTGTCAGATTTTTGGTTGTTTCAAATCTTTTGTCTTTACTTCAAAGGGAATTTTTAATGTTACCCTATACCATTGTCTTTCCCCTCTTCATAATCCTCTCAGCCCCAATCTTCTAAAACCCTAAAACTCCGTCAGTTTGCACACTATCTTCCTCATCAATGGCACCTCAACGAGTAACCACTAATCTGGGTCCATCGCCATCTGAGCAACATCACAATGTATTCCTTTTTTACCCATATGGATAAGTTGATAGTTCTTGCTGAAGCTATGGTGAATTTCAAAATTCTTGTTATGAACAATTATGATCTACAAGATGTCGTTAGTTTTCAGAATTGGGAAAACTACTTTGATCGTCTTTACGGGCCAGTTTATACTAATTTGGTTAAAGACTTTTGGATACAGGCATATATCTCGGAAAGTGGAAACATTTGTTGAAGCTTCCATGGGAAGAAGATCTCCATTACAGAATAAGACATAGTCATGCTCTACAGTCTTGATAGATCGGGATTTACTCCGACTTACATGTCAACAAAAGACTACAACAAATCTATTATAGATGAAGTTATCTGTCAAAAAGGGTCTGAGGAACCAAAGGCAAAATATATGATTCCCAAACTAAGGGTTTGGTTTAGAATCTTTATGGGAAGTTTTACTCACCGTTGTCCAACAAACTCTCCAGATCATGTCAATTCTTCTCAGAAATATCTTCTGCATGCCATCCAAACCGCCAAGAAGATTAACCTTCCAGTAATTCTCTTCAATCATTTGAAAACCACTATTACTAATTCAAGGGATGGAGGATCCAAAAAGAAGATGAAAATTCCTTTCGGAAGATTTATTTCGGACATTCTTGTTGAAAGTCATCTTTTTGAGTTTCTAAACATTTCAAATCCTAATGTGATCACCGGAGCCTCCATAAATGGAATTACCTTAAGATATCTCTATCTAAAAAAGGGATAAGAAATACTGGATCCTGAGGAATCTAGTTCGTCATATTTAGAGAGAAGAATTTCAGTAATAGGATTCCCAAACTATATGCTCGATCGATCATCTATAATCAACAATAAACCCCTTATTGCTTTCATTCTAAAGAGAAAGAGAAAAGTGGCTGGAGAATCTGAGGTTAAGGAAGACTCTGTAGCCCCCAAGAAAACAAGAACAACCAGAAAACGAGTTTTGATTCTTGAAAGCTCACATAGCTCAGAATCCTCTAAGGTTGCTAAGGCTTCAAAAGGAACCACGACTCCCTCCAAAGCTAGAGCTTCTAAAATAGAATTTAATGAATATCCAGTATCCTCCAACCAAGAAATCTCTAAAACCTCAGACACAACTATCTCTATTCCTATTGAGCCTCTGAAAAATCCAAACTCTTTTGAACCTCCGTCTCTACACTACTCTTTCATTTCCCCTAAAAGTATTAACATTAACTCTCCTCCATATAATCACCTCTCCTAGTATGAAGAAGGCATTGTTTATAATCAAGATGTTTCCCCACTTTAAGAATGAAATTTAGAGGCAATTTTTGTGTCTGACAAGGATTTATGCCCATATGGGATAAAACCCTTGATATACTTTACCAAAACTGACATTCAGCACATTCCTCTGAACGAGTTATTATATCATTTTGAGATACATGTCAGGAATGCTCTGAAACTTGTAGAAAGTAGAACCCTAACTAGCATAAATCCATAAGAGGTAGAAGAGTATTGGAATTCATTCAGGTATTGGATAGAAACAAACTCCAGAATCATGGAATCATATGGTCTTGTTGAAGCTGCCAAGAAGCACCAAGCCTGGGAAGAAGCCACCGTAGAAGTTCCTCTATTACCAGCTCCAAAACCAGAAGTTTTGCTTGCCTTAAAACCCATTCCATCATCGAGTATTTCTGATACTGCATTAGAAATACTTGACCCCTCTTGCTCTAAAATGAATCCTGTTATGAACGTTGAAAAGGAAATCAATGGGTTGAAGGAAACTCTTGAAAATTTCCAAAAAAGCAATCAGTGTTTTCAAGAACGACTGCATAGAAATGAGGAAAGCAACGCTGCTTAAGCAACCTCCTTCAATCAGATGGCTGAGATGTTAAAACAGTTTATGATGAAGTTCAACAAGGAATCTTAGGAGTAGAACTTTTGTCTTAGAACTTAAGATTTATTTTCTTTTGTTTCTAAGACAATTGTACCTTTTAAACCTGTTGGTTATCAATCAAAGTTTATTTTTCTGTCTCTCTATCACCTTTTTGATTTTTGACAAAAGGGGAGAAATTAAAATGATTTTCATAATGTTTATTCTCAAAATATTATACTCAAACATATAAAATGTTGTTGCTATTAACTGTTTGTTTGATGTTTTCTATCAGGGAACTTTGAACAAGTTCACCAAGTATTCTAAGACAGGTTGAAGATGAAGATCATGAGGATAAGGTTGAAAATATTATAGACAGGTTGAAGATGAAGATCCCGATGCTAAGGTTGAAAACCTTATGGATGAAATCAACTCTTATTTTATACAGAAGATGTTGTACACTTTGTAAATATATGAATATTCAAATAGATGTACCAAACACAATTTAGAAGTTATAAACTTATTAAAAGTAAGGTGATATTGCTTGATATCATAATATTAAGAAGTTTTTAACTTTCTGAAAGCATGAAATTGAAACTTAAAGCTCAAAAGTTATGCTCTCCTGAAAGGAAGACGGGTCAACATTCTGATCCATACTCTCATACAAAGATGCCACTCAGAATCTATGCTCTGATACATGTCCTTCTGCAACTTACACTCTATTCAGAAGTTGTGAACTGTCTGATATCTGATACAGTGGAATATATCAAATCAAACATTGATGCTTGAGAAGTATAGTGTATTGGTTATGATATTAGATGTAACAAAAGCATTGATACAAGATGCATGGAATTATTTAATCAGTCTCAAATCAAGTTTTGATTCTTCATCAAGTGTTGATAGAAACCAGGTTTTGAGATGAAGACCAAGTGTTCTAGTCAGACTTTGATGAGTTGCTGTAGGGAAGTTGTACTTATTTATTCTATGTTATGAATTCTTAAAATTCATTTTGTGAGTCTTGGGCTCGGGGGGAGACTCTGAACAAGCTTAAATGAAATTTTGGGTTTAACAGATTCAGGGGGAGCTGTGAGCTTAACTCTGAATTTGTCGGTTACGGCAATTACCATGTATAAATTGTTCTATCAAAATACATGGTTTTATCATCATCAAAAAGGGGGAGATTGTAAGAACAAGAAGTGTTTCTACATCTGGCATTGGGATTTTGATGATAACTTTACATGTTATCTTAGAGAACAATTATATACACTAATGGTTTCGTCTATTGTGTAGCGGCTGCTATAATGTTATGACTCTGGTACAAGGTGTGTGGCATCATCAGGTTCTGAACATACACTACTGGAAGAAAACATGTGATTATGTGTTTCGTTGAAGTCAAGGTTCTGAACTTATCTTTTGCAATGTGTCTAAGGAATGTTAGTACAAGAGGTTATGATCGTGAATTTGTGGTTAAGATTTGGAGGCCTTCTAAAGCTCTTCTTTTGTGTTACAAAGTTCTAAAGATTATGAAGACGAGGTTCTGCTGAACAATTTCTGATGATTTGAAGAAAAGCAAGTTCTTACAATCAAGCGCTGAAGACTCTAAAGAAAAGGTTTTGTGTGACAAGTTCTGAAGACTCCAAGACTTAGATTCTAAGACTTAAAGAAAGATTCTTATACAACAAGCTTCAACGTTCAACATTAAAATATCTGAAGCCACTGAAGATAAGAAGAAAAGTTTGAAATGGTTAATGTGTGATACTGTACAAAAGGTACATAAAGTGTCTGTGACTTCTATAATTCTAGAGTGGCGCAAAGACAATCCTTTTGTACTTGACTGTGAATACTCTTATTATAACTGTTGATAACCAACAACTAGATTTCTAATTTACCTTTCTACCCTTTCAACGGATATCTTTTACAAGATATAAAAGGAAGACTTGGAAGTTGAAGAAAAGTAAGAAACAACACTACAACGACAAATCTATCGGTTAAATTAAGATCAACAAAAATACACCAAAGAATTGTGCAAACTTTGTAGAGAAAACATTTATGTATAGTTTTGTAAATAAGCAAGGAGTTGTTGCTCGTAACTTGCAGCAGAACACTTAGGTGTTTTTCATTGTACTGAAAAGTTTGTGTAATCTGGTTACAAGAAGAAAATTTGTAACACACTGAAAATACTCAACAATTGTTGAATGATACCTTGAGAGATTGAGTAAAGGTCTGATCTCAAGAAGACTCCTGCCACGGATTGAGTGGATTTACAATAAGGATCAATGGACTTATTGGGGGTGCCAATAAGGTTGATCAAACTTATTGTGGGTTGTTTTGTAATCAATTTGGTTATAGTGGATTAAGTCCTTGTTGAAGGTGAAATCGTCCTTGAGGGGGTGGATTAGAGTAGCTTAGTTAACAGCGAACCAGGATAAAAATTATTGTGTTCATTTATTATTATGTTCTAAGCTAAGTTATTCTCTCACCAACAAAAAGATTTAATTTTGTGAAACTCAATTCAAACTCCCATTTCTTGTGTTTTTCACACCTTCAGTTATAGGATCATATATTGAGATACAATGGAGTATATAGTATGGAACTTGATTTTGACAGAACTTTGGATGGTCTTAGTGCCGTGATTCCAGATTTTGACCTTGGCGGTTTTACTAGAAAGGACATTGTCCCTCCTAAAGTATAACATGTTTTGGTGAGTTTCCTTTTTAGTAAAATTGTTCAGGATATGGAAGTAAAGTCTTATATGACCACGAGGTAGAAAACTATTTTTGGTTATTTGCAAGCATCACATGTTCAATATTTTCTCCTTGTTATCCTTATTGACAGTCTAGGCAAACATATGTCTCAGGAAGAGTACCTTACCATCCTTATATATCGGCTTATGATTTCCTTATTTCCCTTTGATGAGTTTTGCCCTATTTGCTGCAAGGCATGTGATCAGTGGTTTTTACAAAGTTATTTACCATTAATTTCAGTTATCTTTTCTTTTTATTGTTGAGTGTTTTATTTAATTTTACCACTTTTTATGCGTTGGTTGTGTGTTTTAGTGTTTTCAGATTCACAGGAATAAATCAGGACAAATCAATGTGCAAAAAGTGAAAAATTCAGAGTTTCAAAAAGTTTCCAGCATGCTTCAGGAGGCCTGACACGGCCACCCGTGTCACCTGACATGGGTCGTGTCAGCCAATGTACTGATTGATTAGTTTTCATTAAAAGAAATCATAACTGGAGCTACGGGAATCATATCGATGCATTCTAATATTCGTTGGAAATCTGAGAGAAAGAGCTATAAATTTCATTTTGAAGTCAGAAGCTGATTCAGATTATAGAAGCCTCGAAAAGTTCATTAAAGTTACAGACTTTAGAAATTTAGTTGTTTCAGGTCGTTTTACAGGCCTAGTTTATGTTTCCGACCATGTTTGAGTTAGTAGTGAAAAACCTTATTTGGTTTATAAGACTTTTTTACTTTTGGAGGGAAGAAGATTAGTAACGATAAATATTGGGGCTTTCAAGAGATTTGGAGATGGAGATTCCTTCATGAGCGATAACAATTGAAGATAGAAGAATCGTCACCTTTTGTAATGTCTAATTTTATTATTACTTTTCTTTTTAATACTATGAGAGGCTAAAACCCCCAATGCTAGGGGGTGTCCCTGATTTGCAAATGTATTGATTTTAAATTCTTGGAATTGATACAATAGTTGCTTTTCAATTTAATTATTTAATGTTCTTATGCCTTTCCTATCAGACAAATAGAGATTGATTCACGGTTAACAATTAGGGCTGGACCGCCATTCTTAAGGTTTTTGAACAATTAAATTATATTAGATATCATCTAGGACTAAGGATACTCTATAGGTCACCGGTAAAATCATGATAACATAAATGCTTGGTTTCATCATAATTCACTAAGGATTTAGGTATTAGGATGAAGGACTAAAGGTTTTCTCACTAAGGACTTAGGGGAAAACAAACTAAAGATTCAGTAGTTGAAAGTAGTGAATTTGTTGAAGAGATCAAGAATGAAGGTTAATACAGGGTCAAATCACCCACTTAGCCTAGCATGCTCCTGATATTTGTTAAAAAGCCATTTTATCTTTCTGTTGATTAAGTACAATTTCAAAACCTTATCCCAAAGTAAATCTTTTGTTTAATGAACTATGCATTATCCTCAGTACTACACGCAGTCCTCGAGATCCATATCCGGGGAAAAAAATTCTCTATTATTACTGCAAAGCAAAATAGTAAACCAGCTATTTTCCCTATTAAGTTTTTGGCGCCATTGTCGAGGACTGTCGAGTTATTAAGTGTAATTTGAGTTCAATTAAAATTTTGTTGCTCTGCAACTAAAATTTATTTTATGTAATTTTTTTATTTTTTTTTGTTATTATTGATTTGTTCTAACCTTTGCATGCAAGGATAAGCCTCAGCTTAATTTCCTTTGATATACAAACTCAGGTCCAGAATCAGAACCCGGAACTATGGGAGAAAACCCACCACCACCGGAGAGCCTTCTTGGGGATTATGGAGGAGAAAATGCTCCAACAGGTCGGTTTACTATTGTAAATCAACCGGTCAATGTTGCAAATTTTCAATTGCATCCTTCAATCATCCTCTAGCTCGAGAACAAATCTTTCATCAGAAAGATCAATGAAGATGCCAATAAGCATTTGCAGAGATTCCTTACCATGAGTACTACTTTGAAGATTGAGGGGCACTCTGAAGAAGTGAATAAATTAAGGATGTTCTCGTTCATGCTGTCTGAAGATGCTGAAGAGTAGTTTTACTCATTTCCTACTGGAAGTATCACCACTTGAGAACAGATGGAGAAGACTTTTCTTGATGAGTAATTTCCTGCTTCTGCTTATATTCGTAAAGGATACGATATTGTGAATTTTAAGCAGAAGGAAGGAGAGTCACTAGGTGATGCCTATAATAGGTTCAAGAGGTTGTTGGTAGCCTGTCCCACGTACAACATGATTCAAACTGAGCAAATGCAGATGTTTGTGAATGGCCTCTGAATAAATACAAAGCAACTTATTAATACGGCTGCTGATGGCTCATCTAACTTTACAACAGCCCATGGTATGAAGAAGATAATTGAAGCAATTGCTGTCAATGAGCATCTGGAGCTATATGACAAAGTTGTCATAAAACTAGAGGGAGTGATTGATTTGAAGTTGGAAGTGAATAAGCAACTAAAAATTAAAGAGGCTATTACTGCAGAAGTGGAGAAAAAGCTTAAAGCAATGAACATGGGTACTCAACATGTAGCTCAAGTTCAACAAGTACAGAAGGTTGCTTGTGAAATTTGTAGTGGACCGCACTTTACTGCGCAATGTCTTGTAACTCCACAACAAATTGAGGGGATAAAATTCTTGAGGAAAAGTAACCCATATTCTAACACCTATAATCCTGGATGGAAGAATCATCCTAACTTCTTCTGGAAAGATCAACAACAACAAGCTCCTCAAAAGGCAGAGTGGGAGGTGGCTATTGAAAAGATGGCTACCCACACCTCTCAATTTCAATAAGAGACAAGGAGTAATTACAAGAATACCACAACTCCAATTAAAAATTTGGAAGTTCAAATGGGACAGATTACACATCAAGTAGCGCTAGGAGCACAAGAAAGTTAGAAAAGTCATGAGAATGTGAATGCTGTTAAAATAAGGAGTGAGAAAGTTTATAAAGAAAAAGAAGATGCGGTGAAGTTTGATGATAATATCATAGAAGGAGAGGTGGAAGTGAGAGAGAACATGAACAAACAGGAAGAAGTGGTATCTCCTATGGAGCCAGTTGAAGAAAAGACTAAACCAGTGATCAAGTTACCGTATCCATCTCGAGGGGCAAAGAAGGACACAAAAGAAAAAGATTTTGAGAAGTTTGTCAAAATTTTCAAATATCTAGAGATGCACATACTGTTCTTTGAAGCACTCGAGAAAATGCCATTTTACCAGAAATTCATGAAGGAGGTACTTTCAAAAAAGAGAACAATAGAAGATGGACGGGTACCTATTGATTAGAAATTATGTACAATTGTGCCCGAGAGAAAAATACTTGTTAAGCAAAAGGATTCGGGGTCAGTTGCAATACCATGCACCATAAAAGACAGAGCTTTCAAGAGGGTTCTGGTTAATTCTGGCTCTAGTGTGAGTTTAATGCCATTATTGATTTTCAAGAAGCTCGGTATTGAGAAGATAAGCTGGCATGGGACAAAATTGAAATTTGTGGATCACACCATCAAGCAGTCATATGGGATAGCTGAAGATGTATTAGTGGAAATTGACAATTTTGTTTTTCCATTTGATTTTCAGATCATGGACATACCTGAAGATGAAGAGACTCCTATCATTCTTGGTCGACCATTTATGCTTACTAGTCAATGCAATTTTAATATCGAGACATGTAATCTGACACTAAAATATTTTGATGAGGAGATAACTTTGAAGGTGTTAGAGATCGAAAAGCAGGGTGCAGGTGAAAATAATCAAGCTTCAGCTGGTATGATTAAATTAGGAGGAGACAAAAAAAATTTAAAATCACCCCCATAAAAATTCTCTAGCATAAGCTCTCAGGTGGCATCAACAAAAACTTCTAAGTTCAATCCAGAAGTCAAGAAGAGAAAGAAAAGGAAACCCAAAGGTGAGAAGACAGAAGTTGGAAGGGACTGGAAGTACAAAATGGTTAATCCTTTTAATCAAGATGAGTTTTAGGTTACAAAAGGACAAGCAACAAGGTATGGAAGAGGAAGTATCCCCCATAAGGGGAAGAACTATCGAACCATGCAACGTTAAATGAAGAACTTCATGGGAGGAAACCCATGCTTTTGAATAACTTTGTTTTTCTTTTTGTTTTGTTTGCAGGTAATAAAAAGGGAGTCTTACTGGTGAAATCTATGAGGCAGCAGCTGGTGTTGCATTTCCCTCTGTGAGTCACCTTTTTCGCGCTTGTTCTGAAACACTGGGATCAATGTTTAGTTCAAGTTTGGGGGGGAGGGGGTTATTGCTTTTCTTCTTTTCAAATTATTTGTTAGTTCTATGCAAATTGTTGTGTAAATCCACAAGTTGAAGTCTTCCAAAATTGGCCCGAAACTTTTTTGTTTTGTTCAAGAACTTGTTTCTCATATAGTTCATGAATAGTATATAGAGACAAAGGCATGGTTGTTCGAGGGTAGGAAGTTTGGAATAATGTGACAGTGATACGAGTCTAACGTGTATACTTGTACCATAGTGCTTGAATCCTAAAAAGTACTCTGGAAGTAGTTTATCTTTATAGTCTTGCATAATATAGATTCACATGCATGTATGATTGATAAATAAATAAATAGATTTGGAACCAAATGATGAAAAGGAGGTAAAAGGCTACTGGCTCGCTAAGTTGGGTATCCCTCACCCAATTATTTCAGCCCAAAGGGGGTTGATCCCCAAACATCGTCCAAAAGAATAATATATAACGACAAAGTTTGAAAATTTCATCGGTAATTAAAAGTAGCCAGTGTTGCTTATTTGGTTCTAAACAAAAAAATTATTAATTAGTCTTGTGTATGTAATGATCATAATAATTCTCATTGCCTTAATTTGATTGTCCGAATGAAAAAGGAGGAAAATCTAAAAGAGACTTAAGTACAAAGCATAGTTAGAGAGGTATCTAAAGAGTAAGCTTAATATTAAAAGGTTCTTACACAAACTCTTCGCATCATGTGAACATCGTACGAACTACCTTTTGATCAATATGAATGGATACCTTACGTATGAGTACTGGTATGCTCCGAATTTCATGAGCTCTTGTAATTGTCTCTTGAGGTCAAGCAACGGTTTAAGTTTTGGGGAGTTGGATCAGTGGTTTTTACATAGTTATTTACCATTAATTTCAGTTATCTTTTTGTTTTATTGTCGAGTGCTTTATTTAATTTTATCACTTTTTATGCATTGGTTATGTGTTTTAGTGTTTTCATGTTCACAGGAATAAATCAGGACAAATCAGTGCGAGAAAAGTGAAAAATTTAAAGTTTTGGAAAAGTTTCCAGCATGCTTCAGGAGGCCTAACACGGCCACCCGTGTCACCTGACACGGGTCGGGTCAGCCAATGCGTTGATTGATCAGTTTTCATTAAAAAATTCATAACTTGGGCTACGTGAATCGAATCGACGCATTCTAATATTCATTGAAAATCTGAGAGAAAGAGCTACAACTTTCATTTTGAAGTCAGAAGTTGATTCAGACTGTAGAAGCCTCAAAAAATTCATTAAAGTTGCAAACTTTAGAAATTTAGTTGTTTCAGGTAGTTTTACGGGCCTAGTTTATGTTCCAGCCCAGTTTGAGTTAGTAGTGAAAACCCTTATTTGGTTTATAAGACATTTTTGCTTTTGGAGAGAAGAAGATTAGGAACGATAAAGATTGGGGCTTTCAAGAGATTTGGAGATAGAGATTCCTTCATGAGCAATAGCAATTGAAGATAGAAGAATCCTCAACTTTTGTAATGTCTAATTTTATTATTGCTTTTATTTTTAATACCATGAGAGGTTAAACCCCCCAATACTAGGGGGTGTCCCTGATTTGCAAATGTATTGATTTTGAATTCTTGGTATTGATACAATATTTATTTTTCAATTTAATTGTTCAATATTCTTATGCCTTTCCTATCAGACAAATAGAGATTGATCCACGGTTAACAATTAGGGTTGGACCGCCATTGTTAAGGTTTTTGAAAAATTAGACTATAGTAGATATCATCTAGTATTAGGGATACCCTATAGGTCACCTGTAAAATATTGATAACATAACTGCTTAGTTTCATCATAATTCACTGAGGACTTAGGTATTAGGATGAAGGACCAAAGGGTTTCTCACTAAGGACTTAAGGGAAAACAAACTAAAGATTCGGTAGTTGAAAGTAGTGAACTTGTTGAAGATATCAAGAATAAAGGTTAATACAAGGTCAAATCACACACTTACCCTAGCATGCTCCTGATATCTGTTAAAAAGCCATTTTATCTTTCTTTTGATTAAGTACAATTTCAAAACCTTATCCCAAAGTAAAGCTTTTGTTTAATTGAACTACGCATTATCCTCAGTACTACACGCAGTCCTCGAGATCGATATCTGGGGAAAATTCTCTATTATTATTGCAAGGAAAAATAGTACACTTGCTATTTTCCCTATCAGCATGCATGGACACATTTGGTGAATACGTTATTCATTGCAAAGAGCTTCCAGGATTCAAACCGACAAGACTTTATTAGAGATGTCCTATTTAATATATCTAGGTATGCAGGGGTATCTATAAAGAAAGAGGTGTGAGTATAACTTCTTCATTAGATATTTTGCATGATGTTAAAATTTGAAAAAGCAAGTGTTTCTGTATATTGGACGATATCTCTATGTCTTGTTGCATTCATTTGAATTAGAGGTCTTAGGAACCATTAAAAACCATTTTGAAATTGATCCAATTCATAAAAAACAAGTTTTTGCATAAATTTTCATTGCATGTGTCGACACATACGTTTTTCAGGTCGACACATACAACTCAGTTTTGAAGCTTGTAGCCTCTAGAAGGTTCAGGTCATAACATGCATTGTATAGGTCGACACATACTGAATCGTTTTTGAATTGCGAATATTTTATGTGTCGACACATACGAATTTCAGGTTGACACATTTACTGTTGTTTTAAAGCCTATAGCCCCTGACTTGCTTTGATCGACACGTATATTCCTTCAAGTCGACACATACAGCTTAAACTTAATGTATGTGTCGACACATACAATTTTTAGATCGGCACATACTGATTATTTTGGTCAATTTTTAAAATCTTTTTAATTATGAAAATATCTCTTTTGTCCTAAACTTATAAAACTATAAATACATCATTCATACATCATTCCAACTTGATGATACCATAATAATATCCTGCATTTTCTCTTCATATTCAACCACCAATCTATGCATACACACTTACGTTACATTGTAACGATATTTTGTTAGGGTGCCATCTAGATGATGTTTGATAACATCCAATTAGAGTTTTGTGTAGTCGAGAATATTGGATTGAGATTTGCATGGGTCTTCATATTGAAAAATTGTGGGTTTATCCTCCAAGATCATTAATTGATTTGGGGGTTTTCGTGTAAGACATTCAAGAGAGGATTGTGGCTTAGTGAATGCCTTTGGAGATAAATAATACAAAGGATCCTTTGGAGATAAACAATGCAAAGGAAGTAACGCGAGAACCTCGAGTCGAATTGAAGTCTTGTATTGCAATAGGTACAATTGGTGGTGCACGAAAGCTTTGGAGATAAAGTACGCAAAGGAGTAGCAAGATCCAGATAACCAATTGGTAGCTATTGTGTCTTGGTCTTTCTCAAGATCAAAAGAAGATAAGGGGTTAAATAAATAACAAGCATTAGGGTTTATGGAGTTTCTCTTGAACACTTATCTTGTATCACCTTTTTGCATAGTAAGAATTATCCTATTTCTATTGGAATTAGGCGCATACGTACCCACACGCAAAGACAAAATTGGGGAATTATGAAGACAAATCCTTGTGTCTCTTTTATTATCGCTTTTACTTGCATTAATTTTCATCGATCAATTTGTATAATAGTATTTCGTTATCAATTGATTTGTAAGAAATTTTTTGGACTATTTTCGATTTAAATCAAGTGTTGATATTTCTCATAATCACTTTTGATTATGAGTGATTTTTATATCAATACAACTTAATGGAAAATTCTGAAAACTCAATTGCACACCAAGTGTTCGACAAATTATTTTGCTTGCTCTTTTGATAAATTGCCATTGGAAATAACATTACTAGTAAGTTGCTATAAAAGTTAAATAAGTTGTAAATTGATTGAAGCTATTAATTCCAATTATAAATTTCATTCCTTATTAAATTTGTTATATTTTCATATCCGAGATTCCAATAATGGTTCGTATAGACTACTTATTTTGAAAAACTTATGCGCAAACTCTAGATATGTTGTTGTCGTCTAACAAGTTGCATCAATAGTCCGATTCATTTCGTCTTTGACACTCATTAGAAAATGGCATACGAACCTAAATGGGATTATAAAAGAGCCTCAATTTTCACAGGAGAAAATTATAGTTATTGGAAAGCTTGTATGCAATTTCATGTCACCTCATAGGACAAAGGTGTTTGGGAAGCCATTCAAAATGGTCCAACATTGATGACATATGTTGTTGATGGTGCTACCGTACCAAAGCCAAAAAATTTATGGAATGAGGATGATAATAAGAAATGGACATATGATTGGAAAGCGAAGAACATTATCGTATCTGCTATTGGTGTTGATGAGTTTTATCGCATTTCCCATTGTCAAACCGTTAAAGCTATGTGGGATGATATACAAGTTACCTATGAGGGAACTAAAAAGGTCAAATAAGCTAGGATTAATACACTTAATAAAGAGTTTGAACTCTTTTGCATGAAGCATGGTGAAACCATTTCTCAAATGCAAAAGCGGTTCTCACATCTTATTAATCGGTTAAATTTGCTAAGTAATCGTATTTCCAATGCTATTACTACTAACAAGGTTTTGAGATGTCTTACTAGGAATTGGCAATTAAATATCACCGCGGTCAAGGAAGCCAATAATCTTACAACACTTGATCTCACCGCTTTATTTGCAAAGTTAGAAGAACACGAGCAAGAACTCAATTTCTTGGATAAATATGAAAAATAAAAAGCTTGAGAAAAAGAAGAAAAAGGTAAAAGACACCAATAAGGAGAAAGGATTGAAGTCCAAATATCTAAGGGCCTCAAGTTCAAAGTCCTCAAAGATGAGCATTAAAATGAGAGTGACTCATGTGATAGAGATGAGTCAGATGATGAACAAATGGGGTTATTCGTTAGAAAGTACAATAGATACATTAGAAAGAATGGTGTAAAATATTCCAACAATAACCTTGTGAAGTTTAGAAGACAATCAACTTCCTATAAAAATGAAGGCAGCAAAAGGTATAAGGCAAAGGGTATATGCTAAGAATGTGGAAAACGGGTCACTATAGATTGGATTATCTATCTCTTGCTAATAAGAAAGGAAAGAGCCAACGAAACAACTCGAGGAATTCTAAACAAGCATATGTTGCTTGGGATAGCAATAGCGATGTCTCAAGTAATGAAAGCTCAAGTGAGAGTGATGAAGAGGAAAACTATTGTTTCATGGAAAATCAACATCAAAGTAAGAAATGTAAGTCATTCTAAATACTCCAATGTTGATAAGTTATCTTTTAGGGGATTAAAAATGTCTTTGAAAGTCTACAAAAAGAAGCTTCACTTGCTTATAAGAAATTACTTTAAATGAAAAAAAATTTACATACTTGGAAGCAAATGTTGAAGAAACCAATAAACAATTTGAAGCATTAAAGTGTTCTATTGTGGATAGTCAAAAAAATAAGGATGAGGATGAGGAACCTAGTCGGTTCGATTGTGAAACTTGTCAAATTTGGCAACAAGAGGTGAGTACTCTTAAAACCAAAGTGGCCAAGGCATCACAACCTCATATTGATTTTTCCATTAACCCTTTAAAGGTTGAAAAGCCTCATAAAAATTATATTTTAGTTAACAAGGAGTCTAAAAGAAAAAGTAAAATTCATCATGGATTGTTTTGTCACTATTGTTGCAAGAAATGCCACACTATTGAAAAATGCAAATTTAGGTGCTTTCTAGTTCTTAAAGGCCATTTGCAATGATTTCCCAAATGCAACAATTATTTCACTTACTCCAAAGAACCCATTGAGAATTGGGTACCTGCCAATTTTTGTTTGATTATATAGGTTGAGTGTCTTGATGCTATGACGGGAAAGGATTTATGGAGAAGAAGAAATAATTTGTATCCTATGGTGATCACAACAAAGATGTAATACTCAGAAAAGGTAGTATAGGTAATATTTAACTATTATTATCTCAAATATTATGTTAGTTGAAGGTCTTAGACATAGCCTTCTTAGCATTAGTTAATTGTGTGACAATGGGTATAAGGTGACTTTTGGCAAAGATTGTTGCATAATAGAACATAATGAAAAGAAGAATTGCATGTTTAATAGTGTAAGGATTAATAATATCTATATGCTAGACTTAAAAGAAGTGTCCTTGAATAATGCCCAATGTCTTGTCACCATGAATGAAGACTCTTGGCTTTGACATAGACGTTTGGCACATGTCAACTATGAAGACAAATCTTTGTGTCTCTTTTCTTATTGCTTTTACTTGCTTTAATTTTCATCAATCAATTTATTTAAAAGCATTGCGTTATCAATTGATTTGTAAGAAATTTTATGGACTATTTTCTATTTGAATCAAGTTTTAATATTGCTTATAATCACTTTTGATTATAAGTGTTTTTTATGTCAACAAAATTTAAAGGAAAATTCTGAAAACTCAATTACACATATGTGTTCGACAAATTATTTTGATAGCTCTTTTGATAAATTGTCATTGGAAATAACATTACTAGTAACTTGGTATAAACGTAAATAGGTTGTAATTTAATTGAAACTATTAATTCCAATTATCAATTTTATTCCATACTAAATTTGTTATATTTGCATATCCGAGTTTCCAATAACGGTTCGTATAGACGAGTTATTTTGAAAAAACTTCCACGCAAAGTCTTTGTCAAATAAATTTTCAAAAACAGAATTTTTACTGGATTTTTTAATTGGGTATCTATTCACCCCCCCCCCCCCCCCCTCTGATATGTTGTCGTCGTCTAACAAGAGGCACCTGTGAATTTCTTGATTGGCCCACGAAAGAGGAGAACGACTCTTAGGTCAGTAAATGTTTTGGTGTATGAATGGATAGGAGGGAAACATGCATGTGTAAATTTGATGGGAGATTTTCCACTGGTGGGACTGAGAACAAGAGGTTTTATTTTGGGATAAACAACTTTAAAAGTCACTTCAAGTAAAGTGGTCAAATATAAGAAAACATATTCCGACAATCAACATGTTAGAACATAGTTTCATTCTACAACCCTTAGTTAGAGTTTTGATGATAACAAACACAAAGAACAAATATGAACTCTAAAATTATGTTATTTTGTATGCAGAAGTGCTGACCAAAGCAGCATCAGAAGTTAAGCTATTGAAGCTTTTACGCTGAGGTAATCAGAATTTGCGCTGAAGATTGATGATCAGAACCTGCACTTAAGTTAAGAAAACTCTGATTCTGAACAGACGGATCATAAAAAATCAGATCCTCACTTCTCTAAGTCATCAATGTTCTGAAGCATCTGCAGCAGGCAAGGATGTAGGATTCTGAAGCGTTACTATTCAATCAAGACAGCATCTCATGCAACGGCTTCATTCAGACATGATCTTCTCAATATGGAAACTGCTTAAATGTCCATTATCATGCTTAATGTTGGACTGGATTCCTTTGCCTATATAAATAAGCTAAGAGATCAAATAGTTTACGATTTCAACACACTACTGCAATACAACTCAAAATGTTGCAAGCTTACTCACTTACTTTCTACGCTCTAAATTTGTGTAAATTATCACAGTTGTGATAACTGTTTTTGTAACGAAAAACAACTATACACAGAATTCTTGTATCTTTGATTAAGACAATTTTTCCTTGAGATTAAACAGATTGTGGTTGTACTCAAGAGGACTTTGACAGTTGTCAAAGTAGTGATTGTAATTTGTTTGTGATTAAGTGATTAAGTCCTTGTTGGAGAGAGGCGAAATCACCTTGACGGGTGGACTGGAGTAGTTTGAGATCAAATGAACCAGGATAAAAATACTGTGTCATTGCGCATTTGACTTTAAGTTTTCAATTCAACCCCCCCCCCCCCCCCCCCTTCTTGTGTTTTTCACTTCTTCAATTGGCATCAGAGCGCCTGGTTCTGAGTTAATACACTTAACCGTGTCAGTACAAGATCCAAGCTTTAGAAAAACACTATGGTGGGACCAAGCCAAAACATCAGCAATGACTACCATGAAGACAAGGACAGAATCAGTGGCAAACCTCCAGTCTTTGATGGAGAAAATTTTGACTACTGGAAAGACAGAATTGAGAGCTTCTTTCTGGCCCATGATGCTGATCTATGAGACATGGTAACTGATGGATACGCACACCCAGTGGATGGAATTGGTCAGAAGATAAACAGAAAAATGATGTTTGACCAGCAAAAGCGTGATTTCAGAAACCATCATAAATCCAGAACTATACTCCTCAGTGCTATCTCATACTCAGAATATGAGAAAATCTCAAACAGAGAGGCAGCCAAGAACATGTTTGACTCTCTGAGAATGACGCATGAAGGCAACATACAAGTCAAAGAAACCAAGGCCCTTGCACTCATTCAGAAGTATGAGGCATTCAAGATGGAAGATAGTGAATCCATAGAAGCAATGTTCTCAAGATTCCAAATCCTTGTTGCTGGGTTGAAGGTTCTTGACAAAGGATATTCTACTGCTGATCACGTAAAGAAGATCATCAGAAGCCTACCCAAGCAATGGAGGCCAATGGTCACAGCACTTAAGCTAGCCAAAGATCTCAACAAGATATCTCTGGAGGAACTTATCAGCTCCCTCAGAAGTCACGAGATAGAGCTAGAAGAAGATGAGCCTCAAAAGCAAGGTAAGCCACTAGCTTTAAAATCTAACAAAAAATTTGATTCTAAGGTTTTGCAGGCTATGGAAGAAACCTATGATGGATCCTCATCAGAAGAAGATGAATTGTCTCTCCTCTCCAGAAGGGTGAATCAACTGTGGAAGCAGAGACAAAGGAAATCCAGAAATCCTAGAAGATCAGAGAATCAAAATGAATCCTCATCCAAATACAGAAAGTCTGAGTCTTCCTCTGGACACAGAAGATCTGAAGGTTCTTCAGGAAACAGAAAGTCAAACAACAAGGACATCATCTGCTATGAGTGCAATAAGCAAGGGCACTACAAAAGTGAATGTCCAAGGCTTCAGAAGGAGAAGCCCAAAAAGAAGCTCTTCAAGGAGAAGAAGAAAAGCCTCATGGCAACATGGGACGATTCAAACACCTCTGATGCTGACTCGCAGTCAGATGTTGAAAGAGAAAACATAGCTCTCATGGCAAACGTGTCAGAAGACAGTGAAGCTTCTGGTTCAGACTCAGAATCAGACACTGAAGAGGTATTCCCTGACTTCACTATAAATTTTACTAAGGCTGAACTTGCAGAAAGTCTAAATGAAATTCTGGAAAGGTATCAGCAAATCAGAGTCAAATTCAAGAACCTGAAAGGGGATCTTGTCTCTGAATCTGAAAAGACTGAGAGTCTAAGATTAGAAAATTTTGAGTTGAAAGAAAAGGTTTCAAAATTAGAAAACGATTTGCAAAACTCTCAGAAGGAAATAATCTCAGAGACTCCCAGTAATGCTGATGAGATCATCAAAGAGTATGATCACAACTTTCAGAAGTTTCTGGCTAAAAACATAGATAGAAGCAAGATGGCTTCAATGATCTATGGAGTTAGCAGAAATGGCAAGAAAAGGGATAGGATATCAAGGTAAGGTATATGCACCTAAGAAAGCCATGGACTTAGTCATAAAACGCACACCACTTAAATCACACTTTATATATGGGCACACACACGGCCTAAAATACACTAGCAATGATTACTCTGTCAAACCAAAGTTCAACCAGAATTTTGGTAACACTAACAAACCAGGACCCAAGAAGATATGGGTACCTAAGGACAAAATTATATATGTAGCAGATATCTTTAGCAGCAAGGCTAAAACACCAGTCATGGTACCTGGACTCTGGCTGCTCTCGACACATGACGGGAAGAAAGCATATGTTCCAAAGCCTGGAACTTAAACCTGGAGGCTACGTGGGCTTTGGAGGCAACCAAAGAGGAAAGATCATTGGCTCTGGAACAGTAGGTAATGGAAATATTCCCTCTCTAAATAATGTGTTGTTAGTTGATGGATTAATGCATAACCTGTTATCCATAAGTCAATTAAGTGATAACGGTTATGATATAATCTTTAATCAAAATTCATGCAACGCTGTTAGTCAGAAAGATGGAACTACCCTTTTTAATGGAAAGAGGAAAAACAACATTTATAAGATAAAACTTTCTGAACTAAAGAGCCAGAATGTAAAATGTCTTCTCTCTGTTAACAACGAGCAATGGGTCTGACACATAAGATCGGGGCATGTTAGTATGAGAAG
This sequence comes from Vicia faba, assembly GCA_948472305.1. Classification (NCBI taxonomy): domain Eukaryota; kingdom Viridiplantae; phylum Streptophyta; class Magnoliopsida; order Fabales; family Fabaceae; genus Vicia; species Vicia faba. The sequence goes on from OX451739.1 coordinate 1,410,198,264, forward strand.
AATATCTCAGTTTAACAAACTCAATCTAGTCAGAGGACTTCCTAATTTGAAGTTCAGCTCAGATGCTCTGTGTGAAGCATGCCAGAAAGGCAAATTTTCAAAACCTGCTTTCAAATATAAAAATGTTGTTTCCACCTCTAAGCCATTAGAACTTCTGCACATAGACTTATTTGGACCAGTAAAAACAGCGTCTGTCAGTGGAAAGAAGTATGGGTTAGTGATCGTAGATTATTATAGCAGATGGACATGGGTAAAGTTCTTAAGACACAAGGACGAGTCACACTCTGTGTTCGTTGCATTATGTAACCAAGTTCATAATGAAAAGGATCTTAGAATTGTCAAAGTCAGAAGTGATCATGGTGGAGAATTTGAAAATAAACATTTTGAATCATTTTTTAATGAAAAAGGCATCTTGCATGACTTATCTTGTCCTAGAACTCCCCAACAAAATGGAGTGGTAGAACGAAAGAACAGAACACTGCAAGAAATAGCCAGAACCATGATCAACGAGACTAACATTGCTAAGATCTTCTGGGAAGAAGCAATTAACATAGCGTGTTACATTCAAAATAGAATCTCAATAAGACCTATTCTGGAAAAGACTCCATATGAATTGTGGAAGAACAGAAAGCCCAACATTTCTTATTTCCATCCTTTTGGATGCACGTGTTTCATTCTGAATACTAAAAATTATTTGAACAAGTTTGACTCTAAAGCACAAAAGTGTATCATGTTAGGATGCTCTGAACGCTCAAGAGGGTACATAGTATACAATACAGAAACACAGATTGTTGAAGAGTCAATCAGTGTTAGATTTGATGATAAGCTTGACCCTCAAAATTCAAAGCAGAATGAATTATTTGCATATATAGAAGTTGAATTCACAAGTACTGAAGACAACACATCTGGTGAAATAATGGATTATAAAACGCGCGCAGTTTGAATAGGCGAATCAGGGAATGCCACGCCACCCTTCTTCTTCCTCCCTCCGTTGGCAAATGTCCAGAACTTTTACCTACAGACGAAGGGTGTAGGTATAACCCTTGTCCATTCCAAAACCTCATCCCTGCATGATAAATCAATTTTAGTGGTACCAATCAGCTCGTTGCAATCTCACAAGCATCATGGTACCACTCTCCATGGCTAATTGTTCCTGCAAGCAAAATCCCTAAAAACGAAACCTAAACCCTAATCATGGCAACTTTCTGTATGGTTAACAAAAATGCAATTAAGTATTGTCATTAGCTTGCAAATGTTTCAAGGATTCAGAATATGTCCATAAAATATGCTAACAATTCCAGAATTATGAGATACGATTTCAAAAAAGTATGAATGTCGTGAGGTGCTTACAGTGCGTTTTTGGATGTTATGAGGCTTTTTAGTGATTTCAATATGACCCAGAGATATCCAGCAAGCGATTGAGACAGCTGGGAAGGCTTGAGATGGCCTGAAAATTGGAATTTAATTCACCACTTTTGTTGAGTTTTTGCAAGTTTGCTTTCTGTTTCTCACGCCTCTAATCCCCTTGCTTTTGGTCTGCCAATGTTCTATATGTACCCAAGAATGAATTAGTTACAAACTTGCTTCAAATCTTTCTCCATTAAGATGATTGAATCATGATTTGATCCTTATGTAAATCTTTCCAAATTAAGCCAAATTCAATCTTTTTGTGTCCAAATGAAGCTTGCACGATTTGATTCTCTTTCCAGCTGTATAAGAGACCTAAACATGCATACAATCTTAAGCTTTGATTAGTTTTCATATTTTCATGATTTTATTTTGATTTTATTTGATTTAATTGAAATAAAAATCAAAATAAATGACAAAAATAAAATAAAGACAAGTGGGAAGGATTATGGGTCGTGGATCATGTTACAAACTTAATCCAAACACAAAAAGTTGGGCCCATTTGACAAAAATTTCATTTTGGGCACATTTGACTTTTGGCAATTTTGCAAAAAGGGTCAACTTCACCAATGCATAACTCCTTCAATTTTGACCCTAGAGATGTGTTCTTGGACTTTTTAGAAAGCTTAAGATGTTCTCTAAGAAAAACTTTTGGTCTCATCTCAATTGATTCTTCCATGTTCATGTATGAAGCTTTGACAAAAAAGGTGTTTTTGTTGACTTTCCAAAATGACCTATAATGTCCAAATTTATATCTCCTTGTGAGTGCATATTTTGAACTTGGGAGATGAAGATGAATTGTAGGGAATTACATCCTCTTCAAAATGATATTTGGATGGGTCATTTTTTATAAAGTATGAGAAAGTTATGCTTGGTCAAAGTTGAGTTGACTTTTCCTATAAAACCCTAATTTAGCAACTTTTGGGTTTTGATGAATTGTGAGAAATTCTTAATGAATCATGATCAACCCTTGATAAAATGATGAATAATACTTCAAAATGAGAATGTTGACCAAAAATCTTGAAGTTTGACCATATGTAGGACACAGTTGACTTTTGCCCTAGCACTGTCGATTTTTAGGCATTTGAGCAATTGACTGAGCAAACTTTCTCTGTAGGGATTGAAACTTGACATGGATGATCTTGTGGACATATTAGGACAATGGTGATCATTTTGGACCCTTTGGACTCACACATCTTGATGCAAACTGAAACCCTAATTTGGGGTTGACTGCCTTAGGAGAGAGTTTGTCTAGTCAACTCTTGGACTTCTTTGAGCAGTTTAAGGGCCTCACTTGAAATGTATTGAGAAATATGGGAGGGAAAATTTTGGGGTACAACAGTTGCCCTTGTTCAATCTTCTTAAACCTGAGGATGTAGATTGGCTTGTCTGTCTTTCGTGATCCGAAGGTGGAAGATGATTGAACACTAGAGTGCCTAGAAATTTGCACTCGCATGAAGTGGTTCTCATATTGCGGTGTAGGGAATGGGCTTATAGATGCCATTTGGAGGTTGATATCGGAAGCTGGGCTTAAAGATGCCATCAGAAGAAGTTTCGATCGCACAAGAGATTCCTTTGTGAGAGCCCGTATACCTATTGTTGAGGAGGACTATGCTGAGGAGCGCTTAGTCTCTGTCTTGGTAAAAGTAGAATTTTAGGAGCTTCAATTGTCTGTTATTCTACTGGGGAATCATCTCTTAGTCGAGGAGGTTATAATGAACTGCTATTTGGTCGTGTTTCACGCTTTACAGTGGCTTACTGGGGAATGAGATTAAACTTTCTATCCGGTTGTAATCCAGGCTTCGCAATTTCTCACTTCTTATTTGGTCGTGCTCCAGGTTTTAGAAGGAATTAAGTTGTTATCCGGTTGTATCCGGGCTTCAACTTTAATTTAAGGCAATACTAATATCCGGTTGATTTCGGGCTTCTTAGTAATTGGCGGAGTAAACAGTTATTCATTCGAATTCTGAGCTTCGCAGTACCTTATACTGTTATCTGGTTGTATCCCAGGCTTCAGTATCCTTTGCCGCTATCTGGTTGTAATCCAAGCTTCACAGTGTCCTATACCATTATCTGGTCGAGTCCAGGCTTCATGGTATTTGGAGAAACTAAGATATTATCCGGTCGAATCCGGTCTTCATAACTTGCATTTAAAGATATACCACTATCTGGTCGATTCCAGGCTTCATAGTATTCTTTGATGTTATCTGGTCGTAATCCGGGCTTCATAGCGTCTTATACCATTATCTGGTCGATTCCAGGCTTCATGGTATCTTGCTAAGGGTTAAGCTGTTATCCAGTCGATTTCCGGGCTTCACGGCTTGTGTTTATGACATACCACTATCTGGTTGCTTCTAGGCTTCATGGTGTCTTGTACTGCTATCTGGTCGATTTCCAGGCTTCACAGTAACTTGTTGGGGATTCAACTATTTACCGGTCGATTTTCGGGCTTCATAGCTTTGAATTCGGGATATACCACTATCTGGTCAATTCCAGGCTTCATAGTATTTTGATACTGTTATCCGGTCATTCTACGGGCTTCACAACATGATGGAGAAATCAAGATATTATCCGGTCGGATCCGGGCTTCATAGCTTGAACTGGAACAGAAATCTTAGCACCGATTTGACTGAACCAGAGAAAACTCGTGAGAACTTAATTGTATCTTTCCATGAAAGGTAAAGAGTTAGTTGTATGTAATGTCATGATGTATGAAATGTATTGAGTAATGATGCTCGCAAAATAAATGAGATTGTGATGTATGATGCGCATGCGCATGCTACGATATATGGATATGCAATGTTTTTATGATATTCTCTAGCTGGGGAAAATAAATCATGGACTACTGCTGGAGAGTATAATGAGTTGAGTTCTTTGTTTCTGCTTGGGATAGTGACCAAAGATGATTAGCTGGAGATTTACATCCATTCTGCTTGAGAATATTCTGTTGGGGGAGACTCTGTCTGAGAATAATCCAGCGGGGGAATGACTCTGTGGGGAAGAGAGATACTCTATTGGAAGATCTGCTGATTTGGAGAAATAAACTCAGCTGGGGATGAACTTCCATTGCTGGAGAGAAGAGCTCTATTGGAGATAGAGCTTCCGCTGTCAGAGAAATAAACTCTACTCGAGAGATGGCTTTATAAACTGCTCATGGTTATAAAACTCGGTTGGGGAGTGCAAATATCAATTTTTCGAAGGAACCTGCTGGGGAAGGAATTCCTGCTTGGGGATACGGAGGTTGGACCTTGGTGGTCCTTACTCTGTGGGGAATATAGGTATCACTAGCTTGTATGTGATAGCGACTTCGATTCCAACTGTCTCTGCCCCTTATACCATGTTGCAAAAAGTACACACAGAGATTTTATGGGTGGATCTATGTCGTGATTGTACTTGAACATGTATTTAATGATTGTCAGTATGACATCCATCTCTGGGTCATATCTGAATTGTACTTTGAAACATGTGTTGAATGAGTGTCATAATGACATCCTTCTCTGGATCGTATATGAACTGTACTTTGAAGCATGTGTCGAATGAGTGTCAGAATGGAATCTGTACTGGAGCGTATCTGAAGTGTATCTGAACTCTGGTGCTCTTGATGAATGCTGATCAAGGTATAAGTCTTCCACTAATAGACAGGTGACGGGACATAGTCATACGTTTTAAATCCCTAACTTTTGCCTGGACCGCCCTTTCGAGTTTTTAGTCCACCGGGATACCCTTTTTTGCCCAAGCCTCCCTTTCGGGTTTTCGACTTGCCGGGTGTACAAATTTTTTCATTTTTTATCCCTAATTTTTGCCTGAACCCTTTTGGTTCGCCGGGATGCCCTTATTTTTGCCTAGGTATGTCAACCTAGCGGGTCTTTGTTATGCGTAGTATTTTCCGACCATGTCCATGCCTTCAGGATGTAGAGAGTTATCACTGTCTGTTGTGTTGTAGTACTGTCAAAAATGTTTTCTTGATGGCACATGATTCATTGCTCGAATGTGTGCGTAATTCCCCAAGCGATTCAGATGAAGATCTTCCCCTAGTTATTTGGCACTTTTGGAGAGACTTCCCCAGGTGTATTTAGACATCATGTCATGCCCCTTGCTTATGGAAGACCTGTTAATGGAAGTGCCTTTCCCGCTGAGGTGATTCTGTCTGTTGAGAGGATGTATGTTCATTGAATATCCATTGTGCGGATTTCTCTGCTGTCAAACAATTAGTCATATGCAAACAATGTCATTTAAAGAATGCAAAACTCATATCTGTCTTGAAATTATTTTGAAAATGTGTTTTGTGTAGTAAAATGAAATTTGCAAGAATGTGATATCAACTCAGGAATTATAACAAAGCCTACAGGAGTCAGGATACCTTTGTAACAGTATGCTCTCAAACTAACCCATGCTTCAGCTAGGACTTGTAAGGGTTATAACGTGGCCTGGTTCAAGGTTCAAGAAACAAAGGATAAAGGCTCAAATTTTATGTGTACCCAACTCGCTCTTCGTGATGTTCTTCAGTCCTATGCTCAGTTAATTACGCGATTAGATCCCGATTGAGTTTGGAATCTTTGCTCTGATACTTGGTGATGATTCATAAATTGAACATTTATTTTGAAAAGGCATTCATTTTTGTAATCTTCATTTTGTCGAGGACTTGTATTAACCTCTTTTTTTTGTTTTCGTTATCCCTTCTTTTTCCTGAACCGTTTCTTTTGTGATTACAGTCAGCGGGATGCCCCAATTTTTCTCTTAAGTCTCCTTAACGGGCTTTTATTTCGAGAGATAATGATTGCTTGTCTTGACGATTATACGGAACCATCACCGTCTTTTGTTTTGGAAGGACGTCTTCGATGCCATTCATTGTGCATGAAGCGGTAGATTATGACTGAATACGCCTCTGAATTAACTGAGAAAACTACCCTACCCCAGGTTATGATTAATGGTTTTAATTGTTGTGAAAAGAAAAACTCCTACTTCTTTGGCTCAAAGGGGTTGACGAGGGATTATCTTCCTTATAACTCCACTGTTTAGGATTTGAAACAATGCCTGTACATCGTCAGCGGGGTCTGTTCAAAAGCATACTGTAGAGATTTTGATATCATTTTTGTCATCCTCCCTATAAAGGCTCAGAGCTTTTGTTCGAGAGTTGAATATCACAAAAGGAAATAAGAACGCATTTTTAAAATAGTGAATACGAATGAATTGATTAAAACAAACATGTGCAATGCATTGATGAAATAACGAGGTTTGATATGAATAAATGTTCAAACAAATCAAAAGAAAATTACACATTGAAAATTCTAATGAACGAAAAGCCTTCTTGTGAGAACTTGTCACTTCAGATGGTATGCCTTGTAGGGATGGCAAAATAACACAGCCTGGCCGTCTTGTGCAAATTCTAGCGCTCCTTCATCAATCAGGTCTTGAATTTTATTTCTCAATGCCCAACAACTGTTGGTGTCATGTCCAGGACTGTTGGAGTGGTACGCACATCTTGAATTTGGATTGTACCTTGGGGAGGCTATGTTGGGATTCTGAGGAGGGTCCCTTAACATAACCAACTTGGCCTTCAACATGCGTTGTAATGCTTGAGACAATGACATGTTGATTTCGGTGAAGCGTCTTTCAGATGTATTCTTCTTATGCCGATTTTCTCGTTGTTGTTAGAGAGGTTATGGTTGGGCTTGTGATGTAGTAGTAATCTGGAAAGGTCTGTTCCCAACCTCTTCTCTCACTGGGGGATTATTAATGCCTTGATCCATAATTTTAACTGTTTGTTTCATGGATCTGCATCTATCTTGGTGAAGCTTGTTGAGGAAGGCTCTTAGCCCTTCTTGTCCTCGAGCTAAGTTTGGATAAGAGCCATCTGCCCCAGCATCTGGACTCTCATTGCTTCTACCTCAGCTTGCAGTTGTTCCAATTGTTCATCCTTGTTGTTGTCAGGACGTTCCTTGGTCAAATTCCCGACGAAGAGTGTTTTCAGGTCTTCTTGCCCCTCGGATATATTCAGGAGAAATTCCTTGAACTGGGCACCTTGAGCTTGGAGATCTCTGTTGTCTTGTTGGAGAGCCATTGCTGAAATAAACAGCGAGAACATGTGAGACCTGCTTATGCAATGATATGTATGATATGTGTGCAATGTTTTCAAGGATCTCGCGGGGTAAACAAGAAACTGTTAGAATTTGATTGCAGCTTGTTTGAAGAAACTTTGTGTCATTGAGAGTCCTTCTTCAAGAGTCAAGCTCACCGTATCGAGTGGGTCATAGCCACTGACTCAAGTTATCATGTTTTGATCTCTAGACGATATTGGCTAGAGGAAAATAAATCCCATTTGCCCCTTGCTAGACGTTTGATTTACCATAACCTGCATCACAAACCCTTGAGATCCTTGAAATGGTTAAGGAATTGTTAAGGCATGATGTTATGATGTGTATGTTATGCGTTTAAGAAAAAGTGAGAGGTGATGTAAGCAAGTAAATCTGGCAAGAAATCCAAGTTATTGGATAAGGACTGTAAACAAAACCTGCAAGGAACTCATTTTGTCAGATAATAAAACTGTGCAAGTAGTTCAAGCTGAAAGCACACAAGTCACATAAACAACCTTAAGTTTAGGCTTGCATGAGGTCAAAGGTAATACCCTCTTGAAGTCAAGTTGGTTCAACCTGTCCTAGAAAAGTAATCGGGTTCTAGAGGATCTCTATATCACTGACCTTCCTCCATCGGTCCTGGTTTCAGCTCACGCAATCTTTTCTTACGGCCGGAACTATCTCGAGAGTATGGTCTCAATTAGTGTAGCATCGAGTATCAACCAGTTCTCAGCTTTACACCGAGGCCGGCTATCTCACTACTTTCTAATGGCCAAGTTGGTCGATTAAAGGTTCTAAGGTCAGTTGATGCTTAATGACACACGCAGCGGCCCCGTATTCTCCTCGTTTCTCAACAAGGGATACTGGTACCAACCAATGTTCCACATCAACGTAGCTATTGCTTCAACCGTATCGTTCTACACCGTACAGTTCCCTCACATTTTGTTGCTACTTACCTAAAAGGTGTCCCCAGATCCGAGTTAGGATCTATAGTAACCCCAAACAAAACCCTTAAAATTAAAGCAAACAAAGCAATCAAGAGAAGCAATTATGATGACCTAGATCCTAAGGTATACCCCACTTATTCATCCCCAGCAGAGTCGCCAGTTCTGTGATACGGTTGCAGAACCGGACTGTTTTAGGAAAATGCTGGTTTGCATTTTGCGTTTGTGTTCGCAAAATGTCACGGTAAGCAAGAGTCGCCACCGACTTTTATTTTATCCGACTGGAAAGGACAAAAGCACAGAAAAATTCCTTTTTCGAGATTTTGAGTACGGGGGGTAGATTATAGAAAGGGAAGGTGTTAGCACCATTTCTATCCATGGTTTTCCATGGGCTCTTAGGTACTTGCTCATCATTTTGAAAATTTCTTCCGTGTTTGTGTGTTTTTGAAAAGTTTTTGTTTTACTTCGTTTTACTTCGTTTTAACCCTTGCTTCTGTCTTCAAGAGTGTTACGAAGTGTTTTTGAAAACTTTGTTTGAAAAGAGTGTAAGTGTGAAAAAGTTTATTTTGAGCAAGTACCTACTAGCACCTACCTACTCGAAAAAAGAATTTTTTTTGTTCTTGTTTCCTTTAGACAACAATATCCCACTATTAGTGAGTAGGTAGCACCGTTGTTGGAATTTTAAGGGTCAATTCGAAAGGGACGTACGATCACTAAAGCAATGTTAGGACGTCTTAGTAATAACCCTAGTGTCTTAAGATCATATTCGAGACAACATTTCCGAGGCAACATTTCTGAATGGGACTTTTGATCTTTGTTAGACAAGAGGGTAACCACTAAAACACCCTATACTTAATGATCATTTACCGAAGGCAACCAAAGTGAGAGTATACCCTAGGAGTGCGCATGTGCGAGTGATTTGATTTCAAGTTATTATCTTTACACATTTAGGGTTTGCCAACCATTTTAAAATTAACATACAGTCTTGTCATGCAATCCTATTATCATACATCTAACAGTTAATATTTTGCGAGAATTAAAATGCGGAAAATAAAACTACGCTATTACAAGCCTTCGGGGGAGGGGATTAATTACATATCCAAAAACCCGTAAAACAATATATAAACGAAAAGTCCTAATTAAACTATTACATACCATGAGCAGTTACATTAATATTGTAAAAAATAATAAATGCGCGCGATGAATCGAGAACGAGAAAAATTAGGGTTTTGACCCCGTCTAAACCTAATTGAAAGAAAAATCATACTTTGTTGTTTTATGGTTATTTTGAGAAAATAAGGTTTTAATTAGATAAGTACAAACCTAATTACTAATTAATTTAAATTAAGAAGAAAAAATTAGTTTGACCTATTTTTGTATTTTTGTTATTTTATGAAAAGAAATAAAAATTAAATCAAACAAACCCTAATTTTCTAATTTATTTTAAATTATTTACAAAAAGGTTAGAATTACCCTAAAATTAAATTAAACTAATTATTAAATTAAATTTGATAAAAATAAAACCTAAATCTAAATTGTTGAAAATTGATTTTATGAGTTTTGTAAAAAAAAGAATTAATTTTATGTTAGAAAATAATTAATAAAAATAAATTAAATAAAAGAAATAGAAAATAGAAAAGAAATTAGAATGGGCCTGGTTATTTTAGCCGGAAAGGGGGTATGATTAGCACTTTCAGGGCCCAAATGCTATTAGCCCGTTTGACTTTTCCAGATTCCATGTTCCTGCTTGACTCACGCCCATGATAGGCCCTCATGTGATAGGCGTTGGCTCTGGCAAGCTGGAGGTTTGATGGTTGAAGGATGATGGCGTATGGTGGTCTCCTTGTGTGCATATGTGCCTGATTATGTAAGAAGAAAAATCATGAAATAATATAGGGACCTGGGGATCGAACCCAGACCCTTTGGCTTTTCCAAACGCCTGATGACCATCTGAGCTAGCGCGCCTTGTTGTATACCTAATGCCAAAATAAGATTATATGGAAAAACGAAATAATGGATTATAAAACGCGCGCAGTTTGAATAGGCGAATCAGGGAATGCCACACCACCCTTCTTCTTTCTCCCTCCGTTGGCAAAAGTTCAGAACTTTTACCTACGGACGAAGGGTGTAGGTATAACCCTTGTCCATTCCAAAACCTCATCCCTGCATGATAAATCAATTTCAGTGGTACCAATCAGCTCGTTGCAAACTCACGAACATCATGGTACCACTCTCCATGGCTAATTGTTCCTGCAAGCAAAATCCCTAAAAATGAAACCTAAACCCTAATCATGGCAACTTTCTGTATGGTTAACAATAATGCAATTAAGTATTGTCATTAGCTTGCAAATGTTTCAAGGATTCAGAATATGTCCATAAAATATGCTAACAATGCTAGAATTATGAGATACGATTTCAAAAAAGTATGAATGTCATGAGGTGCTTACAGTGCATTTTTGGATGTTATGAGGCTTGTTAGTGATTGCAATATGACCCAGAGATATCCAGCAAGCGATTGAGGCAGCTACAAAGGCTTGAGATGGCCTGAAAATTGGAATTTTATTCACCACTTTTGTTGAGTTTTTGCAAGTTTGCTTTCTGTTTCTCACGCCTCTAATCCCCTTGCTCTTGGTCTGCCAATGTTCTATATGTACCCAAGAATGAATTAGGTTACAAACTTGCTTCAAATATTTCTCCATTAAGATGATTAAATCATGATTTGATCCTTATGTAAATATTTCCAAATTAAGCCAAATTCAATCTTTTTGTGTCCAAATGAAGCTTGCACGATTTGATTCTCTTTCCAGCTGTATAAGAGACCTAAACATGCACAAAATCTCAAGCTTTGATTAGTTGTCATATTTTCATGATTTTATTTTGATTTTATTTTATTTAATTGAAATAAAACTCAAAATAAATAACAAAAATAAAATAAAGACAAGTGGGAAGGATTATGGGTCGTGGATCATGTTACAAACTTAATTCAAACACAAAAAGTTGGGCCTATTTGACAAAAATTGCAATTTTGGGCACATTTGACTTTTGGCAATTTTGCAAAAAGGGTCAACTTCACCAATGCATAACTCCTTCAATTTTGACCCTAGAGATGTGTTCTTGGACTTTTTAGAAATTTTAATATGTTCTCTAAGCAACCCTTTCGGTATCATCTCAATTGAGTCTTCCATGTTCATGTATGAAGCTTTGACAAAAAAGGTGTTTTTGTTGACTTTCCAAAATGACCTATAATATCCAAAATTATATCTCCTTGTGAGTGCATATTTCGAACTTGGGAGCTGAAGATGAATTGTAGGGAATTACATCCTCTTCAAAATGAGATTTGGATCGGTCATTTTTTATAAAGTGTGAGAAAGTTATGCTTGGTCAAAGTTGAGTTGACTTTTCCTACAAAACCCTAACATAGCAACTTTTGGGTTTTGATGAATTGTTAGCAATCCTTGATGAATCATGATCAACCCTTAATCAAATGATGAATAATACTTCAAAATGATAATGTTTACCAAAAATATTGAAGTTTGACTGTATGTAGGACACAGTTGACTTTTGCCCTAGCATAGTCGATTTTCAGGCATTTGAGCAATTGACTGAGCAAACTTTCTCTGTAGGGCTTGAAACTTGACATGGATGATCTTGTGGACATATTAGGACAATGGTGAGCATTTGGGACCCTTTGGACTCACACATATTGATGCAAACTGAAACCCTAATTTGGGGTTGACTTTCTTAGGAGAGAGTTTGTCTAGTCAACTCTTGGACTTCTTTGAGCAGTTTGAGGGCCTCACTTGAAATGTATTGAGAAATATGGGAGGGAAAATTTTGGGGTACAACACATGTGATTTTCAGTCATTTGAAAATGGAAATTCAAACTGGAGAGTATAGACTCAATCAGGCAAGGCAGACTCAGCTTGGGGGATACACCCAACTGGGAATGACGGGCTCAGCCGGGGATGATGGGCTCATCTGGGGATGATGGGCTTATCTTAAGAGGATAGATTATATTTTGGAAAAAAATAGCCTTGGCCAGAGAAGATGCACTCAGCTGGGAAAAAATAGTATTTGTTTCACTTTAAACTTGGCCGATGACTAATATGCAATGTACCAAGGCCCATCATGCCAAAGTTTGAGCTACACATGGGCAAATGCAAGGGCAACTCATGATTTTGCAAAAAGTAGCATGAAAATGCCTAATCACCAACACTTTCTTAATACAAGGATTTTAGTCTTAATTCTTGTGCTAATCTCTTCATGAGATAAAATGGATTGAAATGCACATAAAATGCAAGAAAATGCACGAGGGATTTGAGGGCTGCATGTGCACACTTGATTTTGGCAAAAAGAATATTTGATTCTTTCTAACAGTTTTCAGTATGAAAAACCTATCCTACCCTCCTCTTCATGCTCTATATATTGAGAAGCAAGCCTCATTGAGAAGGGTTTGTGCTTCATTTCATCCCTGAATTCAAAAAACTCCATAACCACTTGTTTTGCATTTTTCTTCGATTCTCTCAATTCCCTTGCGCGTTTTGGTTGATTCTTCTTGCATTCTCTTCTCCATGTGATAAGGATTGTAGATCGAGGCTTGGTTTGCAACTGGAGTGAAGGAGACAGTAGATTCGTTTTTGCCTCAAAGGTTTGAATTCTTAACTTTGGATCTTGATTTCTAGTCGTGCATTGTGTGATTTGAGTACATAATCATGTTGTATGAAGTTCTTAAAGTGTTTATGTAGCTTTAGAGCTTTTAATTTTATGAGATGTGCATGAATGATGCATCTGAAATTTTCTGTTCAGTGAGTTTTTGACATTTTTGCACGATTTGTTCTTGATCCATGGTTAATTATTTGATGTGATTCGAATTGCATGTTGAAGTATGATATGTTGGCTTTAAGTTGCACAAGATTTCATGAAAAATGGTATAGAATTGAGCATAATATGTTGACTGGAACATGAGATGATGAACCTGATCACGCGCGCGTTTTTGCCCTAGCCAGAGGTTGAAGATGATTGCGTGGCCTCCTCTGGTTGGCTGGCTTGTTTCTTTAATTCATTTGAATTTTATTTCATAAACTGATTTTCATGATTTTATTTCTTGCTCAAAAATGGTTGGAAAATTCTGAAAAAGAATATCACAAATTCAAAATAATATTCCTGACCTTGTGCATTTTTTTGATAATTTTTGAAAATGTTTTGATTGGTTTAAAAATTAATGAGTTGAATTAATTGTTTGATTAGTGTTTATTTTTATTTTAATATTTCTTTGATTTGAGAAATTCCACAAAAAATATTTTGGACTCATAAAATAATGTAGAATTTGATTCTGAAATTTTTTTAGCACTTTTTTCTATTTTTGATTATGAATTTAATTTGAGAAGTTTAGTTTGAATTTTTGCTTTATAATTTTTATTTTAATACTTCCATTGATTCAAAAATCCTCAAAAAAATCATGCAAGCTTGCTTTTAAACATAGAATCTGAATATATTTTTATTTTGACCTTTTTGTGACTTTTGGCTAGGGTTTGCATTTTTGCCCTTAAATAATAGTTTAATTGTTAATTGTTTGTTTAATTTTTATTTTAATATTTCCTTTAATTAAAAAATTCCAAAAATAATCAGAGATGTGTGTTTTTAGTTCTAATATTTGAATATAATTTTGGTTGGACATTTTTCTGACTTTTGTTTAGAATTTCATTTTGAGATGAGATTATTGGATTAATTGTTTGGATTTAATTTTATTTTTGACTTTTCTTTAATTGAAAAAAATGTGAAAAAATATGTATTCTAACATTTAGGGTTTCCTTGAGTCTTGCATGATCTTGGTTTGAATTGTTTGAATTTTGATCTTACTTAATCAATATTTAAGATTAAAAGTCAAAAATTAGGGTTTTGTTGCTTATTGTGCAAGTTTCTTTTTCAAAACCATTATGCCCTGGATTTTCAATAGAATTCAAGTCTTGATTAGGGTTCATGAATGTGTTGAGGATCTGAAAACCATTTTTCTTGAATTATTTGACTTGGTTTGACATTTTTCCACAAATTATTTTGAAAACTTGTCTAGTTTGGTAGTTTTTGCCAACTAGTTTTGAACTTTGGGCCTCATTTGATCCCCTCCTCAATCATTCATGAACTTAAGGCTTGTTTTATGACTTCTACACACTTCAAGGATGCTAAGAAGTTTTTGGTTTAAATTTATGGATCCTTTTTTCTATTTTTGATGTATTTTTGAAATGAAGGTACCCAATTAATGTTGTATGTCTTGTTGCAATTTGTTTGATGGCCAATGAACTTGAGTGAGGCCTATAATTGGGCACCTAATGATCATGTTGATTCTTATTATCCATAATAAACTAATTCATTTCACTTATTGCCCCATGTTTGAATGATTGAGCCTTTTTTTGATGTATTATGTGGGCTTCATCTTCTATTGTGCTTGTGAGTTGTGGTTGAATTAATTGAGTATGATTGAAATGTGTTTGCTCCTGACCTTCATGGTCTTTGATTGTATTCTTATCAAGCTCCCATGATCCTTTATTGATATTCATTTGTCAATTCAATATGGTGATAGATAGGAGCAACATTCCTCTGATTCTTTTGACCAATTTGTGCACATACTTATTTCTTTCTGTCTATCATGACTAATATTTGTTAGTTTTTATCGTGTTTTCTCATTTCATTTTGGTGACATCATCCATCCCTTATGTGAATCATCATTCCACTTATGGGAATACTAACTTGGTTGTTGAATGTGCGAGGTACTTTGAGAAAGGTTTTCCAGTCGTGACTTGAGGCTATTGTGTTTCACTTTATTTGCGGGACACAATTTATTATATTGGCACTGCTCTTGTATTTGGCATGTTTGATAGTCTATGCAGGATATACACATGTGATTATGAATGCTATACATTTCCCATGGGATCTGTTCATATTTGAAAATCTCAATACTTATATGTTGATGGCGTAATTCCTGACTTGATTTGTCTACTGATGCCAGCTTGCTTGAAGTTCTCTGAGTTTCTTTTATTCTTGCTCAGTTGCTACGGATAGTTATCCGTTTGGTATTGCATTATTTCCTTTCTTCCATTTTCATTTTGCATAGTTCTATGATTGCATGATGGGACCTCTGTTGCTGATATATGTCAGGAGGTCCTCTAGTTTTTGTCTGATACATGTGTTGTGTTTGCTTTTGATTGTTGAGTCACTCAATTTAGAAATTGAGATCACGACTTCGCTCTCAGTGCATGTTCCCTATAGGATGTTTATTGTTTTCTTCTTTAATTGTTGATCGATGACTCACTCAATTCAGAAATTGAGATCACGACTTCACTCTCAGTGCATGTTCCCTATAGGATGTTTATTGCTTTCTTTCTTTAATTGTTGATCGATGAGTCACTCAATTTAGAAATTGAGATCACGGCTTCGCTCTCATTTCCTGTTCCCTATAGGATAGTTTTTGTTAAGCTTCCTTTGATATGTTAATTAAGGTAGGAACCCATGTATGCTAGCATAGGGTAGGATTCCCTTTATCCTTAACCTTAGGGTCAATCGTTGTATGATAACACTAGGGATAGTACTAGGCTAGTTTCCCCTAGTTGTTTTTTCCTTTCTATGCATTCTGCATCTTAAAACAAAAATTGTTTTCTTGGCAAATCATAAAACACCTCTAATGAACTCAAACCCTTCTTCAAGGTAAAAAATACAAACCAATCCTATTTGTTTATGCGCCTCTTGGCTTTGTTTTTAAACATGAAGCTGATGTTTCGCCATCGCACATTTGTTTGAAGCCGATATTTTGCCATCGTACATGTTTGTTATCCTACTTTGATTCTCAATATCATTGTTAGGTGTGATGTTTTGTCATCTGTTTTATCGATGTTTCGCCATCTTTGCCATGATACCATGATATTTTTTAGCCGATTTTTTGCCATCGCACACTTGTTTGAAGCCGATGTTTCGCCATCGCACATGTTTGTTATCCTACTTTGATTCTCAATATCATTGTTAGGTGTGATGTTTTGTCATCTATTTTATCGATGTTTCGCCATCTTTGCCATGATACCATGATATCTTTTAGCCGATTTTTCGCCATTGCACACTTGTTTGAAGCCGATGTTTCTCCATCGCACATGTTTGTTATCCTACTTTGATTCTTAATATCATTCTTAGGTGTGATGTTTTGTCATCTGTTTTATCGATGTTTTGCCATCTTTGCCATGATACCTTGTTATCTCTTAGCCGATGTTTCGCTATCGCACATTTGTTTGAAGCCGATGTTTCGCTATCGCATCTGTTTGTTATCCTACTTTGACTTTCAATGTCATTGTTAGGTGTGATGCTTTATCATTTGATGTTTCACCATCTTTGACATGTTGCTATGTTATTATTTAGTCGATATTTGACCATCTCATTTGTTT
Source organism: Vicia faba (assembly GCA_948472305.1). Classification (NCBI taxonomy): domain Eukaryota; kingdom Viridiplantae; phylum Streptophyta; class Magnoliopsida; order Fabales; family Fabaceae; genus Vicia; species Vicia faba. Next base: position 1,410,215,112 of record OX451739.1, read on the forward strand.
TTTGTTTCATTCGATGTTTTGCCATCTTGATTGTTTTTGTTTGCCTTAACTAAAAAGCACAAACCAACCAAAATACATAAGCCGAACTATGGCTGCTCTGATTCCTTAAAAGGGATACGTAGGCATTGGGGTAGGGCCCGATCGAACATATCTTTTATTTTCCCTACATTGTTTCCTTTTTCTTTCGCATGCATTCCCTTTTCAGTTTTAAGCCATAGACATAGGTTTTGACCACACCCATTAGATTAGACAACAAGAGTGGATACCGTAGAGTACTACGGGCGTGTGGGATGCTAATACCTTCCCCTCGCGTAACAGACTCCCTTACCCGATCTCTCAGTCGAAAGACCGTGATTTCTCCCTCTTCATGTTTTCTTGATGTTTACCTTTCCCTTTCGGCGGGATAAAAGACATTTGGTGGCGACATCATTGATGTTTCATTACATCCAGATGACAGGTTCCGGCCGGGTTGTTTCAGCTGGGGACTTCACTGGGGACAAGTTGACCTCTTGCTGGTCTATCCCGGAGTCGATCCTAGCTCTTGTTTGTTTTCTTTTTTGGGTGTTTATTTTACCGCTTTGCATATTTATCTGTTTGCATTGCATCCAATGTGTGCTTTACTTTCTGCATACTGGATTTGGCTGGACTATTTGGATTTTAGATTTCTTGGTGGGTGGTTTGTTCCATGAGGTAAAAGGCCTCATACCCAGGCTATGAGTGAATTCCATAGGAACTAGGAATAGAGTGGCCATGGCAGCTATGAGGCTGATGCTTTGTAGACCTGACCATGAGACCCATGACTTCAAAGGTAGTTCGGATAGGTGTTATCGTATGATGATACCGACAATCGAGCTCCCGTACTCTGATTTGTCTTTTAACCTTACCTTGACCTAGACTACACCCGTAAGAGGGGCGGGAAAACTTTTCTTACGGGTATAGGTACTGTTGGTGACTTTGTGTTACGGAGGTGACTCAGGTTCCCATGATAGCTTTGAAGCTTTGGGATTTTCTTGTGATCTTGAGTGGTGCTGTCCTGTAATGGTCCAGCCATGATCCAGTGTGAAAATTTGATCCTGTCATGTTGCATCATAGCATATTTATTTCTAAAAAAATGTTGTATAAAAAAGATAACTAGCATGTGCATGTCATATTCCAGGGACATTCAAGAGTCTTCTTTCCATCAGAAATGGCTGGCCTCCCGTCGATTAAGTTTGATTCAATTCGTGTTAAAGAGCCCACCAGGCATACTTTCGCTTATCAGATTCCTACTATTGATGTGTCAAAATTGAAGGGGTTAAGTTCTTATTTAAAGGGTGATGTTCTGAATAATTTCAACAAAAATTATGGCAATTTGTTACTAATCCTTAACACTCCAGTTGACCCAATGGCTTTGATCACCCTCTTCCAGTTCTATGACAAGGAATTATGATGTTTTACTTTTCAAGATTATCAATTGGTTCCCACACTAGAAGAGTACGCGTACCTGCTTAATATCACGTTGTCCGATGAAGTTCCTTTTGTCCAAGTTCCGGAGAAGCTGAAGTTCGAAGTTATTGCTGAAATTCTTCATTTGAGTTAGAAAGAAGTGAAAGACAATTGGAAATCAAGTGAGGATACTACATGGTTTTATTTGGATTTCTTAGTGAAGAAAGCTTAATACTGGGCAAAGAAAGGGAATTGGAATGACTTCAGCTCGTTGTTTGCTCTCATGATATACGGGATCATCCTCTTCCCTCCCAAGAGAAATTTTGTGGATTTGACGGCTATTTGTGTTTTTAGAAGTAAGAACCCAGTACCAACACTCTTGGAGGATACTCTTTACACCATTCATTCCAGGCATGGAAAAGGAGGTAATGTAAGTTTATGTCATTCGATGTTGTATTAATGGTTCAAGTTGCACCTACCGGTAAGTGGCCCTTTCGTGGATACCATACATTCTCTTCAATGGTCATGCAGACTTGTCAACCTCACTTCATTTGATATCCGGTGGAATTATGACATGGGGGAAGTACGAAGTATTATCACTAGCTGCGGAGATTTCCCTAGTGTTCCCCTCATAGGAACTAAGGGGTGTATCAACTATAATCATGTGCTTGCTTATCGTTAATTAGGATATGCAATGGATGGACCGCCAAAGGTTGAGGATGTGTCTGAATCAGTGTATTTTGTTAGAGGAAGTGATCCTGTGATGCTGAAAAGAATGACAAGTGCTTGGAAGAGAATTCACAAAAAGGATAGAACTACTTTGGGCAAGAAGGTTCCTATTGCTAGGGTTCCTTACTTGGAATGGATTAGAAACAGGGTTAAGATTTTACGGTTACCATTTGCAAGGTCAGCTCCTATATGTGAGCAACCTCCAACAGTTCTGAGTAACACGGTGCCTACCGAGGTGTTCACCCAGGTTCATGTTGAGAACATTCAGCTCCGTGTAAAAGACCGCGAGGAGGGGATGAAACTTTATTTGGTAGATCAAGAAAGGGCCGACTTATCTCGCAAACTCAAAGAGGCTCAAGGAGAAACTTCTGACGCAACCAGTTTTAGGAAGAGGTCTCATGCTGAAATGGAAGAAGAGTTGAGTAAGACCCATCAAGAGTACCAGAAGCTTCAGGCATCGGAGAATAGCTACGGGAAGAAGATTCAAAACTTGGAGAAACAGCTCAAAGACAAAGATGCTCAGCTTAAGAAGGAAGTAGCCCAGAGGCGTGTCGCAGAAGATCGGTTTCAAGAAAGTAAAGTAGTCACATCTCAAATTTTGAAAGAGAAAGCCAGGCTTGAAGAGTATTGTCAACACCTTGAAGCGTGTCTTGTTCCGGAGATTTAGTTTTGTTACTTACCTTTGGTGTATTTGGTCACCCCCGGGATTGTTGGAAGGGACCATTTGTTTTTTTTTTATTATTCAGTTTTTTGTAAGTTTACTCTGAAACACGTATTTTGTTGTTTATCATTACACTTTTAAATGTCTGAGGTCACTCGAACATCGTTTCTTTTGTAAATAATTGTAGTGTTTGTCTTTTTGTCCTTTTTCCCTTTGATTGTATGTTGATCTTTGGTTGCACGCCGTGGTTGATGAATAAAAAGGACTCTTGAATACAAGGAAATGACAAACATATCATGCACATCATTCATTTCATAACATTACAGGTTATCTCAAGACGGTATTATTATTCTTCTGCTTTTCATATTCAGTATTCAAGACGACTACTCATCGGTATTCCACCAGAAACAATTTGCCATGACAGATGGAACAAGTTCAAGCTGAACTCGCTGAAATAAGGGCCCAGATTGCTACTAAGACGACCCAGTTCATGGAGGTCATTACCAACGTGAATTGCCGACAAGAGGAACTAGCCGCCATTGTCAATAACTAGCACCGCTATCCAGGGGATGGTGGAAATCAAGGGCTCCATCAAGACATTTTTGTAGGATTGGGGGATGTGCAAGATCAGCTTGCTAAAAATTTTCATGGGATGCCTGGAAACCCTTTTGTGCGCAATGTAGGGCAGTTTCCCCCGTCTCTGGGACCTCGTCTTGTGGGGAACAGAAGAGATAATTAGGGCGGTGTAAGGAACTATCAGGAGCAAGATTATGACTTTGACCAGGATGAAGATCAGTTTTCTATTCGGCGTTCAGAGTTGGAAGTTCAGGTTAAGGATAGGAAGTACCGGTTGTTGGAAGAACGTTTGAAGGTTGTGGAAGGGCAAGGAGTCCTTGGTATGGATGCTAATGATCTAGGGTTGGTGTCTGGGGAAAAAGTTCCTCCAAAGTTCAAGCCTCCTGTATTTGAAAAATACAATGGAACGTCATGTCCTGTTACTCATGCAACTGCTTATTTCAGAAAGATGTCGGTACATACTGAGGATCAACGGCTTTTGATTCACTTTTTCCAGGATAGCCTATCTGGGGAATCCCTGGAGTGGTACAGGAAGTTGGAGAAGACCCATATTCGTTGCTGGAATGATCTTGCCTAGGCTTTTGTCAAACATTATCAGTACAATGTGGATATGGCGCCGAATCGCACTCAGTTACAGAATATGTCACAGGGACCAAAAGAATCTTTCAAGGAATACGCTCAAAAGTGGCATGAGTTGGCTGCGAGGGTTCAAGCTCCACTCATGGAGAGAGAACTCATTGATATGTTTATGAGTACCCTGCAAGGACCATTGTATGAACACATGATAGGTAGTACTTCGGCAGGATTTGCAGACTTGGTTATGGCTGGTGAAAGAATTGAGGTAGGTTTGAAATTAGGGAAAATTCAGATTGGAGGTTCTAGTGGCTCATCAAGGGGCAGTAAGAAACCATTCAACACTTACCCTAAGAAGAGGGAAGGCGACGGGAGTGCGGTTTACTCTCATAGAGGAAGAAGGGAGGATCGGCAGCACCAACAAATCAATGTTATTTTTATTCCTGTTAATGCTCCTCCACAGCAGAGACCGAATGTAGTGCCTCAACAACAAAGACAACAAGATGCTCCCCGTTAGTATAATAATCAACAGTAGAGACAGCCCAGAAAATTCGATGCCTTGCCAGTATCTCTTACTGAAGCACTCCACCATTTGCTTGATTTGAAGTTGATCGGTTTGAGAAATATGCCACCACCACCTGCAAGACTTCTCCCTAACTATGATGCTAATGCAAGATGTGAATTCCATTCAGGCGGAGTTGGTCATTCTACTGACAATTGTTTTGCATTAAAGTGTAAGGTACAAGACTTGTTGGATGCTAAGGCAATTCAGTTTACTCCAGTGACTGTTCCGAATGTTACTCAGAACCCAATGCCTAGGCATGGAGGGGTGTTGTTAATATGATTGATGATAATAGTGAAGTGTTGAATTTGATCATGAATGTGGAACAAGTAACTACTCTGTTGTGCTATGTTAAGAGGTATTTGCTTGACAATTCTATTTCCCCGGGTTATACTTCAGAGTGTGCCAAGTGTAAAGAACAAACGAAGGGCCGTGACGATTTAAAAGCCGGTATCCAGTTGTTGATAAAGGAGGCTTCCCTACAGTTCGATAGAAAACCGAGCTACCGTAAGGTTACCGAAGAAGATGTTGCTGTGGTATCTATTCCTTACACCCCTGCGCGCATTCCTGCCCCATCTAGGGAACCCCCTTTGATGATTACGGTACTTGGTCCCATGCCGTATACCAGTGAGCAGGCCATCCCATGGCATTACGGTGCCGATGTTTATTACCATGGGGTGAAACAGGAAGTAAGTACTCGTTTGTCTGAGGAAGAACGTGCTGAAGGTAATGAAGGTGAAGTTCATAATTTTTCTGGTGTGGGTCGAATGACTAGAAGCGGGAGAGTATTTGGTCCTTCTAATGTGCAAGATGCAGCAGATGCTTCTGCAAGAGAAAAAGGAAAACAACAAGCGATAATTGGTAATCCAAAGGTTACGCCAGCCAATGTGACTCAACCAATTCCGATACCAGGAGCTTCTTCAGTTCTCGATGAGGTTGAAGAGTTGGTGCGAATTATCAGAAAAAGTGATTATAGCATAATTGATCATCTGAGCCATACTCCTTCCAAGATGTTTATCTTGTCTCTGTTGATTTATTCAGAACCTCATAGAAATGCTTTGATGAAGTTGTTAAAGAATGCGTTCGTGCCACATGAGATAACAGTCAATCAGTTTGAGAATGTTTGTGCTAACATATCTGCCGGGAACCGTCTGGGCTTCACAGATTTTGATCTTCCTCCGGAGGGGCCAGACCATAACAAAGCGTTGCATATTTCAACGGAGTGCAGGGGCACTACTTTATCCCGGGTTTTGGTGGATACAACGTCGTCTTTGAATGTATTGCCCAAGTCAGCATTGATGAAGATTGATTATTCTGGACTGGAGCTGTGCCCTAGTGATTTGATGGTGAAGGCGTTTGATGGGTCTTGAAGGTTAGTGTTTGGGGAAGTAGAGTTACCAATCAAGGTTGGTCCGTGCACCTTCACGACTACATTTTTTATGATGGATATACAGCCAGCATATTGTTGTTTGTTGGGGCGTCTGTGGATTCATGAGGCAGGGGCAGTCACTTTTACTCTTCATCAGAAATTCAAGTATCCTGCAGAAGGAAAGGTGATAATTGTTTGTCGCGAGAAAGAGTACATCATGAGTCATTTGACATCATTCTGCTATGTTGAAGTTGAAGGCGAGATACATGAGACTCCGTTCCAAGCGTTTGAGACAGTTCATGCTGTCAATTTTCCTCCTCCAGAGCAGAAAAGGAAGCCCGAAACTGTTATGTCATCTCTCAAGGATGCGAGAGCTGTGGTGGAAAATGGTAACCCTGAAGGTTGGGGTCAGGTGCTAGACGTTACCCCAAAATTTGATAAATTTGGTCTTGGTTTTAGCCCGGGACAGCAGAGTTCAACTCCCAGAGCATCTAGTTTATCTACTCCTGTGAATTTTTCCCGTCCTTGTGCTACTCAAGAAGGACACATCGATACAGTTGGCAACGACAGGGCTATTGGCTACAATATCGAAGATTGGATTCGTCCGAGTATTCCAGGCCAGACACTCAATAATTAGACTTTTGTGGATGTCATCCAAGTTTCAAGCGCTGAGGAGTAATTTTCTTGTTTTCTTTTATTATCATATCATAATTCCTACGCTCTTCCCAAGGCATGGTGAATCATTTGTGTAGAGCCACCATGTTTATTTTCAAGTTTATCATGAAATAAAGGACGTTTTTGCATTCAAAATTTTGCTTCATTTTTTTTAAATGGCAATGTTTCTCTTTTCACACACTGTCACTAAAAAACGCCAAAATGTCATTCATGCAGATGCACTTCCACCACCAATCATATTGATAAAGACTCTGTTATGGCTCATTATGACTTTGATACTCCTATTTATCAAGCTGAAGAAGAAGCATATGAGGATTGTGATCTTCCTGAGGAATTAGAAAGATTGTTAAAACAAGAAGAGAAAGTTATCCAACCGAATCAGGATTTGATTGAGGTGGTGAATATTGGCACATAAGAGGTAAGAAGAGAAGTCAAGATAGGAGCAGATCTCGAGGAAAGTATAAAGGTCAGATTGATTGAGCTACTCTGAGAGTATTTTGATATCTTCGCTTGGTCTTATAAGGATATGCCTGGGTTAGATACAAACATAGTGGTGCATCGACTATCGCTCAAAGAAGGTTGTTCTCCTGTCAAGCAAAAGCTCTGAAGAACTCATCCTAAGATGTACAAGAAGATCAAGGAGGAGGTCCAGAAGTAGTTGGACACGAATTTCTTAAAGGTCATCAATTATCCGCCATGGATTGCAAATATTGTGCTTGTTCCCAATAAGGATGGTAAGGTCAGGATGTGCGTAGATTATAGGGATTTGAACAGGGCCAGCCCTAAAGATGATTTCCCTCTTTCGCATATTGATGTGTTGGTCGATAATACTGCTCATTCCAAAGTATTTCCGTTCATGGATGGTTTTTCGGGTTACAATAAAATTAAGATGGCTCCAGAGGATATGGAAAAGACAACATTTATCACGCCTTGGGGAACTTTCTGTTATAAAGTGATACCGTTTGGTTTGAAAAATATCGGGGCAACATATCAGCGCGCCATGGTCACTCTCTTTCATGATTTGATTCACAAAGAGATTGAGGTTTATGTGGACGATATGATTGCTAAGTCTGACAAAGAAGAGGAACATCTTGTTCACCTGGACATATTGTTCGAGAGACTGAGGCAGTTCTTGCTGAGGTTGAATCCAAATAAGTGCACCATCGGGGTGAGATCCGACAAGCTGTTGGGTTTTATTGTAAGTGAAAAAGGTATCGAGGTGGACCCGGCCAAGGTAAAAGCGATACAGGAAATGCCTAAGCCAAGGACAGAGAAGGAAGTACGTGGTTTCTTAAGAAGGTTAAACTACATCTCTAGATTTATTTCTCATCTCACAGCCACCTGTGAACCTTTGTTTAAGTTGTTGAAGAAAAGTTAGACAGTGAAATGGAATGAAGATTGTCAGGAGGCCTTTGACAAGATAAAGGAGTATTTGCAGGAACCTCTGATACTCATGCCTCCAGTGGAAGAAAGGCCACTAATCGTGTATTTAACTATCTTGGAGACCTCAATGGGTTGTATCCTCGGTCAGCACGATGAGACAGGGAAGAAATAGCAGGCTATTTACTACTTGAGTAAGAAATTTACGGAATGCGAGTCGAGGTACTCATTGCTGGAAAAGACTTGTTGTGCGCTTGCCTGGGCTGCCAAACGTTTGAGGCAATACATGTTAACTCACACCACCTACTTGATATCCAAAATGGACCCAATCAAGTACATTTTTGAGAAGCCAGCTCTTATAGGCAGGGTAGCCCGTTGGCAGATGATACTCACTGAATATGATATCCAATACACTACTCAATAAGCAATCAAGGGTAGTGTATTGGCCGACCATCTTGCTCATCAGCCTTTGAACGATTATGAACCGATGAAGTTTGATTTTCCAGATGAGGAAATTGTGTATATTCGGGATTGTAATGTGCTAGACCCAGACGAAGGACCCGAGTCGGGATCACGTTGGACACTTGTTTTTGATGGTGCCTCTAATGCCATGGGCAACGGTGTCAGAGCTATTCTCACTTCTCCCGAGGGATACCATATTCCTTTCACGGCTAGTATTTGTTTCGATTGCACTAACAACATGGCCAAATATGAGGCTTGAATTTATGGCATTGAAGCGGCGATCGACCTGCGCATCAAATTTTTGAAAGTTTACGGGGATTCCAATCTTGTTATCAGCCAGATTAATGGAGATTGAGAGACTCGTCATCAAAACCTGATTCTGTATCATGAGCATGTTATGAAGCTGATTCTGTACTTCAAAGAGATCACGTTTGAGCACATTCCCAGAGAAGAAAACAATCTAGCTGATGCACTGGCAACTTTGTCCTCCATGTTCAAGGTTAAGTGGGCTAATGAAGCACATTCCATTACCATCAGAAGTTTGAGTGAGCCAGCTTTCTATTTTGAGGCTAGTTTGGAATCAGATGGTAATCCTTGGTTTTATGATGTTAAACGATATCTTGAGACACAGGAGTACCTTGAAGAGGCATCCGTCACAGATAAGAAGTTCTTGAGAAGATTTTCAGCCAAGTTCTTTCTTAGTGGTGGTGTGTTGTATAGAAGGCATCATGACGATTTACTGCTCAGAGGTGTTGACAAGAAAGAAGCAGCTAGAATCATTGAAGAGATACACGAAGGTGATTTCGGTACCCATGCCAGTAGGCACACCATGGCTAAAAAGATTTTGCGAGCAGGTTATTATTGTTCCACTATGGAGACTGACTGTTATAATCACGCACGGGTTTGCCACAAATGTCAAGTCTATGCTGATAACGTGCATGTGCCTCCAGTACCTTTGAATGTCTTGACTTCCCCTTGGCCGTTTGCGACGTGGGGAATTGATATGATTGGAAAAATTGAACCGACTACATCCAACAGGCACCGTTTCATTCTGGTTGTCATCGATTATTTTACAAAATGGGTCGAAGCTGCATCTTATGCCAATGTCACCAAGCAGGTGGTAACTCGGTTCATTAAGCACAATATTATATTTCTTTACAGAGTGCCTAAAAAGATCATTACCGATAATGGATCTAATCTGAATAACAAGATGATGAAGGAACTTTGTGAGTCCTACAAAATCAAGCATCATAACTCTTCCCCATACCGACCAAAGATGAATGGTGCTGTCGAAACGGCCAATAAGAATATCAAGAAAATAATGCAGAAGATGGTGGTAACCTATAAAGATTGGCATGAGATGCTACCTTTCGCTTTGCATGGTTATTGCACCACTGTGCGTACTTCGACTAGGGCAACCCCATTTTCCTTGGTTTACGTCATGGAAGCAGTATTGCTGGTAGAAGTCGAGATTCCTTCTCTTAGAATCATGAGAGATGTTGAGCTGGATGAAAGTGAATGGGTACAGAATCGGCTGGATCAGTTAGAACTTATTGACGAAAAGAGGTTGACGGATGTATGTCATGGTCAGGTATATTAGCAAAGGATGAGGAAAGCTTTTGATAAGAGGGTACATCCTTAGTGTTACAAGCCAGGTGACCTTGTGCTAAAAAGGATAATTCTTCCCAGGAAGATCCCAGGGGCAAGTGGGTTCCGACTTATAAAGGTCCTTTCGTGGTCAGAAAATTTTTCTATGGAGGAGCGATGATGCTCACGACTATGGATAGAGAGTACTTCCCTTTCCCTGTGAATGTTGACGTAGTTAGAAAATACTTTGAATAAAAAAATAAAAAGAACCCGCTAAACTGAAAACCCGAAAGGGCAGTTTAGGCAAAAAGAGGGTGTTCTGGTGAATCGAAAACCTGAAAGGGCGATTCAGGCAAAAGTTAGAGACTTAAAGCAAAAGACTACGCTCACCATGAGATCTTTTATTTCTTTCCTTCGTTCCGTAACCTGGCATAAGCTCGAAGCTAATCCAAGAATGATTTGTCTGAAAGTAGGAAGATAAAAGCGTGAGAGTCATAAGAGTCATAACAGAGTCGGGACTTGATGGATACTCACATTCACATTGCCATTTGTAAACACTTGTTTGTTTTGATTTTGTAATTACTTGCTTCCAAATGTAAAATGCCTTTCTCACAGGCTGATTTCTCAAAATCAATAGAATATCTTCTTTCAAGTATACATATGCGTTTCTTTTTTCCCTTTTTACTAATTTTTTTGCAAAAACGTCCAATATTTTTTATAAACATGTGCATATAAACTTCGTGGACCTTACACGGAAATGATAATCTAAGTCATGGTTAGTTGATCGCTTGAAATACGGATAACAAACACAATTTTTACTGTGCAAGAGGCATGTTTGTTTCTCTGTTTGATAGGACTCTCATTCACTTTACTGGTGGACGCCTTGCCTTTTGTTTCATAGCTCCGTGCTGTTGATAAAGGTCATGGGTCAGGGTAATATCAAGATTACGGCAGGCCCGCGAGATCGACGAACCTAATTTCAGAACATTTCTTCCCCATAATGGCTTTTATTAAGTTTCTTTGCCGCACTTTCATGTGTCATCTTGATTGATTGTTTTAGCATTGTCTGCATATAGGATTTTGTTTATAGCCGAATGTCAGTCTTGATGCGTTGAACATTTTTGCCTTGAAAAAAAAATTGTTTCATTTTACTTAATCCATCCAGTGTCACTCTTTAATTGACTTTTCAGGCATTTTGATACCAATTGTGCCAATTCTTTTGCTTAGCCAAGAGTTTAGAGGAAGGAGTTTAGCTAAAAACGATGACTGTAGTGGTTTGCTTTTGAGTATAACCCCGTTGATGATGTACATGAATTGTTTCAATCCCCAAACACCAGAGATATAAGGGAGTTAGACCCTCGTTAACTCCTCTGAGCCTTCGAAGTAGGAGTTTCTTTTTCGTTCGGAAAAAAAAAACCTTTTTTTTAACCAGGGGCAAGGTAGATGTTCAGATAATTTGACCAAGCATTCAAATTTCAGAAGGAATGTCCCATCTGAGGATCATCACATTTTATCTTTCGCATCATGAGATCAGGAAAAATGTCAAAACCACGATGTTCATTTCCTCACAAAGTCCTGAGGTCGAGATCGAATCGATACAATAATGGCTATCCCTCGCCGACCAAGGAATGAGGCATTTGTTTTAAAAAAAAAGAGAAAAAGAAAGAAAAGGTTCAAAAACCTAAAGTCACATCGACTTGTTCGAAAGTGGAAAGTATGAATAAGAAAGAAACAAAAAAGCCCCGCTAAGTCGAAACTTGAAAACAAGTCGCTTAGGCAAAAGTTAGGGCATCCCGCTGGACTTCCAAAATTGAAATTCAAAAGATTTTATCCAGGCAAAAGCTAGGTGTGATCGGTGGAAATAGAACTGACTGTTTTTAGCTGGTTTCGCGAAATGTCGCGGTAAGCAAGAGTCGCCACCGTATTTTATGTTCTCCAACATGGAAAGGACAAAAGCACAGCAAAATTCCTTATTCGAGATGTCTCTCGGTTCAGGAGGTAGATTTATAGAAAGGGAAGGTGTTAGCACCCTTTCTATCCGTGGTTATCCACGGGCTCTTAGGTACTCGCTCTTATGTTTTCAAAAGATGTTTGCTTTTCAAATGTGTGTGGGTTTTGAAAAAGTTTCATTGAAAGATTTCTGAATGACTCTTGTATCTGTCCTCAAGAGTGTTTGAAAAATTTATTTTGAAAGCTTTTGAAAGTGTCAGTGTGAAAAGATTTTTGATTTGTTTTTTAAGAGAGCAAGTACCCATGAGTCATCTACCTACCCTAAGGAATTAGGCTGTGTAAAAGTCCTTAAGGTAGGGCCATCCCACCATTGAGAGGTAGGTAGCACCACCGTTGGAGGTGTTCGGGTCAATTCGATTGTAGGGACAGTGTGGTCACCGAAGCAATAGTAGGACACCTTAGAAGTAACCCTAATGTCCTAGATCCCTTTTAATCCGAGGCAACCGTTTTGAGGCAACTGGATCTTGGACATAAGAGCGACCGCTAAAACGTCCTATACTTGACGACCACATTTCGAGGCAACGAGTGAAGCGTACCCTAGAAGTGGCATGTGCATTGTGTGTTGTTTTCATGTTAACATTTATCTTTAATCATGGCATTGTGAGCTACGAGTTGTTTTTAATTATCATACATTCTTTCATGCAATTTAGCAGTTAGGAGTGCGGAAAATAAAATACGGAAAGGTAAAAGCTACGCTATTACAAGGCGCGGGTCTATACATCACCAAAAAACAAAGACCCGTTTTTTATAAAGATGCGGAAAGTAAAAAAAGTAATAAACCTAATTACTATTACATCCTTGGAAGCAGTTACATAATAATCAAATAAGAAAATAAGAATAACGTGCGAAAGAATTAAAATCAGGACGTCATCGGGTTTGGACCCTTTGCTTGAAATTAAATTAAATTAAAACCTAATTAATTATTTAATTAAAGAAAAGAAAGTGTTTTTTATGTTTTTTTTGTATTTATTATGGAAATAAAGAAAAGAATTTAAAAGTTAGTAAACAACCCTAATTCTAGATTATTTTAATTATTAAAGAAAATGTCAAAGTTGACCTAATTTACTAATTAATTAATTTACATGTTTATGTACAAAATAATAATAATTAATAATGATAATAATAATTAATTAAGAAAAAGATAAAAAGTGTCAAAACCTAATTCTATGTAATTTTTATTTATTAATAAAAAGATTGAATTTTAAACCTAAATTAACCTAGATTAGTTATTAGAATTTATTTACAAAAATAAACTAGTGATGAAATTAATAAATAATTAAATATATTTACAATTTTGATTTTCTGTTTTTATTATGGAAAAAATTAATTTAGTGAATTAATAATAATTAAAACAAATTAAAAGAAATAAGATAAAAGAAAATAAAAATAAGAAAAATATTGCAAACCAAGGGGGTTAGATGGCCCAAAGTGGAGGTGAATTGTAAGAAATTATGGCCCATTAGACAAAGTCACGTTTGAATTTCTGGCCTCACGTGCAGGCTTGTTGACTGGGACACACCATAGACTCCATCTCCTGGCCACTGGACAGATCTCATGGCCACTTGGCAGGCTTAGGCGTGAGGGTGCATGATGGAATTTTGGGCATATGCTGCATGTGAACGTGTTGTGAAAAAATAGAAAGAATTGTATGAGGGACCTGGGAATCGAACCCAGGTCCCAGTACTTGCAAGCCACGTCCTTTTCCAATTGAGCTATCAAGCGCGTTTGTTAAACTAATGGACAACAAATATTATATAAAAAAACAAACATTAATGGTATAGAACAAAATAAAGCGCGCCAGATTTGAACCCTCTAGTCACATGATGCCACGCACGTCTTCTTCTTCGTTTCCTGTAAAAAACAAAACAAGATAGCGGGGGTTTTAAACCCCCACAAAGCAAAAGTCCCAAAAATAGCGATTAGAGCTATGGGTCACATAAAAAGAGCGCGAGGGTCTTGATGGTTTCCTCTTGTTGCAACGAATTCATCCATACAGGTCTTGAGGTCTAATTTTACAGTATACGCAAAGCCCTAATTCTCAAGCTTTGAAACCCTAGATATCTCCCATGGTGGATTTCGATTCAGGCAGTTTTAGCACAATTAAACTATGTCAAAAGCTTCAGGGAGATGTCAGCAATACAAATCAATAAGCAAAACATGTCAATGATGCATAAAAATTGGATTTCGATTATGGGAATATTTGGTCAAACCGTGACTCTGTTTTACCGTTTCTTTGGGTATGAGAGCTTGTTCTTGATGGCAATGGCTTCCTGGAGACTCAAGCAATATGTTTGAATCACTTTTAGGCTTTGAATCCACCTGCAAATAGGAAATCAGTTTCACACTTTTTCTCAATTTTTTGCAACTTTGTTATGGAGTTCTATGGCAGCTTTTTCGTGTCTAGCACTAGGGTTGTCCTTTGCATTTGTATTGGAACATAATTAGGTTAAGATTAAGCCCATAAATCCATTGCAATAATGTTTTCAATCCTTGATTTTCCATCATATAATTTCCAATCTTTTTTCAATGAAAACCTTGCCAATTATGGATGATTTTCCTTTTTTGATTGAGAAACAAGTTTTCCAGCTTGCCCTGATCTGATTTGCTTCACAAAAGATCCAAAAAACATATCTTTTTGATTTTCCTATAATTAAAACCAATTAAATGAATTAATATTAATATAAATTCAATTAATTAATTAAAAATAAGAAAATAAATTATTTTGAGCTCAATGGGTCGTGTATAGGCTTTGGGTAAAGATTCAAGAAAGAATTTGAGGCCCATTAGCAAAAATGAAGTGTTTTAGGCAAAGTTGACTTTTGAAAGTTCCCAAAAATTTTCCAACTTCTCCAATGCATATCTTGCTCAATTTTGAAGCTATGAACATGTTCTTGGACATTTTGGAAAGGTCTTGAAATCCTCTAACCAATGTCTTTGGTCCCATGTCATTTTGATTTACCAATCTCAAGTTATGGTCTTTGACTTAAAGTGCCTTTTTGTTGACTTTTGAAAATGACCTATAATGTTGAAATTGATAACTTTTTGTGAGAGCATTTCTTGGACTTTGAATGTGAAGATGAATTGTAGGAAATGTCATCCCCTTCAAAATGAGCATTGGATGGGATTTTTCTGATAAACCATGATGAAGTTATGCCTTGGTCAAGTTACAGTTGACTTTTTCAACTGTCACCGTGCCACGACATTCTTGGTTACAGTGGCATAAGAAGCTGCTTCAACCCACTTTGTAAAATAATCAATCGCCACCAGGATGAAGCGATGCCCGTTAGATGCCGTAGGTTTAATCTCACCGATCATATCAATGCCCCACATTGCGAAAGGCCAAGGTGCCGTCAAGACATTCAGAGGAACTGGAGGAACGTGCACCTTATCTGCATATATCTGGCACTTATGACATGTCCGAGAATGTTGGTAACAATCAGCTTCCCTTGTGGACCATAAATATCCTGCCCGAATGATTTTCTTTGCCATGGTATGTCCACTTGAATGTGTTCCGAAGGTACCTTCATGTAGCTCTGCCATGATCCTTTCTGCTTCAGTCTTATCCACACAACGCAGTAAGGTTGAATCATGGTTTCGCTTGTATAGAATGCCGTTGCTGAGGAAGAACTTTGCAGCGAATCTTCTCAGAAACTTCTTGTTGTTGACAGATGCACTGTCGGGGTATTCTTGAGCTTCCAGATACCTCTTCACCTCATGATACCAGGGTTTTTCAGTTACCATCTCAGCTTCAAGATCACAGCAATATGCAGGTTCGTCCAGTTTCCAGATAATGATCCGGGGAGCCTCGTTGTCCCATTTGACTTTGAACATGGAAGACATCGTAGCCAGTGCGTCCGCCAACTGATTCTCCTCTCTTGGAAAGTGTTCGAAAGTTATCTCTTTGAAATGGGGGATCAATGTCAACACACACTCTTTGTAAGGAATAAGGTTTGGGTGTTTCGTATCCCACTCGCCTTTGATCTGATTGATCACGAGAGCGGAATCTCCGAAGACACTTAGAAACTGGATCCTTAAGTCAATTGCAGCTTGAAGACCCATGATGCATGCCTCATACTCCCCCATGTTGTTGGTGCAGTTAAAACATAGCCGGGCAGTAAGTGGAGTATGAGTGCCTTTTGGGGATATGATCACAGCGCCAATACCGTTACCCAAAGCGTTGGAGGCTCCGTCAAAGTGCATAGACCATCGGGATCCTTCCTCAGGTCCTTCATCCGGTCCAAGTACTTCACAATCAGTCACTACCATGATGTTCTCGTCTGGAAACTCAAAGTTCATTGACTGGTAGTCATCCACTGCCTGGTGTGCCAAATGGTCTGCCAATACACTTCCTTTGATTGCTTTCTGAGTCGTGTACTGGATGTCGTATTCTGTCAAGATCATCTGCCATCTTGCTATTCTTCCAGACAGAGCAGGCTTTTCGAATATGTACTTTATTGGATCCATTTTTGAAATCAACAGAGTAGTGTGAGTCAACATATACTGTCTCAGCCGACGAGCAGCCCATACCAAAGTGCAACAAGTTTTCTTGAGCAGTGAGTATCGGGTCTCACAGTCGGTAAACTTTTTGCTAAGGTAATAAATGGCATGCTCTTTTCGGCCAGACTCGTCATGCTGCCCCAGCACACACCCCATTGAGCTGTCAAGTACTGTCAAGTATAGTATTAGAGGTCTCCCTTCAACCGGTGTCATAAGGATGAGTGGTTCTTGGAGATACTCTTTGATTCTGTCGAAAGCGGCCTGACATTCATCGTTCCAACGTACTACCTGATCTTTCTTCAGCAGCTTGAAGATTGGTTCACAGGTAGCAGTTAGATGCGAGATGAATCGGGCAATGTAATTTAGACGTCCTAGAAAGCCTCTGACTTCTTTCTCTGTCTTGGGAACTGGCATCTCTTGTATGGCTTTAACCTTGGCAGGGTCCACTTGAATACCTTTGTCGCTCACGACGAAGCCTAGCAACTTTCCAGATCTTACCCCAAATGTGCACTTGTTTGGGTTCAACCTCAGCTTGTACAACTTCAACCGGTCAAACAGCTTCTGTAGATGGTCAAGGTGTTCATCCTTAGTTTGGGACCTTGCAATCATATCATCGACGTATACTTCAATCTCATGGTGGATCATGTCATGAAATAAAGAAACCATGGCACGTTGGTAGGTTGCCCCAGCATTTTTCAACCCAAAAGGCATGACCTTGTAGCAGAAGGTGCCCCACTGAGTAACAAAGGTAGTCTTCTCCATGTCTTCAGGAGCCATCTTGATTTGGTTATATCCGGAGAAACCATCCATGAAGGAGAACACCTTGTGCTGAGCAGTATTGTCAACCAGAACGTCGATGTGAGGCAGAGGGAAATCATCCTTGGGGCTCGCCCTGTTCAAATCCCTGTAATCAATACACATTCGGACCTTACCATCTTTCTTCGGCACCGGAACCACGTTGGCAACCCACTGAGGGTAAGAAGTTACTGCAAGAAAACCGGCGTCGAATTGTTTCATAACCTCAGCTTTGATATTCTCGGACATCTCTGAACGCATACGGCGGACCTTTTGTTTTACCGGAGGGCAGTCTTCCTTGGTAGGCAGGTGATGAACCACAATGTCAATATCCAACCCAGGCATGTCTTCGTAGGACCAGGCAAAGATTTCCACATAATCATGCAACATCTAAATCAACCGTTGTTTTACGCTGAGCTCTAGATTGGCACCAATCTTGACTTCCTTTCTGTCTGCCTCAGTACCCAGATTTACCGTTTCCACTGGCTCTTCATGTGGCTGAATGGCCCTCTCTTCCTGGAGTAACAGTCTTGCAAGCTCTCCAGGCACTTCACAATCATCTTCACCTTCGTCTTCGGCTAAGTTGATCGAATTTTCGAAGTCATAATTGGCGGTAGCAGAGTCGTTACCAGTGAGATCCAGAGTGGATTGAAACCTGTATAGGTGAGTGTGTGTAAATATAGCTGTTTTGCAATATATAAAGAAATAAAAGGAGCACAAGATTTGAAATGCGAAAAACGTCCAATGTTTTTATTCATGATATATGGCAATGACAAGTAATAAGCCCTCACAAATGAAACCGCGGTGCCCCGGGTAAGACACCGGGCCATAAAGTTTCAATTTATTGTTCATTACAAATTTAAGAACAAAGGAATTCATTACTGAGTAACAAAAGTAACAGGTATGTAGTCTTTTGCAGTCCAATTGTTTAGTCCACCGTCGGTCGTCGGGTAGATCCACCTATCAAACTCAGATTCCTCCGCATCGCCTTCAATGGCATTCACTCCCGGGTTGGTGATGAACACGGGAGGTCTTCCAATCCTTGCTTTACGTACAGCCCTTTGAGCCTCTGTAGTGAAACCCAGCCCAAACTTGTCAGTCTTAGGAGTAAAATCAGGGAGCCTGCCCCAGTTTGCACATTCACCTTTCTCAATCACAGCCTGGGCGTCTTTCAAGGAAGCCATCTTCAAAGGAGAGTCTTCTTCAATCACTGTCTCAGCTGACGCCAATGATGGAGGCACCTCTTCAAAATGTTGAAAGGGGGTCTCAATGAACTCCCCGTCCATCTCTATATACCGGAACGAGTTCAGATGACTAACCATGTATTCTTCCTCCCCCTGTACTGTAACAATCTTCCCTTTGACAGGGTATTTAAGCTTTTGGTGTAAAGTGGAGGTTACAGCCCCAGCCTTGTGAATCCAAGGACGACCCAGCAAACAAGAATAGGACGGTCGGATGTCCATCACATAGAATGTTGAATCAAAGACTTGGGAACCAACCCAGATCGGAATATCTACTTCACCATGTACCATCCTCTTCGACCCGTCAAAGGCTCGGACAACGATGTTACTAGGCTTCAACTCCAAACCCTCACAATCCAACCTGTCTAAGGCCTTCTTGGGCAGTACGTTCAGTGAAGAACCGGTGTCTACCAACACATGTGCAAGAGTAGTGCCCATGCATTCAATGGAGACATGCAGGGCATCATTATGGTTCTTTCCCTTAGCGGTCAGATCAGCATCAGAGAAACCCAGCCCATTGTCAGCGGTCAAGTTGGCCACACAATCCGTAAATTGATCGGCAGATGTTTCTTGTGGCACATGAGCCGTCTTTAGGAAGGAAATCAGGGCCTTGGCATGGGCCTCTGAGCACAACAACAGTGATAGCATAGAGATCTTAGAGGGGGTATGCCCCAGCTGTTCAACGACGTTGAAATCACTCTTCTTGATAATCTTAAGGATTTCTTCCATCTCTTGCTATGAAGCTTCAACATTAACAGTCTTCGGTGCCTCCATCTGGGCAGGCACATCAGCAATCCCTTTGCCCCGAGTGCCAGATGACTCGGCAGCAGGGGTAGAAACTTGATCAGGAGGGGAAACAGACGCACTTGTAGGCGTGATGATAAGAGGTCTTCGGATGACTGGTGGCGCAATGCCAGGCGAGAAGAGCCTGCCACTGCGAGTAACTTTAGCGGGACCGGTGATGTTACTGATGCTGGTACTAGTGTTGAACTCCTGCTTCACTCCAAGCACATACACATCTGCCCCATAGTGCCATGGGACAGCCTTGTCAGATTTATAGAGGAGGGGTCCCGAAACAGTAATGATGATAGGTGCAACAGACATGATTTTGACTGGCTTCCTCGGGGGAGCCTTGGTAGGATTGTTGAAAATGGTGATAACGGATACCTCTTCAGTAGGAACAATAGGAACAGCGGTCTTCTTGAACAAGATCTCTTTGCTATCCATCAGGTTTTGGACGCCTGAGTTCAGCAACGGACAACCAGTAGGTGAAACAACACATAGAAGGCAACCCTTGCTACAACCCGGAAATAAATCGGCTAGCAACAGGTTCCTCTTGACAGTCAATAAAGGAGTAACAATCTCATCCACAGAGCCTACATATAGATCTTCCTCCATAACATTTACTCCATGCTGGGGCATAGGAGCAATCACAACGTTGGGCCTTTCGGGCGCCTCAAACTGTATTTCCTTGGCATCGATAAGGTCCTGGACCTTATTCCTCAGGGCCCAGCAATCATCAGTAGAATGCCCCGGGCTATCAGAGTGATAAGCACAACGGGCGTTGGGATTGTACTTAGGAGAGGTTGTGTTTACCACCTTCGGAGCTTCTCTGACGGTTACAAAGTTGGTCGATAGCAGTTGCGGCAAGATCTGCGACAAGGTCATACTAAGCCGAGTATATTCTCTTCTGGGTCTCTCACCCCTTGGTTGGTTAGGTTGCCGAGGAGCGGCAACAGGCTTTGCAATTACCACCGCGTTGACAGCTTGGCAGCGTTCCGGTTTATTTTGCCTTCTGGGCCCATACACAGCACTGGCTTCCTTCTTGAAAGGCTTCTTTTCAGAACTTGAGGACGCACCCTTCTGTATCTTCCCTGATTTCATACCAGCTTCTATCCTTTCACCCGTCAGAATGAGGTCTGTGAAACCTGCAGAAGAATTACCGATCAGGTGGTTGAAGAACGGCCTGGATAGGGTCCCCAAGAACATGTCCACGAGTTCACGGTCGGTCAACGGTGGCTGCACCCTGCCATCCAGGTCCCTCCATTTCTGCGTGTACTCTTTAAAACCTTCTCCCGATCCTAGCGACATACCCTGGAGTTGGTTACGTGTAGGAGCGAGGTCATCATTTTACTGATACTGCTTGTAAAAAGCAGTAGCCAAGTCCTCCCAGTTACGAATCTTGGTTCCATCCAGCTGATAGAACCATTCGAGATGAGTCCCTGAAAGACTCTCCTGGAAGAAATGGATCCATAAGTTCTTGTCCACAGTATATGGTTGGATCTTCCGCACATAAGATCTGAGATGTAGCTTAGGGCAGGACGCCCCGTCATACTTTGCGAAAGATGGTGCCTTGAACTTGTGTGGGATCACCACACCAGAAGATAGACCCAGGTCTCCAAAATCCAACCCAGGCACCTGTTGAATTTCCATGGCATTCAGACGATCCTCTAACTGCTTGTACCTGTCTTCAGAGGGAGGGTACTGCTCTTCATTGAAATCAGTCTCGTTGTCAGAGACCACAGGACTATGAACCCTTCCCCCTTGGGGACTACCTTTCCCTACAGAAGAACCAGCTTGGTCAGCCTCATTTTGCAGTGTGTTGCCAAACCTCCGTTCAGTGTTGAATAGTACAGTTCTCTTCTTCTTCTTCTTGACCAGCAGAGCCTTCAATTCCTCTTGACCTTGGGATAAACTCATGATCAACTCTTGGAACTATGCGTTTTGGGCCTGGAGGGCCTTGATGGATTGCTCAGTAGATGATTCAGGATTCATGATGAGACGAGCTGAAATAAACAGCGAAGAAGATTAAGCAACCTGAAAAGAAGAGTACCTGTGATGCATATGATGAATGGAATGCGTGTGATTTATGTCTTCAAAGACAATCGGGATTCAACTTTGTAAACAAAAAGGAAACGCACTTTATTAGATTCAACTTTGAAATTTAGATTGTTCAACAGATTGCCCTTAGGCGTTACATAAAATGGAACTACTGAAAAGGGAAATAAAAACTGTAAAAGAACATACAAAGCTCATCAGTGATCCCAGGGTCTCCTCTTCTCAGTACGGATGTAGTCATTCAAGGCCCGCTCGTTCTCCAACTGCTTTGTCAGCTTTTGGATCTTCAATTCCTGCTCGTTGAACTTTTCCCGATAAGAATCCCGTTCTTCTTGTAGTTGTGCCCAAGACCTCTTTAGTGTATCAACATCAGTATGTATCTGAGGAGGGAGAACAGTTGGAGGAATCCCGTCTCTATCAGGATATTCAAGAATGATGGGTCTGATAGCTTCGTATGGCATACCTAACTTCTGAGCACGAATGCAGACCCATCTGTAGTAGGATTCCATAGGTAGAGAAGTCTTCGGTCCCAACTCTTGTGGGTCAGCTTTGTGAATTCTGTCCCAAGCCTTGATGAATCTATGACGCAGCTCGTCACTATCTACCTGAAACTCAAAACTGATGTGAGGCACCAACATCTCATGAGGCCCTGCTCTTCTGGCTCTTCCAAACTGACGGAGAGCTAGACATGGATTATAAGAGATTCCTCCTTGGGTACCAATCAAAGGAACATTAGGATATTCTCCGCAACAATCAATAACAGCTACCTCATCCAAACCCCTGAAAGTCCAAATGATGTCATTATCAGTGAGAGACATTAACCTATGAGCCCAACCTCTTCCTTCTTTGTTCTTCAGCACGAACTTAGGGAGGTTCGAAATAAACCACCTCACTAACAAAGGAATACAACACCACAGAGTTCCTCGTCTTCGGGCAGTACGAGGATAGAGTTGTTGCAGGATATCACCCAAGAGAGTGGGCACAGGGTTCCGAGACATGAAGATCCTTATGGCAGTGACATTAATGAAGTTATCAGGATTAGGAAACAAAACTAGACCATAGATTAAGAGAGCCAGAAGGTCTTCATACGCCCTGAAGTCTAAGTCATTCCAGAAACTGTTAGCTTTACCGATCAGAAACTTGGCCAAGAAGCCCTTAACTCTGCTTCTAGTCACCCAGTTGTCCATTACCTCCTTGGTGATCAAAGGGAGGGCTGCAGCAATCTCCTCAAGCCTAAGAGTCTTTTCCCAACCAGTGAAGGGAGTCTGATCCAAGATAGGGATACCCAGCAAATCAGAGAATTCTTCCAGGGTAGGGACCAGCTGGAAGTCTTGAAAGGTGAAGCAGTTATACAAGGGATCATAAAACTGGGTCAGGACACTCATCAGTTGTTGGTCCCACTTTGAAGTGACTAAACCGAGAAGAGAACCATGCCTCTGGATGAAGGAAGTGGTGTTTGGAATTCTGCTAACCAATTCTTCAAGCAACTCAGGTGGGTGAACAAAATTGAACCAGATAGTGTTCCTTCGCACATGCATCATGATGTCCTACAAAACAGAGCAAAGATGAAACCCTCTTGTCTTTGAAATGGGTCAGTCCTTTATGCAGGATGCATGCAATGTCTATGATGGTATGATGTCATGATAAAGCACACCACAAATATTCACAAAGGCAAACATGATAAGGCACACAAGTCACACAAGACAGCCCTTAGGGTTTAGGCCATCATGAAGTTTAGGTACTACCCTCTTTCAGTTTGTTGGTTAAGACCTGTCCTATCAAAAGTAACCGGGTTCTAGAGGATCCCAATATCACTGACTACCCTCAATCGGTCATAACTCTAGCGTCACAATCTTTTCTTGCGGCCAGAACCATCGCGAGAGTTTAACCTCAATGGGTGTAGCATACTGCTACTGTTCTATGGCCAAGTTGGGTCAAATTAGGGTTCTAAGGTTGGTTGGTGCTTAATGACTCCTCAGAAGACCCATATTCTCCTCGTTGCAACACAAGGGATATCGGTACAGACCAAGGTGCCACACCAACGTAGCCACTGCTTCACCCGTGTCGGTCTACGCCGGACAGGTCCCTCACAGCTTATGCTACCTAAAAGGGTATTCCCCAGATCCGGGTTAGGATCTATGAAACTCCAAGACAAAGCCCATAATAATAAAGCAAACAAAACATTCAATTGAAAACATAAGTATGAGCTATCCTAAGGTACACCTCACTTTAAGTATCCCCAGCAGAGTCGCCAGTTCTATGATCGGTGGAAATAGAACTGACTGTTTTTAGCTGGTTTCGCGAAATGTCGCGGTAAGCAAGAGTCGCCACCATCTTTTATGTTCTCCAACATGAAAAGGACAAAAGCACAGCAAAATTCCTTATTCGAGATGTCTCTCAGTTCGGGAGGTAGATTTATAGAAAGGGAAGGTGTTAGCACCCTTTCTATATGTGGTTATCCACGGGCTCTTAGGTACTCGCTCTTATGTTTTCAAAAGATGTTTGCTTTTCAAATGTGTGTGGGTTTTGAAAAAGTTTCATTGAAAGATTTCTGAATGACTCTTGTATCTGTCCTCAAGAGTGTTTGAAAAATTTATTTTGAAAGTGTCAGTGTGAAAAGATTTTTGATTTGTTTTTTAAGAGAGCAAGTACCCATGAGTCATCTACCTACCCTAAGGAATTAGGCTGTGTAAAATTCCTTAAGGTAGGGCCATCCCACCATTGAGAGGTAGGTAGCACCACCGTTGGAGGTGTTCGGGTCAATTCGATTGTAGGGACACTGTGGTCACCGAAGAAATAGTAGGACACCTTAGAAGTAACCCTAATGTCCTAGATCCCTTTTAATCCGAGGCAACCGTTTCGAGGCAACTGGATCTTGGACATAAGAGCGACCGCTAAAACGTCCTATACTTGACGACCACGTTTCGAGGCAACGAGTGAAGCGTACCCTAGAAGTGGCATGTGCATTGTGTGTTGTTTTCATGTTAACATTTATCTTTAATCATGGCATTGTGAGCTACGAGTTGTTTTTAATTATCATACATTCTTTCATGCAATTTAGCAGTTAGGAGTGCGGAAAATAAAATACGGAAAGGTAAAAGCTACGCTATTACAAGGCGCGGGTCTATACATCGCCAAAAAACAAAGACCCGTTTTTGATAAAGATGCGGAAAGTAAAAAAAGCAATAAACCTAATTACTATTACATCCTTGGAAGCAGTTACATAATAATCAAATAAGAAAATAAGAATAACGTGCGAAAGAATTAAAATCAGGACGTCCTCGGGTTTTGACCCTTTGCTTGAAATTAAATTAAATTAAAACCTAATTAATTATTTAATTAAAGAAAAGAAAGTGTTTTTTATGTGTTTTTTGTATTTATTATGGAAATAAAGAAAATAATGTAAAAGTTAGTAAACAACCCTAATTCTAGATTATTTTACTTATTAAAGAAAATGTCAAAGTTGACCTAATTTACTAATTAATTAATTTACATGTTTATGTACAAAATAATAATAATTAATAATGATAATAATAATTAATTAAGAAAAAGATAAAAAGTGTCAAAACCTAATTCTATGTAATTTTTATTTATTAAGAAAAAGATTGAATTTTAAACCTAAATTAACCTAGATTAGTTATTAGAATTTATTTACAAAAATAAACTAGTGATGAAATTAATAAATAATTAAATATATTTACAATTTTGATTTTCTATTTTTATTATGGAAAAAATTAATTTAGTGAATTAATAATAATTAAAACAAATTAAAAGAAATAAGATAAAAGAAAATAAAAATAAGAAAAATATTGCAAACCAAGGGGGTTAGATGGCCCAAAGTGGAGGTGAATTGTAAGAAATTCTGGCCCATTAGACAAAGTCACGTTTGACTTTCTGGCCTCACGTGCAGGCTTGTTGACTAGGACACACCATAGACTCCATCTCCTGGCCACTGGACAGATCTCATGGCCACTTGGCAGGCTTAGGCGTGAGGGTGCATGATGGAATTTTGGGCATATGCTACATGTGAACGCGTTGTGAAAAAATAGAAAGAATTGTATGGGGGACCTGGGAATCGAACCCAGGTCCCAGTACTTGCAATCCACGTCCTTTGCCAATTGAGCTATCAAGCGCGTTTGTTAAACTAATGGACAACAAATATTATATAAAAAAACAAACATTAATGGTATAGAACAAAATAAAGCGCGCCAGATTTGAACCCTCCAGTCACATGATGCCACGCACGTCTTCTTCTTCGTTTCCTGTAAAAAAACAAAACAAGATAGCGGGGGTTTTAAACCCCCACAAAGAAAAAGTCCCAAAAATAGCGATTAGAGCTATGGGTCACATAAAAAGAGCGCGAGGGTCTTGATGGTTTCGTCTTGTTGCAACGAATTCATCCATACAGGTCTTGAGGTCTAATTTTACAGTATACGCAAAGCCCTAATTCTCAAGCTTTGAAACCCTAGATATCTCCCATGGTGGATTTCGATTCAGGCAGTTTTAGCACAATTAAACTATGTCAAAAGCTTCAGGGAGATGTCAGCAATACAAATCAATAAGCAAAACATGTCAATGATGCATAAAAATTGGATTTCGATTATGGGAATATTTGGTCAAACCGTGACTCTGTTTTACCATTTCTTTGGGTATGAGAGCTTGTTCTTGATGGCAATGGCTTCCTGGAGACTCAGGCAATATGTTTGAATCACTTTTAGGCTTTGAATCCACCTGCAAATAGGAAATCAGTTTCACACTTTTTCTCAATTTTTTGCAACTTTGTTATGGAGTTCTATGGCAGCTTTTTCGTGTCTAGCACTAGGGTTGTCCTTTGCATTTGTATTGGAACATAATTACGTTAAGATTAAGCCCATAAATCCATTGCAATAATGTTTTCAATCCTTGATTTTCCATCATATAATTTCCAATCTTTTTTCAATGAAAACCTTGCCAATTATGGATGATTTTCCTTTTTTGATTGAGAAACGAGTTTGCCAGCTTGCCCTGATCTGATTTGCTTCACGAAAGATCCAAAAAACATATCTTTTTGATTTTCCTATAATTAAAACCAATTAAATGAATTAATATTAATATAAATTCAATTAATTAATTAAAAATAAGAAAATAAATTATTTTGAGCTCAATGGGTCGTGCATAGGCTTTGGGTAAAGATTCAAGAAAGAATTTGAGGCCCATTAGCAAAAATGAAGTGTTTTAGGCAAAGTTGACTTTTGAAAGTTCCCAAAAATTTCCCAACTTCTCCAATGCATATCTTGCTTAGTTTTGAAGCTATTAACATGTTCGTGGACATTTTGGAAAGGTCTTGAAGTCCTCTAACCAATGTCTTTGGTCCCATGTCATTTGGATTTACCAATATCAAGTTATGGTCTTTGACTTAAAGTGCCTTTTTGTTGACTTTTGAAAATGACCTATAATGTTGAAATTGATAACTTTTTGTGAGAGCATTTCTTGGACTTGGAATGTGAATATGAATTGTAGGAAATGTCATCCCCTTCAAAATGAGCATTGGATGGGATTTTTCTGATAAACCATGAAGAAGTTATGCCTTGGTCAAGTTATAGTTGACTTTTTCAGCTGTCCAAAAATAGAAACTTTTGCATCTTGAGACTTTGTGAGCCATGCTTGTGGAATCATGATCAAGAATTGATCAAATGATGATTGTGGCTTCAAAATAAGATGTTGGCCAAAAAATTTGACTTTTGACTGTCAAATGACCATTTTACCCCTGCAGTTGACTGTGAAGCAATTAGGGTTTTTGACTGTGCAACTTGATGTTGTGAGTCTTGAAACTTGACATATGGATGCTTGGAAATGTATATAGGCATATGGAACTTGATTTGACCCTTGGAAACCTCAATTTCTTTGCAAGAACCAAAACCCTAATTTTGACTGTGTTAGGAGGTAATTGGACTGTGCAACCCTTGAGGGATTTTGAAGCTTGATCTTGCCAAATCTTGAAGAAGTTGGAAGGGAAAATTTTGGGGTACAACACTAGGGAAAAGAGAGCCTAAAAAAAGAGATTATTCAATAAAATTTTCATCAAAAGAAGAGGAACAATAATATCAAGAACAAAAGCATCAAAAATCAAGTAACAATCATGTTGGAGAATTTGTCGTGATCACTCAACCATTACAAATCCTTTTGAAAGATGAATTCTTGTGATGAGTCAGCTGAATTTAGGATAGGAGAATATCACGAAGGGGGTGGGCACCAAATAACTTGAGCCTTGAAAAATTTTAAATAAAAAAAAACCTGAACCAGGCCACGTTACAATCTTTAAAAGTCCTAACTGAAACAAGGGTTTAACTCGAAAGCATGCTACAACGGGATAGCTTTGCTTAAAACTCCAAAATATGTGTTGCATATCCATGTTGGTATCTTATCACCTACATTTTGACTCATTTTTTAA
Source organism: Vicia faba (assembly GCA_948472305.1). Classification (NCBI taxonomy): domain Eukaryota; kingdom Viridiplantae; phylum Streptophyta; class Magnoliopsida; order Fabales; family Fabaceae; genus Vicia; species Vicia faba. The sequence continues at coordinate 1,410,242,922 of OX451739.1, forward strand.
TAAAAAAAGGGAGGGAGAAATTTTTTGCACTCTGGCCAATGATTCATTCACAACAGAGATGCGACACTTTGTTAAGGTTTTCAACTTCAAGGCTTAAATAATCATCGCATCAGATCTGTCATTCCCAAAATAAACATCTTCTTGCATGCAAAACTTTTGTTTAGCATCAAAAAGATTTTACACGTTGAACACCTGTAAAGAGCTTAATGATTGTCAAGAAGGGAATATTTGGTTTTCTTCTGCTAGACAGAGCCCATGTATGAATAAGACTTTACCTATCCCCAGTGAAGTTTCATTTCTACAGTGAAGTTTAGTTTCCCCAAGAATCTTCTTTCAAAGGCTTCATTCTGAGACTTCAATTTCGAATATGTTGCACATCCCCAGTGGAGTTTTGTTTAAATGGGAACTCACATTCTGGAGAAGTTTCAACCCTCTAACGGAGTTGCCAACGGAGATCCCTCGTCGTGACATCTCATTTCCCAGCTGGTCTGTTGACTGGGGCATCCTTATGTTAATATCTTTAACCATCCTCAGTAAAGTCGATACTGTGTGACTATCTGCATGATCCATCTAATGGTTGCATTCAAAATCTCTCTCCAACAAAAATCTTCAACAAAGTTCTGTCTCCCCGGCGAAGTCCCGTCTCCTCAGCAGAGCTTTGTTTCCCCAGCAAGGGTTCTCACCCCTCACGTAGGGTCTGTTGTCTTGGTGTCATCCTCAACACGGTCGCGCGTTGTCTTTTCCAGAGATTGCAGTCTTGCCCTGATTTTCTCCCTCAAAATGTCTAATCTTCCCCAGAAGCTACAATATTGATCTGATCTTCCCTAGGAGTTTGCAATTTATTTTTGCAGTTCTCCTCATTGTTTGTGTCCCGTTTCTACTGGTTGCTCGGTTGTTATTCCCCGCAAAGCTTCATCTCTTCGAGGTTCCCTCTCTAACGGTTCCCCGTATTTTCTCCTCTCCTTTGGATTTCGCAATTTATTTTTGCAAGTCATGTCAGATTCTGACTTCTTGGTTATTGGCTTCTCAGTTGGCCATTCTCCAGTGAAACTTTTAAACATGCATCATTACATTGCATCTACCAAAACACATAGCATTTCCATTATAGGGAGCATTACGCTATATAAAAGGAATCCAAACATGCATGGAAACATATGCCATTATTGTTTTTGTTGTCCCCAGTGAATTTGCTAATACTTCGGACTAAATCCCCAGCGAGGCCTTCATCCTCATTATCTCATTTTCCTCCCCATACCAATATCCTTTTGACGTCAATAATTTGTTTGAATATCCACTCTTGACTGTAGTTCAGTTTTGCCCTGGTGCAGTCTTCTCGAGTTTAGTCTTTGCTACCCTCTCCGATTCATTCCAATGTCTATTGATGCACCTTTAGAATACCAGTTTCGTCCTGATATTCGCTTCCAGCAGGTTTTTAGGTGTACGCCCTAATCTCATCGCTTTGGGTCGAGCTTCGCCTCGTCGCCTGTGCATGAAATCTAGTTTCTCCCTGGTACTCATCTAGTTTAGTTTCGCCTAACTAGTTATTGAGTCGAGTTTTGTCTCGTTTTTGCTTTCGTACCTTGGACCCTTTGACGATGTTCATTTACCGAGCAGTGTCCGTACTGCGTCCTTGGTTTGAAATCAATCTCCTTTGTTCCTTGGATTCTTCTATCAGTTTTCGTCATTGTTTATCCATTGACCTGAGACCAGCAGGTGCTTTGAGAAACATGCACTCTTGTCATTTTGCTTTGGGTCGAGTTTCGCCTCATTACCCGTGAGTGAAATCCAGTTTCGTCCTGGTACTCATCTAGTCTAGTTTCATCTGACTGGTTTTTGAGTCGAGTTTCGTCTCGCTTTTAATTCCTCATTTCTGATATTCTTTCAGTTCCTTCATAATGTTTATCTTAGTTGAGATTACCAAGTGTCCCTAGAATCACGCACTCTAGCCACTTTTGCTTTGGGTCGAGCTCAAATTTTCGTCTCCTCACCCGTGTACATTTTCTTTTCCAGAGCTTAGTTTCGCCTATACTCTGTGGTTCGAGTTTTATCTCACCTTCTTTTTTGAAGCCCGGTTTTTCCCTGGCACATTTGTCCGGAAGCTTAGTTGTGTCTACTCTTCTTTTGTTTTCGTTCTGTTTCAACCCGCGTTACAGTTTCATCCTGACGCATGTCTTGGGGGGTTTCCTGATTCTTTTTCTTTCTTCTTCAAGAGTGTAAATTTTTGGGTTCTTTTGTATTCAATCATCTTCAACTCTGAACGCTTGAAAGTTGTCACTTTTCTCACTTATCATGTTGAAGATATTTGAATAGGGGCAGCTGTTGCACCCCAAAATTTACCCTCTTGATTTTGGCTTATGTTTCATCATGAATATCATATTGCATTGCATTCATACATTGTGTTGGGATCAAAGTACTTTGGTTATCAAGTATGCCTCAAGCTTTGAAGGTTGATTGCATTGGCAAGTTGCTCAAGTAGAATCTTTATCATCTAAACCTCTAGATCTTTCAAGCTCAAAATTTATTGCATATCTCAAGGTATTCTATCCATCTCTTTGGATCATCAGAGGATTGAAGTTTGTGTTTGATTATAAGAAGGAATCACTCATTTGATTCACCAGTCAAATTAGGGTTTTGCTTGATCAAGGCTATTGATCAACGTGCAAGTCTTGATTTGGAAGCTACAACATCTCATTGGCATTTTAAAGGTCTTTGTACAAGAAATTGGTCAAGATGCCCAGAGGATTTGATGTTTTAGAGATGACTCATCAGTCTCCTAATGTGTTGAACAAAACTAGGGTTTGGGATTTCATCAAGATTTCTTGATATTTTTGAAGTGAAACTTTTCACATGGCCTATATATGTTTGGAAGATCATATGTTTGAAGTTTTGATCATTAATTTTGAAGGGAAGTGGATCAATTGATTCAAAGGGGTAAAATGGTCATTTTGGTCAAAATCAGTCAAAGTCAAGGTTGACCAAGGGAACTTTTGGTCAACCATTAATTCAAGGGTGTACTTTTAATATTTCAAGCCCATTTTGATCATTGGATCAAAGAGATTGAGGTTTGGGTTGAAACTTGTTCATGAAGAAACCCTAAAAGTTTCTAATTTTGGAAAAATAAGGACTTAACTTCAAAAATTCACATTTTATTCACCTTTGATTAAAAAAATGCAAATGAAACATGCTTGGAAAGATAAGAGGATGATATTTCATCTTCTTTTGGTCTCATTTCCAAATTAGCAAGGAATCAAGAATTATGGTCTTTGGAAGTCACAAAATTATAGGTCATTTTCCAAATTTAGTGAATTTCAAGCTCAATTTTGAGACACTTAATTGATTCAAATGCAAAAACTCAAAACTAAGGGATTGTATATCTTTTAAATACCTTTCCAAATTGTACTCATTTGTGTCAAAATTCAAAAGTATGAGCACGTTATGGACCTTGGAATTTGGAGGCATTTCATTGAACGCATGCATACCATGCAAATTGCAAATTCTTGATAACTTGATTTGTGGCCATTTGTTTCACTTCAAACTTGGACCATGACTAATATGCAATGTACCAAGGCCCATAATGCCAAATTTTGAGCTGCACATGGGCAAATGCAAGGGCAACACGTGATTTTGCAAAAAGTAGCATAAAAATGCCTAATCACCAACACTTGCTTAATACAAGGATTTAAGTCTTAATTCTTGTGCTAATCTCTTCCTGAGATAAAATGGATTGAAATGCACGTAAAATGCAAGCAAACGCACGAGGGATTTGAGGGCTGCATGTGCACACTTGATTTTGGAAAAAAGAAGATTTGATTCTTTCTAACAGTTTTCAGTATGAAAAACCTATCCTACCCTCCTCTTCATGCTCTATATATTGAGAAGCAAGCCTCATTGAGAAGGGTTCGTGCTTCATTTCATCCATGAATTCAAAAAACTCCATAACCACTTGTTTTGCATTTTTCTTCGATTCTCTCAATTCCCTTGTGCGTTTTGGTTGATTCTTCTTGCATTCTCTTCTCCAAGTGATAAGGATTGTAGATCGAGGCTTGGTTTGCAACTGGAGTGAAGGAGACAGTAGATTCGTTTTTGCCTCAAAGGTTTGAATTCTTAACTTTGGATCTTGATTTCTAGCCGTGCATTGTGTGATTTGAGTACATAATCATGTTGTATGAAGTTCTTAAAGTGTTTTTGTAGCTTCAAAGCTTTTAATTTGATGAGATGTGCATGAATGATGCATCTGAAATTTTATGTTCAGTGAGTTTTTGACATTTTTGCATGATCTGTTCTTGATCCATGGTTAATTATTTGATGTGATTCAAATTACATGTTGAAGTATGATATGTTGGCTTTAAGTTGCACAAGATTTCATGAAAATGGTGTAGAATTGAGCATGTTATGTTGACTGGTACATGAGATGATGAACCTGATCACGCGCGCGTTTTTGCCTTAGCCAGAAGTTGAAGATGATTGTGTGGCCTCCTCTGGTTAGCTGACTTGTTTCTTTAATACATTTGAATTTTATTTCATAAACTGATTTTCATGATTTTATTTCTTGCTCAAAAATGGTTGGAAAATTATGGAAAAAAATATCACAAATTCAAAATAGTATTCCTGACCTTGTGCATTTTTTTGATAATTTTTGAAAATGTTTTGATTGGTTTAAAAATTAATGAGTTTAATTAATTGTTGGATTAGTGTTTATTTTTATTTTAATATTTCTTTGATTTGAGAAATTCCACAAAAAATATTTTGGACTCATAAAATAATGTAGAATTTGATTATGAAATTTGTTTAGCATTTTTTTCTATTTTTGATTATGAATTTAATTTGAGAAGTTTATTTTGAATTTTTGCTTTATAATTTTTATTTTAATACTTCCATTGATTCAAAAATCCTCAAAAAAATCATGCAAGCTTGCTTTTAATCATAGAATCTGAATATATTTTTATTTTGACCTTTTTGTGAATTTTGGCTAGGGTTTGCATTTTTGCCCTTAAATAATAGTTTAATTGTTAATTGTTTGTTTAATTTTTATTTTAATATTTCCTTAAATTCAAAAATTCCAAAAAAATCAGAGATGTGTGTTTTTAGTTCTAATATTTGAATATAATTTTGGTTGGACATTTTTCTGACTTTTGTTTAGAATTTCATTTTGAGATGAGATTATTGGATTAATTGATTAATTGTTTGGATTTAATTTTATTTTTGACTTTTCTTTAATTCAAAAAAATGTGAAAAAATATGTATTCTTAGATTTAGGGTTTCCTTGAGTCTTGCATGATCTTGGTTTAAATTGTTTGAATTTTGATCTTACTTAATCAATATTTAAGATTAAAAGTCAAAATTTAGGGTTTTGTTGCTTATTGTGCAAGTTTTTTTTTTCAAAACCATTATGCCCTAGATTTTCAATAGAATTCAAGTCTTGATTAGGGTTCATGAATGTGCTGAAGATCTGAAAACCATTTTTCTTGAATTATTTGACTTGGTTTGACATTTTTCCACAAATTATTTTGAAAACTTGTCTAGTTTGGTAGTTTTTGCCAACTAGTTTTGAACTTTGGGCCTCATTTGATCCCTTCCTCAATCATTCATGAACTTAAGGCTTGCTTTCTGACTTCTAAACACTTCAAAGATGCTAAGAAGTTTTTGGTTTGATTTATGGATCCTTGTTTCTATTTTTGATGTATTTTTGAAATGAAGGTACCCAATTAATGTTGCATGTCTTGTTGCAATTTGTTTGATGGCCAATGAACTTGAGTGAGGCCTATAATTGGGCACCTAATGATCATGTTGATTCTGATTTTCTACAATAAACTCAAGTCATTTCACTTATTTCCCCATGTTTGAATGATTGAACCTTTTTTTGATGTATTATATGGGCTTCATCTTCTATTGTGCTTGTGAGCTGTGGTTGAATTAATTGAGTATGATTGAAATGTGTTTGCTCCTGACCTTCATGGTCTTTGATTGTATTCTTCTCAAGATCCCATGATCCTTGATTGATATTCAATTGTCAATTCAATATGGTGATAGCCATGAGCAACATTCATCTGATTCTTTTGACCAATTTGTGCACATACTTGTTTCTTTCTATCTATCGTGACTAATATTTGTTAGTTGTTATCATGTTTTCTCATTTCATTTTGGTGACATCGTCCATCCCTTATGTGAATCAGCATTCCACTTATGGGAATACTAACTTGGTTGTTGAATGTGCGAGGTACTTTGAGAAAGGTTTTTCAGTCTTGACTTGAGGCTATTGTGTTTCACTTTATTTGTGGGACACAATTTATTATATTGGCACTGCTCTTGTGTTTGGCATGTTAGATAGTCTATGCAGGATATACACATGTGATTATGAATGCTATACATTGCCCATGGGATATGTTCATATTTGAAAATCTCAATACTTATATCTTGATGGCGTAACTCCTGACTTGATTTGTCTATTGATGCCAGCTTGCTTGAAGTTCTTTGGGTTTCTTTTATTCTTGCTTAGTTGCTACGGATAGTTATCCGTTTGGTATTGCACTATTTCCTTTCTTCCATTTTCATTTTGCATAGTTCTATGATTTCATGATGGGACCTCTGTTGCTGATATATGCCAAGAGGTCCTCTGGTTTTTGTCTGATACATGTGTTGTGTTTGCTTTTGATTGTTGAGTCACTCAATTTAGAAATTGAGATCACGACTTCGCTTTCAGTGCATGTTCCCTATAGGATGTTTATTGTTTTCTTCTTTAATTGTTGATCGATGAGTCACTCAATTTAGAAATTGAGATCACGACTTCGCTCTCAGTGCATGTTCCCTATAGGATGTTTATTGCTTTCTTTCTTTAATTGTTGATCGATGAGTCACTCAATTTAGAAATTGAGATCACGATTTCGCTCTCATTGCTTGTTCCCTATAGGATAGTTTTTGTTAAGCTTCCTTTGACATGTTAATTAAGGTAGGAACCCATGTATGCTAGCATAGCGTAGGATTCCCTTTATCCTCAACCTTAGGGACGACCATTGTATGATAACACTAGGGATAGTACTAGGCTAGTTTCCCCTAGTTGTTTTTTTCCTTTCTATGCATTCTGCATCTTAAAACAAAAATTGTTTTCATGGAAAATCATAAAACACCTCTAATGAACTCAAACCCTTCTTCAAGGTAAAAAATACAAACCAATCCTATTTGTTTATGCGCCTCTTGGCTTTATTTTTAAAACTGAAGCCGATGTTTCGCCATCGCACATGTTTGTTATCCTACTTTGATTCTCAATATCATTGTTAGGTGTGATGTTTTGTCAACTGTTTTATCGATGTTTCGCCATCTTTGCCATGATACCATGATATCTTTTAGCCAATGTTTCGCCATCACACACTTGTTTGGAGCCGATGTTTCGCTATCGCACATGTTTGTTATCCTACTTTGATTCTCAATATCATTGTTAGGTGTGATGTTTTGTCATCTGTTTTATCAATGTTTCTCCATCTTTGCTATGATACCATGATATATTTTAGCCGATGTTTCGCCATCTCACACTTGTTTGAAGCCGATGTTTCGCCATCGCACATGTTTGTTATCCTACTTTGATTCTCAATATCATTGTTAGGTGTGATGTTTTGTCATCTGTTTTATCGATGTTTCGCCATCTTTGCCATGATACCTTGTTATCTCTTAGCCGATGTTTCGCCATTGCACATTTGTTTGAAGTCGATGTTTCGCTATCGCATATGTTTTTTATCCTACTTTGACTTTCAATGTCATTGTTAGGTGTGATGTTTTATCATTAGATGTTTCACCATCTTTGACATGTTGCTATGTTATTATTTAGTCTATGTTTGACCATCTCATTTGTTTGTTGTTTCATTCGATATTTTTCCATCTTGATTGTTTTTGTTTGCCTTAACTAAAAAACACAAACCAACCAAAATACATAAGCCGAACTACGGCTGCTCTGATTCCTTAAAATTGATACGTAGGCATTCGGGTAGGGCCCGATCGAGCACATCTTTTATTTTCCCTACATTGTTTCCTTTTTCTTTCGCATGCATTCCCTTTTCAGTTTTAAGCCATAGACATAGGTTTTGACCACACCCATTAGATTAGACAACAAGAGTGGATACCGTAGAGTACTACAGGCGTGTGGGGTGCTAATACCTTCCCCTTGCGTAACTGACTCCCTTACCCGATCTCTCGGTCTAAAGACCGTGATTTCTCCCTCTTCAGGTTTTCTCGATGTTTATCTTTCCCTTTCGGTGGGATTAAAGACGTTTGGTGGCGACTTCATTGATGTTTCATTACATCCAGTTTACAGGTTCCAACCCCGTTGTTTCACTTGGCAGGACACATGTTCCAAATAGCTTTAATTATGCTCATATGCATATGTTCATCCAATTTTAGTCATTGGACAAATTTGCATTCAAAACAGAGTTAGAAAACCTTTTCATTTCAAAGTGTATTTGCATTGATATTCTGCCCATGAATAGGCGTTTTTGTACATAGAGACGGAAATCCTAGTAAGAGGAAATCTCCAAAAAGAAAACAAAATTGAGAATGAAAACAAATAGTCATGTGAAATGATCTTATTTCCTTCCAACTCTATTATTGCCCATATGTCTTCAAGCATCCCTTGCTGTTAATCGAAATTGATTGGGTTGATCTTAGACCATTTGAACTTGGGCCTTGGCGATAGAATTGACTGTGTTGATTTCACGGGACATAGTCGTACGCTTTTAATCCTTAATTTTTGCATGAACCTCCCTTTTGGGTTTTCGGTCCACCAGGATACCCTTTTTTGCCCAAGTCGCCCTTTCGGGTTTTCAACTTGCCGGGTGTACAATCTTTTGCATATATCCCTAATTTTTGCCCAAACCTTTTGGTTTGCCGGGATGCCCTTATTTTGCTCAGGTGCGTCGACCTAACGGGTCTCTTATGCGTAGTATTTTTTAACTTTGTCCGCATTTATAGGGTGTGGGAAATCTTCACCGTCCATGGTGGTCAGTATCATGGCACCGCCAGAGAAAACTCTCTTGACAATAAAATATCCTTCATAGGTGGGGGTCCATTTTCCTCTGGGGTCACCTTGTGGTAAAATGATGCATTTTATCACCAGGTCACCAACTTGGTATACTCGAGGCTTGACCTTTTTGTTGAAAGCCTTGATCATCCATTTTTGATACGTCTGACCATGGCACATAGCAGCTAATCGTTTTTCATCGATCAAGTTCAGCTGATCCAATCTCGTTTGAATCCACTCGTCTTCGCCTAGGTCTGCCTCGATCATAATTCTCAGCGAGGGAATTTGAACTTCCACTGGCAAAACAGCTTCCATGCCATAGACTAGAGAGAAGGAAGTTGCCCCGGTTGATGTTCTAGCTGAAGTGTGGTAGCCATGTAGAGCCAATGGTAATATCTCATGCCAATCCTTATAGGTTACTACCATTTTCTGCATAATCTTCTTGATATTTGTGTTGGCCGCCTCGACTACGCCATTCATTTTCGATCTATACGGAGAAGAATTGTGATGCTTGATCCTAAATTGAGTGCACAATTCCCTGATCATGGCATTGTTGAGGTTAGTCCCATTGTCTGTAATGATCCTTTCAGGAATACTGTAACGGCAGATGAGTTTATGTTTGATAAACCTGGCTACCATATTCTTGGTTACTGAGGCATAGAAGGCAGCTTCGACCCATTTGGGAAAATAATCGATGGTGACAAGGATGAAACAGTGTCTGTTGGAAGCGGTTGGTTTGATTTCCCCTATCATATCAATGCGCCACATTGCAAATGGCCATGGAGCAGTCATGACATTCAGAGGGATTGGAGGTACATGGACCTTGTCAACATAGATTTGGCACTTGTGGCAAGTCCTAGAATGTTGATGGCAATCGGTTTCCAAGGTAGACCAATAATAACCAGCACTTAGGATTTTCTTAGCCATAGTATGTCCACTGGAATGGGTCCCAAAGAGGACATTATGCATGTCTTCCATAATCTCCTCTGCCTCCTTCTTGCCCACACATCAGAGTAGAGTTCAATCATGGTTGCGCTTGTACAATATCCCATTACTTAGGAAGAATTTGGCTACAAATCTTTGTAAGAACTTTCTGTCATTGATAGATGCCCCTTCTGGATACTCTTGTGCTTCAAGGTATCTCATCACCTCATGGTACCATGGCTTTTCCGCAGTGGTGTCAAGTTCATAGCAATGTGCAGGTTCATCGAATCTTTCGATTGTAATCATAGGGGCTTCGTTATCCCATCTGACCTTGAACATCGAAGACATGGTTGCCAAAGCGTCAGCCAACTGGTTTTCTTCTCTAGGGAAGTGCTCGAACGTGGTCTCCTTGAAGTGAGGAATCAGGGATAGCACAAGTTCCTTGTAAGGTATAAGATTAGGGTGTTTAGTGTCCCAATCTCCTTTTACTTGGCTGATCACTAGGGCGGAGTCTTCGAACACATTCAAATGCTGGATCCTTAAGTCAATAGCAGCTTTTAGACCTAAGATGCATGCTTCGTATTCGGCCATGTTATTTATGCAATCGAAACATAATCTGGCAGTGAAAGGAGTGTGGCAACCTTCGGGAGAGATGATCACAACACCAATTCCATTACCTAAGGCATTAGAAGCCCCATCGAATACCATAGTCCATCGGGATCCTTGTTCAGGTTCGTCATATGGTCTAAGTTTTGCACAGTCGGTTACCAGCATAATATTCTCGTCAGGGAAGTCGAAGTTCATTGACTGATAATCATCCACAGCTTGATGGGCCAAATGATCTGCTAGTACACTTCCTTTGATGGCTTTTTGATTTGTGTATTGAATGTCGTACTCAGTCAAGATCATTTTCCATCTGGCTATCCGTCTGGAAAGGGCAGGTTTCTCGAAGATGTACTTAATCGGATCCATCTTAGAAATAAATAAAGTGGTATCAGTCAACATGTACTGCCTTAGCCGGCGAGCAGCCCACGCTAAAGCACAACAAGTTTTCTCGAGCAGTGAATATCTGGTTTCACAGTCTGTAAACTTTTTGCTTAGGTAGTAAATTGCATGCTCTTTTCGGCCAGACTCGTCATGTTGGCCCAAAACACACCCCATAGAATTCTCTAGTATTGTCAAGTACATGATGAAAGGTCTTCCTTCAACTTGAGGCATGAGAATAGGAGGTTCTTGTAGGTATTCCTTGATTTTGTCAAAAGAAAATTGGCATTCATCATTCCATTTGGCTACCTGATCTTTTTTCAAGAGTTTGAAGAGTGGCTCACAAGTAGTAGTTAAGTGTGAGATGAAACGGGAAATGTAATTGAGACGACCCAAGAATCCTCTGACTTCTTTTTCAGAATGGGGGATCGGCATTTCTTGGATGGCCTTTATCTTGGAGGGATCAACTCCAATGCCTTTATTGCTGATAACAAAACCTAGAAGCTTTCCAGAGCGTACTCCAAACGTGCATTTGTTAGGGTTTAACCTCAGCTTGTACTTTTTTAGTCTTTCGAATAGTTTGTGCAGGTGACTGATATGTTCTTCTTCGGTTTGTGATCTAGCAATCATATCATCCACATATACCTCTATCTCATGATGAATCATGTCATGAAATAAAGCAACCATAGACCTTTGATATGTTGCTGTGGTACGGTGGGAGAACTGACTTGAGTTTTGCGTTTATTTTCGCAAATGTTTCGGTTGAGCAAGAGTCGCCACCGACTTTTTATTTTATCCTAAGGAAAGGTTTAAAAAGCACAGCAAAAACCTTTGAGATTTTTCTTGGGTTCGGGGAGTAGATTATAGAAAGGGAAGGTATTAGCACCCTTTCTATCCATGGTTATCCATGGGCTCTTAGTTACTTGCTTAGATCACTTGCCTTTTGTTTTCAATTGTTTTAAATGGTGCTTGTGTGTGTGGGTTTGAAAAATGTTTTGAAAAGAGGCCAATGTGGTGGCAACCTTTGTAATGATCCATGTTGGGATGTATACAAAGGTGTATGTCTTTTGAAAAGGTTTTCATTTGTTTTTGAAAGTTGTTTTTGAAAGTGTTGTGAGGTGTGTTTTAGAAAATAGGCAAGTGTTTTGTTTTTGCAAGTTTGATTCAAGTAACTAAGAGGCTATCTACTCCTAAATTTCTCAAAGTTTATTGCTATGTTTTAACCCTTTTAATAAGTTTGTTCCACCATTGTATTTGGTGGACAATCTCATGTTAGGATGTGAAAGGGACGGGCGCGGGTCATCGTTTAGGCCATAATTGCAAGTGTCAAGTATCTTTGGGCATTTTCTTTAAGGGACTTGATCATTTATTTGGCAATATTTTGAAAAAAAATGTTATCGAGGGACTATGATCATTCAATTTGTTTGTTTTGCCCAAAGAGACCTAACATGCAATATGGCCCAATTTGAAAGGCAACAAGTGGAATACCCTAGGGGGTGCAAGTGTGATTTGTGTGTCCATTTTCATGCTTGTTTGTCTTATATTAGGTCCAACTATTTTGTTCATTTTTTTATTCGCATATAAACCCTAATTCTAGCATTGTATTTAGAAAGCGATAAAGTGCGAAATTTAAATTCCTACGCTATTACAACACAATAATATAGGGAGGGGGTACAATGTTTCAAATGGGGATTTTGACAAGGAATTTAAACCTAAAACTATTACATCAAATTTTGAATTTATACAATTTAATTAATGTACAATAATTAAATAAAAATGGAATAAAATATGCAAGATGCAAAAATGTTTTGTATATGTATGAAAAAAAGTATTATTTATGTAAAATAAAAAGAAAAATAAAAGGATGTTATTTTTTGGAGTATTTTAAAATTTAGGGCAAAAACCCTAATTCTATTAAATAAAAGGTATTATTTATTAATATATACAATATTTATCATTTATACAAAAATAAGATAAGAAAAGAAATATATTTGTAAAAAATGATTTTTTAGTGTTTAATATTAATAAAATAAATATGTATATTTTTAGTATTTTATTCTAAGTATATTAATAAATATATATATTTATGTATTAAGTTCTAAATATGTATTATATATATATAAATGATAATAATTTTTAATGTTTGCAAAAAAGGTATTTTTTATGTAAAATATTTTCAGAGGGTATAATAAAATAAAAATGAAAATAAAAGTATTTTTACCTTTTTCTCAATATTTTAATGAAATGTATATATTTATTTATCTAAGTATTAATCAAAAGAAAATCATATAAATACCTAATAAATTAAAAAATGGTGAGAAAAAAGATTTTTATATTTTTAATAATATGAGAAAAAATAAATGGATCAATCAAAAAAAGAAAAAGTCAAAAATCATTAAAAATAAATGAAATGGGCTCAGGGGGTGTAAAACAAGAAAAATGGTGTGAAAAGGAATAACAAACAGGCCCAGCCCAGAAAATGGTTGTCTTCAACCTTCAGACCAAACAAATTCAAAAAATACGCGCCTTTCTTCACCAATCCTTAACTCCTGATTCTTTGATCTTTTGCCAAATCTTCCAACATGAAACCTGTAGAGCTTGAAACCACGATTCTAGACATATAAAGAAGTCAATCTAACTCTCAGAAATGAGAGAGAATTTCTTCTCTCCCAAATCCTGACCTAATTTTTTATCAATGTTCAGACATAAAATTCTCTAAGCACACATAATATAAATGAAATCTAATCATATGGGCATGTTCAGGGCTATGATTGTGACATGTTTTCTTCACAAACCTAAAGCTAACAATGCCTAATAAGAGAGATACGAATTCACCAAGATACCTGTTCAGCTGAAGTTCTATCTGGAAATGTAGGAACTTTCAGTGCAAGGTGATGATTGGAAAAGCTTCCTTGAGGTCCAGGGATGCTATTCCAATGTTTACTTTGTCTTGAAAGCTTCTGAATCGAGCTAGAGAACTTCACCTGCAAGTCAGAAATATGAAAATGGTGGAAGTGGTTAGAGGGATTACAGGTCGTGCTTTTGCTTTTGGTTAGCTTGCATAGATGGTATGGAAGGTGTGTGAACTGGTTTGGGCAAGAGAGCTCGAGAGAAATGAGAGATAGCACTCAAACTGCAGGGCCTGCCCTGTTTTTGCAGTTTGAGAGTGATTCTGAGATGGAGGGTGTTTTGAAGGCTAAGGGCTCGTGTATTAGCTTGGTTGTGTTCTTTTGAATATGTTTGATAACTTTGTCTAAGTGTTCTTGAGCTGATATGGTAGTTGGTATTAGTTATGCAATGTTTCTTACTTCTTAAGCAAACAAAGGCAACTTGTGTTTCTAGGTCAGTAGAGGACCCCTAATCCTACTGCAAAGCTTCTTTTGATCAGTGTGTTATGCTCATAATCTTGTGCCAATCAGATTTGCAATGTACTTGTTGGATTTTCAATTTGACATAAAGTGCAACTTTTCAAAAATGGCTATTTTGCTTTATCTAAAAATTGATTAAACCTTCATACAATGCTTTAGCTCAAAGAATATGGTCTTGGCACAAAGAATATGCATTAAATTATTGAGTGTAACTTGGTTTAAGGACCTGTAATCTAGCCTAAAGCATGCTGAGTTCAAATTGCAAGGTTATGGACATGTAACTTGGTCATGAACAAAGTGAGTTTTTGCCATATTGTGAAATTCGATTCTCCCTAACCATGAGGTTGTTTGAGAAGTTCTTGGACATTTTGGAAAGCTTGGAATGTGTACTACAATCCATCTTTGAAGTGCAATTTGAAATTCCAAATGGAAGTGTATGGAAAATGGTCTTGAAGTTAGGTAGAAAACCTTGTCAAAATAGGTCAAATTTCACTAAGTTAAGAATGGTTTAGTGCCCTTATTCAAAAATTTGTAACTTGAGATACAAGCTTCAAATGAGAAAACTTTGTGAATCAAAGTTGTAGATTATGCAACAAGCTAAAACTTTCATGTTTTGACGTTTGTTTGAATCCAAATGAATCATGATGAAAAAGTGGGGCAAAGTTGGGAAAAAATTAGGGTTTTCCATAACTTAGAAAAATTCTAAGTTATAAAAAATTCCATTTTAAACCCTAATTTGCATTTCTTGGTTTCTTGGTGAACAAGTTTCATGATTTGGCATGTTTTGATGAAAAATGAATCTTGACTCTTGAATTTGACCAAAAAGTCAAAGTTTGACTTTTCAGTATACAGTCAAAATTGATCAATTGACTGGGAAATTCAACTGTCAATCTTGTGTACTTGGGATCTTTTGAGCTTGTTGAGAATGTCAAGACAATTCCATGGGGTCCTTGAGTCCATATGTGATCTTGGTTTGCCATTGGCTAGGTCAAACAGTCAAAAATTGCCTTTGTGTAGTCAAAACCCTAAAAATGACCATTTTGCCCTTTTGGTGATCTGATCAAATTTCTTGTGGAATTGTGATCCAAACTTGATCAAATGGTCCATATGAGTTCATAATGTTGATGTGGGTCAATTTTCATGAGATTTGACTGTCAATTGGCCACAGTTGACTTTTCCCCCAATACAGCTGATTTCTAGGTCATATGTCCAATTGACTGGGCAAAACTTGGAATCAAGACTTGAAACTTGGTATGGATAAACTTGGGAGTCTAATATGAAGCATGAAAGTCATCTTAGGCATTTTAGGTCAAAACATCTTTGTTCAAACACAAACCCTAATTTGGGTCCATCAGTGCAAGGAGAAATCTTGAGCAGAGGAAACCCTAATTGGATCTTGATCTTCAAAGGTCTGGTGATGAGAAAATGTTGAGGAAATGGGAGGGCAAATTTTGGGGTACAACAGTTGCCCCTGTTCAATCTTCTTGAACCTGAAGAGTTAGATTGGCAGGTTTGTCTTTCGCGACTTGAAGGTAAAAGAAGATTGGACACTAAAGTGCCCAGAAAATTTGCACTCGCATGTTGGAGTCACAACAATGTGATGTCGGGAATGGGCTTACAGATGCCATTTGGAGAGATGGTGGATGGGGAGATGGGCTTATAGATGCCATCTGAAGATGTGACAGAACCTTGTCGGGAATGGGCTTATAGATGCCATTTGGAAGTGTTGAACGCATAAGAGATTCCTTAGCGAGAACTTGTGTATTTGAGAAAGACAGATGTTTTCCTGGCTTGTTACAGGTGTTTGATCTTCAATCTCTTTATGCAGATATGCCCTGGCTAGATACAGGTGTCGAGTCTACAAATGGTTGCTCACAGATGTGCCCTGGCTGGATACAGGAATCGAATCCGGAAATAGTTGTCAATAGATATGCCCTGGCTGGATACAGGAATCGAATCTTCGAACTCTTCAGACGTGCCCCGGCTAGATACAGGAATCGAGTCTAGAAATGTGGTCAACAGATATGCCCTGGCTGGATACAGGAGTCGAATCCGGAAATAGTTGTCAACAGATATGCCCTGGCTGGATACAGGAATCGAATCTTCGAACTCTTTAGACGTGCCCCGGCTAGATACAGGAATCGAGTCTAAAAACTGATCACTCTCAGATGTGCCCTGGCTAGATACAGGTATCGAATCTGGAATTTGTGACAGTTGAAGGTAGTTGTCTTTAGGATTGTCTTTTTCCCTGAAAAGGCAAAACATAAGTTGTATGCAATGTCATGATGTATGATATGCCTGATGCTTTAACATGAGACAGTATTGTATGCACTTATCATGTATGTAAGCAGGATGTATGAAAACGTGAAATGTTTATGAATGTATTTTTGTCTTAGGAAAATGAATCCTTGACGAACGGCCGAAGAATTGCTCTGTGGCAGAGATACTTTGCTGAAGTTTGACGAGAGGCCTGCTGAGGACTTTGATGATGGATTCCGCTGGGGATAATGATGATAAACTCCACTGGGGATGCCAAAAACTCCGCTGGGGATTGAAAGAACCTAGTCGAGGACGATCTTCCATGGCAAATAGCTGAGGATAACCCAGTTATAAGCCCTTGTGAGGGATAACTCTGAATAAAGCTCGGGAGAGACGTCCGTATTCTGCGGGGAACAAGCTTCCAGAATCTACTGGGGATAAGCATTTAGACTTGCCGGGGAAAGTTGGCGACTTCACTGGGGGAAGTATTGCTGAATCTTGCCTTACTCTGCGGGGAGCTGAGATCATTTGGTCACATTCTTCAGTCGAATCTACCTTGGTACCTTAGCAGACAAAACAATTGGACTGCACCAAACAACCTTACATTGCCCCTGTTTCTGATGTCACCTGTAATTAACTTTTTGTTTCATATGCAAATATTTATGATTTAGCAATTTAATGTCAAATGCATATATCAAAAATGAACATTGGACGTTCTTCGCAAGACAAAACAGAAAAAAAGGAAAAAAACAGTTGGCTATTTGTATGGAAAAATGAATTTGTATTGATTTTGAATTTCGCCTGTGAATAGGCGTTTTTGAACAAGAGGCTGACATCCTAGTAGGAGAATGCCGCCGAATATCATAGAATTTACAATTTTGAAAAGGAAACAAAACAGCTATGTGAATAATCCCACTGGGTTCCAACTCTGCTATCGCCTTTATGTCTCCAAGCGTCTCATCGCTTTGCTGCCTAGTCGAAGATGAAGCTGATTGGTCGATGCCGAAATCTGAGCCAGATAGTTGATGCCGAATTCCGGATGCGAAGTGATCCAATGAGACATAGTGTTACGCTTTATCCCTAACTTTTTCCTGGACCGCCCTTTCGGGTTTTCAGTCCACCGGGATACCCATTTTTGCCCAAGCCGCCTTTTCAGGTTTTCGACTTGCCGGGTGTACAGATTTTTATTCATTTCATCCCTTATTTTTGCTCGAACCCTTTTGGTTCGCCGGGAAGCCCTTATTTTTGCCTAGGTATGTCAACCTAGCGGGTCTTTTATTTATGCGTAGTATTTTTTCACTATGTCTGCATTGGCGGGGTGAGGAAGGTCGTCACCGTTCATGGTGGTTAGGATCATGGCTCCTCCTGAGAACACATGCTTAACCACAAATGGCCCTTCGTATGTGGGGGTCCACTTGCCCCGGGGATCACTTTGAGGAAGGATGATGCGTTTGATTACCAGGTCTCCAACTTGATATTCTTGCGGTCTGACTTTCTTGTTAAATGCCCTGATCATGCGTTTTTGATACGTCTGACCATGACAGATAGCAGTGAGCCTCTTTTCGTCAATCAGATTTAATTGATCAAGTCGAGTCTGGATCCAGTCATCTTCACTCAGATCCGCATCTTTCATTATTCGGAGAGAGGGTATTTGGACTTCAATTGGCAAGACTGCCTCCATGCCATAGACCAAAGAGAAAGGAGTTGCCCCGGTTGACGTCCTTGCTGAGGTACGGTACCCATGAAGAGCGAACGGCAACATCTCGTGCCAATCTTTATAGGTCACTGTCATCTTCTGCACAATTTTCTTGATATTCTTATTGGCTGCCTCTACAGCCCCATTCATCTTCGGCCGGTAGGGAGAAGAATTGTGGTGCTGTATCTTGAATTGTTCACAGAGTTCAGTGATCATCTTGTTGTTGAGATTGGTACCATTGTCCGTAATGATTCTTTCTGGGACGCTGTACCGACAGATTAGATTATGCCGGATAAAACGTGCCATGAAGCTCTTGGTTACCGTGGCGTAGGAAGTTGCCTCAACCCACTTCGTGAAATAATCGATCGCCACTAAGATGAAGCGATGCCCATTGGATGCCGTCGGTCGGATCTCACCGATCATATCAATCCCCCACATTGCAAAAGGCCAAGGTGACGTCAGGACGTTCAAAGGAACTGGAGGAATATGCACCTTGTCAGCATAGATCTGGCATTTGTGACAAGTTCGAGAGTGTTGGTAACAATCGGCCTCCATTGTGGACCAGAAATATCCTGCCCGAAGGATTTTCTTAGCCATGGTGTGCCCACTGGAATGCGTTCCGAATGTACCTTCATGCAGTTCTATCATGATTTTCTCTGCTTCAGCCTTATCCACACAACGTAGTAGAGTTGAATCATGATTCCGTTTGTAGAGAATGCTGTTGCTGAGGAAGAATTTTGCCGCAAACCTCCTCATGAACTTCTTGTCATTGACGGATGCACCTTTAGGATATTCCTGAGCTTCCAAGTACCTCTTCACCTCATGATACCAGGGTTTTTCAGCCACCTTTTCAGCCTCGAGATCGCAGCAGTATGCTGGTTCATCCAACTTCCAGATAATGATCCGGGGAGCCTCATTGTCCCATTTAACTTTGAACATTGAAGACATCGTAGCTAGTGCGTCTGCTAGCTGATTCTCCTCTCTTGGGAAGTGCTCAAAAGTTATTTCTTCAAAGTGGGGAAGTAAAGTTGACACATACTCCTTGTAAGGAATAAGATTTGGGTGTTTCGCATCCCACTCGCCTTTGATCTGATTGATCACGAGAGCGGAATCTCCAAAGACACTCAGAAACTTGATCCTTAAGTCGATTGCAGCTTGTAAACCCATGATACATGCTTCATATTCTGCCATGTTGTTGGTGCAGTTGAAACACAATCGGGCGGTGAGTGGAGTATGAGTTCCTTTGGGAGATATGATTACAGCGCCGACGCCGTTACCCAAAGCATTGGAGGCTCCATCAAAATGCATAGACCATCGGGATCCTTCCTCAGGTCCTTCATCCGGTCCAGGTACTTCACAGTCAGTTACCACCATGATGTCTTCGTCCGGAAAATCAAAGTTCAATGATTGGTAATCATCCACAGGTTGGTGTGCCAAATGATCCGCCAGTACACTTCCCTTAATAGCTTTCTGAGTTGTATACTGGATGTCATATTCTGTCAAGATCATTTTCCATCTCGCTATCCTTCCAGAAAGAGCAGGCTTTTCAAATATATACTTGATGGGATCCATCTTTGAAATTAATAGAGTAGTGTGAGTAAGCATATACTGTCTCAGCCGGCGAGCAGCCCATACTAGAGCGCAGCAAGTTTTCTCAAGCAGTGAGTAACGAGACTCACAGTCGGTAAACTTTTTGCTCAAGTAATAAATAGCGTGCTCTTTTCGGCCAGACTCGTCATGCTGCCCCAGCACAAACCCTATTGAATTTTCAAGTACTGTCAAGTATAATATTAGAGGTCTTCCTTCTACTGGTGGCATAAGAATGGGCGGCTCTTGGAGATATTCTTTTATCCTTTCAAAGGCGGCCTGACATTCATCGTTCCAGCGTACTACTTGATCTTTCTTCAGTAATTTGAAGATTGGCTCACAAGTAGCAGTCAGATGTGAGATGAATCGGGCAATGTAATTCAGTCGTCCCAGGAAGCCTCTGACTTCTTTCTCTGTCTTAGGGACTGGCATCTCTTGAATGGCTTTAACCTTGGCAGGGTCCACTTGAATACCCTTATCACTTACAATGAAACCTAACAATTTTCCGGACCTTACCCCAAAGGTGCATTTATTGGGATTCAACCTCAGCTTATATAACTTCAGTCGGTCAAATAGCTTCCTCAAATGATCAAGGTGCTCCTCCTCAGTTTGAGACCTTGCAATCATGTCATCAACATATACCTCAATCTCATGATGGATCATATCATGAAATAAAGCAACCATGGCGCGTTGGTAGGTTGCCCCAGCATTTTTCAATCCGAACGGCATGACCTTGTAACAGAAGGTGCCCCATTGAGTCACAAAGGTAGTCTTCTCCATATCCTCTGGAGCCATCTTGATCTGATTATACCCTGAAAAACCATCCATGAAGGAGAAAAACTTGTGTTGAGCAGTATTGTCAACGAGGACGTCAATGTGAGGTAGAGGAAAATCATCTTTGGGGTTGGCCCTGTTCAAATCCCTGTAGTCGACACACATTCTGACTTTACCGTCCTTCTTCGGCACTGGCACCACATTGGCGACCCACTGAGGGTAAGAAGTTACTGCTAGAAAACCGGCGTCGAATTGCTTCATAACTTCAGCCTTGATCTTTTCAGACATCTCTGGGCGCATACGGCGGACCTTTTGCTTTACCGGAGGGCAGTCTTCCTTGGTTGGCAGGTGATGAACTACAATGTCGGCATCCAAACCAGGCATATCTTCATAGGACCAAGCAAATATCTCCATGTAATCCTGTAGCATCTGGATCAATCGTTGCTTCACGCTGAGCTCTAGATTAGCCCCAATCTTGACCTCTTTCCTATCTGTCTCAGTACCCAGGTTAATTGTTTCTACCGGCTCTTCATGTGGTTAAATAGCCCTCTCTTCCTGGAGTAGCAGTCTTGCGAGTTCACCAGGCACTTCGCAATCATCTTCACCTTCGTCCTCGGCCAAGTTGATCGGATTCTCGAAGTCATAACTGGCGGTAGCAGAGCTGTTACCAGTGATATCCAGAGTGGATTGAAACCTGTATAAGTGAGTGTGTGTAAATATAGCTGTTTTGCAATATATATAACACAAAGAAAAAAGAGCATAAGATTTGAAATGCAACAAACGTCCAATGTTTTGATTGATGATATATGGAAATGTCATACAAAAAGCCCTCACAAATGGAGCTACGATGCCCCGGGTAGGACACCGAGCCAACAAAGTTTTAACATATTGTTTGTTACAAATTGGAAATCAAAAGAAATTAATTACTGCGTGACAAATGTGATAGGTGTAAAATCCTTTGTCGTCCAGTTGCTTGGTCCGTTGCTGGTAGTCGGGTAGATCCAACTGTCAAACTCTGCTTCCTCTACATCCTCCTCGATAGCATTCACCCTTGGGTTGGAGATAAACACCGGAGCCTTTCTGATCTTTTCCTTGCGCACATCCCTCTGAGCCTCTGCAGTAAAGCCCGGCCCAAACTTGTCGTTCTTTTGAGTGAAGTCAGGAAGCTGACCCCAGTTTGCACATTTGCCTTTCTCGATTACATCCCGGGCATCCTTCAAGGACGCCATCTTCAACGGAAAATCTTCTTCAACTACTGCCTCAGCTGATGCCAACACTGGAGGTACTTCCTCAAAATGCTGAAAGGGGGTCTCAATAAACTCCCCGTCCATCTCAATATACCGGAATGAATTCAAATGACTAACCATGTATTCCTCCTCACCCTGCACAGTAACAATCTTCCCTTTGACAGGGTATTTGAGCTTTTGGTGTAGAGTGGATGTTACTGCCCCAGCTTTGTGAATCCAGGGCCGACCCAACAAGCAGGAGTAAGATGGACGAATATCCATTACATAGAACGTTGAGTTGAAAACTTGGGAACCCACAGGAATGGGGATGTCTACTTCACCGTGCACCATCCTCTTAGAACCGTCGAAGGCTCTAACGATGATGTTACTAGGTTTCAACTCCAGGCCCTCACAATCCAAGCGATCCAATGCTTTCTTGGGTAAAACATTCAGGGAAGAGCCGGTATCCACTAACACGTGTGCGAGAGTAGTGCCCCTGCATTCTATGGAAACATGCAGGGCATCATTGTGATTTTTCCCTTTGGCGGTAAGGTCAGCATCTGAGAACCCCAAGCCATTGTCAGCCGTCAAATTAGCCACACAGTCGGTGAATTGATCCGCGGAGGTCTCTTGCGGCACATGGGCCGTTTTCAGAAATGAAATCAGGGCTTTTGCATGGGCCTCTGAGCATAGCAGCAATGATAGCATAGAGATTTTGGAGGGAGTATGCCCCAATTGTTCAACAACGTTAAAGTCACTTTTTTTGATAATTTTAAGAATTTCCTCCATTTCTTGTTGGGAGGCTTCCACAGCAGTCTTCTTTTTTGGTGCCTCCGTCCTGGAAGGCGAATCGGTAGCAACTTCTTTGCCCCGAGTATCAGAGGACTCGGCGGCAGTAGTAGACACAGGAACCTGAACTGGAACATGCACACTTGCGGGTGTGATGGTGAGAGGTTTTCGGATAACTGGCGGTGCAATGTCAGGCGAGAAGAGCCTACCACTGCGGGTAATCTTGGTGGGACCAGTAATGTTACTGATACTGGTATTGGTGTTGAACTCCTGCTTCACCCCAAGCACATACACGTCGGCTCCATAATGCCATGGAACAGCTTTATCAGACTCATAGGGGAGAGGCCCCGGGACAGTAATAGTGATGGGTGCAACAGACATAATTTGGACTGGTTTCTTTACTGGAGCTTTGGCAGGATTGTAGATTGTGACAACAGATATTTCTTCAATGGGAACAAATGGAACAACAGTTTTCTTGAACAGAATTTCCTTGCTATCCATCAGGCTTTGGATGCCTGATTTCAGCAGTGGACAACCGGTGGGGATAACAGCACACAGGAGGCAACCCTTACTACAACCCGGAAATAAACCGGCTAGTAGTAAGTTCCTCTTAACAGTCAAAAGAGGGGTAACAACTTCATTCACCGAAACAGCATACAACTCTTCCTCAATGGCATTTACTCTATGCTGGGGCATAGGAGCAGTTACAACATTTTGTCTCTCAGGCGCTTCAAACTGAATTTCCTTCACGTCGATAAGATCTTGCACTTTGTTTCTCAAGGCCCAGCAATCGTCAGTAGTGTGCCCGGGACTATCAGAATGATAAGCACACCGGGCATTTGGGTTATACTTAGGAGACGCAGTATTCACGACTTTAGGAGCTTCTTTGGTGGTAACCAAATTGGTTGATAACAGTTGGGGTAAAATTTGAGATAAGGTCATACTCAGCCGAGTATACTGCCTCTTGGGCCTTTCACTTCTTTGTTGATTGTACTGCTGAGGAGCAGTAGCAGGTTTTGAAATGACCAAAGCATTGACGGCTTGGCGACTTTCGGGCTTGACTTGTCTTCTAGGACCATAGACGGCACTTGCTTCTTTCTTAAAAGGCCTCTTCTCAGTACTTGCAGCAACACCCTTCTAAATCTTTCCTGACTTGATGCCAGCTTCTATTCTCTCGCCCGTTAAGATCAAATCAGTAAACCCCGCGGAAGAGTTACCAATTAGATGATTGAAGAAAGGCCCAGATAGAGTCCCTAGAAACATATCAACAAGCTCACGATCGGTTAAAGGAGGCTGCACCCTGCCAGCCAAATCCCTCCATTTTTGTGCGTATTCTTTGAATCCTTCGCTTGTTCCTAACGACATACCCTGAAGTTGGGTACGAGTAGGGGCAAGGTCATAATTGTATTGGTATTGTTTGTAAAAAGCGGTGGCCAAATCTTCCCAATTCCGGACACTGGTTCCTTCTAGCTGATAAAACCACTCCAACTGAGCTCCAGAAAGGCTGTCTTGAAAGAAATGAATCCAGAGGTTTTTATCTGCCGTATAGGGTTGGATCTTTCTCACGTAGGACCTAAGATGCATTTTGGGGCAGGACAGCCCATCATACCTTACAAACATTGACACCTTGAATTTTGGGGGAATCACAATCCCGGAAACCAAACCCAAGTCTTCAAAATCCAAACCCGTAACTCTCTGTAGCTCCATGGCGGCTAATCTGTCTTCTAAACCCTTGTATTTATCATCAGCTGGAGGGTATTGCTGGTCAGAATAATCTTCATCCTCTTCAACCTCTTCTTCTTCCGCATCAGACTCGGAAGGCACCGCAACTCCATCTCTCTTACTAGTCCCTTCATCTGAAGTAGGAGGAAATTCAAGCACTCTTCGAGCTTCTCCGTCAAATCTTCTCCCCAAAGTAGCCACCTCGAGTCTCTTTTTCTTCTTTTTTACCGGGTCTTTGTTCCCCAATTGAGTCTTGATATCCTCCTGACCCTTAGCCAAGGTCATCAGGAGTTGCTGGAATTGTGCATTCTGAGCCTGTAGGTCTTTGATTGTTTGCTCGAGATCCATCCTACTGAAATAAACAGCAGACAGATAAGGAAACCTGGAATGAGACCTGCTTATGCACATGATGAATGGTATGCTTATGTATGCAATGCATTCAAGGATTTAGGACATTCAAAATTGTTTCAGACAAAGAAGAATGCACGTCATATTAATAAGAAGAAATTTGTCAGTACATAAATGCCCCATGGGCCAAATATTACAAAATAAACTTCTTAAGGCAGAAAGACATTGCGCATCCTCTTTGGTGCGATGTAGGTATTGAGGGCCTCTTGCTCGTGGAGTCGGCGGGTAAGCTCTAGAACCTTCTTTTCACTGGCGTAGAAGCTAGCTTCAAAAGTGTTCCGTTCCTCCTTGAGCTGAATCCAACTTTTCTGCATTTCCTCCCACGATGTAGGCATGTCTGGATGTAGGATGGTGTAGGGAACCTCTCCTTCATTGACAGGCTCTTTAATCACTGGGAGTACATAAGGATAAGGCATCATTAGACTTTGGGCTCGGGCTCGTACCCACTTGAGATAGGGCTCAAGAGGGATGGAGTTCTTGTGTCCCAGAGTCTTGCTATCAACCTTGTTGAGTTTTCCCCAAGCTCTGATGAATCTTTGGCGAAGTCCTTGCGCATCGTTGTCGAAGTCAAAAACTAGGCTAGGAATCAACATATCATGAGGGCCATCCCTCCGTGCATATCCAAATTGCCTCAAAGCTAGGCAAGGGTTGTAGGTGATACCTCCCCTAATTCCAAGTAAAGGAACATTAGGAAATTCTCCGCAACGATCGACAATGATGACATTTTCTCTGGACCGAGAACACCAATGCACATCAGAATGAGTAAGAGTCATCAACCGCTGGGACCACCTTAAACCTTGGTCATTCTTCAAGACAGATTGTGGAAGGTGCGAAATAAACCACCTTGCAAGGATAGGAGTACATCACATGAGAACACCCCTCTTTCTCATTGTTCGTGTGTAAAATGAGTGAAGAATGTCCCCAAGCAATGTTGGTATTGGATTTCTGGACAAGAAGATTTTGACGGTGTTGACATCTACCAATTGGTCAGGATTTGGGAACAAGACCAACCCATAGATAAGGAGTGCCACAATCTCTTCAAAGGCTTGTAGGTCCAATGAGTTCCAACATTCTTGTGCCTTCTCGAACAAGAATTTTGCTAAGAATCCTTTGACGCCGCTTCTGGTTTCCCAATGCCCCTTGATGTCGGATGGTTGTAGATGTAATGCTCGAGCAACATCTTTCGGCTTTGGTTCCTTTTCCGTACCGTTGAAGGGTAGTTGATTAAGGATAGGAATTCTCAAGAGTTGAGAAAATTCCTCCAAAGTGGGCACCAACTGATAATCAGGGAAAGTGAAACAGTGGTGAAGGGGGTCAAAGAACTGGAATAGCACTTTCATCATGTCTTCTTCAATGTTGGTGTTGACTAGGCTGAGCAGTCTACCATGTCTTTCACTGAAGGATGAATTTTCCGGAATTCTTGAGGTGATCTCCTTGAGTTGAGGAGAGATTCTCACAAGGTTGACTTGAATGGTATTTCTGCGAGGAATTTCCATGTCCTACAAAACAAGAACAAAGATGAAGATCCAAAACCCTTGAAATGGTTAGTGAATGCATATGATGTTTCATGATGTTTATGATGTATGCACAAAACATATGTACAAGCAAATCACACCAAACCCTAGTTTCAGGCTTGCATGGGGTTTCATAGGTAAGTACCCTCTTGAGTGTAGTTGGCTTAAAAACCTGTCCTATAAATAGTAACTGGGTTCTAAGGAGCTCAATATCAATGGATTGTTTTCATTGTTCATTGCTTTGGTTTAGCCACTTAACTAGCGACCAAAATATTCCAAGAACACAACCCTTAATGAGTGTAGTATCGAGTATCTACCGACTTCGGACTGCACCAAAGCCGGTCATCTCACTACCCCTAATAAAAAGGCCAAGATGGTCAAGTAAGGTTCTAGGTCATTAGTGCTTAGTGACATCACTCAGCGGCCCCGTACTCTCCTTGATTGAACTCAAGGGTTACCGGTACTCACAAATATGTCGCACTAATATAGCTATTGCTTCGACCGTGTCGGTATACCCCGCACAGTTTCCACAACGTATTGCTATCTATGAATGTTTCCCAAAATCCGGGTGTAGGATTGCAAACCCAAACAAATAGAGCCAAAGTATAAAGCAAACAATTCAAACAATTAGTCATGCAAGAGGGTGATCTAAGCCCTAAGGTTACTCCACTTTTAAAATATTCCCCAGCAGAGTCGCCAGTTCTGTGGTACGGTGGGAGAACTGACTTGAGTTTTGCGTTTATTTTCGCAAATGTTTCGGTTGAGCAAGAGTCGCCACCGACTTTTTATTTTATCCTAAGGAAAGGTTTAAAAAGCACAGCAAAAACCTTTGAGATTTTTCTTGGGTTCGGGGAGTAGATTATAGAAAGGGAAGGTATTAGCACCCTTTCTATCCATGGTTATCCATGGGCTCTTAGTTACTTGCTTAGATCACTTGCCTTTTGTTTTCAATTGTTTTAAATGGTGCTTGTGTGTGTGGGTTTGAAAAATGTTTTAAAAAGAGGCCAATGTGGAGGCAACCTTTGTAATGATCCATGTTGGGATGTATACAAAGGTGTATGTCTTTTGAAAAGGTTTTCATTTGTTTTTGAAAGTTGTTTTTGAAAGTGTTGTGAGGTGTGTTTTAGAAAATAGGCAAGTGTTTTGTTTTTGCAAGTTTGATTCAAGTAACTAAGAGGCTATCTACTCCTAAATTTCTCAAAGTTTATTGCTATGTTTTAACCCTTTTAATAAGTTTGTTCCACCATTGTATTTGGTGGACAATCTCATGTTATGATGTGAAAGGGACGGGCGCGGGTCATCGTTTAGGCCATAATTGCAACGGTGTCAAGTATCTTTGGGCATTTTCTTTAAGGGACTTGATCATTTGTTTGGCAATATTTTGAAAAAAATGTTATCGAGGGACTATGATCATTCAATTTATTTGTTTTGCCCAAAGAGACCTAACATTCAATATGGCCCAATTTGAAAGGCAACAAGTGGAATACCCTAGGGGGTGCAAGTGTGATTTGTGTGTCAATTTTCATGCTTGTTTGTCTTATATTAGGTCCAACTATTTTGTTCATTTTTTTATTCGCATATAAACCCTAATTCTAGCATTGTATTTAGAAAGCGATAAAGTGCGAAATTTAAATTCCTACGCTATTACAACACAATAATATAGGGAGGGGGGTACAATGTTTCAAATGGGGATTTTGACAAGGAATTTAAACCTAAAACTATTACATTAAATTTTGAATTTATACAATTTAATTAATGTACAATAATTAAATAAAAATGGAATAAAATATGCAAGATGCAAAAATGTTTTGTATATGTATGAAAAAAAGTATTATTTATGTAAAATAAAAAGAAAAATAAAAGGATGTTATTTTTTGGAGTATTTTAAAATTTAGGGCAAAAACCCTAATTCTATTAAATAAAAGGTATTATTTATTAATATATACAATATTTATCATTTATACAAAAATAAGATAAGAAAAGAAATATATTTGTAAAAAATGATTTTTTAGTGTTTAATATTAATAAAATAAAATATGTATATTTTTAGTATTTTATTCTAAGTATATTAATAAATATATATATTTATGTATTAAGTTCTAAATATGTATTATATATATATAAATGATAATAATTTTTAATGTTTGCAAAAAAGGTATTTTTTATGTAAAATATTTTCAGAGGGTATAATAAAATAAAAATGAAAATAAAAGTATTTTTACCTTTTTCTCAATATTTTAATGAAATGTATATATTTATTTATCTAAGTATTAATCAAAAGAAAATCATATAAATACCTAATAAATTAAAAAATGGTGAGAAAAAAGATTTTTATATTTTTAATAATATGAGAAAAAATAAATGGATCAATCAAAAAAAGAAAAAGTCAAAAATCATTAAAAATAAATGAAATGGGCTCAGGGGGTGTAAAACAAGAAAAGTGGTGTGAAAAGGAATAACAAACAGGCCCAGCCCAGAAAATGGTTGTCTTCAACCTTCAGACCAAACAAATTCAAAAAATACGCGCCTTTCTTCACCAATCCTTAACTCCTGATTCTTTGATCTTTTACCAAATCTTCCAACATGAAACCTGTAGAGCTTGAAACCACGATTCTAGACATATAAAGAAGTCAATCTAACTCTCAGAAATGAGAGAGAATTTCTTCTCTCCCAAATCCTGACCTAATTTTTTATCAATGTTCAGACATAAAATTCTCTAAGCACACATAATATAAATGAAATCTAATCATATGGGCATGTTCAGGGCTATGATTGTGACATGTTTTCTTCACAAACCTAAAGCTAACAATGCCTAATAAGAGAGATACGAATTCACCAAGATACCTGTTCAGCTGAAGTTCTATCTGGAAATGTAGGAACTTTCAGTGCAAGGTGATGATTGGAAAAGCTTCCTTGAGGTCCAGGGATGCTATTCCAATGTTTACTTTGTCTTGAAAGCTTCTGAATCGAGCTAGAGAACTTCACCTGCAATTCAGAAATATGAAAATGGTGGAAGTGGTTAGAGGGATTACAAGTCGTGCTTTTGCTTTTGGTTAGCTTGCATAGATGGTATGGAAGGTGTGTGAACTGGTTTGGGCAAGAGAGCTCGAGAGAAATGAGAGATAGCACTCAAACTGCAGGGCCTGCCCTGTTTTTGCAGTTTGAGAGTGATTCTGAGATGGAGGGTGTTTTGAAGGCTAAGGGCTCGTGTATTAGCTTGGTTGTGTTCTTTTGAATATGTTTGATAACTTTGTCTAAGTGTTCTTGAGCTGATATGGTAGTTGGTATTAGTTATGCAATGTTTCTTACTTCTTAAGCAAACAAAGGCAACTTGTGTTTCTAGGTCAGTAGAGGACCCATAATCCTGCTGCAAAGCTTCTCTTGATCAGTGTGTTATGCTCATAATCTTGTGCCAATCAGATTTGCAATGTACTTGTTGGATTTTCAATTTGACATAAAGTGCAACTTTTCAAAAATGGCTATTTTGCTTTATCTAAAAATGGATTAAACCTTCATACAATGCTTTAGCTCAAAGAACATGGTCTTGGCACAAAGAATATGCATTAAATTATTGAGTGTAACTTGGTTTAAGGACCTGTAATCTAGCCTAAAGCATGCTGAGTTCAAATTGCAAGGTTATGGACATGTAACTTGGTCATGAACAAAGTGAGTTTTTGCCATATTGTGAAATTCGATTCTCCCTAACCATGAGGTTGTTTGAGAAGTTCTTGGACATTTTGGAAAGCTTGGAATGTGTAATACAATCCATCTTTGAAGTGCAATTTGAAATTCCAAGTGGAAGTGTATGGAAAATGGTCTTGAAGTTAGGTAGAAAACCTTGTCAAAATAGGTCAAATTTCACTAAGTTAAGAATGGTTTAGTGCCCTTATTCAAAAATTTGTAACTTGAGATAAAAGCTTCAAATGAGAAAACTTTGTGAATCAAAGTTGTATATTATGCAACAAGCTACAACTTTCATGTTTTGACTTTTGTTTGAATCCAAATGAATCATGGTGAAAAAGTGGGGCAAAGTTGGGAAAAAATTAGGGTTTTCAATAACTTAGAAAAATTCTAAGTTATAAAAAATTCCATTTTAAACCCTAATTTGCATTTCTTGGTTTCTTGGTGAACAAGTTTCATGATTTGGCATGTTTTGATGAAAAATGAATCTTGACTCTTGATTTTGACCAAAAAGTCAAAGTTTGACTTTTCAGTATACAGTCAAAATTGATCAATTGACTGGGAAATTCAACTGTCAATCTTGTGTACTTGGGATCTTTTGAGCTTGTTGAGAATGTCAAGACAATTCCATGGGGTCCTTGAGTCCATATGTGATCTTGGTTTGCCATTGGCTAGGTTAAACAGTCAAAAATTGCCTTTGTGCAGTCAAAACCCTAAAAATGACCATTTTGCCCTTTTGGTGATCTGATCAAATTTCTTGTGGAATTGTGATCCAAACTTGATCAAATGGTCCATATGAGTTCATAATGTTGATGTGGGTCAATTTTCATGAGATTTGACTGTCAATTGGCCACAGTTGACTTTTCCCCCAATACAGCTGATTTCTAGGTCATCTGTCCAATTGACTGGGCAAAACTTGGAATCAAGACTTGAAACTTGGTATGGATAAACTTGGGAGTCTAATATGAAGCATGAAAGTCATCTTAGGCATTTTAGGTCAAAACATCTTTGTTCAAACACAAACCCTAATTTGGGTCCATCAGTGCAAGGAGAAATCTTGAGCAGAGGAAACCCTAATTGGATCTTGATCTTCAAAGGTCTGGTGATGAGAAAATGTTGGGGAAATGGGAGGGCAAATTTTGGGGTACAACAGTTGCCCTTGCATTCTTTAAACCAAACGGCATGACTTTGTAGGAGAAGGTGCCCCATTGCGTAACGAAAGTAGTTTTTCCGTATCTTCGGGAGCCATCTTTATTTGATTATATCGTGAGAAGCCATCCATGAATGAGAAGACCTTATGTTGGGAAGTATTATCGACTAAGACTTCAATGTGTGGTAGAGGGGAATCATCCTTGGGGATTGCCCTATTCAGATCCCTATAGTCTACGCACATGCGAACTTTCCCGTATTTCTTTGGCACTGGCACTATATTGGCCACCCATTGAGGATAGGATGTTACATCTAGGAACCCTGCATCAATTTGTTTCATTACTTCGGCTTTGATCTTTTCAGACATATCAGGCCTCATGCGACGAACTTTTTATTTGACAGGAGGGCAGTCTTCTTTAGTTGGTAGACGATGAACCACGATGTCAGTATCCAACCCAGGCATATCTTCATAAGACCAAGCAAATACTTCCACATAATTGCAAAACATCTGAACCAATCTGTTCTTAACACCGCTTTCCAAATTAGCGTTGATCCTGATTTCCTTCTTATCTGACTCAGTACCAAGTTGATAACTTCTACTGACTCTTCATGTGGTTGAATAGCTTTTTCCTCTTGTAATAGAAGTATGGCTAGTTCTCCTGGTATATCACAATCTTCCTCACATTCGTCTTCAGCTTGATTGACAGGAAATTCAAAGTCATAGTTGGCGATAGTAGAGTTATTGGTAATAGGATCCAGAGTGGATGTAGACCTGCAAGAGTGTGTGTGTGTGTGTGTGTGTGTGTGTGTGTGTGTGTGTGTGTGTGTGTGTGTGTGTGTGTGTGTGTGTGTGTGTGTGTGTGTGTGTGTGTGCATGTAAGATACATGGCTATTTTTTGACAATGTATTTGAAAGAAAAGAAAGACAATGAACACAAATATTTGAATGCAAAAGAGTCCAATGTGCTGAATGATCATATGATTTTATGAACATAAATAAAACCCTTGACAAAAGGACCAAAGTGCCCCGGGCAAGACACAGGGCTTAAAAGTCGTTGTTTGGAGATAATATTACAGACATAGAGTTCCTGAATTGAAAAAAAAAGTAAACAGTAATTACTCCTCAATGAAAGAAACTGGAGTGAAATCCTTTGCATGCCAATTGTTGAGCTTCCCTTCGGTTGTTGGGTAGATCCAGTCTTCCAAAGCACACTCATCATCAGAGTCTTCTACAGCGTTCACTTCATGACTTTTGAGGTGGAGAGGCGGCTTTCCAGTACGAGCACCTCTAATTTCTTTCTGAGCTTCGGAGGTGAAACCTACCCCAAACTTTTCTGTCTTGAACGGGATATCGGGGAGCTGACCCCACATCTCATTGTTTCCTTCTTCTACCACAGCACGGGCATCCTTAAGAGAAACCATCTTGGGGATAACTTTATCGGCTCTTGGAGTGTCGGAAGAGATTTTGGTGGTGGCTACAACTTCAAACGTCTAGCAAGGAGTTTCTATGAATTCGCCATCCAATTCCACGTACTTGAAATAATTGAGATGGCTTACCATAAATTCTTCTTCACCGCAAACAGTGACAACCTTCCCTTGAACCGGATATTTTAACTTCTGGTGGAGAGTAGAAGTGACCGCACCTGCCCCATGGATCCATGGGCGCCCAAGAAAGCAAGAATATGCATACCGTATGTCCATTATGTAGAATGTGGAGTTGAAAATCTGTGAACCAACCTTAATTGGGAGATCCACCTCCCCATGAACCGTCTTTTTTGACCCATTGAATGCCCTCACAATAATATCACTTGGCTTCAAAACCAAACCTTCACAGTCTAGCCGATCCAAAGCGCCTTTAGGTAACACATTTAAAGATGAACCTGTGTCCACCAAAACATGTTCCAGAGTGGTCCCTTTACATTAAACAGAAACGTGCAAGGCTTTATTATGATTCTTTCTCATGGGAGTTAAATCTGCGTCGGAGAACCCCAGACCATTTTCAGTTGTCAGACTTGTTACGCAGCTCTCGAATTGGTCGGTTGTGGTTTCTTGAGGCACATGAGCCTTTTTCAAGAACTTAATCAAAGCTTGTGCATGGGCGTCAGAACATAGCAATAAGGACAACATTGATATTTTAGAAGGGGTTTGTCCCAACTGCTCTACTATTTTGAAGTCGCTTTTCTTGATGATCTTCATAATCTCCTCCATATCTTGAGTGGATGGTTCTTCCATAACAAACTTTTCAGCAGGTGCCTCTTCCCTGGCAGACTCACTTTCTTTCTCTTTCCCTCTAGCGCCAGCATTGCCATTGGTTATGCGGACTATAACTGTGTTAGTGGTTGGTGGTGAGATAACAGGGGAAAAGACCCTTCTTGTTCTTGTGACTTTACTAGAACAATTAATATTAGTAACACCACCTTCATTATCATCAATCCAAGAATCTTTTTTTACCTTATGATAATAAACCTCGGCACCTTAATTCCATGGTACCGCTTTATCAGAGGTGTATGGAACATGTCTAGCAGCAGTGATTATGAGAGGAGCGATGATTGGTTCGTTCAAAATCCTGATAGGACCTTTGGATGAGATCCTAAGAGGTTTGTTTGAAATTATTATGATGGCCAAATCTTCAGCTTTGTTGATTGAATTTTCGATGGTGGGAATCTTTTTGAATAGGATTTTGCGGCCATCCATTAGGCGTTGTATACATTTCTTTAATTCCTCGCACCCATTGGGTTGTCTCATACAACACACACAGTCTTTCTCACAGCCCGGGAAAATCCCAGCTTTCAACAGATTGCTCTTGATTACATTCCATGGAGTAGTTAATTCTTCAACAGAGGCGATGAAAGTTGTGTCTTCGACAGCATTGACGCCTTTGTCATGCCTCGGCATTGGAGAGATAATTACATTTAGCGTCGGAGGAGGATCGAATTCGATAGTCTTGTTGTTAATTAAATCCTGGATTTTGTTCTTCAAACCCCAACACTTATCAGTCTCATGCCCGAGGCTGTTTGAATGGTAAGCGCATTTTGCATTTGGATTATATCTCGGTGACGAGGTGTCAGAGTTGGCGGGAGGATCCTGCAATGTCACTAAATTAGCCCTGAGCAAATGTTGAAGGGTTTGAGATAATGACATGCCTAACCTTGTAAATTGTCTTCTCGGAGCTTCAACACGTTGATGATTTGCGGATGGTCTTTGAGTAGCAGTCAGATTGGAGATTCGGATAGCATTGGCAGATGAATGATTTTTCTTCTTGGTGTGGGCCTTTGCACCATACACAACATTAACTTCTTTCTTTGCGGCAAAAGATTTCTTGACAGGATTGGGAGTGGAAGTAGATGCCACAGAGATCTTTCCACTATTAATGTAACTTTCAACTCTTTCACCGGTTAGGATTAATTCGGTGAAACCAGAAGAAGAGCATCCAACCAAAAGGTTAAAGAAAGGACCAGATAATATGCTCATGAACATGTCAATGTGTTCCCTATCAGTCAAGGCAGGTTGGACCCTACTGGCAAGGTCTCTCCACTTCTGCGCATATTCCTTAAATCCCTCATTCTTCCCCATGGTCATACCTTGCAATTGAACCCTTGTCGGTGCCAAGTCGGTGTTGTACTGATATTGATGGTAGAAGGCAGTAGCTAGACCCTCCCAAGTATTGATGCGAGAGCCATCCAACTTATAAAACCATTCAAGTTGTGTTCCAGCCAGACTCTCTTGGAAAAAGTGAATCTAGAGTTTTTTATCTGCAGTGTGCGATTGTATCTTGTGCATATAGGACTTCAAATGGAGTTTTGGGAAATTATTCCCATCGTATTTTGCAAAGGTTGTTATTTTGAACTTGTGGGGAATGATTATCCCAGAGATTAGGCCCAAATTGTCAAAATTCAAATCGGGAATAGCTTGGATTTCAACCGCTTTCAACCTGTCTTCCAGCTGCTTATATTTGATGTATGCGGGTGGATATTGTTCATTGAAATAATCATCATCATATTCTTGGTCATTGATACAGTCGGCCTGAGTACTCTTGACCTCATTGTGATGCGGTGGGAGAACTGACTTGAGGTTTTGCGTTTGTGTTCACAAATGTTTCAGTTTAGCAAGAGTCGTCACCGACTTTTTATTTTATCCAAAGGAAAGGTCGAAAAGCACAGGAAAGACCTTTGAGATGTTTTCTTGGGTTCGGGGGGTAGATTATGAAAAGGGAAGGTGCAAGCACCCTTTTCATCCATGGTTATTCATGGGCTCTTAGTTACTTGTTTAGATCACTTGCTTTTGCTTTTCAATTGTTTGAAATGGTGCTTTGTGTGTGGTTTTTAAAATGTTTTGAAAAGAGGCCATCGTTGTGGCAACCTTTGTAATGATTCTTGTTTGAATGTATACAATGGTGTTTGTCTTTTGAAAAGATATTTCAATGTTTGAAAGAATGTGTTGGGAAATGTTTTGAAATTGTGTTGTGAGGTGTGTTTGAAAATAACAAGGATGTTTTTGCAAGTTTTGATCAAGTAACTAAGAGTTGTCTACCCTATTTTACTCAAAGATCTTTTCTACACATTTTTAACCCTTTTGACAGTGTTGTTTTACCATTGCATTTGGTAAACAACCTTGTATTTGGATGTTAAACGGGACAGGCGCGGGTCATCGTATTGACCATGGTAGCAATATTGCCAAGTATCTTTAGCAATTTTTTAAGGGACTGGATCATTTTGTATAGGCAACCAAGATAGCGTCATTGAGGGACTATGATCTTTTGTTTTGTTTTTGTTTTGCCAAGATACTCAACATGCATAACATGGCCATTTTCAAGGCAACAAGTGGATGAAACCCTAGGGGTGCATGTGTGTATTGTGTTGTCAATTTACATGCTTTTTGTCTTTGTATTAGTCAAGCTATTTGTTTTTGATTTTGGATATTTGCATACGAACCCTAATCTCTAACATGGCATATTTGAAAGCATAAAGTGCGTAAAATAAACCTAAGCTATTACAATATTGATATGGGGAGGGGGATACATTTTTGAATGGGGAATATTTGCAAGAAAATAAAACCCTAAGATTTACTATTACATCCAAATTGAATTCCTTTGTATCAAATAAATAAGCAATATTTAAATAAACAATTTAAATATAAATATGCAAAATGTTATAAATATGTAAAAATATTTTTATTTATTTTTATGTATGTAAAAATATAATATTTAATGTATTAAAAAAAGAATAAAAAGATTATTTTTTTATTAAGGGTAAAAAACCCTAATTTTCTTTAAGAAAGTATATTTATTAATATTATTTATTTATGTACAATAAAAATATATTCAAGTGCCAAAAAATAAAATATATTAGAAAAAAATATTATTTTTAATAAGGGTGGAAACCCTAGTTTTTTTTGTTTTAAGATAATATATATTATATTATTTATTTTATGTACAAGAATAAATATAAACATATATACAAGGATATTAAAAAATAAAACATATGAAAAAATATTATTTTATATGTATGAATAATAAAAATAAAATATATAATATTTCTATAATGTTTATAAGTTTTTATTAAAGAAAATAAAGGTATATACCAATTAATAATTATTTTTATGTCTAAAAAATAATAAAAAATAATAAAATAAAATGTGAAAATTTATGAAAATATTTTTAATATTTTTTATGTTTAGAAAATAATAAAATAAAATCAGAAATGAAAAATAAATAGAAAAAATACAAAAATATAAAGAAATGGGCCAGAGAGGTGCAATCAGTAAAGAGGGGGTGTCAAAAACAAAGCTAGAACCAAGCCCAGTCCACTGAACTTTATCTTCAACCTTTGTCAAACAAAAACACGCGCGCCTGATTCAAATATGGAAAACCTGCATACGTGCTCTAATGCAAAAACTCATAACACCAAAATTATAGCATTTTTCAAGACGATTTCAACCATATAAAGAACTTAATCTAACTCTCAAAGACCAGAGAGAATTTCTCTGGCCCTAATTTCTACCCTAACTTTTTCAGGAAGTTCATGAATCAAATTCTCTTAACACGATTAACTTAAATGAAATCTAAGCATATGTACAGCTTCATGGCTATGAGTACTACATTTTTTATTCACAAACCTAAGCCTAATGATTCCTAAATGGAGATATAGGAAGTTGACAAAAACTTGTTTCAGTTGAACTCGTGTATGGCAATGTGGAGCTTTTCAGTGAGGCCTGAGGTGCTTGGGAGCTTGCCTGAACTTCCTCTGACCTTCCCCAATGCCTAGTTTGCTTTGGATTTGCTTGAACAAGC
Organism: Vicia faba; assembly: GCA_948472305.1. Classification (NCBI taxonomy): domain Eukaryota; kingdom Viridiplantae; phylum Streptophyta; class Magnoliopsida; order Fabales; family Fabaceae; genus Vicia; species Vicia faba. The sequence continues at coordinate 1,410,280,295 of OX451739.1, forward strand.
TTGTAGAACTCAACCTGCACAAGCTGAAAACAGAAATGGTGAAGCTTGCAAATGGAGTTACAGTCAGTGGCCAATGATTGGGATAGCTTGGATAGGTTATATGGAATGTATTGGAACAAGTTTGGGGCAAAACGCACGATTAACTTGTGAGATGGAAGTGAAACTGCAGGGAGTGCCCTGTTTTGCAAAAGGAAGGTGATCTAGTGTTTTGGAAGGCTTGAGGGTTCAACAAATCGTGTTTCTGGCTCAAGACAATGTGCAAAACTTGTCTCAAATGCTTCCAAGAGTTGGTTATAACAGATATGCAAGTTGTGGCTTTTTGGCAAGTTTACTTGTATTTTAAGCAAAAGTAAGAAATGATGCAAGACATGCCTGTACAGGCTATCAACCAGCTTGCACTTTATGATCTTGGCCCCCTCAGTTTGTGGATATTGTTTGCTGTAAAAGATTTTGTTCAAGGCTCAAGAATGCAATTTGACATAAAGCAAATTTGACAAAAATGGCAATGTTGCATTTTTGCTATTTTTGGATTAATCTCTTGTGTAATCCTCCCATGATCAGAACAAAGCCTCAAACCAATGGATTTGCATTTAATTATTGAGTATGAAAGGGTTTAGGGACCTGTATTCAAGTACAAATGAAGCTGGACAGAAGTTGCAACTTGTATTAACATGAAAATGCCATGGATCAAAAGTGAGCTTTTTCCATTCAAACCTTCGATTCTCCATAACCACAAATAATTTTGGAGAGTTCTTGGACATTTTGGAAAGCTTGTAACATGCTCTACAATCCATATTTGAAATACATTTTGAGATTCCAAGTGGAACTAGGTGAAAAATTGTCATGTAGATAGGTCAAAATCCTGCCTAAATTAGGGAAAATTTTCACTAAGTTAAAAGTTTCATGGACCCGTGTTCCAAAAATCATAACTTGAGATCTAAGCTTCTTTTGGGAAAACTTTGTGAATAAAAGTTGTATACTTTGTGTAGGACTACAACTTTCATGTTGGAAGTTTTGTTTTAATCCAAATGCGTCATGGTGAAAATGTTGGGCAAAGTTGGGGGAAAATAAGAAAATTCCATAACTTAGAAAAATTCTAAGTTATGAAAATTTTCAATTTTAAACCCTAATTTGCAAAATTAGGTTTCTTGATGAACAAGTTTCATATTTTGACACATCTTGATGAAAAATAACCCTTGGCACTTGATTTTGACCAAAAAGTCGAAGTTTGACTTTTCAGTGTACAGTCAAATTTTGATCAGTTGACTGAAAAATTCATCTGTCAATCCAATGCAATTGAGATCTTTTGAACCTTGTGAATAGGTTAAGATGATTCCATTGAGTCCTTGAATCCATGCTTGAACCCAATTTTCCATTGGCTAGGTTAAAAATCAGAAATTGCCCTTCTGCAGTCAAAACCCTAAAAATGACCATTTTGCCCTTTTGATGATCTGATCAAATTTCTTGAGGAGTTGTGGTCCAAACTTGATCAAATGGTTCATATGAGCCTATAATTTTGATGTGGACAAAAAATTGTGAGGTTTGACTATAAATTGGCCATAGTTGACTTTTTCCCCAATACAGCTGATTTCTAGGTCAACTGTCCAATTGACTGGGCAAAAATTTGATTCAAAGCTTGATATTTGGTAGAGGCAATCTTATAAGTCCAACATGAAGTATGAAAGTCACTTTGAGCATTGAAAGTCCAAAAATCCATGTGGAAACTCAAACCCTAATTTAGGTCATCAGTGCAAGGAGATGCTTGAGCAGAGCAAACCCTAATCTTGTCTGGAGTCCAAAGAGTCTTGTAAGGGGAAATCTTGATAAAATGAGAGGGAAAATTTTGGGGTACAACAGCTTCCCCTGTTCAATCTTCTTGAACCTGAAGAGTTAGATAGGCGAGTTTTCCTTTCGTGACTCGAAGGTAAAAGATGATTGGACACTAGAGTGCCCGTAAATTTGCACTCGTCAAAATGTAAATGAGGGGATAGGCTTAAAGATGCCATTTGGAGATGGTAGAATCTTGCTGGTGATGGGCTTAAAGATGCCATCCAAGACTTGTTTGTTGAAAATCAGGAGAATAAACACCAAATTGGTATCCGTATCTAGGGCGTATCTGAGTTGTATCTGGAGATTGGATTCGTATGAGCAAAGGAATGGAGTCCGTGTCTGGAGCATATCTGAGCTGTAACTCTATTTGATTCTTGAATGAATATCAGAATGACTGCTGCGTCTGGAGTGTATCTGAGCTGTAACTGTATTTGATTCTTGAATGAATATCAGAATGACTGCCGTGTCTGGAGTGTATCTGTATTGTATCTGAATTCTGAATGGGCGATAGAGAAACGTATGTGTATGAAGAATCTCTGGGCTGGGGATAAATTCCGAATGAGTGACAGAATGGAAATTGTGGCTGGTGCGTATCTGGACTGTATCTGAAGTTGAGACCTGTATGAGTAGCAGAATGACTTCCGTGTCTAGAGTGTATCTGAACTTGAAGTTGATAGTTGAGTCTGAATGAGAAATAGAATGGCTTCCGTGTCTGGAGCGTATCTAGTCTGTATCTGATTGCTGAAGTCTGAATGAGTAGTAGAATGACTTTCGTGTCTGGGGTGTATCCATACTGTATCTTGACTTGAAATTATGAATGAGTAATAGAATGACTGTCGTGTCTGGGGTGTATCCATACTGTATCTGAAATAAGAGATCTGAATGAGTAGCTGAATGACTTCCATGTCTTGGAGCGTATCTGTACTGTATCTGAAATCTTCGAATAGTTGTTAATGATAGATTTTAATCTCATCCTGAAAAGGGTAAAATGTTAGCTGTAACATAAAGTTATGTTGCATGACATGTATGATGCAATAAAATGTGTTCTATCAATGTTTATGATATATGAATGTAATGGATGTGCATGTAAGCTGATCAGTTGTCTTGCTGAGGAAAATAAATTCTTGATAGCTGGAGATAATAAAATCCTTGACTGTTGCCGGGGAAAATAAATCCTTGACTGATGTTGGTTATTCAAAATCTTTGATTGTTGAGAACAAGAAATCCTTGAACCACTATTGGGGATAGAAAATCCTTGGTGACTTGTGAGGATTAACAAGAACTTTGACAACTTCTGTGGGGATGCGAGAATCCTTCATGATTTTCCTGGGGAATAAGGAAAACTCTGACGATCTCTACTGGGGAATTGAAACCTGGGAGGTTTCAACTGGAGAAATGAGACTGAGAATCTTCGATCTGCTGGGAAATAACTCTGTGGGGAGAATGTTTATTCTGCTGAAAAGTTCTCAAGATCTTGGGTTTCATGCCAATCTATTGAGGGATTATCTGAAGCCGTCGTCTGGTTTCTAAGATATCTTGCAGGGGAATCTTCTGATTTTAAGACAAATCTCTGGGGAATTGGAGGAAACTAGATGGTCTTCCACCGGGGTTTAAGGGTTTAAGTTTTGGACTCCGTTGGGGAAGAAAGTTTTATCTTCATTGAGGGTTGGCAGTTCAAAGTTTTCTGGCTCCGCTGGGGATTGGGAGTTTGGAAACTTAGTTCTGATGGGGATTTTGAATTTTAACTCCGCTGGGGATATGTATTTCAAGGCTTTAGCTCTTCTGAGGATTTCTCCTGGAATAGCCCAAAGACGTTTTCCCATACTTTCAATCTTTTAGTAATTATTCTTTCTCATTTCGTTTTATTTGTAAGCAGTGGTTATATTCAAATGCATATGCTCATTTAATAAATCATTTGACGTTTTCTAATAAAACATAAGTGTAAAGAAAAATAAATGGCAAATAGTTTTCTGCACTTTGAAGTATCTTTGAATTAACTTTGTGTAAGTATTCTGTACAAAGGAGACAGACATCCTAGTAAGAGAATGTTGTCATAAAATTGAGAAAAAATTATACAAAGAAAGATGGCTATGTGTAACAATTCCATGGGGTTCCCATTCTGCTATAGCCTTCGTAACTCTAAGTATCTTGTTCATTCGTTTCTTCGTTCGCAGATGATTGGATTGATCGGAAGCTTGGAGCTTGTCCGTGAAGAGATTATCCTTAAAGTGATCCGACGAGACATAGTCATACGCTTTAATTCCCTAACTTTTGCCTGGATCGCCCTTTCGGGTTTTCGATCCACCGGGAAACCCCTTTTTGCCCAAGTCGCCCTTTCGGGTTTTCAACTTGCCGGGTGTACAGATTTTTTTATTTAAACCTAATTTTTTCCTGAACCGCCCTTTCGAGTTTTCGATTCACCGGGATGCCCATTTTTGCCCAAGTCGCCCTTTCTGGTTTTCAACTTGTCGGGTCGTTTATGCGTAGTATCTTTTGACTATTTCTGCATTCGCAGGGTGCGGCAGGTCATCGCCATCCATGGTGGTCTGGATCATTGCCCTACCAGAAAAGATATTCTTGATCACAAATGGTCCTTCGTAGGTAGGAGTCCATTTGCCCCTGGGATCACTTTGCGGCAAGATGATTCACTTGATTACAAGGTCCCCGACTTGATATACTTGTCTCTTGACTTTCATGTTGAAGGTCTTGATCATACGTTTTTTATACGCCTGACCATGGCAAACAGCAGTAAGTCGCTTTTCGTCAATCAAGTTAAGTTGATCAAGCCGGGTCTGAATCCAATCGTCTTCACTCAAACCAGCATCGTTCATGATTCTCAAGGAGGGAATCTGAACCTCGATAGGTAAAACAGCCTCTATGTCGTATACCAAAGAAAAGGGTGTTGCCCCAGTTGAAGTGCGTGTCGTGGTACGGTACCCGTGCAGAGTAAACGGTAACATCTCGTGCCAGTCCTTATAGGTGACTGTCATCTTTTGAATGATCTTCTTGATATTTTTGTTCGCAGCTTCGACAACACCATTCATCTTAGGCCGATAGGGAGATGAATTGTGATGTTGAATCTTGAACTGCTCGCACAGATCGGTGATCATAGTATTGTTCAAATTTGTACCGTTGTTGGTGATGATCCTGTCGGGGATACCATACCAGTATATAAGGTTCTGCTTGATGAAGCGGGCAGCCACATTATTTGTAACGGAGGCGAAGGAAGCTGCTTCGACCCACTTGGTAAAGTAATCAATGGCCACCAGGATGAAACGGTGTCCATTGGATGTTGTAGGCTTGATCTCTCCAATCATGTCGATTCCCCACATCGCGAATGGCCAAGGAGCTGTTAAGACATTGAGAGGAACTGGAAGTATATGTACCTTGTCAGCATAGATTTGGCATTTGTGACAAGTACGGGAATGTTGATGACAGTCAGCTTCCATGGTAGACCAGTAATAGCCTGCCCGTAGAATCTTCTTAGCCATTGTATGTCCACTTGAGTGGGTGCCGAAAGTACCATTATATAGTTCAGCCATGATCTGCTCAGCTTCAACCTTGTCCATACAACGGAGCAAGACACAATCATGATTGCGCTTGTATAGGATACCATTGCTCAGAAAGAACTTGGCCGCGAAACCACGGTCGGTCTACTACTTCTTCGGTATTAATCTCGTGACAATGTGCAGGTTCGTCTATTCGTTCAATGGTGATTTGAGGTGCCTCATTATCCTAGTTAAGTTTAAACATGGATGACATTGTAGCTAGCGCATCTGCTAGATGATTCTCTTCTCGCGGGAAGTGCTCGAAGGTAATATGCTCGAAGTGTGATAATAATGTCAAGACATGTTCTTTGTAAGGGATGAGGTTAGGGTGTTTAGTATCCCACTCTCCTTTGATTTGATTGATAACCAAAGTTGAGTCCCCAAATACAATCAAAGATCTGATTCCCAAGTCAATAGAGGCCTTGAGACCAAAGATACAAGCTTCATACTCGGCCATGTTATTGGTGCAGCTGAAGCAGAGTCTAGCGGTGAAAGGTGCATGGAAACCTTCTGGAGAGTAAGTACCGCGCCGATACCGTTCCCAAGTGCGTTGGAGGCACCATCAAAGTACAGGGTCCATCGGGATCCTTGTTCAGGTCCGTCATATGGTCTATTTTCTTCAATGTTGCTCAAAGTCATGATATCCTCGTCGGGAAAGTCGAACCTCATGGATTGGTAATCTTCGACAGCTTGATGGGCCAGATGATCGGCTAGAAGACTCCCCTTTATGGCTTTTTGGGTTGTGTACTGTATATCATATTCAGTGAGGATCATCTGTCATCTATCGATTCTTCCGGATATAGCAGGCTTCTTGAAGATGTACTTGATTGGATCCATCTTAGAGATCAGTAAAGTGGTATGTGTCAACATATACTGCCTTAGCCGGCGAGCAGCCAATACCAAAGCGTAGCAAGTTTTCTCGAGCAGTGAGTAGCGAGTCTCATAGTCGGTAAACATTTTGCTAAGGTAATAAATGGCATGCTCTTTTCGGCCAGACTCGTCATGTTGGCCCAGTACGCACCCCATTGAATTATCTAAGACAGTCAGATACATGATTAAAGTCCTTCCTTCGACGGGTGGCATCAAGATAGGAGGTTCCAGCAAATACTCCTTGATCTTATCGAAAGCTACTTGACAGTCATCATTCCATTTAACCACCTGATCTTTCTTCAACAGCTTAAAGATTGGTTCACAGGTAGATGTTAGGTGAGAGATGAACCTTGCAATGTAGTTTAGGCGTCCCAAGAAACCTCTTACCTCCTTCTCAGTGCGAGGAGCAGGCATTTCTTGTATGGCTTTGACTTTGGCAGGATCAACCTCGATGTCTTTGTTACTGACGATGAATCCCAAAAGTTTTCCGGACCTGACTCCGAAAGTGCATTTGCTAGGGTTCAGTCTGAGCTTATACTCTTTCAATCTGACAAACAGCTTTTGCAGATGGTCGAGGTGTTCTTCTTCTGTTTGTGAATGGGCTATCATGTCGTCTACGTAGACTTAAATCTCATGATGTATCATGTGATGAAACAAAGCTACCATGGCTCGCTGATAGGTTGCCCCGACATTCTTCAGTCCGAATGGCATCACTTTATAGCAGAAGGTACCCCACTGCGTAACGAAAGTAGTCTTCTCCATGTCTTCGGGAGCCACTTTGATCTGGTTATACCCTGAAAATCCATCCATGAAAGAGAATACCTTGTGTTGAGCTGTGTTATCAACCAAGATGTCAATATGCGGTAGTGGGAAGTCATCTTTAGGGCTAGCCCTATTTAAATCTCTGTAATCCACGCACATTCTGACTTTGCCGTCCTTCTTAGGCACGGGCACAATGTTAGCAACCCATTATGGATAGGAAGTAACAGCAACAAAGCCATCATTGAACTGTTTGATCACTTCAGCTTTGATCTTTTCGGACATGTCGGGCCTCATTCGGCGGACTTTCTGTTTGATTGGTGGACAGTCTTCTTTTGTAGGGAGACGATGAACCACAATATATGTATCAAGTCCAGGCATGTCTTCGTAGGACCAGGCGAAGATCTCCACATATTCATTCAACAGTTGAACTAAGCGCTCTTTGACACTTGGCTCCAGGTTGGCACCCACTTTAACCTCTTTTTTGTCTTCCTCTGTTCCCAAGTTGATAGTCTCTAACAACTCCTCGTGGGGTAGAATAGACCTTTCTTCCTGTTGCAAAAGTCTGGCCAACTCTCCAGGCACTTCACAGTCTTCATCACCTTCGTATTCGGTATGATTGACCAGATCTTCAGAGTCACTGAAGGCCATAGCATAATTTTTACCCATGGAATCCGGAGTGGATGGGTACCTGCATTTTGTGAGTGTGGGAGTGTGTAAGGGATAGCCACCTTTAAACAAAATAAAATGTAAAAAGAAAGAAAATGAACACAAAAGTTTATATATGAAAACGTCCATGATTCATTAAAAATGGCATATGAAAATGAAGAATCAAAACCCTTACAAATGGACCTATATGCCCCGGGTAAGGCATAAGGCAAAAAGAGTGTACGATTTGTTTAATAATTATTACAGACCAACAGAAAATGTTCAAAAGATAAATTACTGATTGATGAAAGTAATGGGAACAAAGTCTTTCGCCTCCCAATTGTTCAGTCCTCCTTCAATAGTTGGAAAGATCCAGTCTTCAAAATTGCTTTCTTCTTCATCCTTCTCTAAAGCATGAACTCCATGATGAGTGATTTTCAAAGGCGGTCCTCCAGCCCGAGAGCGACGCACAGCTTTCTGACTAGCAGTAGTGAAACCCAAGCCGAACATATCTGTCTTGTAAGGAAAATCTAGCAGTTGACCCCATACCGTGCTTCCTCCTTCCTTGATCACAGCCTCCACATCTTTAAGGGATGACATTCGGGACACAGGTTTGATGATGATGGGCACATAATTCAGTGTCTTGGCTACCGCAACTTCAGGAGAAACCTCTTCAAAGTGCTGAAAAGGGGTCTCGATGAATTCACCATCTAATTCAACATAGCGGAATGAATTCAGATGGCTTATCATATACTCCTCATCGCCACGAATTGTCACAATTTTCCCCTGGACTGGGTACTTAAGCTTCTGATGCAGAGTGGACGTAACGGCCCTAGCATGATGAATCCATGGCCTTCCTAACAAGCAAGAGTAGGAGGGACGGATATCCATGACATAAAATGTAGAGTGGAAAGTTTCAGTACCCACTTTAATTGGGATGTCCACCTCCCCGTGGACCATCCGCTTAGAACCATAAAAGGCTCTTACAATGATATTGTTGGGCTTTAAGGTCAAACCTTCACAGTCCAATTTGTCCAATGCTTTCTTAGGCAAGACATTTAAAGACGACCCGATATCAACCAGAACATGAGCAAGAGTCGTCCCTCTGCACTCAACCGAGACATGCAGCGCGTCGTTATGCTTTCTTCCCTTAGATGTTAGATTGGCATCAGAGAAGCCAAGACCATTGTCGGCTATAAGGCTAGCTACACACTCTTGAAGCTGATCCGCAGAAATTTCTTGAGGCACGTGAGCCGTCTTCAGAAATTTGATCAAGGATTTGGCATGAGCCTCGGAACAGAGCAATAGGGCCAACATAGAGATTTTTGAAGGGGTTTGCCCCAGTTGTTCTACGACATCATAGTCGCTTTTCTTAATTATCTTTAAAATCTCCTCTATTTCCTTTTGAGTGGTCTCGGGGATAACCAAAGGCTAAGCCCTCGTCCTGACGGGCGCTTCTTGGATCCCCTTACCTTTATCAGTAATAACAGCAGAGGGTACAACTTCGGGAGTTATGATTTCCTCAATTACTGGAGTTCGTACAGATGTGTTGACGGGCACCGAAATAACCTTAGGAGCACTTGAGGGTCCGAAGACTGCCCTTGGAGGAGAAATCTCCGGAGAGAATATTCTTCCGCTGCGGGTGATCTTACTTATCCTTGCAATATTTCCTACATCAGGAGTCTCTTCATCAGAACTTTCTTCAACTGATTCGATCTGCTTAACACTGTGGTAGAAGATCTCTCCTCCATAATTCCACGGTATTGTCTTGTTGGACTTGTATGGGATAGGTCCCGGCATTGTTATCTTCAGAGGTACAAACTTTGGATCGGGTGTAATCTTAACAGGTCTTTTGGAGACCTTGGAAATATTGTCGGAAATGGTGATTATAGCAACATCGTTGATTGGAGTAACAGGAGTTTTATTGAAGAGGATCTCTTGATTATCCATCAGGCGTTGGATGCCTGACTTCAATAGCGGACAGTCGGATTGCAAGGTCGAACAAAGGTAACAATCTTTTTCACAGCCCGGGAAAATCTTGGCTTTCAACAGATTTATCTTGATCATTGGAAATGGAGTCATTAAGTCATCAACAACAGTAACATAAAGATCTTCTAAAATAGAATGGATGTTGTGACCATGTTTTGGCATTGGAGAGGATATCACATTAGGTTTTTCAGGTGCGTCAAACTCCACCTCCTTGGCATCTATTAAATCCTGGATCTTGTTTTTGAGGGCCCAACAGTTGTTGGTGTCGTTCCCCACACTGTTTGAATGATATGCACACTTTGCATTTGAATGGTAATATGGAGAAGAGGTATTTGGGTTCTTCGGCGCCTCTTTCGAGTTTGTAAGGTTTAACTTTAACAGGTGCGTATTGTGGCAACCTTTGTAATGATTCTTGTTTGAATGTATACAATGGTGTTTGTCTTTTGAAAAGATATTTCAATGTTTGAAAGAATGTGTTGGGAAATGTTTTGAAATTGTGTTGTGAGGTGTGTTTGAAAATAACAAGGATGTTTTTGAAAGTTTTGATCAAGTAACTAAGAGTTGTCTACCCTATTTTACTCAAAGATCTTTCCTACACATTTTTAACCCTTTTGACAGTGTTGTTTTACCATTGCATTTGGTAAACAACCTTGTATTTGGATCTTAAACGGGATAGGCGTGGGTCATCGTATTGACCATGATAGCAATATTGCCAAGTATCTTTAGCAATTTTTTGAGGGACTAGATCATTTTGTATAGGCAACCAAGATAGCGTCATCGAGGGACTATGATCTTTTGTTTTGTTTTTGTTTTGCCAAGATACTCAACATGCATAACATGACCATTTCAAGGCAACAAGTGGATGAAACCCTAGGGGTGCATGTGTGCATTGTGTTGTCAATTTACATGCTTTTTGTCTTTGTATTAGTCAAGCTATTTGTTTTTTATTTTGGACATTTGCATACGAACCTTAATCTCTAACATGGCATATTTGAAAGCATAAAGTGCGTAAAATAAACCTAAGCTATTACAATATTGATATAGGAAGGGGGATACATTTTTGAATGGGGAATATTTGCAAGAAAATAAAACCCTAAGATTTACTATTACATCCAAATTGAATTCCTTTGTATCAAATAAATAAGCAATATTTAAATAAACAATTTAAATATAAATATGCAAAATGTTATAAATATGTAAAAATATTTTTATTTATTTTTATGTATGTAAAAATATAATATTTAATGTATTAAAAAAATAATAAAAGATTATTTTTTTATTATGGGTAAAAAACCCTAATTTTCTTTAAGAAAGTATATTTATTAATATTATTTATTTATGTACAATAAAAATATATTCAAGTGTCAAAAAATAAAATATATTAGAAAAAAAAATATTATTTTTAATAAGGGTGGAAACCCTTTTTTTTTTAAGATAATATATATTATATTATTTATTTTATGTACAAGAATAAATATAAACATATATACAAGGATATTAAAAAATAAAACATATGAAAAAATATTATTTTATATGTATGAATAATAAAAATAAAATATATAATATTTCTATAATGTTTATAAGTTTTTATTAAAGAAAATAAAGGTATATACCAATTGATAATTATTTTTATGTCTAAAAAATAATAAAATAAAATGTGAAAATTTATGAAAATATTTTTAATATTTTTTATGTTTAGAAAATAATAAAATAAAATCAGAAATGAAAAATAAATAGAAAAAATACAAAAATATAAAGAAATGGGCCAGAGAGGTGCAATCAGTAAAGAGGAGGTGTCAAAAACAAAGCTAGAACTAAGCCCAGCCCACTGAACTTCATCTTCAACCTTTGTCAAACAAAAACACGTGCGCCTGATTCAAATATGGAAAACCTGCATACGTGCTCTAATGCAAAAACTCATAACACCAAAGTTATAGCATTTTTCAAGACGATTTCAACCATATAAAGAACTTAATCTAACTCTCAAAGACCAGAGAGAATTTCTCTGGCCCTAATTTCTACCCTAACTTTTTCAGGAAGTTCATGAATAAAATTCTCTTAACACGATTAACTTAAATGAAATCTAAGCATATGTACAACTTCATGGCTATGAGTACTACATTTTTTATTCAGAAACCTAAGCCTAATGATTCCTAAATGGAGAGATAGGAAGTTGACAAAAACATGTTTCAATTTAACTCGTGTATGGCAATGTGGAGCTTTTCAGTGAGGCCTGAGGTGCTTGGGAGCTTGCCTGAACTTCCTCTGACCTTCCCCAATGCCTAGTTTGCTTTGGATTTGCTTGAACAAGCTTGTAGAACTCAACCTGCACAAGCTGAAAACAGAAATGGTGAAGCTTGCAAATGGAGTTACAATCAGTGGCCAATGATTGGGATAGCTTGGATAGGTTATATGGAATGTATTGGAATAAGTTTGGGGAAAAACGCACGAGTAACTTGTGAGATGGAAGTGAAACTGCAGGGAGTGCCCTGTTTTGTAAAGTTGTGGCTTTTTGGCAAGTTTACTTGTATTTTAAGCAAAAGTAAGAAATGATGCAAGACAGGCCTGTACAGGCTATCTACCAGCTTGCACTTTATGATCTTGGCCCCCTCAGTTTGTGGATATTGTTTGTTGTACAAGATTTTGTTCAAGGCTCAAGAATGCAATTTGACATAAAGCAAATTTGACAAAAATGGCAATGTTGCCTTTTTGCTATTTTTGGATTAATCTCTTGTGTCATCCTCCCATGATCAGAACAAAGCCTCAAACCAATGTATTTGCATTTAATTATTGATAATGAAAGGGTTTAGGGACCTGTAATCAAGTACAAATGAAGCTGGACAGAAGTTGCAACTTGTATCAACATGAAAATGCCATGGATCAAAAGTGAGTTTTTGCCAAATTCAAACCTTTGATTCTCCCTAACCACAAATGATTTTGGAGAGTTCTTGGACATTTTGGAAATCTTGTAACATGCTCTACAATCCATATTTGAAATTCTTTTTGATATTCCAAGTGGAACTAGGTGAAAAATTGCCATGAAGATAGGTCAAAATCCTGCCTAAATTAGGGCAAAATTTCACTAAGTTAAAAGTTTCATGGACCCTTGTTCCAAAAGTCATAACTTGAGATCTAAGCTTCTTTTGGTAAAACTTTGTGAATCAAAGTTGTAGACTTTGTGTAGGACTACAACTTTCATGTTGGAAGTTTTGTTTTAATCCAAATGCGTCATGGTGAAAATGTTGGGCAAAGTTGGGGGAAAATAAGAAAATTCCATAACTTAAGAAAAATTCTAAGTTATGAAAATTTTCAATTTTAAACCCTAATTTGCAAAACTAGGTTTCTTGATGAACAAGTTTCATGTTTTGACACATCTTGATGAAAAATAACCCTTGGCTATTGATTTTGACCAAAAAGTCAAAGTTTGACTTTTCAGTGTACAGTCAAATTTTTATCAGGTGATTGAAAAATTCATCTGTCAATCCAATGCAATTGAGATCTTTTGAAGCTTGTGAATAGGTCAAGATGATGCCATTGAGTCCTTGAATCCATGCTTGAACCCAATTTGCCATTGGCTAGGTTAAAAATCAGAAATTACCCTTCTGCAGTCAAAACCCTAAAAATGACCATTTTGCCCTTTTGATTATCTGATCAAATTTCTTGAGGAGTTATGGTACAAACTTGATCAAATGGTTCGAATGAGCCTATAATGTTGATGTGGATCAAAAATTGTGAGGTTTGACTGTAAATTGGCCATAGTAGACTTTTTCCCCAATACAGTTGATTTCTAGGTCAACTGTCCAATTGACTGGGAAAAAATTTGATTCAAAGCTTGAAATTTGGTAGAGGAAATCTTATAAGTCCAACATGAAGTATGAAAGTCACTTTGAGCATTGAAAATCCAAAAATCCCTGTGCAAACTCAAACCCTAATTTAGGTCATCAGTGCAAGGAGATGCCTTAAGCAGAGAAAACCCTAATCCTGTTTGGAGTCCAAAGAGTCTTGTGAGGGGAAATATTGATAAAATGAGAGGGAAAATTTTGGTTTACAACACTCACCAATTTGGTTCTCGTCCTCTTCGGATGAATCTTCCTTTATTGGAATTTGACGGATTGTCTCCTTGAACCTTTTACCCATGTTGAGTATAGCTTTCTTCTTTGGATTTTTCTTAGCGGCCAACAAGGCCATCATATCTTGTTGCCCCTTGGCCAAGGTGAGTAAAGATTCCTAAAATTTAGAGTTCTGGGCTTGAAGTTCTGTCACAGTTTTCTCTAGATCCATCTTGCTGAAATAAACAGCGGAGAGATAAGGAAACTTGTTATGCGGAAGCCTGTCATGTCATGATGCATGAATATGCAATATGCAAATGATTTCAAGGATTTAAGGAATTTAAATTTGTATAGACAAAGAGTGAACAAACATTAACTTGCATTAAAGAGTTCTGATTTGAATACAAGCATGCATTTTGGGCTTACAACAACAGAAATAAGCATAAAGTAAACTCTTAAGACAGAAAAGTTGTGTGCATCTTCTTTGGCGCAATGTAGGTGTTTAAGCTCCTTTCTTCATGAAGCTCCCTTGTAATCTCTAATAAATTCCTCTCGCTCTCATAGAACTTAGCTTCAAAGGTGTCTCGTTCTCCTTTTAACTGAATCCAAGCGTTTTGCAAATCTTCAAGAGAAGTAGGCATATCAGGATAGAGGATAGTATGGGGAACGTCTCCCTCAACTACTGGCTCCATGATAACAGGTAAGGCGGCTTCATAAGGCATCTTGAGACTTTGAGCGCGAGCCCTCACCCATTTAAGATAAGGTTCCAAAGGAATGGAATTCTTACGCCCCAATGTCTTGCTATCAACTTTGTTAACCATATCCCAAGCTCGTATAAATCTTTGACAGTAACCTTGGGTATCGCTTTCGTAATTGAATGTGATTCTTTGGATGAGTACCTCATGAGGGCCATCTCTCCTAGCGTATCCAAATTTTTGCAAAGCTAAACAAGGGTTGTAAGTAATGCTTCCCCTAATGCCAAGTAGAGGGACGTTGGGGAATTCCCCACAGCGATCAATGATGGTAATGTCTTCCAAATAGCGATAATACCAACGGATATCAGCATGTGAAAGTGACATCAATCTTTTAGACCACCTCATACCTTGTTCATTCTTCACCACGGATCTAGGTAGGTGCGAAATAAACCACCTAGCCAAAAGAGGAGTGCAACACATCAAAGCCCCTCTTCTCTTCAAAGTGTGAGAGTGAAGAGAATGCAAGATGTCTCCAAGCAATGTAGGCATCGGATTACGAGATATGAAAACCTTGATCGCATTTACATCTATAAATTGGTCAAGATTTAGAAATAGTACCAACCCATATATGAGAAGAGCCAAAATTTCCTCAAAGGCTTGTAGATCCAAAGTATTCCAACACTCTTGAGCCTTCTCCAACAAAAACTTTGCTAGGAACCCTTTGATACCACTCCTTGTTACCCAATTTGCTACTATGTCAGATGGTTGCAAATGTAGAGCTCAAGCAATTTCCTCAGGTTTAGGGTCTCTTTCAATACTGTTGAAAGGTAACTGATTAAGAATAGGGGTCCCTATGAGTTGAGAAAATTCTTCTAAAGTGGGCACAAGTTGGTAATCGGGAAAAGTGAAGCAATGATGTAAAGGGTCGAAGAATTGGACAAGCACCTTTACCATATCTTCTTCAATATTTGAGGTAACCAGACTAAGGAGTCTACCATGTCTTTTGCTGAACGGAGAATCTTCAGGGACCTTTGATACTAAATCTTTAAGTTGTGGAGGTATCCTTACGAGACTGACTTGGATAGTGCTCCTACGAGGGGATGCCATGTCCTACAAAACATAACAAAGATAAATCCAAAAATCCTTGAAATGGTTAGTGATGTTTATGATGCTCATGATGTTTATTATGTTATTTACAAGTGTATATATACAAAGCAAACAAGTCCTTGGGTTTAGGCTTGCATGGGGTTTCAGGTAAGTACCCTCTTGAAGTTTAGTTGGCTCGACCTGTCCTAGTTAATAGTAACCGGGTTCTAAGGGATCTCAATATTACTGATCTTTCCCCAAAGTTTCGTTCAGTAAGCGATTGACTCGCAACCAAACAAAACTCAAGAGTCAAACCTCAATGAGTGTAGCATCCAGTATCAACCAACTTCGGACTGCACCAAAGCTGGTTATCTCGCCACTTTCTAATGGCCAAGTTGGTCAAGTAAGGTTCTAAGGTCAGTTGATGCTTTACGAGACCACGCGGAGGCCCCGTACTCTCCTTGACTGACTCAAGGGTTACTGGTACCAACCAAAGTGCCACATCAACATAGCTACTTCTTCAACCGTGTCAGTATACCCCACACTGTTCCCTCACAGTTTATTGCTACTTACCTAAAAGGTGTCCCCAAATCCGGGTGTAGGATTTAAAACAAACCCAAACAAGGAACCAAAATGTAAAGCAAACAAATCAAGCAATTTAAGCAAGTAAATGTGATCTATCCCTAAGTTAACCCCACTTTTAGATAACAACATCATCCCCAGCAGAGTCGCCAGTTCTGTGATACGGTGGGAGAACTGACTTGAGGTTTTTGCGTTTGTGTTCGCAAATGTTGCAGTTTAGCAAGAGTCGTCATCAACTTTTCTTTTAACCAAAAGGAAAGGTGAAAAAGCACAGGAAAGACCTTTAGAGATGTTTTTGAGTTCGGGGGGTAGATTATGAAAAGGGAAGGCATTATCACCCTTTTCATCCATGGTTTTCCATGGGCTCTTAGTTAATCGCTAGATCACTTGCTTTTGTTTGAAAATATGCTTTGTGTGGTTTTTGAAAGTATTTTTGAAAAGGTGCCATCGTTTAGGCAAACTTTGCAATGATTCCAGTTCATAAGAATGTATACAAAGTGTTAAGCTTTTGAAAATATTTCAATGTTTGGAAAGTGTTTTGAAGTTGTTTTGAAAGTGCATGTGATTGTTTTTGAAAATAGCAAGGATGTTTTTTTTGAAATTGAGCAAGCAACTAAAATTAATCTACCTACCCAAAAAGTCATAGATGTGATTTTCCTCCTCCTTTAGATGTTGCTATCTTACAATTGTTTTGGCAAGAAGCCCCATCGTTGGATGTGAAGGAACGGGCATTGGGTCATCGTATGACCATGATAGCAATGTTGTGAGATGACTTAGCACTTTTCTTTTAGGGACTAAGATCATTTTGAAAGGCAACTTTGATAGCGTCATCGAGGGACTATGATCTCATATTTCTGTTTGTGCTAAGACATCCCACATGCATAACATGGCCATTTTTGTAAGGCGACAAGTGGAATTACCCTAAGGGTGTGAGTGTGCGAGTGTATTGGATTGCATACATTTGTCTTTTGATTTTTGGTGGTCTACTTGTTGGTTTTATCTTGTCATACACACCCTAATTACTAGCATATATTGAAAACGATAACAGTGCGGAAATGTAAAGTCCTACGCTATTACAATATTTAGGGGGATGGGGGTACATATTTATGAATGGGGGTTGCAAATTGAAATTCTAGGTTACTATTACAACCATATTGAAATAGATAAGAATGTATAGGAAATGTAAAAATGCTTATTTATTCAAGAAAAGAAATAAGTTTTTTTGTTTAATAAAATATTTTTTGTTTTTTTGTGTTAAAAGAAAATATAACATATGAATATGAAATATATTTTTTGGTGTTTTTGATTAATAATAATAAGAATAATATGATGGTAAAATATCAAAAGATAAAGAAAACATAATCAGCGCAAATGCATGAGAGTAGAAGAGGTTACAAGTTTTGACTCTGACTTGCTGCACAAACGGAAACATGTTAGTAAAAATATGGAAGTTCAGAATTTCTAGATCTTCTGAGAATTCAGAAGTTTTCAGAAGTTCTGATGCAATTGTCAGAACTTTGCCTCTTTCCATACCAGTCAGAACATCTGCAACTTAGTTTTTCTTAACAGAACAGAAGTTGCATACATATTAATTATGACAAATTTCATGAAATATCTGAAGCGCAAATCAGAAGCAACATGTATTTGCTAATTCTAATTTTGAGTTCTAATTTCTTTATGAAGCTCTGAATAGGGATTTCTTCTATTTAGGCAAGCAGATGCATGAATTTTCAGAATATGCACATCATCAGGATCAGAATATCTACATTGTGCTAAATATGCAAAATCTGACAATGCTTAATCAATTATGATGAGAGTCAGCAGAAAACTTACCTTGCAGCTGGAAAGGATTCTGTGAACTAGAAGTTGGTCTTGAATTCTGGTGATGTTCTTAGCAACTTCTTCACGTAATAAGCAGGATGGAAGTTTACAACTTCTGGAATAACCAAGAGGTGATATTATGACTCCTTTGAGGTGGGAATGGATGGAAAGTGTATGGAAATAGGAATACAGAAGTTAAGGTAGCTTCTAATGTGTGAATCAACAACTGCGTGGATGGCCTTAGTCAAGAACACTTGAGGAAAAAATGGAGTTTGAACGTAAGGAATCAATGCTAAGATTTTGGTATTTTGTGTTTATAGTTTCATGGGTTCTTGGAATTTTTGCAGTGGTTCAAAGCTTCCTTTCTCAATTCTCTCACCTCTTTCACAATTTTTTTTGGCCTTTCCTCAGTGGCCAATGGTGTTCTATTTATAGGCAAAGGTTTTGCAGTTGGGGCGGTCAAGTGGCACCAACATCATGTGCTAGATGCCGACTTACTCTTGAAGTAAGCTTAAACAAATGTTCAATGCATCAAGTGGGGTGGTTAGTAGCGCCTAAGCTGGATTTGACAGTGTGAATTAAGGGAAAGTAGAAGCAGCGCCTGGCCTAGTATACTTTTGCACAAAAGTTTGTCTTCCCAAGACAGTATGGGTACACGTGGAGAGAATCTCTTGGATAAAGACTTCACAAGTGGTTGTGAGCATTAAATGGGTTCCCATGTGAAACTCTGCATCCTTACTTGACTCTGGATTAGAAGTTCTGGTTTAGCGTAGTATCTCATCTTCTGATCCTCTTATCTTATGGCTTTAGCATGTTCTGAAGGACCCTTCAGACTTTCCAGTAAGCTTGCAGCACGCTTTGTAATCTTCTCTGATTTACCTTGGCAAAACTCTGACTGAACCTTTGTGAACACTGGCCCAGAAGTTCTGACTAAACTCTGTCTTGAGAATATCCAGAATTTGCTGAGTGTGAACACTGGCTCAGAAGTTCTGAAATTGTCATATTTCCTAAATACTTAGAAAATTTTCTAAGTTTTTAGAATTTGATTTTTCCAAAGTAAAATTTGACTTTTGAAACTCTTGATGAAGCGAACTTCATATTCTAGCATGTCTTGGTGAAACATGATTTTTGAGATTTTATTTTGATCCAAAAGTCAAAGTTTGACTTCTCAGTGTGCAAATGACCATTTTTCCCTTGTGAATGGTTTGCTTGAAAAAATTGATAATTCAAGGCCTAGAGACTTGATGAAAGCAAACTTGAGGATCCAGGGTGATTCCTTTAGAAATGAGAGGGCAAATTTTGGGGTGCAACAATGGGACAGACTACTAATAACCTCTTGAACCTCTTATAAGCATCACTTAGCGACTCTCCTTCCTTCTATTTAAAATTCACAATGTAATATCTTTTGCGAATGTAAACAGAAGAAGGAAAGTATTCATCAAGAAATATCTTCTCCATCTATTCCGAAGTGGTGATACTTCCAGCCGGTAATGAGTAAAATCACTCTTCAGCATCTTCAGATAGCGTGAACGGGA
Source organism: Vicia faba (assembly GCA_948472305.1). Classification (NCBI taxonomy): domain Eukaryota; kingdom Viridiplantae; phylum Streptophyta; class Magnoliopsida; order Fabales; family Fabaceae; genus Vicia; species Vicia faba. The sequence continues at coordinate 1,410,299,707 of OX451739.1, forward strand.
AAATCCTTAATTTCTTGGCTTCTTCAGAGTGCCCCTAAATCTTCAAAGTAGTACTCATGGTGAGGAATCTTTGATAATGCTTATTGGAATCTTCATTAATCTTTCCGGTGAGAGATCTGTTCTCGAGCTGGCAGATGGTTGAAGGATGCAGTTGAAAATTTGCAATGTTGACAGGTTGATTCACAATAGTTAACCAACCTGCTAGAGCATTTTCTCCTTTGTAATCCCCAAGAAGTCTCTCTGGTGGTGGTGGGTTTTCACCCATGGTGTCGGGTTCTGATTCTAAACCTGAGCCTGTATATCAAAAGGAAATTTAGCTAAGGGTTTTCTTTGCATGCAAAGGTTAGAAAAAATCAATAATAACAAAAATATAAAAATTACAGAAAAGTAATTTTAGGTGCAGAGCAACAAAATTCTAATTGAACTCAAATTACACTCAATAACTAGGCAGTATCCAGCAACAGCGCCAAAAACTTGATTGGTAAATTAGCAAGTGTACTAATTTGCCAATATAGTAATAATGGGAAATCCAAAGTATCAATCTCAAGGACTGCATATTAGTATTGAGTTCAATTAGACAAAACTCGGATTGTGGTTTTGGTTTGGAAAATTTCACTCAACAATAATTAAAAATAAACAAAATGTAAATTAAGGTTTTTTCTCAGGGGTATTCTAGGGGTAGGTGTGTGATTTGACCCTGTAATAACCTTTACTCTTGATCTTTTCAACAAGTTTATTACCTTCAACTACCGGTCCTTTAGATTATTTTCCCCTAAGTCCTTAGTGAGAAAATCTTTAACCATCCATCCTAAATCCTAAGTCCTTAGAGATATCTGATGGAGTCAAGCCTTTATTTTATCAAAGGTTAAATCTAGTAACTATAGGGTATCCCTAGTCCTAAGTGATATCTACTATAGTCTAATCATACAAAAACCTTAATAATCACGGTCCAACTGGTTGTTAACCGTAAATTAACGTTAATTGGTTTGATCAGGAAAGCATGAAAATGTTGCACGATTAAATTGAATAAGAAAACAACTTTATTAAAGAACTCGAGAATTTATAATCATTGCAGATTTAAATCAGGGGCACCCCCTAGCATTGGTGGTTTAGCTACTCATATTGTTCAAAGTAATTTCAGAATAAAATTTAAACATTACACATATATGGTGAACTTTGATCTTCAATCGCTTCTGCTCATGAAAGGTATTTGTTCTCCAACACTTGCGTATGCTTCAATCTTCAATCCTTAACTCTTCGTTTGGCCAAAAAATTCATGTTTTCATCGTGGAAACTCCTCTTAGTAGCAACCACTCATTTAGGTCGGTTGGAAGTACCCAAACGCCCATACAGCTTAACAAATTAACAAAATAACCTGAAATACTGAAATCAGCGTTGCAACCCAACACGGGTTGTGTCAGGCAACACAGGTCCTGTGTTGGACCTCTGGCAATTTAATTCTTGAATTCTTGGTTCAGGCACCCTGACACGGATCGTGTCAGTTGACACGGGCGCCCGCGTCACACCCCTGACTTCCCCTATTACTGGATCTCGTTCTGGCTATCATCCTAACACGGCCCGTGTTAGGTGACATGGGTGGCCGTGTCAGGCCTCCAGTAGGCGGATATTTGTATTTCTTCCAAAACTCTGAGTTTTGCACCGATTTTTCCAATTTATTCTTTTGAACCTGAAAAAACTAAAACAAAAAACCAAAGTATAATATGTGATAAAACGAAATAAAACCTCGACAAGAAACATAAACGATAACTAAACTAAATGCTAAATATCTATGTAAAAACCACTGATCAAGTAATATCCATCTTCTTCCTTAAGTACACAGTTTACATGATCAGCATGTAGTCGATGTTGTGTAACTGTTTTATCTCTGAAAATTTTTTATGCAGTTTGTGTTTGTGGTTTTATTCCTCTCTCTCTCTAGAATTTTATTTTTGGGTTTTGGTTGTTTTAGCCAAAATTTTCCAAGGGGGGAGATTGTTAGTTCCGTGTTTTCACAATTGGCTAAATTTTGGCTAGGCATGTTTCTGAACATGGTTCTATGTTATTGTTGAGTAAGATGTTACAACATCTTTATCAACTATCATAACAATTTTATTGTTATGTATTTTCAGTCAAATGTCGAAGGCAGATGTCATGACATCTTGATTTGGTTATGCAATACAGCAGGCACTGCTGTTTTAAATCTTGACAAATTTGATTTGATTCTGGAATATTTCTTTTGGATATGTTTCATTTAATTTCACACATCAAGAAGATTTTATCTGGAAGAAGGTCTTATATCTCCAGATGTACATTAGTTACTAAATTGGATCCTTGAGACAATTTAGGAAACTTTGTATTGGTTGTTTCAAGATTTAAGGATATTTTGCTGGACAACAGATATAACTCTCAACTTGTGGATCGAGAAACTTCTAGACTTAGAATATCGAAGCCCATTGATTAAAGAAGTTTATTTAAAGAGAAGACCTAAACCTAAAGTGCCAACTTTTATCTTTCAACAATTGTAAAATTAGGGGAAGAAAATAGTCTTAGGTTTTGAGAGTCTCTTGTGTATTGTGTAGGTGTTTGTCACCCTTGTATTTTCTGATACATGTGGTAGACTTAGTTTTCTAACTCAAAAGCCTTTAGGAAATAAGTTGAGTGTTATTCTTGGAGGAAGCTTTTAAGAAAATCTAAGTATTGCTCTTGATCAAGAGTCTTGGCTAAGTATTGTAATGGAAGTATGATCTTCTTTTTGAGTTATACTCATTGTAGTCACTGGGATTGGGACTGTTAGATATCACTGTGGTGATTTAGGAAGTGAGATGGTGATTTCTCATTTTTAGGGAGGACCTAGGTAGAAGTTGCATTGGGTATGGATTAGGCGAGAAGTTGTAAACTGGGGAGTTTAGCTTTGAACTAATGCTGCTGATAATGGACTTCCTTCCCGGCTTGGTAGCCCTCGGAGTAGGTGATGTTACACCGAACTGGGTTGACATATCATTGTGTTATTTATTATTCTACAATGTAAGTTTCTGTATGTGTTTAACTCGATGAATCTGTTCATAATGTCATATCAGATGTTATAACATTTGTCTTGACATTGTTCTGATGTTGGAATTTCAGTATCTCCATGGGTTGCATGTACCAGAAGAATTTTAACTTCTATAAAGAAAGATAGAAGAAGAAAAATATCATTCTTATTCTCTTAGTATTCTCTTCAATTTAATCATAAACCCACCAACTTCATCTTCTTACATTTATATCTTCAATCTAATTCTTCTTTCACCCATTCATTACTACTCTTATCACCATCACAACTCCAATATTTTCTTTACCATCATTTTCAATATTAATCATCATCGCCGCTACTATTACCACTTTTTCTTGCCTCTCAACGTGGCTTGAACCTGCTTGCATGTCAGTCACGTGCAAATTTGACTATATCAGAACCTATTTTCAATATTCCAAAACCTTTCTTTAAAGTTAAAATAAATATAACATAAATCATTATACGTTCTAACTCAATGGTAAGATCTTATTATATTAATTTCAAATGATGAGTTTGAAATATTCATAAATCATATTTTTGAAGCTACTATTTGTATCTTTCATTGTCTCTGTTCACTCGAAGCATGTTGGCGGTCCCATTGCCTTCCACTTTCGGTATTTCCTGAAGCCTTACTTCTATCAACATCTTAGGCTAGCAACTTTTTTCATAATTTATTTATGGTGTCCATGTCTTCGACGTGTTAATTGAGATCTATTGTCTTATCATAGGTCTCCAACTTCAAGGGTTTCTCCAAAGACTTATATATTATGCAATTAATGTGTTGAGAGAGAATATGGAGTATTCAACGGTCTAAGGGGTGGGGGACGAATAAACCTCCTAATTAAAACTTTCATTGAAAATTGTTTGAAATTTTTTTATAAGAGTTATAAAACAAAAATGATTTTGTGTAGCGAAAACAATTTTTAGCGAATAGAGATATTATGCTTATAGATTAGAATCAGTGCATAATCACCCGTGTAGTTCACAACACATGCAAGATTAACACACAAACTCAATAAAATATATAAATTAATGATTATATTTAATAATTGCTCAATTACATGAGAAGTGTGATCTTACAATACCAACACTATTTGGATTCTACAACCATAATTTTCAGTTTAATCTACAACAAGACAAAATTAAAGTTCCAATTCTAATAAAACCTACGTTTTTACAATTAAATCGCTACTAGAAGAAATCCTAATGGCATACAATTACAGAAAGCAATAAAGAACGACCTAATCATGCAATGTCTACGAAATTAAAATGAGAGAGGGAGAGAGAGAGAGAGAGAGAGAGAGAGAGAGAGAGAGAGAGAGAGAGGGTGTTAGACAACTGACTTCGAGCACAAGAAAGGGGGTGAATTGTGGTATTTAAAATTCACGATTACTTTTATACTTTTTTCGATTAAGATCGTATTAGTAGTTTCTTAGGAGTGAATAACAACAAAAATAAAATAGTAAAATAAAATAGCATAAATTAGAAGGATATGGTTATAGAGATTCCGCCAAAGTTTTACACAGATTTGGCCGAATGTTGACCTAGTCATAATCCTCAAGAGGTCTTCTTGAGAGTTTGACTATAAACTTTGACCTTTTAAAGGTTATTCCCACAAACATTTATACAAGATGATATTGAGATTTTTACAGGCTTATCCCCAACCAAAGATAGCTTTTACCATAAGTTAATCTAACAAATCTTCTTAGATATTTTCAGGTTGATCCCAATAATCGATAACATTTTTTTCCCGACAGAGCTCAATAAACTAAGAACAAATATTTTATGATTGGTGTGATGCGGTAGGAGAAATGACTTGAGGTTTTGCGTTTGTGTTCGCAAATGTCGCGGTTAGCAAGAGTCGCCACCGACTTTTCTTTTATCCAAAAGAAAAGGTAAAAAAGCACAGGAAAGACCTTTGAGATTGTTTTTGAGTTCGGGGGGTAGATTATGAAAAGGGAAGGTGCTAGCACCATTTTCATCCATGGTTATCCATGGGCTCTTAGTTACTTGTTTAGATCACTTGCTTTGCTTTTGAAATTGTTTGAAATGGTGCTTTGTGTGGTTTTGAAAGTATTTTTAAAAGAGGCCATCGTTTAGGCAATCTTTGTAATGATTCTCGTTCGTGAGAATGTATACAAAGATGTTTGTCTTTTGAAAAATGTTTCAATTTTTTGAAAGTTGTTTGGAAATGTTTTGAAAATGTGTGTGTATTTGTTTGAAAATAGCAAGGATTGTTTGCAAATTGATCAAGTAACTAGAAGCTATCTACCTACTCAAATGTCTTTCTTGTACATTTTTATTCCTTTGACATTGTTGATTTACCATTGCTTTGGTAAACAACCCTATCTTTGGATGTTAAACGGGACGGGCGTGGGTCATCGTATGACCATGATAGTAATAGTGCCAAGTATCTTAGCAAGTTTTGAGGGACTAAGATCATTTGTTTAGGCAACCTTTTGATAGCGTCATCGAGGGATTATGATCTTATGTGTTTTGTTTTGTTTTGCCAAGATACTTTGCATGCATACCATAGCCATTTTAGTAGGCAACCAAGTGGGTGAAACCCTAGAGGTGCTTGTGTGCAATGTGTGTCATTTTACATGCATTTGTCTTGTATTAGGTCTTTGCTATTTGTTTGATTTTTTGTCTTATCATGTAAACCCTAATTTTACTAAACATGGTATAATGCGATAAATTGTGTAAAATAAATCTAAGCTATTACAACAATTATTATGGGAGGGGGGATACAAGTTTTTGAATGGGGATATTTGCACAAAATAAAACCCTAAAATACTATTACAACCCAATTGAATATTTGTAAATTAAATAAATAAATAAATATTAAAAATGCAATAAAAATGTAAATATGCAAAAAATGTTTTATAATTGATTTTTTGTATGAGAAAATTAATATTATTGAAGTCCTAAAAATAAGAAAAATAATATTGTTATTTTTGAAAGGGGTAAAACCCTAGTTTTTGATTTAAAAGAAAATTATGCTTTCTATTATTATTTTATTCATTTTGTTCAAGAAAAAATAATAATAATATTATGTACAAATATTAAAAATTAAATATATATGAAAAATAAATATTTAATATATATAAAATAATGAAATAAAATATTAAGTATTTTTTTATTATTTATAGGTTTATTTAAGAAAATAGAAAACACTTGTCAAAATAAACTATTTTTATGCAAAAAATAAATAAATAAAATAAAATAAAATGTGAAAATAAATAAATTATTTTTGGGGATTTTTTTATCATTGGAAAAAATAAATGCAAGCAATAAAATAAAAATATGCAAGAAAAATATAAAAATATAAGAAATAAGTCAAGGGGTGCAAAAGGAATTCAGGGGGGTGAGTAGCAAAACCAAAAAATGCCAGAAGCAAAAAAGCCCAAGACAGCATCTTCGTCCTTGTCCTTGGTTCCTTTCCAGCGCGCGTTTTTTCAAACCTGCAACTCTCTATTCTTTGCACAAAAACAAAAACTTGCAACATGAAACATGTAGCATTTTTTATCACGATTCCAATGATATAAGATTTGAAACCTAACTCTAAAAGACCAGGGAGAATTTCAATGGCCCTAATTCCTGACCTAATTTTTTCATGAACTTCAAGCTTCAAATTCTCACTACTCAGTTAATATAAATGACAACTATGCATATGTACAACTTCAGCAAGTTAAGGACTACATTTTTGCTTCACAAATCGTGACTTAAGGATGCCTAAATAAAGAGATAGAAATTTGAAAAATACCTTGTTCAACTGAGTTTGGATATGGTAATATGGGTACTTTGAGTGAGGCCTGAGGATTGTATGAGCTTTCTTGAAGTTCCCTCAAGCTATCCCAATGCTTAGCTTGCCTTGAGGATGCTTGAAACTCCTTGTAGAAGTCAACCTGCAACCTTCCAAAATGAAAATGGTAATGTCTGAAATAGGGCTTACAGAACCAGGACAAGGACTTGGATAGTTCAGGTAGGATGTATGGAAGATGTTTGATGTGTTACAAAGCAAAACGCACGAGCATATATTGAAATGGCAAGAGTTTTGCAGAAGCTTCCCTGTTTGGGCAGTAAAATGTGTTTTTCTGTTTGGGAGAGTTTTGAATGTTGTGTATTCGTGTTTTCTGCTTGAGACAAGTTTGTGAATCCATTTAGAATGAAGCCAAGCCTTCCCTTTATCAGATGTACAAGTTTTCTTGACTTTTGTAACTTTTCTTACTTTTGAAGTAAAGTGACAAGACTTGAGACAAAATGTTGTACTTGCTTGCTTGCAAGCTGTAGAGGGTTGGTATGCTTTGCCTGATATCTGTGGATATTGTTTGTGACAAAAGAACAGGTCCAAGGCTCAAGGATAGCAAAGTTGCAAAAAGCTTGCTTTATCAAAATGGTATTGCACCCTTTATGCCATTTATGGATTAAACTCTTGTACAATGCTCTAAAGGTCAAAATAAAGCCATTAACCACTGATCTAGCATTTAATTATAGAGTGTAGAAGGTATTGGGACCTTTAGTGAAAGGTACAAGCATGCTAGGATCTGATTTGCAAGTTGGTGCATTGTGAAAATGGCTTGAACAAAAGTGATAAAATGCCATTTTCTCTTCTTCGATTCTCCCTAACCACAAATGGTCTTGGAGAGTTCTTGGACATTTTGGAAATCTTGTAACATTATCTATAATCCATCTTTGAAATGCAACTTGAGATACCTCTTGGAACTAGGAGAAAAGTTTCCATGAAGTTAGGTCAAAAAACTGCCTAAACTAGGGCAAAATTTCACTAAGTTAAAAAGTTTATGGACCCCTATTCACAAATTCATATCTTGAGATCCAAGCATATTTTGGGAAAACATTGTGAATAAAATTTGTATATTTCATGGAGGACTACAACTTTCATGTTGTAAGTTTTCTTTGAATCCAATTGCATCATGGTGAAAAAGTTATGGAAAGTTGGGAAAAAAATAAGAAATTTTCCATACTTAGAAAAATTCTAAGTTATGAAAAATTTCAAATTCAAAACCCTAATTTTCAAAATTGGTTTTCTTGATCAACAAGTTTCACATTTTGACATATCTTGAACAATTATGACCCTTGGCACTTGATTTTGACCAAAAAGTCAAAGTTTGACTTTTCAGTGCATAATTGACTTTTGATCAGTTGACTGCAAAATTCATCTGTCAATCCTATGCATTTGAAATCTTTTGAACTATTTTATTAGGTCAAGATGATGCTATTGAGTCCTTTAAATCATGCTTAAACCCAATTGGTCATTGGCTAGGTTAAAAATCAGAAATTGCCCATTCTCAATCAAAACCGTAATTTTGACCATTTTGCCCTTTTGATGATCTGATCAAATTTCTTGAGGAGTTGTGATCTAAACTTGATCAAATGGTACATATGAGTCTAAAATGTGATTGTGGATAAAAAATTATGAAGTTTGACTGTAAATTGGCCATGGTTGACTTTTTCCCCAATACAACTGATTTTTAGGTCAACTGTCCAATTGACTGGTCAAAAATGTGGTTCAAGGCTTGAAACTTGTCATGAGCAATCTTAGGGGTCCAAGATGGTGTATGAAAGTCACATGAAGCATTGATGGTCCAAAAATACTTGTTCAAACTCAAACCCTAATTTCAGGTCATCAGTGCAAGATGATGTCTTGAGCTGAGCAAACCCTAATCTTGTCTTGAGTCCAAGAAGTCTTGTGGGGAAAATCTTGATAAATGAGAGGGAAAATTTTGGGGTACAACAGCTGCCCCTGCTCAATCTTCTTGAACCTGAAGAGTTAGATTGGCGAGTTTTGTCGTTGGTGACTCGAAGGTAAAAGATGATTGAACACTAGAGTGCCCGTAAATTTGCACTCAACAAAGTGTAGTTGAGGAAATGGGCTTAAAGATGCCATTTGGAGATGTGATAGAATATTGTTGGAGATGGATTAAAGATGCCATCCAAGAAGGTTTGTTTAATTGTATGTTGTAAGTCAGGAGAATAAGTATCAGAATGGTATCCGCGTCTGGTACGTATCTGAACTGTATCTGGAAACTTGTAATGAGAAATAGAATAGCATTTGTGCCTGGAGCATCTTTGAACTGTATCTGGTAGTTGGAATCTGAATGAGCAATAGAATAGCATTCGTGTCTGGAGCGTCTCTAAGCTGGGGAAAATCAGAGTAAGTGACAGAATGGCAACCGCGTTTGGAGCGTATCTGGACTGGAATATGAATAGGTAGCAGAATGACTTCCGTGTCTGGAGTGTATCTGAATTGTATCTGAGATCTGAGTCTGAATGAGACAGAATGGCTTCCGTGTATGGAGCGTATCTGTAATGTATTTGAATTGGAAAACTGAATAAGGGACATAATGGCCTCCACGTCTGGAGCGTATCTGAACTAGAATCTGAATAAGTGACAGAATGACTTCCGTGTCTGGAGTGTATCTGAACTAGAATCTGAATAAGTGATAGAATGACTTCCGTGTCTGGAGTGTATCTGATAATTGAAATCTGAATAAGTGACAGAATGACTTCTGTGTCTGGAGTGTATCTGAACTGTATCTGATAATTGAAATCTGAATAAGTATCAGGATGGCATCCGTATTTGGAGCGTATCTGAACTGTATCTGAAATATGAATCTGAATGAGCAAAAGAATCACTTCTGTGTCCGGAGTGTATCTGCACTATATCATAATTGTATATTGTTAATGGTAACTTATTAATCTTATCCTGAAAAGGGTAAAATGTTAGCTGAAACACAAAATTATGTTGCATGAAATGTATGATGCAATATATGTGTTTTATCAATGTTTATGATATATGGATGTAATGTGTACGTATGTAAGCTGATTTGCTATCTTGTTGAGGAAAATAAATCCTTGACAGCTGGGGTTAATAAAACCTGGACGACTGTTGGGGATTAAAAATCCTTGACAACTTCTGTGGGGATATAAGGATCCTTTGCATACTGCCTGAGTAATCTGCTTGGGAAATCCATAGAGCTTGATGACTTCTACTAGGGAATCACACAATGGGAATCCCTGGTCTGCTGGAGAATAAGGAAGACTCTGATGACTTCTGCGGGGAATTAAGAATGAGAATCTTCATTCTGTTGAGGAGTAATGAAAACTTCAACGACTTCACTGGGGAATCAGGAATGAGAATCTTCATTTTGTTTGGGAGTAAAAACTCTGTGGGGAAGAAGGCTTACTGCTGGGGAGTAGGCTCAGGAATTCCGGTTGTCTGCCATTCTACTGGGGAGTTATCCTAGGTTGGGGAGAGACAATGGTTAAATGTTATCCGGTTGATTTTCAGTCCTCAAGATAACTTGCTGGGGAGTTGGGGAAACTGGATGGTTTCTGCTGAGGGTTGATAGCTAAAAGTTTTGTCTCTGCTGAGGATTGAGATTTTGAGGTTTTAACTCTGACGGGGATTTGTAATTTGAAATTATAACTCCGCTGGGGATCTAGATAATGTACTGTAGGGATTGCTCATGGAATAGCCTAAAGACGTTTTCTTATCCTTTCAGTCTGTCAGTAATTGTTCTTTTCCATCCTGTTTATTTGTAAACAGTAATTATGTTTAAATGCATATGTTCATCAATGAATCATTGGACATTTTTGCAAATAAAAACACAAGTGTAAAAGAAAAAAGGCAAATAGTTTTCTGTACTTTGAAAGAGATATCTTTGTATTTACTTTGAATAAGTATTTTGTACAAAGGAGACAGACATCCTAGTAAGAGGATGGTGTCATAAAAGTAAGAAAGATTTATACAAAGAATAGTTATGTGTGAAAAAATCCCATGGGGTTCCTGTTCCTCTATAGCCTTCGTGTCTATGAATATCTTGTCCATCTGTTGCTTCGTCCGAAGATGATTGGATTGATTAGAAGTTCCAGGTTTGTCCGTGAAGAGATTGTCCTTAAAGTGATCCGACGAGACATAGTCATACGCTTTACTTCCCTAACTTTTGCCTGGACCGCCCTTTCAGGTTTTCAGTCCACCGGGAAACCCTTTTTTGCCCAAGTCGCCCTTCAGGTTTTCAACTTGTCGGGTGTACAGATTTTTTTTTATCCCTAATTTTTGCCTGAACCGCTCTTTCGGGTTTTCGATTCACCGGGATGCCCTTTTTTGCCTAGGTGTGTCAACCAAATGGGTCTCTTATGCGTAGTATCTTTTGACTATGTTTGTGTTCGCAGGGTGCGACAGGTCGTCGCCGTCCATAGTGGTTAAGATCATTTCCCCACCAGAAAAGATGTTCTTGATTACAAATGGTCCTTCATAGGTAGGAGTCCATTTTCCCCTGGGATCACTTTGCGGCAAACTGATGCGCTTGATTACCAGATCTCCAACTTGATATACCCGGCGTCTTACTTTCTTGTTGAAAGCCTTGATCATCCATTTTTGATACGTCTGACCGTGGCAAACAGTAGTAAGTCTCTTTTCATCAATCAAGTTAAGTTGATCAAGTCGGGTCTGAATCCAATTGTCTTCACTCAAACCAGCATCCTTCATGATTCTCAAGGATGGAATCTTAACCTCAATGGGTAAAACAGCTTCCATGCCATATACCAAGGAATAGGGTGGTGCCCCAGTTGATGTGCGTGTCGTGGTACGATACCCGTGAAGAGCGAACGGTAGCATTTCATGCCACTCCTTGTAGGTGACTGTCATTTTTTATATGATCTTCTTGATATTTTTGTTAGCAGTTTCGAGTGCACCATTCATCTTTGGCCGGTAGGGAGATGAATTGTGATGTTGAATCTTGAACTGCTCGCACAAAGCGGTGATCATAGTATTGTTAAGGTTTGTACCGTTATCAGTGATGATCCTTTCGGGGATACAGTACCGACAAATAAGGTTCTGCTTGATGAAGCGGGAAACAACATTCTTAGTAACGGATGCGAAGGAAGCTGCTTTGACCCACTTGGTGAAATAGTCAATGGCCACCAGAATGAAGCGGTATCCATTAGAAGTTGCAGGCTTGATCTCTCCAATCATGTTGATTCCCCACATTGCGAAGGGCCAAGGAGTTGTTAAGACATTTAGAGTAACTGGAGGCACGTGCACCTTGTCTGCATAGATTTGACATTTGTGACAGGTACGGGAGTGTTGATAACAGTCAGCTTCCATGGTAGACCAGTAATAGCCTGCCCGTAGAATCTTCTTTGCCATCGTATGCCCGCTAGAGTGAGTGCCAAAGGTGCCCTCATGTAATTCAGCCATAATCCTTTCGGCTTCAATCTTGTCCACACAACGGAGCAGAATAGAATCATGATTGCGCTTGTATAGGATGCCACTACTTAGGGAGAACTTAGCTGAGAATCTCCTTAAGAACTTTTTGTCGTTGACTGGAGCTTCTTTAGGATATTCTTGAGCCTCGAGATACCTCTTGACTTCATAAAACCACGGCTGGTCCACTACTTCTTCGATATTAATCTTGTGACAGTGTGCCGGTTCGTCCATCCGTTTAATGGTGATTTGGGGAACCTGATTGTCCCAATCAAGTTTAAACATGGATGACATTGTAGCTAGAGCATCTACTAACTGATTTTCTTCTCGCGGGAAGTGCTCGAAGTTAATCTGATCGAAATATGGTAACAATGTCAAAACATGTTCTTTATAAGGGATGCGGTTATGATGCTTAGTGCCCCACTCTCCTTTGATCAGACTGATGACCAAAGCTGAGTCCCCAAACACATCTAAGGATTTGATTCCCAAGTCTATGGCCGCCTTGAGTCCAAAGATGCATGCCTCGTACTCTGCCATGTTGTTCGTACAGTTGAAGCAAAGTCTGGCAGTGAAAGGAGTATGGCAACCTTCTGGGGAGATGAGTACCGCGCTGATACCGTTGCCAAGTGCATTGGAGGCCCCATCAAAGTACAGGGTCCATCGGGATCCTTGTTCAGGTCTGTCATATGGTCTGAAATCTTCAACATTGTCCAATGTCATGATGTCTTCATCAGGGAAGTCGAACTTCATGGACTGGTAATCTTCTACAGCTTGATGAGCCAGATGGTCAGCTAGCACACTCCCCTTTATAGATTTTTGGGATGTGTATTGTATGTCGTATTCCGTTAGGATCATCTGCCATCTAGCTATCCTTCCAGACAGATCAGGCTTCTCAAAGATGTACTTGATCGGATATATCTTAGATATCAGCAAAGTGGTATGAGTCAACATGTACTGCCTTAGCCGGCGAGCAGCCCATACCAAAGCGCAGCAAGTTTTCTCGAGCAGTGAGTATCGGGTCTCACAGTTGGTAAACTTTTTGCTAAGTTAATAAATAGCATGCTCTTTTTGGCCAGACTCGTCATGCTGCCCCAGTACGCACCCCATTGAATTCTCTAGGACGGTCAGATACATGATTAGCGGTCTTCCTTCGACGGGTGGAATCAGGACAGGAGGTTCTAGCAAATACTCCTTGATTTTATCGAAAGCAACTGGCCATTCATCATCCCATCTGACTACCTGATCTTTCTTCAACAGTTTGAAGATTGGCTCACAGGTAGACGTTAGGTGAGAAATGAACCTAGCAATGTAGTTTAGGCGTCCCAAGAAAACTCTGACTTCTTTCTCAGTGCGAGGAGCAGGCATTTCTTGTATAGATTTGACTTTGGTAGGATCAACCTTGATGCCTTTGTTGCTGACAATGAAACCTAAGAGCTTACCGGATCAGACTCTGAATGTGCACTTGTTTGGGATCAGTCTTAGCTTGTACTCCTTCAACCTGACAAACCGCTTTTGCAAGTGATCAAGGTGTTCTTCTTCAGTTTGTGATTGGGTTATCATGTCATCTACGTAGACCTCTATCTCATGATGTATCATATCATGAAACAAAGCTACCATGGCGCGTTGATAGGTTGCCCCGACATTCTTCAGTCCGAATGGAATCACTTTATAACAGAATGTACCCCACTGTGTGACAAAAGTAGTTTTCTCCATGTCCTCAGGTGCCATTTTGATCTGGTTATAGCCTGAGAATCCATCCATGAAAGAAAATACTTTGTGCTGAGCTGTGTTGTCGACCAGGATGTCGATGTGCGGAAGTGGAAAGTCATCTTTAGGGATGGACCTATTTAAGTCTCTATAATCCACGCACATTCTGACTTTTCCGTCCTTCTTAGGCACGGGCACAATGTTAGAAACCCATTGTGGATAGGAAGTAACAGCCAGAAATCCACCATTGAACTACTTCATAACTTCTGCTTTGATCTTCTCGGACATATCAGGTCTCATGTGGCGGACCTTTTGTTTCACTGGCGGACAGTCTTCTCTTGTGGGGAGACGGTGTACCACAATGTCTGTATCTAGTCCCGGTATGTCTTCGTATGACCAAGCGAAGATTTCAACATAATCATTCAATAGCTGAATTGGGCGCTCCTTGACACTCGGCTCTAGATTGGCACCTATCTTGATTTCCTTTTTATCATCCTCAGTACCCAAGTTGATTGTATCTAACTGCTCTTCATGAGGCTGAATTGCTCTTTCCTCTTGTTGTAGTAGTCTGGCCAATTCCCCTGGCACCTCACAATCTTCCTCACCTTCGTATTCGGCATGGTAGATCAGATCTTCAGAGTCACTGAAGGCTATAGTAGTATCGTTAGCCATGGGTTCCGGAATAGAAGGGTACCTGCATTTGTGAGTATGGGTGTGTGTAAGGGATAGCCATCTTAAAATAACAAAATGTAAAAGAAAGACAATGAGCACAAAAGGTTTATATATGAAAAGCGTCCATGATTCATTAAAATGACATATGAAAATGAAATAAGAACCCTTACAAATGGACCTATGTGCCTCGGGTAAGACACAAGGTTGAAAAAGTACAAATTGTTGTGAATTATTACAGATCCAATAGAAATGGAAAAGATAAATTATTGCGGTATGAAAGTAATCGAAACAAAGTCTTTTGCTTCCCAGTTACACAGTCCTCTGCCAACAGTAGAGAAAATCCAGTCTTTCAAGCTGCCCTCTTCTTCACTGTCCTCTAGTGCATTAACCCCTCGGTGGCTGATCTTCACAGGTGGCCCTCTGGCATGGGAGCGGCATGCGGCCTTCTGACCAGTCGAAGTGAATCCCAAGCCGAATTTGTCTGATTTGAAAGGAAAGTCTGGAAGCTGCCCCCAGATTGTGC
Source organism: Vicia faba (assembly GCA_948472305.1). NCBI lineage: Eukaryota > Viridiplantae > Streptophyta > Magnoliopsida > Fabales > Fabaceae > Vicia > Vicia faba. The sequence continues at coordinate 1,410,314,887 of OX451739.1, forward strand.
TTTCGCCTTCTTCCACTACTGCCCTAACATCCTTGAGGGATGACATCCGAGGCAAAGGTCTGGTAATCGTGGGTACAAAGGACACTGTCTTGGTCGCCGCTATCTCTTGAGCTACCTCTTCAAAATGCTAGAAAGGAGTTTCGATGAATTCACCATCCAATTCTACATAACAGAAAGAATTTAGATGATTGATCATGTATTCCTCTTCACCATGAACAGTTATGATTTTCCCCTGGACAGGGTACTTGAGCATTTGATGCAGAGTAGAAGTGACAGCTCCAGCATGGTGGATCCAAGGTCTTCCCAACAGGCAAGAATAGGAAGGACGGATGTCCATCACGTAGAATGTTGAATTGAACGTTTGGGTACCCACCTTGATCGGGATGTCCACCTCTCCATGGACCATCCTTTTAGAGCCGTCAAATGCTCTCACAATTATATTGCTGGGTTTCAGGGTTAAGCCTTCACAATCCAGTTTATCTAAGTCTTTCTGCGGAAAGACGTTTAAATACGAACCAGTGTCTACCAGTACGTGTGCTAGGGTTGTCCCTCTGCATTCCACTGAGACATTCAAAGCATCATTATGTTTTCTCCCTTTTGAAGTTAAATCTGAATCGGAGAATCCTTGACCATTGTCAGCTATTAAACTAGCCACACATTCCTGGAACTAATCAGCGGAGGTTTCTTGCGGCACGTGGGCCGTCTTCAAAAACTTGACCAAAGCTTTAGCATGTGCCTCAGAGCACAGCAACAGGGCTAACATAGAGATTTTGGAGGGGGTCTGGCCCAGTTGTTCAACAACATCATAATCACTTTTCTTAATGATCCTTAGAATTTCTTCCATCTCTTTCTGGGATGTTTCAGGAATGACTAGTGATTGAGCCTTCGTCAAGACAGGCTCCTCTTGAACATTCTTTCCTTTTTTCTCAGCAGCGGAAGTAGAGATAGGAATTGCATTGTTTTTGTTGGCGGGTACACTTGAAGGTACAGTTACTGGTATAGGTGTAATCTTCGGAATGGCAGCGGGTCCAAAGACTGCTGTTGGAGGAGCAATCTCTGGAGAAAAGATTCTCCCACTACGAGTAATTTTTCTTGTTCCAGCAATGTTACTGATGTCGAGATTATCCTCCTCAGAGCTTTCTTCTTCAATGGTCTGTTCAATCTGTTTGACACCATTGGTAGTATATTTCTCCACCATAGTTCCATGGTACCATTTTATCGGATTTGTACGGGGCTGGCCCGGGCATTGTTATCTTCAACGGAATAGTCACTGGAGCAGATGTAATCCTAATGGGTTTTTTAGGAACCCTGGAAGGATTGGCGTATATGGTTATTATTGAAACTTCTGGAACTGGAATGGGAGAGACAGGAGATTTCTCAAACAAAATTTCCTTGTTACCAATCAGTTGTTGGATTCCTTTCTTCAACAGAGGACAATCAAATAGGGAGGATATGCAAGCATGGCAATCTCGGTCACAACCTGGGAACACCCCAGCTTTCAACAAATTCAACTTGATGGTTAGGAGAGGAGTTAACAGTTCATCCACGGCAGAAACAAACAGATCTTCTTCCACAACATTGGCATTGTGTCCATGCCTAGGCATCGGAGCGGAGACAACATTCGGCTTTTCTGGAGCTTCAAATTCAACTTCCTTTGCGTCAATCAGATATTGATTCTTGTTCTTCAGGGCCCAACAGTTGTTGGTGTCGTGCCCTGGACTTTCTAAATGGTACGCGCATCTGGCGTTGGGATGGTAGTGTGGAGAAGCAGTGTTAGGATTTTTAGGGGCCTCCTTTAGCATGGTCAGGTTTAACTTCAAGAGATATGGTAAGACTTGAGCAGGAGTCCTGTTTATCTTGGTGAATTGCCGTAGAGGTCTTTCCACCCTTTGTTGGTTATTTCTCGACTGATCATTTCTCAGTTGGTTGTTTCTCGGCTGGTCGGATGCATACTTTTGAATCATAAAGGCCCCCATTGTTGGTCGTATTTCAATTCTTCCCTGATTCCTCTGGGCATAGACAGCAGACACTTCCTTCTTTCCAATGAAGGGCTTTTTGGCAATGGCAGAGGTAGACGCATCTTTCTGAATTTTCCCACTTTTAATATTGGCTTCCACCCTCTCGCCAGTTAGAATTAACTCAGTGAAACCTGCAGATGAGCTTCCAATCAGGTGATTAAAGAAAGGACCTGACAGAGTCCCCAAGAACATGTCCACTAGCTCTCTTTCAGATAATGGGGGTTGCACCCTTCCGGCTAAATCCCTCCATTTTTGGGCATAGTCCTTGAAACCCTCATTGGTAGCCATAGCCATACTCTGTAGTTGAGTATGGGTTTGCGCCAAGTTGGCATTGTATTGATACTATGTATAGAAGGCGACTGGTAGAACCAATCCAGTTGTGTCCCTGATAAACTATCCTGGAAAAAGTGGACCCACAAATCTTTGTCAGAAGAATGTGGTTGAATTTTCCTGACATAAGATCGTAGGTGCATCTTGGAACAAGACACCCCATCATACTTAGCAAACAGTGGCACTTTAAATTTAGGAGGGATTACAATTGTAGAAACCAACCCTAACTCCCCAAAATCCAGCCCCGGTACTCTCTGTATCTCCATAGCAACTAGACGTTCTTCCAAGTGTTTGTATTTGTCATCGGCGGGAGGGTACTGTTGTTCAGAGTAGTCCTCATCTTCCTTTTCCTATGCTTCAGAATCTGATGGCACTGTCGTTCCTTTTCCTTTTCCTTCCCCCTCTTCAGATGTTGATGGGAATTATAAAGTCTGTCTAGCTTGTCCTTCAAACCTTCTTCCCATGATAACCACACCGACTCGCTTCTTCTTCTTTTTCTCTTTCTCTTTCTCTAGCAGAGTCTTGAGCTCCTCCTGCCCCTTGGCTAGGGTCATGAGCAACTGTTGGAATTGTGAGTTCCGAGCTTACAAATCTTTGACCGTTTGTTCAATATCCATCTTGCTGAAATAAACAGCAGAGAGATGAGGAAACTTGGTGTAAAGACCTGCTTATACATATGATGAATGATATGTATTCATGTAATGCTTTCAAGGATTCAGAAATTTAAATTTTTTTTAAACAAAAAAGAAACACACGTTATATTAATAAGATAGAATTGTTACTACATCAATGCCCCATGGGAAAAATAATACAAAATTCTAAGGTAAAAAGATGTTGCGCATCCTTTTTGGTGCAATGTAGGTGTTGAGAGTCTGCTCTTCGTGAAGTAGCCGAGTGAGTTCCAAAACCTTCTTCTCGCTTGCGTAGAATTGGGCTTCGAAAGTATCGCGCTCTCCCTTGAGTTGTATCCAACTCCTTTGTAGATCTTCGAGTGATGTTGGCATGTCAGGATGTAGGAGGGTGTATGGAACCTATCATTCCTTAACAGGCTCTATAATCACTGGGAGAATGGAGGGATAAGGCATCATGAGACTTTGGGGGCGGGTTCGTACCCACTTAAGGTAAGGCTCAAGAGGGATGGAATTATTGTGTCCCAAGGTCTTACTATCCACCTTGTTTGGCATCCTCCAAGCTCGGATGAATCTCTGACGGAGTCCTTAGTCGTTGTTGTCGAAGTCAAAAACCAATCCTTGAATCAGCATGTCATGTGGGCCATCCCCTAATGCCAAGTAGAGGGACATTAGGGAATTCCCCACAACGGTCGACGATGATAACATTCCCTTTGGTTCGAGAACACCAATGAATATCTGAATGTGTAAGAGTCATCAATCATTGTGACCACCTCAAACCTTGCTCATTCTTTAAGACTGATTGGGGAAGATGAGAAATAAACCATCTTGCCAGGAGAGGAGTGCAACATATGAGAACACCTATTTTCCTCATTGTACGAGTGTGAAAAGAGTGGAGGATATCCCCAAGCAATGTAGGCATTGGGTTCCCGGTCATGAAGATTTTGACAGCACTCACATCTATGAGTTGGTCAGGGTTAGGGAACAAGACCATCCCATAGATGAGAAGAGCTATAGTCTCCTCAAAAGCTTGTAACTCCAAGGAATTCCAGCAGCTTTGGACCTTCTCAAACAAGAACTTTGCCAAGAAGCCTTTGACACCACTTCTAGTTTCCCAATGTGTTGTGACATCAGAGGAATGCAAGTGCAAGGCTTGAGCAATATCTTCTGGCTTTGGATCTCTTTTTGTACTGTTGAAAGGTAGTTGATTGAGAATAGGAATCCTCAAGAGTTGAGAAAATTCCTCCAAAGTGGGCACAAGTTGGTAGTCATGAAATATGAAGCAATGATGCAAAGGGTCAAAGAACTGGAAGAGAACTTTCAGCATATCCTCCTCAGTGTTGGTGGTGACCAAGTTGAGTAGACGACCATGTCTCTCGGTGAACAGAGAATTCTCAGGAATCCTTGAAGCTAGCTCCTTGAGTTGTGGAGGAATTCTTACAAGGTTGATTTGGACAGTTTTCCTGCGAAGTGAATCCATAACCTACAAAACAAGAACAAAGATGAACCTCCAAAATCCTTGAAATGGTTAGTGGATGCATATGATGCTCATGATGTCCATGATGTTATGAACAAGTATATATGTACAAGAAAATCACAAAAGTTCCTAGTTTAGGTTTGCATGGGGTTTCATAGGTAAGTACCCTCTTGAAGTTTAGTTGGCTCAACCTGCCCTAGAAATAGTAACCGGGTTCTAAGGAGCTCAATATCACTGGATTGTTTCCTTGTTCATTGCTTCAAACCAGCCTCTTTACTGGCGACCGAAATATTCTAAGGAACCAACCCTCAATGAGTGTAGTATCTAGTATCTACCATCTTCGGACTGCACCAAAGCCGGTCATCTCACTACATCCTAAAAGGCCAAGTTAGTCAATTAAAGATTCTAAAAGTTCATTAGTGCTTCATGACATCACTCAGCGGCCCCGTATTCTCTTTGATTGACTCAAAGGCTACCGGTACCCACAAATATGTCGCACTAATATAGCTATTGCTTAGACCATGTCGGTATACCCCGTACAGTTTCCACAATGTATTGCTATTTACCTATGAATGTTTCCTAAATCGGAGTAGAGGATTCAAACCCAAACAATAGAACCAAAATGTAAAGCATACAAGTCAAACAATATAAGCATGTAAAGGTGATCTAAAACCCTAAGGTAACCCCACTTTTATTAATTTCCCCAGCAGAGTCGCCAGTTCTGTGATGCGGTGAGAGAACTGACTTGAGGTTTTGCGTTTGTGTTTGCAAATGTCGCGGTTAGCAAGAGTCGCCACCGACTTTTCTTTTATCCAAAAGGAAAGGTAAAAAAGCACAGGAAAGACCTTTGAGATTGTTTTTGAGTTCGGGGGGTAGATTATGAAAAGGGAAGGTGCTAGCACCCTTTTCATCCATGGTTATCCATGGGCTCTTAGTTACTTATTTAGATCACTTGCTTTGCTTTTGCAATTGTTTGAAATGGTGCTTTGTGTGGTTTTGAAAGTATTTTGAAAAGAGGCCATCGTTTAGGCAATTTTTGTAATGATTCTCGTTCGTGAGAATGTATATAAAGATGTTTGTCTTTTGAAAAATGTTTCAATGTTTTGAAAGTTGTTTGGAAATGTTTTGAAAATGTGTGTGTGTTTGTTTGAAAATAGCAAGGATTGTTTGCAAATTGATCAAGTAACTAGAAGCTATCTACCTACTCAAATGTCTTTCTTGTACATTTTTATTCCTTTGACATTGTTGATTTACCATTGCTTTGGTAAACAACCCTATCTTTGGATGTTAAACGGGACGGGCGTGGGTCATCGTATGACCATGATAGCAATAGTGCCAAGTATCTTAGCAAGTTTTGAGGGACTAAGGTCATTTGTTTAGGCAACCTTTTGATAGCGTCATCGAGGGACTATGATCTTATTTGTTTTGTTTTGTTTTGCCAAGATACTTTGCATGCATACCATGGCCATTTTATTAGGCAACCAAGTGGGTGAAACCCTAGAGGTGCTTGTGTGCAATGTGTGTCATTTTACATGCATTTGACTTGTATTAGGTCTTTGCTATTTATTTGATATTTTGTCTTATCATGCAAACCCTGGTTTTACTAAACATGGTATAATGTGATAAATTGCGTAAAATAAATCTAAGCTATTACAACAATTATTATGGGAGGGGGATACAAGTTTTTGAATGGGGATATTTGCACAAAATAAAACCCTAAAATACTATTACAATCCAATTGAATATTTGCAAATTAAATAAATTAATAAATATTAAAAATGCAATAAAAATGTAAATATGCGAAAAATGTTTTATAATTGATTTTTTGTATGAGAAAATTAATATTATTGAAGTCCTAAAAATAAGAAAAATAATATTGTTATTTTTGAAAGGGGTAAAACCCTAGTTTTTGATTTAAAAGAAAATTATGCTTTCTATTATTATTTTATTCATTTTGTTCAAGAAAAAATAATAATAATATTATGTACAAATATTAAAAATTAAATATATATGAAAAATAAATATTTAATATGTATAAAATAATGAAATAAAATATTAAGTATTTTTTTTATTATTTATAGGTTTATTTAAGAAAATAGAAAACACTTGTCAAAATAAACTATTTTTATGCAAAAAATAAATAAATAAAATAAAATAAAATATGAAAATAAATAAATTATTTTCGGGGATTTTTTTATCATTGGAAAAAATAAATGCAAGCAATAAAATAAAAATATGCAAGAAAAATATAAAAATATAAGAAATAAGTCAGAGGGTGCAAAAGGAATTCAGGGGGTGTGAGTAGCAAAAGCAAAAAAGGCCAGAAGCACAAAAGCCCAAGACAGCATCTTCGTCCCTGTCCTTGGTTCCTTTCCAGCGCCCGTTTTTTCAAACCTGCAACTCTCTATTCTTTTCACAAAAACAAAAACTTGCAACATGAAACATGTAGCATTTTTATCACGATACCAATGATATAAGATTTGAAACCTAACTCTAAAAGACCAGGGAGAATTTCAGTGGCCCTAATTCCTGACCTAATTTTTTCATGAACTTCAAGCTTCAAATTCTCACTACTCAGTTAATATAAATGACAACTATGCATATGTACAACTTCAGCAAGTTAAGGACTACATTTTTCCTTCACAAATCGTGACTTAAGGATACCTAAATAAAGAGATAGAAATTTGAAAAATACCTTGTTCAGCTGAGTTTGGATATGGCAATGTGGGGACTTTGAGTGAGGCCTGGGGATTGTATGAGCTTCCTTGAAGTTCCCTCAAGCTATCCCAATGCTTAGCTTGCCTTGAGGATGCTTGAAACTCCTTGTAGAAGTCAACCTGCAACCTTCCAAAATGAAAATGGTGATGTCTGAAATAGGGCTTACAGAACTAGGACAAGGACTTGGATAGTTCAGGTAGGATGTATGGAAGATTTTTGATGTGTTACAAAGATAAACGCACGAGCCAATATTGAAATGGCAAGAGTTTTGCAGAAGCTGCCCTGTTTGGGCAGAAAAATGTGTTTTTCTGTTTGGGAGAGTTTTGAATGTTGTGTATTCGTGTTTTATGCTTGAGAAAAGTTTGTGAATCCGTTTAGAATGAAGCCAAGCCTTCCCTTTATCAGATGTACAAGTTTTCTTGACTTTTGCTACTTTTCTTGCTTTTGAAGAAAAGTGATAAGACTTGAGACAAAATGTTGTACTTGCTTGCTTGCTAGCTGCAGAGGGTTGGTATGCTTTGCCTGATATCTGTGGATATTGTTTGTGACAAAAGAACAGGTCCAAGGCTCAAGGATAGCAAAGTTGCAAAAAGCTTGTTTATCAAAATGGTATTGCACCCTTTATGCCATTTATGGATTAAACTCTTGTACAATGCTTTAAAGGTCAAAATAAAGCCATTAACCACTGAGCTAGCATTTAATTATACAGTGTAGAAGGGATTAGGACCTGTAGTGAAAGGTACAAGCATGCTAGGATCTGATTTGCAAGTTGGTGCATTGTGAAAATGGCTTGAACAAAAGTGATAAAATGCCATTTTCTCTTCTTCGATTCTCCCTAACCACAAATGATCTTGGAGAGTTATTGGAAATTTTGGAAATCTTATAACATACTCTATAATCCATCTTTGAAATTCAACTTGAGATAACCCTTGTAACTAGGTGAAAAGTTGCCATGAAGTTAGGTCAAAAACCTGCCTAAACTAGGGCAAAATTTCACAAAGTTAAAAAGTTTATGGACCCCTATTCACAAATTCATATCTTGAGATCCAAGTATATTTTGGTAAAACTTTGTGAATAAAAGTTATATATTTCATGGAGGAATACAACTTTCATGTTGTAAGTTTTCTTTGAATCCATTTGCATCATGGTTAAAAAGTTGGGGAAAGTTGGGGAAAAATAAGAAATTTTCCATACTTAGAAAAATTCTAAGTTATGAAAAATTTCAAATTCAAAACCCTAATTTTCAAAATTGGTTTTCTTGATCAACAAGTTTCACATTTTGACATATCTTGATGAATTATGACCCTTGGCACTTTATTTTGACCAAAAAGTCAAAGTTTGACTTTTCAATGCAGAGTTGACTTTTGATCAGTTGACTGCAAAATTCATTTGTCAATCCTATGCATTTGAAATCTTTTGAACTATGTGATTAGGTCAAGATAATGCTATTGAGTCCTTGAAATCATAGTTGAACCCAATTGGTCATTGGCTAGGTTAAAAATCAGAAATTGCCCATTCTCAGTCAAAACCGTAATTTTGACCATTTTGTCCTTTTGATGATCTGATCAAATTTCTTGAGGAGTTGTGATCCAAACTTGATCAAATGGTACATATGAGTCAAAAAATTTATTTTGGATCAAAAATTATGAAGTTTGACTGTAAATTGGCCATGGTTGACTTTTTCCCCAATACAGCTGATTTTTAGGTCAACTGTCCAATTGACTGGTCAAAAATGTGGTTCAAGGCTTGAAACTTGTCATGAGCAATCTTAGGGGTCCAAGATGGTGTATGAAAGTCACATGAAGCATTGATGGTCCAAATATCCTTGTGCAAACCCAAACCCTAATTTCAGGTCATCAGTGCAAGATGATGTCTTGAGCTGAGCAAACCATAATCTTGTCTCGAGTCCAAGAAGTCTTGTGGGGAAAATCTTGATAAATGAGAGGGAAAATTTTGGGGTACAAAAATTGGTTTATCTCATGAACCAAAATAAATATTCTCAAGAGAATCACACTCTCAATAAATAAACAAACAACACGACCACTTACAAATTCTTTCTCACAAGTAAGGTTTCACTCAAAATGCTCATGGCAACTTTAAGTGAAAGAAAAATGTTTCTAGAGAGAGAAGAAGAGAAAAATAGAGAGATAAATTCCAAAGAAAATCTAAAGATTTGTAAAGTGGTGTGAAATTAAGAGGAGGAGAGCCTCCTTAATATAAGAGTTGGAAAATTAAAAAGGAAATAATCCATGGTTCAAATTGATGAGCCAATTGATTGGAATAATGCTCCAATCGATTGGCCAAGTCAATTTTAATAGATTATCATGCCCAAATAGGAAATATTGGATATAGAGCCTTTGCAAGTAACTATGGTGTTATCCCAATTGCTTGGTTAATTGATTATCCATTCTCTAATTAATTGTATTAATGCTCCAATTGATTGGCTGACTCAGAAATTTTTTGCCAATCAATTAACACAAGTCACTAATCGATTTGTTAGTTCAAAAAAACTTTGGATAACTTCTTAATCACTTGGCTTGACCTTGAAAACATTTTTAAAAGATAAATACTTTTTAAAAAGATATTTTAAGGTGTGTGTGTGAGAGAGAGAGTTGCCTTAGTTTTTAAGAGTTATTCCTTACTTTTACAAAACTCAGGTCACTTAGACTGACTGATTGACTGACATGACCCGATAAGCTTTTATACTTTTATCAGAGGCTTCAAGATTCTTTGCTAGATTTCTTGTGATCATACAAACACTTCATTATTGAGTCTCTTATTGATAAGGTATAAGGATTTTCTCTAGTTAGGTCACCATCATTAGAGAATTGAAAGCTATTGCCATTGACTTCATCACATCTATTGACATTGTTGTCATCAAAACTTCATAGAGAAGCTTTTGCGAGATTGACAACTTTATACCTGCAAGCACATAGATCCACAAAGAGTGTACACTGGTATTTATAATAGTTCAGTGTGTTTGTCTTCACTTTTTTCCTACTCTAGTCTCCAATGGTTTCTCATTGAAAATTTGTTGGTCTTTTAATAATATTTGTTACAAAATTACACGAGTTTAGTACAATCAAAATATCCAAAATTAACACTAAAAATATAAAAATATCTAGATCTTTGACTTATACATAATCTATGTACTAAATTATTTATGAAATCTTCACACGAAATAACTCTTGAATCTTCCATCCCCAACAACGAGATCTTAAGTCTCCATTCTGCAATGATCTTTACTCGATCCTACCAGTATATGAAGTGTTAGTTTGCCTGAAGATTGAAAAGAACTCCACCTTGTCTGTAGGCTTCCACGCAACACTTCCAAGATGAACCTGGAGAGAAAACTTCCTTCTTTTCCACTGGAATTGTCAAAACCAGCCACAACACCACACACCTTACAAACCTCTAAAATCTTGACCAAATCTTCAAAGAAATGTTAAATTCAAAATAAATCTCCTCAACAATCACAAATCTCCGCAAATGAGAATATGATCCACGCAATAATGGATAAGGAATGAGGTAGAAGGTGAGAGAAATTTTTTGGAAGTATTCAAGAAAGATTCAAAACTCTTTTGAAAATATGAGAGACCAAGTGGTTTGTGAGTTTTCAAATTAATATTGGAAGTGTATGTTTTCTAACATCGTGAAGGTTTTGAGAGAAAATGTTATTTATATGTACTGGACATCTAGCACAAAAATGAGTGAAAAATAATGCTTGATTCAAGTAATAATCAAAACATATGATTTAAGTCAGAAGTCAAAGTGATTTGAATCAAGATACGAGAAACATATATGTAAAATTTGAGTCATGAAAATGTGTGATTTGAATCAAATGAGACAATGGTAAACTATAGAAATGCAGACTTTCATGATTTAATTCAAGTGTAACCCATGATTTTAATTAAAAGGTGATATGATTCGAATCAAATACAAGTGGATTTGAATAATGGCAATGTCAAACAATTCTTGCAGTCTCTGTTTCATTTGATTCGAGACATGAGATGTGTGATTCGAATCACACACCTAGAATCTAAAATGTTTGCAATTTTTAAGATGTTTTGAGATTCTACTAATGTCATGACTTGAACCAATCTCAAATATAATTCTTGATCCAAAAAATCGACAAATTAACTTAAAGCATATTTCTTAAGCTTACTTTGGTTTATGCATGCTAAAAGATGGATATGAAACTCGATCCAGAAATGCACAACTAATGAAGAGACTTAATGACATAAACATATGATTTAAGTCAGAAGGCAAAGTGATTTGAATCAATATCTGAGAAATCTATATGTAAGTTCTGAGTCATGAAAAGGTGTGATTTGAATCAAATGAGACAGTGGCAAACTATAGAAATGCAGACTTTCATGATTTAGTTCAAGTGTAAGCCATGATTTTAATCAAAAGATGATATGATTCGAATCAAATACAAGTTGATTTGAGTAATGACAACCTCAAACAATTCATTCAGTCTTTGTTTCATTTAATTCGAGTCATGAGATATGTGATTCGAATCCCACACCTAGAACCTCAAATTTTTGCAATTTTAAATATGTTTTGAGATTCTACCAATGTCATGACTTGAACCAATATCAAATGTAATTTTTTATCTAAAAACTCAACAAATTGACTTAAAGCATATTTCTTACACTATAATCAAACATTTTGATTTATGCATGCTAAAATATGGATCTAAAACTCGATCCAGAAATGCACAATTAATAAAGAGACTCAATGACATAAACTAAAAACCAAAAGCTCAAAAGACAAGCAATAAAATCCTAACCCCTTAGGTGGCATAGACATACAACTTTATAATGATGTGTTTGGTTAACATATTCCTTATATGACAGATATAGGCATTATCAGTGGTATCATACTAATTTCCCCTTTGTCAATGGTGGGAGGAATATCTCCTGAGACATTAGTCTTCAGGTGGTGTGTGACTGTTGTCTCCGCCTCCAAAGTCACAGGGAGGAGAATTATGACCATGACCATGATATCTCACTGGCGACTATTGTTGGCTGTGAACCATCATCGATGAAAATACCCTTAAAAGAGGCTATATAGTGGCCATGTTGCAACATTTATAGTCGAGTTGCTATATAAATAAGAATATTTTATTGATTCTCTTCGACACAAAGGAGTCTTATGTCCTATTATTGCACCATGTTGAAAATGTTTAACATGAGCTCACTTTCATCTGGTGCTCCCAATGATGCTTGAAGTTACTAGAGGTCGTGCAATGGAGGTGGAACCGAATGTTGGGGAGAAGGAAGTTGATGTTGCCGTAAAGGAAGGGAAAATTGATGTTGGAACAAGAAAATTGGAAAATACTCTTAAAAAATTGACTAAGAAGTTATGATCTGATGTAGTGTCGTGATAAGTTGAGAAATCACGATCGAAGCTTATGGATCTTGTTGCTGATGAGGTTCTTTGGTCGCGATAGTGAGGACTGATGGCACATTATCACAGAGAATCTAAATCATTGAGAAAACATCAAGAACAATGTTGCAGTGACTAATTTCTTTAGAAATGTCTATCAGAGAAGGTACATAATAGAAAATGATTACGTTTGTGAAATAGTTACACTTATCAAAACATAACAGAATGCAACAACATAGATCAAGGAGATTTCATGAATAATTCATGATCAATTTCCATAAATGGCGATATTATTTCGTGTTGGAACGAATATTGAATTAGAGGTTGAAGATGACCACAATTGAAGGGCTTTCGATACGGTCATTGAGTTCTTTAGTGATTAGAAAAAAGAGAGAGGCACTTGCAAAGTTATTACGCAAAGACTCGAGTAAGTATTTGAGAGGTTGAACTATGTAAATGTTAATTATAAGAATAGTTAGGTGTGACTCAGAATCATACTTATATAGGGATGTTCATTAGAACCCTTTTGATTGATCCAACTTGAATTGTAGAAGACTATTTGTTAGAACAAGATTGGTTCTGATCATATCTCAGAGTTTTGATGATAACAATAAATTTTATTTTACATATTTGATATTTTGATGATAACAATAAATTATATTTTATATAATTGATACTCTTATGAATGTATTTAATTGTTTCAGATAATGTTCTGACAGAAGCATTTTGATGTGCTAAACTGAAAATAAATGAAGAAGTTCTTTGATGAAAGAACTATTTGTTTTAGCGCAAGTACTGATGCTGACTCTGATAAGATAATTATTTAAATACATCTTCTAACGCTTAGCAAGTTTCTGTGTAAGCTATGTTTCAGAAGTTCTTTGAAAGCAAGCACTGATCAGAAGTACTTAGAAAGCAAGCGTTGTTTAGAAGATATGCAAGCATATTCTGAATCAAGACGTGAAGCTATGTTCTGAAAGAATGCAAAAGCTAACATGTCTAGTCAAGCTTCACGAAACATGTTCTTACAAGTGTCATTTGCTCATTTAATGCAAAGACGGTTACATGCACTCAAGTGTCTACACTAGTTCATTGGAAAATGGAATAGTACAAGGAAACACGCAAACATTTAATGCTCTCCGCATTTGAAGGCAGCAACGGTCATTTTGTTCTTACTATATATAGAAGGACATTAATTGCAAGCCAACCACTCAATAATTTTAAAAAGAAGCAAGAACTACGCAAACATATTCTAGGCTCACAAATAATCTTCATACACTTTGTGCAATATTATTCTTAGTGAAAAATCACAGTTGTGATATAGCTTTCTTAGAAGCAAACTTTGTTTCACTATCTGTAAAGATTTAACTCTTGTAATTGTTCCTTGAGAGACTAAGTTTGGTCAGATTTCTCAAGTAGACTAGGACTAGTTTAAGTCTTGGTGGTGTGAGTCACTTGTAAGATTACTTGTGCATTGTTAGTCATAACAGTTGTTACGTGTTTGTAATCAGTTGATTATAGTGAATTAAGTCCTTATTGAGAAAGGCGAAATCACCTTGGCGGGTGGACTGGAGTAGTTTGAGTTCAAACGAACCAGGATAAAAATAACCTTATCTTTCCATTATTGTTGAGCCTTTAAGAAAAAGAAAAAGAGAAACTTATTTAACCCCCCCCCCCCCCCCTTCTAAGTGTTTTCTCACCCTTTAATTGGTATCAGAGCTTGACTCTGAGCTCAACACTTAACCATGTCAGGAAAAGATCCAGAAGAAAACACATATGGCTACTGAACAAAACAATAATAGTTACAATAAACGTCCTGTTTTTGATGGAGAAGATTTTGATTATTGGAAAGTGTTATACCCCAAAATTTGCCCTCTCATCCTTCAGGAATTCATTCTGAATTCTCAGAGTTTCTCTTAAACAAATCCAAGCCCTGAATTATCATTCCTCTCCAGGTAAACCATTTACAAGAGCAGAATGGTCATTTGCAAGCTCAAAAGTCAAAAAAATTACCTTGAAAAAAGTTAAATTCTATATGCTTAGAATTTTTCTCTAAAAAAAAGAGAGGAGTGTTTAAGAAAAAATGGAACTTCTGAACTTCTGAACCAACCTCCAGGAAGAAACGGTCAGAAGTTGCAAACTTGGTTCAGCACATAACATTCAATCAGAAGGTGGCTCTTTAGCAGCTACAACAACTCAGGTAGGGGTTGTAAACGTGGTTCAGCACGTAATCTTTAAACAGAACATGGCTCCTTCAGAAGTTACGCAAGTTTAGTTAGAGCTTGCTAAAGAAATGCAAAGAAGACAACAAATCCTGAAACTCCTTCAGAACATACTGGGATCAGAAGGTAATGGGATTAGCAGATTGGGTATAATACTGAAGCTGAATCTCTAAGTCCAGAGTTTTCAGAGGCAGATCAAAGGAACATGCTGAAAAGTCTGGAAAACTCTTAGAATTTACTGAGGCAGCAAGAGACCAAGGTCAGAGCTTGGTCTATGTTGTTTTTTGGTAAAGCATAACTGCTGGCTCAGGTTTTAGGTAATGATGCAAAATCTCCTATTACAAGATTTTTGATTTTGACAAATCTCATCACCATTTAATGCTCATTAATGCTCACAACCACTTTTGAGCATTCATCCAAGGGATCTCTCCACGTGTGGCATCGTAACACCCTCCTGCAGGCTTAGGCATGGGTCTATGCGCCACTTTTCGCCTATGGGTGTCACTTCTCCTTAATCCTCGCTTATTGTTCCAACCTAGGCTGAAAAGCTGTCCATCATCATAACTTTTCATGAACTCCCTTCAAGAACAAGTTAACCTCTACTGCATAGTATTGGCGCCATTTAACGTTCAAAAATTCACAAAGCCTTGCCTATAAATAGGACACCATCGTCCATTAAAAGGTGGTCAAAAAAAATCCAGAAAAACTCTAGCAAGAAAACATTGTGAAAACTCTGTCAAAATTCCTAGTGTTTCATAACTTTGAATTTCCTGCCTCCAAACTTCATTGATATCCAGTTTTCTCCTTGACTAAAGAACGCCCATACAGTTTCTGACCATACATACATATATCTTCTCAATCCACCCATTCTAAAAAGAACTTGTCTAGAACACCATCAGAGCTAAAGCTAGCTCCAACTCACAGATATTCTTCCAACAGCAAGGTAAGCACCTGCTGACTCTCATCACACTGCTAAGCATCATCAGCTTTGCATGCTCAATAAATACAATGTAGATATCATGTTGCTGATGTATGCGTTCTGAGGATTTTCATGCCTCTGAATGCTTAAGTAGGAAGTGGATCAGTGTAGAACCTGCTTGTGACCTTGTTGGTTCTGTCTTTTGAAACACTTTGACACTTGTTGAGATTGTCTTAGGCATGCCTTCTGTTTTGTGGAAAAATAATAAAATTGCAGATGTTCTGACTAGTACAGGGGGAAACCAAGCGCTGACTTTGACGCCAGCATTTCTGAGGCCTGTTTTGCCATCAATAATATCAGAACTTCTGAATATTATTGTGTTTCCAGCAGGGTCAGAACTTCTGACTTCCCCACTAACAAACTTTTGTCTTGCAGCGCATGAGGGTCAGAACTTCTGACCTTCCCACTAACAGGTTTCTGTTTTATAGGGCACCAGAATCAGAAGTTCTGACTCATACATTTTCACTAACAGGTTGATATCCTGCAGCAGGCCTGGGTCAGAACTTCTGACTTCCTCTCAGCAGCGCGCTAGCCCTCTCTCTCTTTCTCTTTTTCTTCCCCTTGTTATTTTCTTTTCTTATCTATTTTTCTCGTTGAACCACCCCCATGTACAAGTGTGTATCCCCCACCCCCTAAATATTGTAATAGCGTAGGATTTTACATTTCTGCATTTTCATTGCTTTCAAATGTAAATGCTAGTAATTAGGATATGTATGGCAAGATAAAATCAATGAATTAGAAAATCCTAATTCAAGATAAAATCATGCATGCAATAAAACACACTTGCACACCAACACCCTTAAGGTATCTCCACTTGGTTGCCTAAACAAATGGCCATGGTATGCACGCTAGGTATCTTGGCAAAACAAAATCAAAACAAAAAGATCATAGTCCCTCGATGACGCTATCTTGGTTGCCTAAACAAAATGATCTAGTCCCTCAAGAATTGCAAAAGACACTTAGCACAATTGCTATCATGGTCAATACGATGACCCACGCCTGTCCCGTTCAACATCCTAATACAAGGTTATTTACCAAATACAATGGTAAAACAACACTGTCAAAAGGGTTAAAAACGTATAGGAAAGATCTTTGAGTAAAATAGGGTAGACAACTCTTAGTTACTTGATCCAAACTTGCAAAACATCCTTGCTATTTTCAAACACACGTCACAACACAATTTCAAAACATTTCCCAAAAACAAACTTTCAAACATTGAAAAATATTTTCAAAAGACAAATACACCCTTGTATACATTCAAACAAGAATCATTACAAAGGTTGCCACAACGATGGCCTCTTTTCAAAACATTTTTCAAAACCACACACACAAAGCACCATTTCAAACAATTGAAAAGCAAAAGCAAATGATATAAACAAGTAACTAAGAGCCCATGGAAAACCATGGATGAAAAGGGTGCTAGCACCTTCCCTTTTCATAATCTACCCCCCGAACCCAATAAAACATCTCAAAGGTATTTCCTGTGCTTTTTGACCTTTCCTTTGGATAAAATAAAAAGTCGATGGCGACTCTTGCTAAACCAAAACATTTGCGAACACAAACGCAAAACCTCAAGTCAGTTCTCCCACCGTATCACAGAACTGGCGACTCTGCTAGGGAATATTTGAAAACTCTAAAAGTGGGGTTACCTTAGGACTTAGATCACCTTTACATGCTTATCTTTTCAGCTTTGATTGCTTTACATTTGGTTCTCTTGTTTGGGTTTGAATCCTCCACATGGATTTTTGGGAAACATTCATAGGTAAATAGCAATACGTTGTGGAAACTGTGCGGGGTATACCGACATGGTTGAAGCAATAGCTATATTAGTGCGACATATTTGTGGGTACCGGTAGCCTTTGAGTTAATCAAAGAGAATACGGGGCCGCTGAGTGATGTCATGAAGCACTAATGGACTTCTAGAACCTTTACTTAACCATCTTGTCCTTATTAGAGGTAGTGAGATGACCGACTTTGGTGCAGTCCGAAGTTGGTAGATACTAGATACTACACTCATTGAGGGCTATTTTCTTGGAATATTTCGGTCGCCAGTTGAGTGGCTAAACTGAAATAATGAACACAGAAAATAGTCTAGTGATATTGAGCTCCTTAGAACTCAGTTACTATTTATAGGACAGGTTGAGCCAACTAAAATTCAAGAGGGTACTTACCTATGAAACCCCATGCGAGCCTGAAACTAGGATCTTGTGTGACTTGCTTGTACATATACTTGTGCATACATCATGAACATCATAAAGCATCATATGCATCCACTAACCATTTCAAGGGTTCGGATCTTCATCTTTGTTCTTGTTTTGTAGGTAATGGAATCACTCCGCAGAAAAACTATTCAGGTCAACGTTGTGAGAATCCCTCCTCAACTCAAGGAGCTTGCTTCCAAGATTCCAGAGACTTATCCCTTCTGTGAAAGACATGGTAGACTTCTCAACTTGGTCAACTCCAACATTGAAGAGGATATGGTGAAAGTTCTCTTCCAGTTCTTTGACCCCCTACACCATTGCTTTACATTTCCTGATTACCAACTAATACCTACTTTGGAGGAATTTCTCAACTCCTGAGGATTCCTATTCTCCATCAACTACCCTACAATGGTACAGACAGAGAACCAAAGCCTGAAGATGTTGCTCAAGCCCTATACTTGCAACCATCTGATATCAAAGGTCATTGGGAAACCAGAAGTGGTGTCAAGGGTTTCTTGGAAAAGTTTCTGTTTGAGAAGGCACAAGAATGCTGGAATTCTATAGATCTGCAAGTTTTTGAGGAGGTTGTAGCACTTCTAACCTATGGGTTGGTTTTGTTCCCAAACCCTGGTCAGCTTATAGATGTGAATGCTGTCAAAATTTTCATATCTCGGAATCCTGTGCCTACATTGCTTGGGGACATCCTTCACTCATTTCACTGGGACACAAGAATTCCATACCCCTTGAGCCTTACCTCAAGTGGGTACGAACCCGCGCCCAGAGTCTTATGATGCCTTACCCCTACATTCTACCTATGATCAAAGAGCCTGTTATGGAAGGAGAGGTTCCATACACCCTCCTACATCCTGACATTCCAACATCATTGGAGGATTTGCAAAAGAGTTGGATACAGCTCAAGGAAGAACGAAATACTTTTGAAGCCAGCTTCTACGCCAGTGAGGAGAAGGTTTTGGAACTTACCCGTCAACTCCATGAAGAGTAGACTCTCATCACTTACATCGCACCAAAGAGGATGTGCAACGTCTTTTTACATTGAGATTTTTGTAATATATTACCCATGGGGCATTTATGTACTAACAAATTTCTTCTTGTTAATATGACGTGTGTTCTTTTTGTTTGCAACAACTTTGAATTTCCGAATCCTTGAATGCATTACATGAATACATATCATTCATCATATGCATAAACAGGTCTTCACACCAGGTTTCCTTATCTTTCCGCTGTTTATTTCAGCAAGATGGATATAGAGCAGACGGTCAAAGATCTGCAAGCACAGAATTCGCAGTTCCATTAACTCCTCATGACCTTGGAAAAGTTTCAAGAGGACCTTAAAGCACTATTAGAGAAAGAGAAAGAAAAGGAAAAGAAGAAAAATAAAAGAGTTGGTGTGGCCACTATGGGAAGAAGATTTGAGAACCAAGCCATGAGAGTCCTGGATTTCCACTCGACATCTGATGAAGGGGTTGGTAAAGGAAAATGAGTTGCGGTACCTTCCGAGTCTGAGGCTGGAGAGGAAGAGGAAGAAGAGGATGAAGATTACTCTGAGCAGCAGTACCCTCCGACGGACGATAAGTATAAAAATCTGGAAGATCGGTTGGCATCCATGGAGGTACAAAGAGTACATGGGTTAGATTTTGAAGAACTAGGGTTGGTTGTTGAGATCGTCATTCCCCCCAAGTTCAAAGTACCTACATTTTCTAAATATGACGATTTGTCCTGTCCGAAGATGCATTTGCGGTCCTACGTCAGAAAGATCCAACCTCACTCTTCTAATAAGGATCTGTGGGTCCACTTTTTCAAGATAGTTTGTCGGGTACGCAATTGGACTGGTTATATCAACTTGAGAGATATGATGTTCATAATTGGGAGGATCTGGCTGCTGCCTTCTACCGACAATATCAATACAACGTAGATTTAGCACCTACTCGTACTCAACTGCAAAGTATGGGTATGGTCTCTAATGAGGGCTTTAAGGAGTATGCCCAGAAGTGGAGGGACCTGGATGGAAGGGTGCAGCCACCATTGTCTGAAAGAGAGCTGGTTGATATGTTTTTAGGGACGCTGTCTGGTCCATTCTTTAATCACCTGATAGGGAGTTCATCGGCAGGGTTCACCGAATTAATTCTGACTGGTGAACGAGTTAAAGCTGGCATCAAGAGTCGTAAGATTCAAAAAGATACATTTGCTTCTGCCACTATCAAAAAACATTTTCCAGCCAAGAAGGAGGTGTCAGCTGTTTACTCTCAGAAAGGTCGAGGAAGAGTAGAGCGTTGGTCAACGGTGGAGGTTGTGATGATCCAAAAGATAGCAGCTGATCAACCTAGGAATGATCAACCAAGAGCCAACCAATAAAGAGGAGGAAGGCCTGCTAGGCAGTTCACTAAAATAAACATGACGCATGCCCAGGTCCTCCCCCATCTCTTAAAGCTGAACCTTACAACCTTGAGAGATCCACCACAAGATCCGAATACCTCTTCTCCCTACTATCATTCAAATGCAAAATGTGCATATCATTCGGGCAGTGTGGGGCACGACACCAACAACTGTTGGGCCCTTAAAAACAACATCCAAGATTTGATAGATGCCAAGGAGGTAGAGTTTGACGCACCCGAAAAACCTAATGTGATATCCGCTCCTATGCCAAAACATGGTCACAATGTCCATGCTATTGTAGAAGATCTTCATGTTACTGCTGTTGATGACTTAATGACTCTGTTGCCAATGATCAAGATGAATCTGTTGAAAGCCGGGATTTTTCCAGGCTGTGAAAAAGATTGTTACCTATGTTCGACCTTGCAATCGGACTGTTCGTTGTTGAAGTCAGGCATCCAATGCCTGATGGATACTCAAGAAATCATCTTCAAGAAAACTCATGTTACTCCTGTTACTCCTGTTACTCCAATCAATGATGTTGCTATAATCACCATTTTTGACAATCTTTCCAAGGTCTCCAAAAGACTTGTTAAGATTACACCCGATCCAATGTTTGTACCGCTGAAGATTACTATATCGGGGCATATCCCATACAAGTCCAATAAGACAATACCATGGAATTATGGAGGAGAGATCTTCTACCACGGTGTTAAGCAGATTGAATCAGTGGAAAAGAATTTCGACGAAGAAACTCCTGACATAGGAAATATTGCAGGGACAAGTAAGATCACTCGTAGCGGGAGAATCTTCTCTCCGGAGATTGCTCCTCCAAGGGCAATCTTCGGACCCTCAAGTGCTCCTGTTCTAGTCGAGGTATCTGTGCGAAGTCCAGTTATTGGAGAAATTGTGACTCCCGAAGCTATACCCTCTGTTGATGCTACTGATAAAGGTAAGGGGATCCAAGAAGCGCCCGTCAGGACGAGGGCTCAGACGTTGGTTATCCCCGAGACCACCCAAAAGGAAATGGAGGAGATTTTAAAGATAATTAAGAAAAGCGACTATGATGTTGTAGAGCAGCTGGGGCAAACCCCTTCAAAAATCTCTATGATGCCTCTATTGCTTTGCTCCGAGGCTCATGCCAAAGCCTTGATCAAATTCCTAAAAACGGCGCATGTTCCTCAAGAAACTTCTACGGATCAGTTTCAAGAGTGTGTAGCCAGCCTTACAGCCGACAATGGTCTTGGCTTCTCTGATGCCGATCTAACATCTAAGGGAAGAAAGCATAATGATGCGCTGCATGTCTCGATAGAGTGCAGAGGGACCACTCTTGCTCACGTTCTGGTTGATACGGGTTCATCTTTAAACATCCTACCAAAGAAAGCATTGGACATACTAGACTGTGAAGGTTTGACCTTAAAGCCCAGTAATATCATTGTTAGAGCCTTTGACGGTTCTAAGCGGATGGTTCACGGAGAAGTAGACATCCCAATTAAGGTGGGAACGGAAATTTTCAACTCTATATTTCATGTGATGGACATCCGTCCTTCATATTCATGCTTGTTGGGAAGGCCATGGATCCACAACGTTGGGGCAGTCACTTCTTCTCTACACCAAATGCTAAAATATCCAGTCCAGGGTAAAATCATAACAGTTCATGGTGAGGAGGAGTATATGATAAGTCACCTTAACTCTTTCCGCTACGTGGAGTTAGATGGTGAATTCATAGAAACACCTTTCCAACACTTTGAAGAGGTTTCTCCTGAAGTTGCGGTAGCCAATACAATGACTGCGATACCCATCATTACCAAACCTGTGTCCCGGATGTCATCCCTTAAAGATGTGAAGGCTGTAATCGAGGAAGGAAGAAGTATAGTGTAGGGTCAGCTACCAGATTTTCCTTTCAAAACAGATAAGTTTGGTTTGGGTTTCACTGTTGCTAGTCAGAAAGTTGTGCGTTGCTCCCGAGCTGGAGGACCACCATTAAAGATCACTCATCACGGAGTTCATGCTTTGGAAGATGTTGAAGATGAGAGCAATTTTGAAGACTGGATCTTTCCAACTATTGAAGGAGGACTGAACAACTGGGAGGCGAAAGACTTCGTTCCCATTACTTTCATCAATCAGTAATTTATCTTTTGAACATTTCCTGTTTGGTCTGTAATAATTATTAAACAATTCGTACACTCTTCTCGCCTTATGCCTTACCCGGGGCATATAGGTCCATTTGTAAGAGTTTTGATTCTTCATTTTCATATGCCATTTTAATGAATCATGGACGTTTTCATATATAAACTTTTGTGTTCATTTTCTTTCCTTTTACATTTTATTTGCTTAAAGGTGGCTATCCCTTACACACACTCACACTCACAAAATGCAGGTACCCATCCACTCCGGATTCCATGGGTAACAATTCTACTATGGCCTTCAGTGGCTCTGAAGATCTGGTCAATCATGCCCAATATGAAGGTGATGAAGACTGTGAAGTGCCTGGAGAATTGGCTAGACTTTTGCAACAAGAAGAAAGGGCTATTCTGCCCCATGAAGAGTTGTTAGAGACTATCAATTTGGGTACTTCCGAAGACAGAAAATAAGTTAAAGTGGGTGCCAACCTAGAGCCAAGTGTCAAAGAGTGTATAGTTCAGTTGTTGAATGAATATGTTGAGATATTCGCCTGGTCCTACAAAGACATGCCGGGACTGGATATAGATATTGTGGTTCACCGTCTCCCTAGCAGAGAAGATTATCCACCAATTAAACAGAAAGTCCGCCGAATGAGGCCCGACATGTCTGAAAAGATCAAAGCTGAAGTGATGAAGCAATTCAATGTTGGCTTTCTTGCTGTTACTTCCTATCCACAATGGGTTGCTAACATTGTGCCCGTGCCTAAGAAGGACGGCAAAGTCAGAATGTGTGTGGATTACAGAGATTTAAATAGGGCTAGCCCTAAAGATGATTTTTCACTACCACACATTGACATCTTGGTTGACAATACAGCTCAACACAAGGTATTCTCTTTCATGGACGGATTTTCAGGGTATAATCATATCAGAATGGTCCCCGAAGACATGGAGAAGACTACTTTTGTTACGCAGTGGGGTACCTTCTGTTATAAAGTAATGCCATTTGGACTGAAGAATGCCGGCGCAACCTATCAGCGAGCCATGGTAGCTTTGTTTCATGACATGATACATCATGAGATCGAATTCTATGTAGACAACATGATAGCCCGTTCACAAACAAAAAAAGAACACCTCGACCATCTGCAAAAGTTGTTTGTCAGGTTAAAGGAATACAAGCTCAGACTGAACCCTAGCAAGTGCACTTTCGGAGTCAGGTCCAGTAAACTTTTGGGATTTATCGTCAGCAACAAAGGCATTAAGGTCGATCCTGCCGAAGTCAAAGCTATACAAGAAATTCCTGCCCCTCGCACTAAAAAAGAGGTCAGAGGTTTCTTAGGATGCCTAAACTACATTGCAAGGTTCATTTCTCACCTAACATCTACCTGTGAACCAATCTTCAAGCTGTTGAAGAAAGATCAGGTGGTTAAATGGAATGATGACTGTCAAGTTGCTTTCGATAGAATCAAGGAGTATTTGCTGGAACCTCCTATACTGATGCCACTCGTCGAAGGAAGGTCGTTAATCATGTATCTGACTGTCCTGGAGAATTCAATGGGGTGCGTATTGGGCCAACATGACTAGTCTGGCCGAAAAGAGCATGCCATTTATTACCTTAGTAAAACGTTTACCGACTGTGAGACTCGATACTCACTGCTTGAGAAAACTTGTTGTGCTTTGGTATGGGCTGCTCACCGACTAAGGCAGTATATGTTGACACATACCACCCTGCTGATTTCTAAAATGGATCCAATCAAGTACATCTTTGAGAAGCCTACTTTATCTGGAAGAATAGCTAGATGGCAGATGATCCTCACCGAATATGATATACAGTACACGACCCAAAAAGCTATAAAGGGGAGTGTGCTAGCCGATCATCTGGCTCATCAAGCTGTCGAAGATTACCAATCCATGAGGTTCGACTTTCCCGACGAGGATATCATGACATTGGATAACATTGAAGGAAATGGACCGTATGACGGACCTGAACAAGGATCCCGATGGACCCTGTACTTTGATGGTACTTCAAATGCACTTGGAAACGGTATCGGCGCGGTACTTACCTCCCCGGAAGGTTTCCAT
Source organism: Vicia faba (assembly GCA_948472305.1). Lineage (NCBI taxonomy): Eukaryota > Viridiplantae > Streptophyta > Magnoliopsida > Fabales > Fabaceae > Vicia > Vicia faba. The sequence continues at coordinate 1,410,339,448 of OX451739.1, forward strand.
ACACCTTTCACTGCTAGACTCTGCTTCAGCTGCACCAACAACATGGCCGAGTATGAAGCTTGTATCTTTGGTCTCAAGGCCGCTATTGACTTGGGAATCAAAACTTTGATTGTATTTGGGGACTCTGCTTTGGTTATCAGTCAAATCAAAGGAGAGTGGGATACTAAACATCCCAACCTCATCCCTTACAAAGAACATGTCTTGACATTGTTACCACACTTCGAGCAGATTACCTTCGAGCACTTCCCGCGAGAAGAGAATCAGCTAGCAGATGCGCTAGCTACAATGTCCTCCATGTTTAAACTTAATTGGGATAATGAGGCTCCCCAAATCACCGTTGAGCGAATGGACGAACCTGCACATTGTCACGAGATTAATACTGAAGAAGTAGTGGAACAACCCCGGTTTCACGAAATCAAAAGGTATCTCAAGACTCGAGAATATCCTGAAGGAGCTTCAGTCAACGACAAAAAGTTCTTAAGGAGATTTGCTACCAAGTTCTTCCTGAGCAATGGTATCCTATACAAGCGCAATCATGATTGCATTCTAATACCTTGTGTGGACAAGGTTGAAGCTGAGCAAATCATGGCTGAACTACATAATGGCACCTTTGGCACCCACTCAAGCGGTCATACGATGGCTAAGAAGATTCTACAGGCAGGCTACTATTGGTCTACCATGGAAGCTGATTGTCATCAATATTCCCGTACTTGTCACAAATGCCAAATCTATGCTGACAAGGTACATATTCCTCCAGTTCCCCCTCAATGTCCTAACGGTTCCTTGGCCCTTCGCAATGTGGGGTATCGACATGATTGGAGAGATCAAGCCTACAGCATCCAATGGACATTGTTTCATCCTGGTGGCCATTGATTACTTTACCAAGTGGGTCGAAGCAGCTTCCTTCGCCTCCGTTACAAAGAATGTGGTTGCTCGCTTCATCAAGCAGAACCTCATATGCCAGTATGGTGTCCCCGACAGAATTATTACTGACAACGGTACGAACCTGAACAACACTATGATCATCACTCTGTGCGAGCAGTTCAAGATTCAACATCACAACTCGTCTCCCTATCGGCCTAAGATGAACGGTGTTGTCGAAGCTGCGAACAAAAATATCAAGAAGATCATTCAAAAGATGAAATTCACCTACAAGGACTGGCATGAGATGTTACCATTTGCTTTTCACAGATACCATACCACGGCACGCACTTCAATTGGGGCAACACCTTATTCTTTGGTATACGGCATGGAAGTTGTTTTACCTATCGAGGTTCATATTCCCTCCTGGAGAATCATGAAAGATGCTGGTTTGAGTAAAGACGATTGGATTCAGACCCGGCATGATCAACTTAACTTGATTGACGAAAAACGACTCACTGCTGTTTGTCATGGTCAGGCATATCAAAAACATATGATCAAGGCTTTCAACAAGAAAGTCAAGAGATAAGTATATCAAGTCGGGGACCTTGTAATCAAGGGAATCATCTTGCCGCAAAATGATCCCAGGGGAAAATGGACTCCTACTTACGAAGGACCATTTATGATCAAAAACATCTTTTCTAGTGGGGCAATGATCCTAACCACCATGGACGGCGACGACCTGCCGCACCATGCGAACGCAGACATAGTCAAAAGATACTACGCATAAACGACCCGACAAGTTGAAAACCCAGAAGGGCAACTTGGGCAAAAATGGGTATCCCGGTGAATCGAAAACCCGAAAGGGCGGTTCAGGCAAAAATTAGGGATAAATAAAAAAAATTGTACACCCGACAAGTTAAAAACCCGAAAGGGCGACTTGGGAAAAAAAGGGTTTCCCGGTAGATCGAAAACCCAAAAGGGCGGTCCAGGAAAAAGTTAGGGAATTAAAGTGTATGACTATGTCTCATCGGATCACTTTAAGGGCAATATCTTCACAGACAAACTCCAAGCTTCTGATCAATCCAATCATCTGCGAACGAAGCAACGAATGGACAAGATACTCAAAGTTACGAAGGCTATAGCAGAATGGGAACCCCATGGAAATGTTACACATAGCCATCTTTCTTTGTATAAAATTTTTCTCAATTTCATGACAACATTCTCTTACTAGGATGTATGTCTCCTTTGTACAAAAATACTCACACGAAGTTAATACAAAGATACTTCAAAGTGCCGAAAATTGTTTGCCTTTTCTTTCTTTTTTACACTTGTGTTTTATTTGAAAATGTCCAATGAGTTATTAAATGAGCATATGCATTTGAATATAATCACTACTTACAAATAAAACAGAATGAGGAAGAATAATTACTGATAGGATGAAAGTGTAGGAAAGTGTCTTTAGACTATTCCAGGAGAAATCCCCTGCAATACATCATCCAGATCCTAGACGGAACTAAAGCTTTGAAATGCATATCCCCAGCGGAGTTAAGTTTCAAGAATCCCCGTCAGAGCTGAGTTTTCAAATTCCCAATCCCCGACGGAGCAAAACTTTAAACTTTAAACCCTCCGAGAAGATGAAACTTTCTTCCCAAACGAATCCAAACCTTCGGCCTCTAAACACCAGTGGAGACCATCCATGTTCCTCCATTGTCCCTGAAGAGTCGCTTTAAAACCAGATAATTCCCCAGAGAGTTATTCTTCCCCAGTGAAGTCACCACAATCAAATCGGCACATTATTAAGATCCCCAGCAGAGAGGAAACTCTGATCTACCAATCCCTAGTGGAAACCATTCAGTTTTCCCCTGATACCCCCTAACGGAACAAAGATTCTCATTCTTGAAGTCCCCAGCAGTTTGGCTTCTCCCCACGGAGGTTATCAAAAATCTTGAATCTCCAGCAGTGGTCATGGATTTATTTTCCCCACAGAGTTATTTCCCAACAGAACGAAGATTCTCGTTCTCATTTCTCCGGTGGAAGCCTCCAAGGTTTCAATTCCCCAGTAGAGATCGTCAGAGTTTTCCTTATTCCCCAAGGAAAGTCATGAAGGATTCTCACATTCCCACAGAAATTGTCAAAATTCTTGTTAATTCCCACAAGTCACCAAGGATCTTTTATCTCCAACAGCGGTCAAAGGATTTATTTTCCCTGGAAGCAGTCAAAGATTTCATTATCTCCAGTATCAAGGATATATTTTCCTCAGCAAAACAACTAATCAGCTTACATGCACATACATTACATTCATAAATCATGAACATTGATAAAACACATATATTGCATCATACATTTCATGCAACATAGCATTTATGTTCAGTTGACCTTTTACCCTTTTCATGATAAAATTAACAGCTACCCAAAATAGATGATCAAAGCTCAGAAAACGACTCAAAGAGGATCCGGACATGGATGCTCTCCTATTTGCTTATTCAAAATCAAGGGGCAGATTCCTGTTCCAATTATGAAGCCTAGATTCGACCAGATTTTATCCTGACTATACTGAAGCCCGGAGATCGACCGGAAAATAGTAGAATCCCCTACAAGTTCTTCTGAAACCTGGATGTTGACCAGATAGGAAGTAAGGTATTGTGAAGCCTGGATGTTGACCAGATAGCAATACAAGACTGTGAAGCCTAGATATTGACCAGATAACAGTAAGGTACATTGTAAAGCTTGGATGTTGACCAAATAACAGTTTACTCGGCCAATCTTTGAAGCCCGGATCCAACCGGATATTAGTAGGCCCCAAAAATCAAAAGAAAAACCAGAGGCGACCGGATAACCATTTGATTTTCTTCTGAAACCTGGATGTTGACCAGATAGGAAGTAAGGTATTGTGAAGCCTGGATGTTGACCAGATAGCAATACAAGACTGTGAAGCCTGGATATTGACCAGATAACAGTAAGGTACACTATGAAGCTAGGATGTTGACCAAATAACAGTTTACTCGGCTAATTACTTTGAAGCCCGGATCCAACCGGATATTAGTAGGCCCCAAAATCAAAAGAAAGACCGGAGGCGACCAGATAACCACTTGATTTCCTTCTGAAGCCTGGATGTCGACCAAATAGGAAGTAAAGACTGTGAAGCCTGGGTGTTGACCAGATATCAGTTCACTGTCACCTCCTTAACCAAGAGATGACTCCCCGGTAGAATAACAGACGACTGAAGTTCTATTTCTACCACGACAGAGACCAACATTCCCCCCGGCGTAGTTCTCCTCAATAACAGGCATACAGGCTCTCGTAAAGGAATCTCTTATGCGATCAACATTCTTGGATGGCATCTTTAAGCCCATCTCCAACAAGATTAAATCACATCTCCAAATGGCATCTTTAAGCCCATTTCCTCAACCACAGTGTGACGAGTGCAAATTTATGGGCACTCTAGTGTCCAATCCTCTTTTACCTTCGAGTCACGAAAGGCAAACTCGCCAATCTAACTCTTCAGGTTTAAGAAGATTGAACAGGGGAAGCTATTGTACCCCAAAATTTGCCCTCTCATCCTTCAGGAATTCATTTTGAATTCTCAGAGTTTCTCTTAAACAAATCCAAGCCCTGAATTATCATTCCTCTCCAGGTAAACCATTTACAAGAGCAGAATGGTCATTTGCAAGCTCAAAAGTCAAAAAATTTACCTTGAAAAAAGTTAAATTCTATATGCTTAGAATTTTTCTCTAAAAAAAAGAGAGAAGTGTTTAAGAAAAAGTGGCACTTCAGAACTTTTGAACCAACCTCCAGGCAGAAACGGTCAGAAGTTGCAAACTTGGTTCAGCACATAACATTCAGTCAGAAGGTGGCTCTTTAGTAGCTACAACAACTCAGTTAGAGGTTGTAAACGTGGTTTAGCACGTAATCTTTAAACAGAACATGGCTCATTCAGCAGTTATGCAAGTTCATCCAGAGCTTGCTAAAGAAATGCAAAGAAGACAACAAAGCCTGGAACTCCTTCAGAACATACTGGGATCAGAAGGTAATGGGATCAGCAGATTGGGTATAATACTGAAGCAGAATCTCTAAGTCCATAGTTTTCAGAGGCAGATCAAAGGAACATGCTGGAAAGACTGGAAAACTCTCAGAATTTACTGAGGAAGCAAGAGACCAAGGTCAGAGCTTGGTCTACATTGTTTTTTGGTAAAGCAGAACTGTTGGCTCAGGTTTTAGGTAATGATGTAAAATCTCCTATTACAAGATTTTTGATTTTGACAAATCTCATCACCATTTAATGCTCATTAATGCTCACAAACACTTTTGAGCATTCATCCAAGGGATCTCTGCACGTGTGGCATTGTAACACCCTCATGCAGGCTTAGGCATGGGTCTATGCACCATTTTTCGCCTATGGGTGTCACTTCTCCTTAATCCTCGCTTACTGTTCCAACCTAGGCTGAAAAGCTGTCCATCATCACAACTTTTCATGAACTCCCTTCAAGAACAAGTTAACCTCTACTGCATAGTATTGGTGCCATTTAACGTTTAAATATTCACAAAGCCTTGCCTATAAATAGGACACCATCGTCTATTAAAAGGTGGTAAAAAAAATCCAGAAAAACTCTAGCAAGAAAACATTGTGAAAACTCTGTCAAAATTCATAGTGTTTCATAACTTTGAATTTCCTACCTCCAAACTTCATTGATACCCAGTTTTCTCCTTGACTAAAGAACGCCCATACAGTTTCTGACCATACATACATATATCTTCTCCATCCACCCATTCTAAAAAGAACCTGTCCAGAACACCATCAGAGCTAAAGCTAGCTCCAACTAACAGATTTTCTTCCAACAGCAAGGTAAGCACCTGCTGACTCTCATCACGCTACTAAGCATCATCAGCTTTGCATGCTCAATAAATACAATGTAGATATCATGTTGATGTTGTATGTGTTCTGAGGATTTTCATGCCTCTGAATGCTTAAGTAGGAAGTGGATCAGTGTAGAACTTGCCTGTGACCTTGTTGGTTCTGTCTTCTGAAACACTTTGACACTTGTTGAGATTGTCTTAGGCGTGCCTTCTGTTTTGTGGAAAAATAATAAAATTGCAGATGTTCTTACTGGTACAGGGGGAAACCAAGCGCTGACTTTGACGCCAGCATTTATGAGGCCTGTTTTTCCATCAATAATATCAGAACTTCTGAAAATTATTGTGTTTCCAGCAGGTTCAGAACTTCTGACTTCCCCACTAACAAACTTTTGTCTTGCAGCGCATGGGGGTCAGAACTTCTGACCTTCCCACTAACAGGTTTTTGTTTTATAGGGCACCAGAATCAGAAGTTCTGACTCATACATTTTCACTAACAGGTTGATATCCTGCAGCAGGCCTGGGTTAGAACTTCTGACTTCCTCTCAGCAGCACGATATCCCTCTCTCTCTTTCTCTTTTTCTTCCCCTTGTTATTTTCTTTTCTTATCTATTTTTCTCGTTGAACCACCCCCATGTACAAGTGTGTATCCCCCACCCCCTAAATATTGTAATAGCGTAGGATTTTACATTTCCGCATTTTTATTGCTTTCAAATGTAAATGCTAGTAATTAGGATATGTATGGCAAGATAAAATCAATGAAATAGAAAATCCTAATTCAAGATAAAATCATGCATGCAATAAAACACACTTGCACACCAACACCCTTAAGGTATCTCCACTTGGTTGCCTAAACAAATGGCCATGGTATGCACGCTAGGTATCTTGGCAAAACAAAATCAAAACAAAAGATCATAGTCCCTCGATGACGCTATCTTAGTTGCCTAAACAAAATGATCTAGTCCCTCAAGAATTGCTAAAGACACTTAGCACAATTGCTATCATGGTCAATACGATGACCCACGCCTGTCCCGTTTAACATCCTAATACAAGGTTGTTTACCAAATACAATGGTAAAACAACACTGTCAAAAGGGTTAAAAACGTATAGGAAAGATCTTTGAGTAAAATAGGGTAGACAACTCTTAGTTACTTGATCCAAACTTGCAAAACATCCTTGCTATTTTCAAACACACGTCACAACATAATTTCAAAACATTTCCCAAAAACAAACTTTCAAACATTGAAAAATATTTTCAAAAGACAAATACACCCTTGTATACATTCAAACAAGAATCATTACAAAGGTTGCCACAACGATGGCCTCTTTTCAAAACATTTTTCAAAACCACACACACAAAGCACCATTTCAAACAATTGAAAAGCAAAAGCAAGTGATATAAACAAGTAACTAAGATCCCATGGAAAACCATGGATGAAAAGGGTGCTAGCACCTTCCCTTTTCATAATCTACCCCCCGAACCCAAGAAAATATCTTAAAGGCCTTTCCTGTGCTTTTTGACCTTTCCTTTGGATAAAATAAAAAGTCGGTGGCGACTCTTGCTAAACTGAAACATTTGCGAACACAAACGCAAAACCTCAAGTCAGTTCTCCCATCGTATCACAGAAAGATAGACTAGAAAGTTTCTTTATAGGTCATGATAGTGATTTATGGGATATAGTCTTGGATGGTTACACTAATCCTACAGACTCAGAAGGAAACAAGATTGATAGAAAAAATATGGATAGACAACAAAAAGATGGTTTCAAAAATCATCATAGAGCTAGAAATATTTTTCTAAATGCTATCTCTAAAATGGAATATGAAAAAAACACAAATAGAGATACATCACTTGATATGTTTGAGTCTCTTAAAATGACTCATGAAGGAAACGCTCAAGTGAAGGAGTCTAAAGCTCTGGCTCTCGTCCAGAAGTATGAAGCCTTCAAAGTAGAAGAAAGTGAATCTATAGAAGCAATGTTCTCAAGGTTTCAAACTCTAATCGCTGGTCTGAGAGTTTTGAACAAGGGATACACTAAAGAAGACCACGTTAAAAAGATCATCAGAAGCTTACCCAGAAGATGGGCACCTATGGTCACTACTTTCAAAGTTTCATAAGATCTGAACAACGTGTCTCTTGAAGAACTCATCAGCGCTCTTAGAAGTCATGAGATAGAACTTGATGAGCACGAGCCTCAAAAGAAAGGTAAGTCTCTTGCCCTTAAATCAATTAAGAAATATGATACTAACGCCTTTCAGGCTGAAGAGGAAAACTCTGAAGAATCAGCATCAGAAGAAGACAAACTATCATTTCTCTCTAGAAGGATCAATCAGTTGTGGAAGCACAGACAGAAGAAGTTCAGGAACTTCAATAAGTCAGAAGATAAACCAGAATCTTCTGGTCACAAAAAGTCAAGCAGAAGAGAGATAATTTGTTATGAATGCAAAGAACCTGGACACTATAAGAGTGATTGTCCAAAACTCCAAAGAGAAAAACCAAAGAAAAAGTTTGGTAAAAAGAAAGGAATGATGGCAACTTGGGACGATTCAGAATCCTCTAAAGATGAATCTGATTCTGAAGATGAGAATTCCAACCTAGCTCTGATGGCTACCACAGCAGATGACTCAGACTGTGAGTCACACCCAAAAGAGGTATTCTCTGAATTTACTAGAGAAGAACTTGCTGAAAGTTTATTAGAACTTCTGGAAAACTATAGTAAGCTCAAAATCAAATACAAGAAACTCAAGAAGAGTCTTGCATCTGATCTAAAGAAACATGAAACAGAAAAATCTGAACTAAAAGAAAATAATTTTAAACTTAAAGAAGAAATTCAAAATGTTCAAAAAAATTCTAGTTCTGATTCTGTGTCAAGTTCAAAAGATATTCTGAAAGAATATGATTGTAGCTTTCAAACTTTTCTTGCTAAAAGCATAGACAGAAGCAAAATGGCTTCAATGATCTATGGAGTTAGTGGGAAAAACAGAAGAGGAATTGGATATGAACCTCCCAAAGGGAAGGAGACATATATACCAAAACCTGTTTCTAAGATGACTTTCACTTACAAACCTCTGAACAATCAATTCAAGTTTGGACACACACATGATATTAAATATACATCACATTCTGGAAACTCTTATACTAACCTAAAGTTCAAACAGAACTTGAAATACTCTAACCCAAGAGGACCCAAAAAGATATGGGTACCTAAGTGTGATCGGTGGAAATAGAACTGACTATTTGAAGTGCTGGTTCGCGAAATGTCGCGGTAAGAAAGAGTCGCCACCGTCTTTTATGTTCTCCAACAAGGAAAGGACAAAAGCACAGCAAAATTCCTTTTCAAGATGTGTCTCGGTTCGGGAGGTAGATTATAGAAAGGGAAGGTGTTAGCACCCTTTCTATCTGTGGTTATCCACGGGCTCTTAGGTACTTGCTCACTATGTTTTCAAAAATTGTTTGCTTTTCTTGTGTATGTGGGTTTTGAAAAAGTTTAGTTTGAAAAACTTCTAGGTAACTATTGTATCAGTCCTGAAGAGTGTATGAAGTGTTTGTTTGAAAACTTTTTGAAAGTGTAGGTGCGAAAAGTTTGTTTTGTTTTTTGAAAGAGCAAGTACCCAGGAGAAATCTACCTACTCTAAGGAATTAAGCTGTGTAAGAGTCCTTTAGACAGTACTATCCCACTATTGAGAAGTAGGTAGCACCGTCGTTGGAGTTATTCGGGTCAATTCGATTATTAGGGACATGTGTGGTCACCAAAGCAATGGTAGGACGCCTTAGCGGTAACCCTAATGTCTTAGATCCTTTTTTATCCGAGGCAACCGTTTCGAGGCAACTGGATCTTTAGACAGGAGGGCGACCTCTAAAACACCCTATACTTAATGACCACCTCGAGGAAACCAAGTGAGGCGTACCCTAGGAGTGGCATGTGCGCTTGTGTCAGGATTCATGTTAATTGTCTTTGCACAAGTTATGGTGAGCTACGGGTTAATTTTATTTTTCATACAAGTCTTGTCATGCATAATTAACAGTTAATAATTTGCGGGAAATAAATTGTGGAAAGTAAATCTATGCTATTACAAGGCGTCGGGTATTTACATCGCCAAAAACATAACCTTTGAAAATAAATTGCGAGAAAATAAAGAAAGCGATAAAAGTCCTAATTATCTATTACATTCTCGGAGCAGATACATAAATATAATCAAAATAAATATGCGCGAAAAGAAATTGAATCGGGGACGTCCTTAGGGTTGTGACCCTTTTTTGAGAAAAGAAAGAAATTTGTCTTTTTTTTGCATTTAATTAAATATTAAACCTAATTTACTAATTAATTAAATAATTACTAGAAAAAGTATTTTTTAGTTTTTTAGGTCTTTAATGAAAATAAAAAAATAAAAGAAATTAAAAGTATCAAGAAAACCCTAATTCTATGTTAATTTTATTTATTATGAAAAAAGATTAAAATTAAACCTAATTAATAAAAAGACTAAATTAATTAATTTACATTTATTTACAAAAATAATTAATAGTGAAATTACTAAACAATAATAATAATAAAAATATTTACATCTTTTAATTGTCTGAATTTATTATGAAAAATAATTATTTGTGGATTAATTAAATAATAATAATAATAATAGTTATAAAAAGAAAATATAAAAAAAGAAGGAACAAAGAAACCAGGGGGGTGATGGCCCAAATATGGAGGTGGATTAGCATTCTCAAGCCCACTAAGTTGCCAGTCCGTTTGACTTTCTGGATCAGGTGCACGTTCATTGACTGGGAGTACCATGAACACTCACGCTTGGCCTTCAGATCTACCTTGCCAGCCACTTGGCGTTTGGATGAGTGGAGTATATGGTGGACACCCTCAAGCAACCTGCATGTGAACATATTGAAAAAAATAGGAATAATTATTCTGGGGGACCTGGGAATCGAACCTAGGTCCCAACGCTTACTGAACACCTGGCCAACCACTCCACCACTTTGCACGCTTTGTTATATGAATAAGAAGAAAATATAATATATAAAAATTAATGAATATGCTGAAACACAAAACAAGCGCGCGTTTTATTTGAATCAACCAACCAGGAATCAGCACGTCATCGTCTTCTTCACTAAACCTGTAAAACAAAGATTAGATAGCGGGGGTTTTTAACCCCCACAAAGCAGAACGACCAATAATAGCGAATAGCCCAACGCTAAATATAAATATGGCGCGATAGTCTCATTGTGTTCATCTCGTTCCAGCGGTCTCAACCATATGCATTAGAGGTTCTAATTTTTCCTGGATAATAAAGCCCCAATTTGGAAGCTTGGAAACCCTAAGATTCGTTCATGGTGATTTGTGATTCAGGGCGTTTCAGTCCAATTAACATATGCCAAAAGCTTTGTACAGTCCCTATGAACACAAAACAATCAACAAAACATGTCAAATGCGCATGAATAATGAGATGCGATTCTGAAAAAAATGTGCAAACCGTTAAACTGTTTCTTTGGATTCCTTAAGCTTTAGCGTGTGGTTTTGATTCCTACACGTTCCTGGGGACCCCTGCAATGTGTTAGAAGCAATTAAAAGCTTTGAATTGGCCTGGAAGTGAGAAAACAGTTTTCAAGTTTCTTGAGTTTTTCTTGAATGGCTATGGCTTTTTTCTACAGCAAATTCACGTCCAATGCATTAGGGTTGAGTTGTGTATATATCGGAGACTGAGTTTAGGTTAAATCCTTGACAAGAAATCCATGGAATTGATGTTTCAATATTTGATTTGCAATCATATCTTTTTGCATCTTTTTGATTGAGAAAACTTTCCAAACTCGGAGATTTTTGTCCCCTTGATGTCCACACGAATTTGCCAGCTTGTCTTGAGCTTGTTTGCTTCACAAAAGATTGAAAAAAAACATATCTTTGAATTTCCTACATTTTAAATTAATTAAATGAATTAAAATCAATTAAAAATCCAATTAATTAATAAAAAATAATTAAATAATTAAATTTAATCTCAATGGGTCGTGCATAGGCCTTGGATAAAGTTTCAAGAAGAAATTTGAGGCCCATTAGCAAAAACATGGTGTTTTGAGCAAAGTTGACTTTTGCAAATTCATAAAAATTTCCAAACTTCTCCAATGCATATCTTGCTCAATTTTGATCATATGAACATGTTCTTGGACATTTTGGAAAGGTCTTGAAGTCCTCTAACCAATGCCTTTGGTCCCATGTCATTTGGATTTACCTATCTCAAGTTATGGTCTTTGACTTAAAGTGCATTTTTGTTGACTTTTGAAATTGACCTATAATGTAGAAATTGATAACTTTTTGTGAGAGCATTTCTTGGACTTGGAATGTGAAGATGAGTTGTAGGAAATGTCATCCCCTTCAAAATGAGCATTGGATGGCATTTTTCTGATGAACCATGAAAAGGTTATGCCTTGGTCAATATACAGTTGACTTTTCTACTGTCCAAAAATAGTAACTTTTGGCATCTTGATGATTTTTGAGCCATGCTTGTGGAATCATGATCAAGACTTGATCAAATGATGTTTGTGGACTCAAAATAAGATGTTGACCAAAAATCTTGACTTTTGACTGCAAAATGACCATTTTACCCCTACAGTTGATTGTGAAGCAAATGGGGCTTTTGACTGTGCAAATTGACCCTATGAGTCTTGAAACTTGACATGTAGATGCTTGACAATGTATATAGGCACATGTGACTTTATTGAAGCATTGAAAACCTCAATTTCATTGAGAGAACCAAAACCCTAATTTTGACTGGTTTAGGAGGCATTTGGACTGTGCAACCCTTGAGTAGTCTTGAAGAATATGGGAGGGAAAATTTTGGGGTACAATAGTTGCCCCTGTTCAATCTTCTTAGACCTGAGGATGTAGATTGGCTTGCGTGCCTTTCGTGATCCGAAGGTGGAAGATGATTGAACACTAGAGTGCCCAGAAATTTGCACTCGCATGGTGTAGTATCAGTAATGTGATGTCGGGAATGGGCTTACAGATGCCATTTGGAGATATGATGGATAGGAGGATGGGCTTATAGATGCCATCTGGAGATGTGACAGAACCTTGTCGGGAATGGGCTTATAGATGCCATTTGGAAGTGTAATGGATAGTTGTGGAGATGGGCTTAAAGATGCCATCCAGGGGTGTCGATCGCGTAAGAGATTCCTTAGCGAGAACTTGCATACTTGAGAAAGAAAGATGGTTTCCTGGCTTGTTACAGGGGTTGATCTTCAAACTCCTCATGCAGATACTTTCCTGGCTAGTTACAGGTATAGATCTACAATCAATCGCTCACAGATATGCCCTGGCTAGATACAGGTATCGAATCTGGAATTAGTCGTCCACAGATATGCCCTGGCTAAATACAGGTATCGAATCTGGAATTAGTCGCCCACAGATATGCCCTGGCTAGATACAGGTATCGAATCTGGAACTTCAAAAGGTTGATCGAGATAACTTTCCTGGCTGGATACAGGCGTAGACATCTAATCAGTCGCTCACAGATATGCCCTGGCTAGATACAGGTATTGAATCCGGAACTTCAAAAGGTTGATCGAGATAGCTTTCCTGGCTGGATACAGGCGTAGACCTCTAATCAGTCGCTCACAGATATGCCCTGGCTAGATACAGGTATCGAATCCGGAACTTCAAAAGGTTGATCGAGATAGCTTTCCTGGCTAGATACAGGCGTAGACCTCTAATCAGTCGCTCACAGATATGCCCTGGCTAGATACAGGTATCGAATCCGGAACTTCAAAAGGTTGATCGAGATAGCTTTCCTGGATGGATACAGGCGTAGACCTCTAATCAGTCGCTCACAGATATGCCCTGGCTAGATACAGGTATCGAATCTGGAATTAGTCGTCTATAGATATGCCCTGGCTAGATACAGGTATCGAATCTGGAATTAGTCGTCTGCAGATATGCCCTGGCTAGATACAGGTGTCGAATCTGGAATTAGTCGTCTACAGATATGCCCTGGCTAGATACAGGTATCGAATCTGGAATTAGTCGTCTACAGATATGCCCTGGCTAGATACAGGTGTCGAATCTGGAATTAGTCGTCCACAGATATTCCCTGGCTAGATACAGGTATCAAATCTGGAATTAGTCGTCCACAGATATGCCCTGGCTAGATACAGGTATCGAATCTGGAACTTTAAAAGGTTGATCGAGATAGCTTTCCTGGCTGGATACAGGTGTAGATCTCTGATCAGTCGCTCACAGATATGCCCTGGCTAGATACAGGTATCGAATCTGGAATTAGTCGCCCACAGATATGCCCTGGCTAGATACAGGTATCGAATCTGGAATTAGTCGTCCACAGATATGCCCTGGCTAGATACAGGTATCGAATCTGGAATTAGTCGTCCACAGATATGCCCTGGCTAGATACAGGTATCGAATCTGGAATTAGTCGTCCACAGATATGCCCTGGCTAGATACAGGTATCGAATCTGGAATTAGTCGTCCACAGATATACCCTAGCTAGATACAGGTATCAAATCTGGAACTTCAAAAGGTTGATCGAGATAGCTTTCCTGGCTGGATACAGGCGTAGACCTCTAATCAGTCGCTCACAGATATGCCCTGGCTAGATACAGGTATCGAATCCGGAACTTCAAAAGGTTGATCGATATAGCTTTCCTGGCTGGATACAGGCGTAGACCTCTAATCAGTCGCTCACAGATATGCCCTGGCTAGATACAGGTATCGAATCTGGAACTTCAAAAGTTGATGGTAATATCTTTTGATTTGACTTTTTCCTGAAAAGGCAAAACATTAGTTGTATGCAATGTCATGATGTATGAGATGCATGATGTCATGATGTTCTCAAAATAAATGAGATTGTGTGTTATGATGCGTATATGCATGTGTCATGATGTTCTCAAAACGAGATCGTGTCGTATGCACTTTATCATGTATGTAAATAGGAGGTATGAGATGTGATATGTTTATGAATGTATTTCGTCTAGGAAAATAAATCCTTGACGACTGTCAGGAAGTTCGTTAGATCCTGGGCTGATGTTGAAAAGTAGAGTTCTTCGTTTCCGCTGGGGATGATGAACGAAGACGATTGCAAGAATAAACCGGTAGGAGGAGATGGCTCTGTTGGGGAATAAACCGGTGAAGAGATTACTCTGCGGGTAATTACTCTGTGGGAAGAGATGCTTCGCTGAGATTTTAACGATAACTCCGCTGGGGATTCCGTTGATAAGTTATGTTGGGGATTTTGATGAACTCCGCTGGGAATAGGAAGAACTTCACTGAAGACGATCTTTCCGTTGTAATTTGCTGAGGATAACCCGGTTAGGCTCTGGTGGGGATAACCTTTGTACTCTGCAGGGGACAAGCTTCCAGAATCTACTGGGGAGAAGCTTCCAGAATCTACTGGGGATAAGCTTCCAGAATCTACTGGGGAGATGGTTCAACCCTCTTGGGGAAACTTTTGAACTGTACCGGGGAAGTGGCTCCACTGGGGTGTCTGTATTCCGCCGGGGAATAATCTTATATTAAGACTGTCGGGGATGCTTGCTGAGGAATATTTGTATACTCTGCTGGAGAACATTGAGAGCCTCTGGGGATACCCAACTTCCTTAGGGCTGACAATAGCCTAACTCTGCTCGGGGGAGAGTATTGCTGAATTGCTGGGGATATTGTGCCTTTTTAGGGGCTGCTGGGAGACCAACTCTGCTTGTGGAGAGTATTGTTGATTTGTCTTACTCTGCAGGGAGTGAAGGTATCCTGGTTATATTCTTCAGCTGAATCGACCTTTGTACCTGGTGAGCAAAGCAGCTGTACAGTTTGGACAACTCTTATTGCCCCAGCTTCTGCGGGAGAAGGTACCTATGGAGGTGCTTGATGACTGCCGATTGACAAATCTTCTTCTGGTAGGCAAGTGACGAGATGACGGGACATAGTCGTACGCTTTTGATCCCTAACTTTTGCCTGGACCGCCCTTTCGGGTTTTCAGTCCACCGGGATACCCATTTTTGCCCAAGCCGCCTTTTCAGGTTTTCGACTTGCCGGGTGTACAGATTTTTCATTTTCATCCCTTATTTTTGCCCGAACCCTTTTGTTTCGCCGGGAAGCCCTTATTTTTGCCTAGGCCAGTTGACCTAGCGGGTCTTTGATTACGCGTAGTATTTTTTTCGACCATGTCCATGCTCTCAGGATGTAGAGAGTTGTCACTGTCAGTAGCGGTGTGTTGCCATACTGCCAGAAGATGTTTGATCGTGCAAGATTCGTTGTTGGAATTCATGTCTAATGCCCCAAGTGACTCAGGCGGAGATTTGCCCCTGGCTATTTGGCATTTTGAGAGATTCCTTGAATCTTGACTTGACTGCCCCAGATGATGGACAATGCTCATGTCTACCCCTTGGTTGGAAGTGTTTCTTCCACTTGAGGTGACTCTTGAGAAGATTTTTGTTTACTAGATATTCGTCGTGCGAATTTCTCTGCTGTTCGAACAAATAGTCATATGCAAACAAAGTTATTTTAAGAATGCAAAACTTATGTCTGTCTTGAAGTTTTTGAAAATGCAGTTTTCAATAAAACAAATGAATTTTTGTAACATGTGATGTCAACTCAGGATTTTACAGCGAGCCCTACAGGAGTCAGGATACCTTTGTAACAGTATGCTTTCGAACTAACCCATGCTTCAGCTAGGACTTTTTAAGGGTTATAACGTAGCCTGGTTCACGGTTTAAGAAACAAAGGATAAAGGCTCAAAGTATATTTGTACCCACCCGTTCTTCGTGATGTTCTTCAATCCTAAACTCAGCTAATCGTGCATTAGATTTTGTTTGAGTCTTTGCTCTGATATACCAGTGATGGTTTGGATACTGACAATTTATTTTGAACAGGCAGTCATTTCTCTTTGTTGAGGGTTTATAGGACCTCTTTCTTTTTTTAATTTTGTTATCCCTAATTTTTGCCTGACCTGTTTCTTTTTGTATTTACAGTCAGCGGGATGCCCCAATTTTGTAAGTCTCCTTCATAGGTTTTGACTTAATGGGTTTTTATTTCTGAGAGATAATGACTGCCTGTCTTTATGGTTATTCGGAACCATCACTGTCTTTTGTTTTGGAAGGACTCCTTTGATGTCATTCATTGTGCACCTGGATCAACTGAGAAAACTACCCTGCCCCAGGTTATAATTAAGGGTTTTAATTTGTGAAAAGAAAAACTCCAACTTCTTTGGCTCAAAGGGGTTGACTAGGGATTATCTTCCTTATAACTCCACTGTTTAGGATTTGAAACAATGCCTGTACCTTATCAGCAGGGTCTGTTCAAAAGCATACTGTAAAGATCGTGGTATCGTTTTCGTCATCCTCCCTCAAAAGGTTTAGAATTTTTAATCGAGAGTTGAACATCACAAAAAAAATGAAAGCAATTTGAATATAGTGAATACGAATGGATTGATTCAAAACAGACATATGCGATGCATTAATGAAATAAAACAAGTTTGCCATGACAATAATTGTTTGAACAATCAAAAGAAAATTACAAATTGCAAATTTTAATGAACAAAAGTCTTCTCGTCTCAGGACTTGTCACTTCAAATGGTGAACCTTGGAGGGATGGTAGAAGAACTCAGCCTGACCACCTTGGGTGAATTCCACTGCTCCTTCATCAATCAGGTCATGGATCTTGTTCTTCAGAGTCCAACAGTCGTTGGTGTCATGTCCAGGACTGTCAGAATGGTATGCACATCTCACACTCGGGTTATACCTGGAAGAGGAAGTGTTGGGATTCTTAGGAGGGTCCCTTAACATTACCAGATTCAATCTCAACGGGCGTTGTAAAGCTTGAGACGGCGATACGTTGAGATTGGTGAATTGCCTCTTGGGCTTGTTTGGCTTGCTCTGATCAACCTGTTTTTCTTGGCGAGGTCGTTGTTGGACCTGTGAAGTAGTAGCAGCTTGGAGAGGCCTATTCATCAAACCAAACTTTTGACTTCTCGGAAGTTGATTAATGACTTGATCCTCAGCCTTGACTATTTTCTTCATACTGTTGTCTTGACGAAGCTGGTTGACAATAGTTCTCAGCTCTTCTTGCTCCCGAGCTAAGCCTTGGACGAGAGCCATCTGTCCCAGCATCTGGGTCCTCATTGCTTCTACCTCAGCTTGTAGATGTTTCAGCCGTTCGTCCTTGCTGTCTTCAGGACTCTTCTTGATCAAATTCCCCATGAGGAGTGTTCTAAACTCTTTCTGTCCCTTGGATAGGCTTAGGAAGATCTCCCTGAACTGAGTCTCTTGAGTATGAAGATCCTGGTTGTCTTGTTGGGAAGCCATTGCTGAAATAAACAGCGAGAACGTGAGAGACCTGTATCAGATGACCTGTTATGCAATGATATATATGATATATGTATGCAATGTTTTCAAGGATCTCGCGGGGTAAACAAGAAAATTGTTAGAATTTGAATTTTGCAGTTTGATTGAAGGAACTTCATGTTGTTGAGAGTCCTTCTTCAAGAGTTAGGCTCACCATATCGAGTGGGTCATAGCCCCTGACTCAAGTTATTGTGTTTTGATCTCCAACAACCTTGGCTAGAGGAAAATAAATCCCCTTTGCCCCTTGCTAGACAGTTGGTTCATCATGACCTGCATCACAAACCTTTGAGATCCTTGAAATGGGTTAGTCCTTATGCAGGATGTATGCAATGGTATGATGGTATGATGTTATGCTATGCATGGAGTGATGTAAGTAAACCCTGTTATAAGCCCAGATTAAGAACTGTAAACAAAACCTGCAAGGAACTCATGTTGTCAGATAACAAGAATGTGCAAGTAGTTCGAGTTTGAAGGCACATAAGTCACACAAAAGAGCCCTTAGATTTCAGGCCAGCATGAAGTTTAGGTACTACCCTCTTTCAGTTTCAGTTGGTTAAGACCTGTCCTAGAAAATAGTAACCGGGTTCTAGAGGATCTCAATATCACTGACTACCCTCAATCGGTCATAACTCTAGCTTCGCAATCTTTTCTTGCGGCCGGAACCATCGCGAGAGTTTAGCCTCAATGAGTGTAGCATACTGCTACTGTTCTATGGCCAGGTTGGGTCAATTTAGGGTTCTAAGAATGTTAAATGCCTTTTTTTGTTAGCGATGAGCAATGGGTATGGCGCAGAATATTGGGACATGTCAGATTAAGAAAAATCTCTCAACTAAATAAATTAAATTTAGTCAGAGGACTTCCCAATCTGAAGTATAACTCAGAAGCTCTGTGCGAAGCATGTCAAAAGGGAAAATTTCAAAACCTTCCTTTAAATCCAAAAATGTTGTCTCTTCCTCTAGGCCATTAGAACTACTTCATATTGATCTGTTTGGGCCAGTTAAAACTGCATCCATCAGAGGCAAGAAGTATGGATTGGTCATTGTTGATGACTTCAGCAGATGGACATGGGTCAAGTTTTTAAAACACAAGGATGAGTCACATTCTGTGTTCGCTGACTTCTGTAACCAAGTGCAAAACGAAAAAGATTTTAGAATTATAAAAGTCAGAAGTGATCATGGTGGAGAATTTGAAAACCATCATTTTGAAAAATATTTTAAAGAAAATGGTATTGTTCATAATTTATCTTGTCCTAGAACTCCCCAACAAAATGGAGTTGTAGAATGAAAGAATAGAACATTACAAGAAATAGCCAGAACCATGATCAATGAAACTAATATGGCAAAGCACTTTTGGGCAGAAGCTGTGAACACAGCATGTTATATTCAGAATAAAATCTCTATAAGACATATTCTTGAAAAGACTCCCTATGAATTGTGGAAAAACAGAAAACCCAGCATTTCTTATTTCCATCCTTTTGGATGTACTTGTTTTATTCTGAACACTAAAGAAAATCTGAACAGGTTTGATTCTAAAGCACAAAATTGTTTTCTGCTTGGATATTCTGAACGTTCAAAAGGCTATAGAGTATACAACACAGAAACTCGGATTGTTGAAGAATCAATAAAAGTCAGGTTTGATGATAAGTTTGGCCAGCAACAGCCAAAGAAAATTGATATTTCTGTAGGTACAGAAGATCATCCCTCAAACTCTGAAACTTCATAAGCAAAGGAAGACTCAGAAGCAAAGAAAGACTCAGAAGCAAAGAAAGACTCAGAAGATCATCCTCTTGACAATGCTCTATATAATCTCAGGATCTCTGAACAACTCACTTAGAAAAGGTTTCCTAGAATCTCTTCAGCTCATAAAGAAGACTTGATCATTGGAAGTAAAGAAGATCCCATCAGAACAAGATCCTCTCTCAGAATCAATGAAGAATCATTGTTTGGATTGGTATCTCTGATTGAGCCAACTTCTATTGATGAAGCTCTGGAAGACAATGATTGGATCTTAGTAATGCAAGAGGAACTCAATCAATTTTCTAGAAACGATGTATGGGATCTAGTTCTAAGACCCAAAGGATTCAACATTATAGGAACCAAATGGGTTTTCAGAAACAAATTGAATGATCAAGGAGAGGTGATCAGAAACAAAGCACAACTGGTTGCACAAGGTTATAGTCAACAAGAAGGAATTGATTATAATGAAACCTTTGCCTCAGTCGCCAGGTTAGAGTCTATTAGATTATTAATTTCTTTTGCTGTTCAAAATAACATTTCATTATATCAAATGGATGTTAAAAGTGCATTTTTAAATGGCTATATATAAGACGAAGTTTATGTCCATCAACCTCCTGGCTTTAATGATTCAAAACATCCAGAACATGTTTTTAAATTAAAAAAGTCTTTGTATGGTTTAAAACAAGCTCCCAGAGCTTGGTATGATCATCTGAGTAATTTTATTTTAGAAAAAGATTTTACCAAAGGGAAAGTGGACACAACTATATTCAGAAAGACATTTAAAAATGATATCTTAATTTGTCAAATTTATGTTGATGATATTATCTTTGGAACCTCTAATATCTCCCTTGGAAAAGAATTTGCTGAGACCATGCAGGCAGAATTTGAGATGAGCATGATGGGAGAATTGAAGTTCTTTCTGGGAATTCAAATCAACCAGACTCCAGAAGGTACTTTCATACATCAGACAGAGTATGTCAAAGAACTTCTGAAGAAATTTCAGGTGTCAGAAAGCAAAGATGCTAAGACACCTATGCATCCAACATGCATTCTGGGAAAAGATGAGGTAAGTATGAAGGTAGATCAGAAGCTCTACGGAGGTATGATTGGATCCCTTCTCTATCTAACTGCAACTAGACCTGATATATTATTCAGCGTATGTTTATGTGCTAGATTCCAATCAGATCCTAGAGAATCTCACTTAACTGTTGTTAAGAGAATTCTGAGGTATCTGAAAGGTACTACTAATGTGGGTCTGTGTTACAGAAGATCAAAAGATTTCAGACTAGTAGTTTATTGTGATGCTGACTTTACTGGAGATAGAATTGAAAGAAAGAGCACCTCTGGAAGCTGCCAGTTTCTGGGTGAAAATCTTATCTCGTGGTACAGAAAGAAGCAAGCAACAATTTCACTTTCAACAACAGAAGTTGAGTATATATCTGCTGCTGGATGTAGTTCTCAGATGATTTAGATGAAAAGTCAGCTAGAAGATTTTAATCTTTCTGAAAGTAAAATTCCTATCTTCTGTGACAATACTTCTGCAATTTGTCTTTCTAAAAATCCTATTTTACATTCTAAAGCTAAAAACATTGAAATTAAATATCATTTTATAAGGGACTATATTCAGAAGGGAATTTTAAATTTAAATTTTGTAAAAACAGACCATCAATGGGCTGATATTTTTACCAAACCCCTTTCAGAAGATAGATTTAAATTCATTTTGAAAAATATTTGTATGGAATTATGTCCTGAATAAAATAATATTTATCTTCTGTGCTTGACTTCAGAATGTTCTGAAATGAATGCTCTGATTAACAACTCTTCAGAAGTTAGAAGAGAATTTACATCAGAAGCTATATGTAATGATCTGAAATGTTCTAACGTTTCATTTCAAAGTATAGCTCAGCAGTTCATTAGACCAAACAGTTGTCCCATGTAACCTTCAGGAGATCAACACTTGGTGTGTTTCTAAAAGGTAACGCGCGTTAAGCTATTGACGCCGTTCTAGGTAACTGTTATGATTTGATTAAGATCTCACGCTTTCCCCTTACTTTTCAATTTCATTAAATGCTAAGTCATGATTAGATTATTTTTATTTAAATTTTTATTAAATACTTTTTTTTACAATTTTATTTTTTAACCTATTTCTGAAAAGTCTTCATATAAATACCTTTGTAAAAGCCCTTCTCATTTTTTACCGTCTCTTTCAAAACTTAAACGTCTCTGTGTATTTTTTCTCTGAAACCCATTTTCTTCTCTCAAACCTAAGTGCTCCTATGGCTTCCTCCTCTACTCATTCTGAGAAAATTCAATCTGAGCAATACATTGTTCCTGAGAGAACCACTCTCATTCCAGTGGATAGCTTAGAGGTTATAAGTGAAATAATGGTGGACTTTGAGAATCTTAAAGCTAATGGTTTTGATCTTCTTCCTTCTGTGGAATTTCAAGGTTGGGGAAACTTCTTTGACCGTCTAGTTGGTCCAGTTTTTCCACATCTTGTTAAAGAATTTTAGATACACGTAATTGCTTCTCCAAAGGTCATCCTCTCTTTCGTGATGGGTAAGGAAATCTCCATTACTGAAAATCAAATCAGAAAACTTCTAGGTTTTGAAGGAATTGGAGTAACTGGAATTGCTAATGGAAGAATGGAAATGTCAAAGGTTTATGCAGAAATTTTTACAAATGGGCAAGGGTCTTCAAAGGTCAGACTCTTGAAAAATAAGTACAAGATATGGGCAAGAATAATCCATGGTTGCATTCATCATAGGAAGGAAACTAGCTCTCCAGACTATATAAATGCTGACCAACAATACTTGTTGTTCTGTCTTGGAACAAATATCAAAATTGATTTACCCTATCTCTTGTTTGATCATCTCTGGACTCATGTCAAAGAAACGAGAGAAGCTGAAAGAATGAAGAACCCTAAATCCAAAAGGAATTGGATTCCAATGGGGAGACTGATTTCAGACATTCTGACTGAGAATGGTTTGATTGCTCATCTGGATGAAGCGAATCTGCTGGGGGAGTTAGAGCCTACTTGTGGAAAGTCACTGACTGGAAAGAACTTGGTAAAGAGGAAGATTATTGACAAGCTTCTAATAGAACCAACGCCTTTTATTTCAGCAACTGTTAAGAGAAGGAGGATACCAATTGTTGATTTTCCACTGTTCAACTCAGGTGATCACCCTCGCATCATCCTGCATTACATTCAAATTTGTAAAGAAAGTGGAACACCCATTGATCCTGCTTGGCTTCAAGGAAGACATGAAGCTGCTCCAGATGTTATTTTTCAGCAACCATTAAAGAGGAAAGTAGTTGAAGGACCTTCTTCCAGACCTCAGAAGAAGAAGAAGAAATTAGGTACACCAGCTAAAACTATTTTTGTTTATGATTCTGAAATATATCTACATATGATGAACCTCAAACCTTAGGAGACATAAATGTTGATATAGATCTGACTATACCCTTTGACCCTCTTGCTGAAAATCCTCAAAGAAATCAAGTTTTATCATACTTGAGTGATTTTGACTCTGACGATTATTCCTCTGAAACCCAAACAGAACCCTCTCACTCAGAACCCTCTCAAACACCTTTCTCTCAATCCATTCCTGCTGAAAACCTTTCTAGACCTCCTCCCAGACCTTTATCACCCAGACCTACTGGATGGTATGATGCTGGCTCTTGGAGAATACCAGGAATCAACGAACCTCTGGCCACTCTAAAGCCACCTTTCAACCTACCTTCTGAAAACATCTTTGCCTTAAACATAACACAAACACAAAATCCTACCCCAACTGCTGACAACACCATAATCATTTCACCTGACATCACACCACCCACATCTCCACAACTTCCAACTCCTAACTCACCAGTGATTTCACCTCCTCACATTCCAGAACACCAAACTCATGCATCATCTGAACCTCATGAACCATCAGAAACACATGAACCCTCTGAAACTCTCAATCCATCAGAAACACCTGAATCCTCTAAACAACCTGACCAACCTGTCCAATCAGCAACACATGAACAATCAGAAAATCCTGAACCAGCTGACTTTCTGAAAATTGTAGTTGATTTTGAATCTCTACAATTTCTGAAAAATAAAACCTTCAAAAAGGTTGTTCCAAAACCTGTTCAGCCAGATGTAAATATATTCATTCGGAATTTTTTTAACAGGATTTCAAGCTTGGTTGGACCTGCTGAAGGCAGATTGCACCAGAAATATGAACCCAGCAGCAATAGATCTTCTGTGGGAAACGTTCAGAATAAATTTAGATGCTGAGTCACTGAAGCTGCAAGACTTATGTCACTGTCAAGTGATTTAGAACTTCTCCAAACATTTTCATGCCTTTCAGTCAGAAGTTGCTGATATTTGGGACAAGAAGTCTTCTCTGATGATTGTTAATGCTCCAGCTGATCAAATGGACATTTTAGAACATGAATCTGAAGAATCCTCTGAAGATTCAAATCCTATGGCAATAGTTTTGTTGAATCAACCTTCTGCAAAAGCTGCACCTGAACCAGTGCCAACTCTTATGGTGGATCTGGGCACTCTTCTTTCAACTTTTGTTCGTTCTGACTCAACGGTTTCTACTCCAAAGGTTGTATCTGCTGAAGCTTCTACATCATCTGATCCTACTTCACTTGTAATGGATACTTTGAATGAGCTTAAGAGGGATAACGAAGCTATTCATGAGCGCTTGGACAAGCAAGATCAGACAAACCAAGAAATCAAAACATGGATGATGAAACAAGAGGAATCTGCATCTGAGATCAAGAATCTTCTTATGGCCCTTGTTTCTAAGAAATCTTAGTGTCATTCTATTTCTTGTTTTTGTTTGTTGTTTTGTTGAACCTCTGAATCTTTTATTATTAAAAAAATTACGCTCTTCAACTATTTTTTATATACTTTTTGATTATGCCAAAAAGGGGGAGAAAATAAGTATTTTGATCTAATCTCTGATTAACAGTTATGGGACTAAGTCAAACATTCTAACAAAATACAAGATTTCTTTCTATGTGTAAAAGAATTTTGCAGGTATCATTTAAACTCTGGAAGTTTAATTTCAAATGAACATTATATTCAAAAGACTTGCTGAAGAAATCCTAGAAGAAAATTTCAAAACTCTGATGAAAATTCTCAGGAAGTTTTTCTTATAGAAATACTTATTTCAGGGGGAGATTCCTATCTCTTATTTCTTATCTGAATATATTTTTGTCATCATCAAAAGGGGGGAGATTGTTAGAACAATATTGGTTCTGATCATATCTCAGAGTTTTGATGATAACAATAAATTATATTTTACATATTTGATATTTTGATGATAACAATAAATTATATTTTATATAATTGATACTCTGATGAACGTATTTAATTGTTTTAGATAATGTTCTGACAGAAGCATTCTGATGTGCTGAGCTGAAAATAAATGAAGATGTTCTTTGATGAAAGAACCATTTGTTTTAGCGCAAGTGTTGATGTTGATGTTGATGCTGACTCTGGTAATATAATTATTTAAATGCATCTTCTAACACTTAGCAGGATTCCTTGTTCAGAAGATATTTGAAAGCAAGCGCTGATCAGAAGTACTTAGCAAGCAAAGCATTGTTTAGAAGATATGCAAGCATGTTCTGAATCAAGACGAGAAGCTATGTTCTGAAAGAATGCAAAAGCTATCAAGTCTTGTCAAGCTTCAGGAAACATGTTCTTACAAGTGTCGTTTGCTCATTTAATACAAAGAAGGCTACATGGACTCAAGTGTCTACACTAGTTCATTGGAAAATGGAATAGTATAAAGAAACACGCAAACATTTAATTCTCTCCACATTTGAAGGCAGCAATGGTCATTTTTGTTCTTACTATATATAGAAGAACATTAATTGCAAGCCAACAACTGGAAACACTGAAAGGCTGAACAACTGAAGTTCTGAATAGAACTCATCAATTTCAAAAGAAGCAAGAACTAAGAAAAAATATTTTGGGCTCACAAATAATTTTCATACACTTTGTGCTATACTATTCTTAGTGAAAAATCACAGTTGTGATATAGCTTTCTTAGAAGCAAACTTTGTTTCACTATCTGTAAAGATTTATCTCTTGTAATTGTTCCTTGAGAGACCAAGTTTGGTCAGATTTCTCAAGTAGACTAGGACTAGTTTAAGTCTTAGTGGTGTGAGTCACTTATAAGATTACTTGTACATTGTTAGTCACAATAGTTGTTGTGTGATTGTAATCAGTTGATTATAGTGGATTAAGTCCTTGTTGAGAAAGGCGAAATCACCTTGGCGGGTGGACTGGAGTAGTTTGAGTTCAAACGAACCAGGATAAAAATAACCTTGTCTTTCCATTATTGTTGAGCCTTTAAAAAAAAGAAAAAGAGAAACTTATTCAACCCCCCCCCCTTCTAAGTGTTTTCTCCACCTTTAATAATCCCCGACTTACTGCGCCATTATACCTGAAAAGTAGGGGAAATTAGTGAATTCGACATTATCAAATTCACCCTTCCACTGCAGATCAAGTGAAAGGGCGACGAACTCAACCCAAGTCCTCGACTATACGTTAAAGCGAACTACATTTTCATTGGGAGACTACGTTGTCGTGGGGGATATTCACTCAAACAAGCAAGAAGCCCAAGTCAACCCCCATTATCCGGGGAGAACGTCCCATATATCATGGGCACTATTCGGGGAGATCTTTCCCGACGTCATAAACTAATGAATTTCAATGAACATTCATGAGTGTTCATTGCAGAACTCATGAACTTCAATGAACATTAATGAGTGTTCATCATAAAACTCATAAATATTCATCCAGTCAAGGAAACTTTTAGATGTTTAATCCAGAAATGCTGAAGAAATATGTTTGAGGAGATATAACTTACTTGGGTGAAGAACTCTTGAAAAAAAGCTGAAAAAGTTGGGAGGAGAGCTTCACACACGAGCAAGAGAAGTTGAAGGAGAAAACATGATAAAATGACAAATGAGACCCAGGGACCCCTTTTTTATAGGCGACTCACGTCCCACGAGGTCCATCACGAAACATCGTCATTGGATTGGGCCTTTTGGGTTTCCCTTGAAGGGGTGGCACCCAAAAGAAGCAGCCACGTGGTTCAACAGTCAACCACTTGTCCCTTCTCGATAAACGAGCATATCCCCGACTTCGGCGTGTAATATCCACACGAGCATGAGACATATACCTCATACGAGGGACTGCTCGATGTAATGGCGCATGTGATACGGTGGGAGAACTGACTTGAGGTTTTGCGTTTGTGTTTGCAAATGTTTCGGTTTAGCAAGAGTCGCCACCGACTTTTTATTTTAACCAAAGGAAAGGTCAAAAAGCGCAGGAAAGACCTTTGAGATGTTTTCTTGGGTTCGGGGGGTAGATTATGAAAAGGGAAGGTGAAAGCACCCTTTTCATCCATGGTTATCCATGGGCTCTTAGTTACTTGTTTAGATCACTTGCTTTTGCTTTTCAATTGTTTGAAATGGTGCTTTGTGTGTGGTTTTTGAAAATACTTTGAAAAAAGAGGCCTTGTCTAG
This sequence comes from Vicia faba, assembly GCA_948472305.1. Classification (NCBI taxonomy): domain Eukaryota; kingdom Viridiplantae; phylum Streptophyta; class Magnoliopsida; order Fabales; family Fabaceae; genus Vicia; species Vicia faba. The sequence continues at coordinate 1,410,366,784 of OX451739.1, forward strand.
GCAACCTTTGTAATGATTCTTGTTTGAATGTATACAAAGGTGTATTGTCTCTTGAAAAGATATTTCAATGTTTGAAAGTTTGAAAGTTTGTTTTTGGGAAATGTTTTGAAATTGTGTTGTGAGGTGTGTTTGAAAAAATCAAGGATGTTTTGCAAGTTTTGATCAAGTAACTAAGAGTTGTCTACCCTATTTTACTTAAAGATCTTTCCTATGTGTTTTTAACCCTTTTGACAGTGTTGTTTTACCATTGCATTTGGTAAACAACCTTGTATTTGGATGTTAAACGGGACAGGCGCGGGTCATCGTATTGACCATGATTGCAATTGTGCTAAGTATCTTTAGCAAATTTTGAGGGACTAGATCATTTTGTATAGTCAACCAAGATAGCGTCATCGAGGGACTATGATCTTTTTGCTTTGTTTTTTTTTTTGCCAAAGTACTCAACATGCATAACATGGCCAATTTTAAGGCAACAAGTGGATGAAACCCTAAGGGTGCATGTGTGCATTGTGTTGTCAATTTACATGCTTTTTGTCTTTGTATTAGTCAAACTATTTGTTTTGATTTTGGATTTTTGCATACAAACCCTAGTCTCTAATCATGGCATATTTGAAAGCATAAAGTGCGAGAATTAAAAGTCTAAGTTATTACAAAAGTATCCGGGGATGGGGGTACAATTATTACAAATGGGGATGAATCTCATAAGAATAGTAAAGTCCAAATATCAAGTATTACAACCAAATCGAATTGTCGCAATTCATTACAAAGTTATAACAAATGAAGAAATCAATAATATTATGAAATGCATGTATTTATCAAAAAGAGATAAATAAACTCTATTCTAAAAAATTAAGAATTTTTTTTTTGTATTTTATTAATTTAATAAAAGGAAAAAAGTTTTTAAGAAATAAAATTCAATTAAACAAAATCTCTATTATTTTGTATTTTTATTAATAAAAAAAAGAGTTTAAAGAAAACAAAATTAATTAAATCAAATTAAATGTTTTTTGGTATTTTCATTAAATGAAACAGGATTAATTAATAAAAGAAGAAAATAAAACTAAATTAAGAAAATCAAGGTTTTAATTATTATTAGTGTTATTATTAACAAAAAGAAAAGAAAACAAATTAATTAAAATGAATTAATTAAAAAAACATTAGTATTAGTTAAACAAAAGAAAATAAATGGTGAATTAAAGATGGGCTTAGGATGATGAAAGTTTAAGGCCCAACTAAACGGTCAAGCCAGACAGTGGGAGGGGGGTGCGCTAGCAAATTCAAAGGGCTTAAGGTTTTTGGGGCCAGATAGGCCCAAGGCAAAGTTTTGTAACATTTTGTTGGGGTATCAGAAATTAGGGTTTGCATACATTCTCACAGCGGCGCCGCTTCCTCGTTTTCTCTTCTTCATCTTTCTCAGTCAATGATTCTGATATTCCCTCCTCTCAAGCCGCCAGAGAATTATCTCCTCCTATCATCTCCTCACAATGATCAAAGGTTTCGGTGAAACGGTATGGTTCGTCTTTGTTTGATTTAACATCTTTCGTTCATGTTTGCTTGCTTTGTTCTAGTTTGATTTGTTTAACCTATTGAATCATGTATCTAAGATGCAGCAAAGGGATTGGAAGAGAAGTATACCTCTTAGATTTTTTGGAAAAATGGAGAGGAGAGAGGTCGGACTGGCGGCGCTCCCTTGGTGGCCGGAGGTACGAGGAGAAGATGATGGGCAAGCTTTTTGGTAACTTCTTTCCTTTGCTTTTTTAAACCTTGAATGATGAGGCTTACCGCTTTTGACTTGGTTATTGATTTGGCTTCTGAAACTCTGTTATTTCTTTTCCTCTCTCTTGAACTATGATGATGCTTGCTGAATGCTTCTGAAACTCTTTGTTGGTTTGGATTTGTTGATATTTTTTTGGTTGATGATGATGCTTATTGCAAGTTTCTGAAACTTTGTTATTGATGGTTTGGTATGATTTTGTTGTTGGTTGTTGATGTTTGTTCTAAAACTCTTTCCTCTCTCTTGAACTTGAATGCTGATGATGATTGTTGATGATGATAGTTTTGAAACCTTTGATTGTTGTTTTGCTGAATTTGAACTTGAATGATGGTTTATTCTGAAACTTGTTGTTGGGGGTTTTGAAACTTGGGAGTTTTGGTTCTTGACTGTGATGATGCTTCTATTGAAGGTTTTTGATTGATTATGTAGTTTGATATGATTTTTTTTTTACAGTTTGGAAGGCTTGTTATGTTTTGGAATTGCAGGTTTTGTGGTTGTTGCAGTTTAGCAAGCTTTGTACAGGTCTGGGGTATTTGGCCCTATTTTTTCAAACTGCTATGCAGCTTAATTCTGCAGGTTTTTGTTACAGTTTGGAACTGGTGTACAGTTTTGCAAGCTTTTTTTGGTTCACAGGGTTTTTGTGATTGTTGCAATTTTGTTTTGGAACTGTAAGTTTTTTTGGCTTGGCTGTTTGCTAATTGTTATGAGGGCTTTTTGAGTTTTTGGTTTGAAACTGTTACAGGTTTTGTTGTTTTGGCAGTTTCAGGCTTTTGGAAGTTTTTGGGTTTGAAACTGTTATGCAGTTTCAGGCTGTTGGCTTGGAGTTTGTGGTTTGTGAAATGTTTATGACTTTGTTAACAGTTGGGAGGTTTTTTTGGGAGAGTTGAGTTTGATAACTGTTGAAGGTTTTTGGTTCTGCTAACAGGTTTTTGATGTTGTGCAGTTTTTTTTGAAACTGTTAACAGTTTGGATATTTTGTGCGGTTTTGACACACAATGTTCTCTCTCCCTGACTTTTTTTTGTTTGATAGTCTTATATCCTTTTACTTTTTGTTTTGTAACTTGTGACAGCCTTTATCCAAACTGTACACTCTCACCAAAAGGTGATATCTTTTCTCTCTTTCTCTCTCAATGACAAAGCACTTTTTTGCTTTTTCTTATTTTCTGAAATTTTTTGCCTAAAATCCTGGAAGATGATGAAAAGCTGTGACAAGCCTTTGACTTGTGATTTGGTTTACCTCCTGCATTCTACTTTTGCCTGCTATTCTGCTGTATTTGTACTTTTGGCCTGCTATTCTGCTGCATTTGTACTTTTGGCTTGCTATTCTGCTGCATTTGTACTTGCTGCATTGGTTCAGTTTGGTTTGTTGCAATGTTGTTTGGTTTGCTTTGTATGCTGCATTGCTTTTTGCTTTACAGTTTGCCTTGCTTGACAGTTTGGTTTGTTGCAATGTCTAGTTTTGTTGCAATGTTGTTTGGTTTAGTTGCAATGCTGTTTGGTTGGCTTTGTATGTTGCATTGCTTGCCTTTGTATGCTGCATTGTCCAACTTTCCTTGCATCCAGTTTGGCGCCTTTGTTTAGCTTGCTTTGTACAACATGTTTCAGTTTGCCTTGTGCTTTGCATTTGCACAGTTTGGCCTATGTTTTGTAATGCAGTTTGGTGTCTTGATGCTTTTGAATAAATTTGCTTTTGCATTCTTCAATTTGCATTTTTATTTTTCTCTTTGTGAACCAAGAAGAGAAATCTTCTTGTGATTTGTAAAGAGGAAAATAAAAAAATAAAAATATGACGAACAATAGCACTCTGATTCCAGACGGCAAACTTTAATGATGAAAATTTTCCTTTTCTTTTTAGTTTGAAAATTCTTTTCATATTCAACTAATTGTACTAATCCCTTTTCCTTTGTCTTTTTCATGTGAGCACAAATTGGGTGATGACAAAGCAGAGGAAGCAGAAGACTTTGTGGCGAGCAAGGGAACAATGGAGCTTAGGCTTAGACTTTTTTTTCTTTGTAACTTAGGGATAAATATTCAAACAAATGTACCAATTTAATTTTCAAATACAATAAGTTGCACAACTTAAAGCATTTAAATAATAAACTGTATTGTAACATTTTTTGAAATAAATGAAAAAGTCTTTATCCAATAAAACTCTTCTACTGTCAATAACTTGCAATTCTTTCTTTGCATCTTCACTTTATCCTTTAAGATTCTCAGATCAAAATAATTGAAATTGCATTCCAACAATTCTAATACAGATAACTTAAACTTTAAGTAATCCAATAACTTTATAGTCTCGTAACCTTGCAATAGAATTACAATCAAAATACGCACTGGGTATTCCAATAAACAAGCAAACGTTTCATTCCATTAATAAAGCAAATGTCTTAACAGACGCACATTATCTAGTTAACCTGGATCAGACAAAACCTGAATATTCCAAATGACAGTCTCGCCTCCCTTTTCCTGTCTCAGATAAACAGGCCTTGAGCACAACCAATAACCTTTCAGTACACTTTTAAAAGCATGAAAACATGTGACAGTTAACTGAATTTCTGAGAATTCAGTTTCTTCTGATAAATGCGAGAGAAACCCTAATTCTTGATCTATTGTCAAAGAAAAGTCTGTCTGGTCGATTCCTGAGCCAATCTTGAAAATCTGAGAAAACCCTAGGGTTGTGATTTCTTGTGAAAAAGGGAGGGAAAATTTTGGGGTACAACAGATGCCCCTGTTCAATCTTCTTGAACCTGAAGAGTTAGATCAGCGAGTTTGCCGTTCGCGACTCGAAGGTAAAAGATGATTGGACACTAGAGTGCCCATAAATTTGCACTCGTCAAAGCATAATTGAGGGAATGGGCTTACAGATGCCATTTGGAGATGTGACAGAATCTTGTCGGAGATGGGCTTAAATATGCCATCCAATAATGTTTATTGAATTATATGTTGTAGGTGAAAGAATGAGTATCAGAAAGGTATCCATGTTTGGAACGTCTCTGAACTGGGGGTCTGAATAAGCAATAGATTAGCATCCGTGTTTGGAGCATCCGTAAACTGTTTTCATGAGCTGAATCTGAACAAGCGATAGATTAACATCCGTGTTTGGAAGCATCCGTAAACTGTTTTCAGATTGTATACTGGTATCTTGCTAATCTTATCCTAAAAAGGGTAAAATATTAGCTGAAACACAAAGTTATGTTGCATGAAATGTATGATGCAATATATGTGTTTTATCAATGCTTATGATATATGAATGCAACGTATGCGCATGTATGCTGATTAGTTGTCTTGCTGAGGAAAATAAATCATGGAGAGCCGGAGATAATAAAATCTTTGGCTGCTGCCGGGGAAGATAAATCATGGACCACTGTTGAAGAGTATGTGTGTCTTCAAGCTTTGCTTAGAATATTTCTCCCGGGGATTCCTGTTTTGAGGAGAACTCCGCTGGGGAATATTTGAAAACTCTATGGGGAATTGAGAATGAGAATCTTCATTCTGCTAGGGGAATTTGTGCTGAGGAGTCAAGAACGAGAATCTTCGATATGCAGGGGATTAAAAACTCTGACAAATTTATGCTGAGAGTAAAGAAGGCTCTGGCAACTTCACTGGAGAATCAAAGATGAGAATCTTTATTATGTTGGGGAGTAAAAACTATGTGGGGAATAGCTATATTGTTGGGGAGTAGCTATCCTGTTGGGGAATAGCTATCCTGCTGGAGAGTAAGCTCAGGACTCTGGGAAAAGCTTATTCCTGGAAGAAGTTCAGGAGTTTAGGTTGTATGCCACTTTGAGAATGAGAATCTTCATTCTGTCGGGAATATCAGAAACTCGGGTTGTATGCCACTTTGAGAATGAGAATCTTCATTCTGTCGGGAATATCAAGAGCTTGGGTGTATGCCAATCTTCTGGGGAAGCAAAAAATGAGAATCTTCATTCAGGCGTTTGGGTTAGGAGGTTGGGTGTATGCCAATCTTCCGGGGAAGCAAAAAATGAGAATCTTCATTCAGGCGTTTGGGTCAGGAGGTTGGGTGTATGCCAATCTACTGAGGAAACAAGAATGAGAATCTTCATTCAGGCGTTTTAGGTCAGGAGGTTGGGAGTATGCCAATCTACTGGGAAACAAGAATGAGAATCTTCATTCAGGCGTTTTGGGTCAGGAGGTTGGGAGTATGCCAATCTACTGGGGAAGCAAGAATGATAATCTTCATCCAGGCGTTTTGGTTCAGGAGGTTGGGTGTATGCCAATCTTCTGAGGTTTCAAGGAGGAGAATCTTCATTCTGTTAATGATATCAGGAGCTTGGGAGTATGCCAATCTTCTGAGGTTTTAAGGATGAGAATCTTCATTCTGTTAAGGGTATTAGGAGCTTGGGAGTATGCCAATCTTCTGAGGTTTCAAGGATGACAATCTTCATTCTGTTAAGGTATCAGGAGCTTGGGAGTATGCCAATCTTATGTGGTTTCAAGGATGAGAATCTTCATTATGTTAAGGGTATCAGGAGCTTGGGAGTATGCCAATCTTCTGAGGTTTCAAGGATGAGAATCTTCATTCTGTTAACGGTTAACTATTATCTTGGTTGATCTCTAGGCTTCACAGTGTTGCATTGCTATCTGGTCAACATCTAGGTTTCACAATACCTTTCTTCCTATTTGGTCAATGTTCAGTCTTCAGAAGGAAATCCAATGGTTATCCGGTCAACATTCGGGTTTCCCTTTTGATTTTGGGGCCTACTAATATCCGGTTGAATCTGGGCTTCAAAGTAATTGGTCAAGTAAACTGCTATTTGGTCAACATCCAAGTTTCACAGTGTTGTATCATTATCTGGTCAACATCCAGGCTTCACGATACGAAATTTGTGAGAAATTGATTGCATCTTTCCTGAAAGGTAAAGGTTAGTGGCATGACATATATCAAACAATGATGTTCTCAAATAAATGAGATTATGTTGTATGATGTCCTGATGTATGGATGTGTAATGTTTTTCAAGACGACCTCTCGCTGGGGAAAATAAATCCTGAACTGGTGATGGAGAAAAGAGTTGGATTCTTCGTCTCTGATAGTGAAAAATCTGGAAGTGAATCAGAATAAATCGTTGAGAGATTTATCTGAAACAGCAAAACCCGAAATATCTTCCACTGGAATAAGAATCAGGGAGATCTTAGTTTCGATCTGACTGAACCAGAGAAGGTCTTGGATTAACTTTTACTCAGCCGGATGATGAATGAATCTTTGACGACTGCTACTCCAAAAGGTAATGAAGGAATCTTTGACGACCGCTACTCCAAAAGGTGATGATAACCTTTACCTGCCGATCAATCTGCATATGTTATGAATGTTGTTGAAATGTAATTTTGTTTTGGAGAATAAATCCTTGACAAGTGTTGGGGAAATAAACCCATGACCGCTGGTCTGCTAGAGAGGTGATGAACTTCTCGAGGATTCTTGAATTTCTTTTTAGAAGGATTTTGGAGAGATTCGTCATTTCCCCTAGTATCAAATGTTTGTGGCACTTCTAGGAAATTTGGATTGTACGTAACCCTTTGATGAGATTGACGTTTAATGCCCCAAGTGATGGAGATGGAGACTTGCCCCAGGTTACTCTGCAATTGAGAGATTTCTTGAAATCTTGACTGGACTGCCCCAGGTTAACTGGACTTTGAGAGATTTCTTGAAATCTTGACTGGACTGCCCCAGGTTTATTGGACAATGCCATGTTATGTCCCTTTTTGTTGATAGGAGAGATTTTTTTTGCAACGGAAGTGTCATCCCTCTTGAAGTGATTTTGTTCACTGAGAGAGCTTTCGATCATCGGAATATTCACTGTGTGAATTTCTTTGCTGTCAAACAAATAGCCATGTGCAAACAATGATATTTAAATAATGCAAAGTTTATGCTTGTCTTGAAATTTTGGAAAAATGCGTTTTTTAGCAAAAACTTTTTATAAGAAACATTCAACTCAATATTTAGAGCAAAGCCTTACAGGAGTCAGGATACCTTTTGTAACAGTATGCTTTCGAACTAACCCATGCTTCAATTAGGACTTTTGAAGGGTTGTAACGTGGCTTGGTTCACGGTTTTAAGAAACAAAGGATAAAGGCTCAAAGTATATTTGTACCCACCCGCTCTTCGTGATTTTCTTCAATCCTAAACTCAGTTAATTGTGCGTTTGAACTCCAAATGAGTCTGGAACGACGTTTTTGGTGATGGTTCACACAAGTTGAATTTGTTGGAAAGCAGTCATTTTTTGCAACATTTTTCATGTTGCTGAGGATTTATAATGACGTCTTTCTTCTTTTTCTTTTTTTTATTTGTTATCCCTATTTTTTTTTTGCCTGACTGTTCCTGTTTTTGAGATTTACAGTCAGCGGGATGCCCCAGCTTTCTTAAGCCTTCTTTGTAGGTTTTGGCTCAGTGGGCTTCCTTTTGAGAGCTAATGACTGCCTAGCCAATTGGGAACCATCATTGTCTTTTGATTCCAAAGGAATGTTTTTGATGTCATTCATTGTATTACGAAATGAGAGTTTGCAACTAAACGCACATTTTGAATTAACTGAGAGACTACCCTGCCCCAGGTTTGATTAAAGGTTTCAATTTGTGTCAAAACGGAAAACTTCTACTTTTTTGGATCGAAGGGGTTGACTAGGGATTATCTTCCTTATAACTCCAGTGTTTAGGATTTGAAAGAAACGCATGTACATCGTCAACAAGGTCTGTCCAAAAGCATATTGTATGAGATTATGGTATTGTTTTCGTCATCCTCCCTCTAAAGGCTTGTAACTTTAGCAAGAGTTAAATGTCATAAATAAAGTAGAAAGCATAGTTCAAGTATAGTGAAAACGAATGGATGAATTCAAGACAAACATATGCAATGCATTAATGAAACAGAGTTTGACATTAACAAGTAATTGTTTGAATAACAAAAGAAATTACAACTTGAAAATTCAAATGAAACAAAAGCCTCTTAGTTCGAACTTGTCCTTTCAGGTGGAGAACCCTCAGCTGAAGATTTTCATCTGGCCATCCTGTGTGAATTCCAGCGTTGTTTCTTTAACCAGATCTTGAATTTTGTTTCTCAATTCCCAACAGATATCGGTGTCATGCCCAGGACTGTTGGAATGATACGCACATCTTGCATTTGGATTGTACCCTGGGGAGGCTGTGTTGGGACGCCGAGGGGGGTCCCTTAGTACAATCAGCTAGACTTCCAACAAGCGTTGCAGAACTTGGGATAATGGCATGTTAATCTCAGTGGAGTGCCTTTCAGATGTATTTTGCTCACGTCGACTATCCCGTTGATGCTGGTGAGGTTGTTGTTGGGCTTATGACCCTGAAGCAAAGTGGGGAGACTTTCCCTTGACTTCTTGTCTCAAAGGAGGCTGAATGGTGACTTGATCCTCAACCCTAGTTGTTTGCCCCATTTGGTTACATCCATCCTGATGCAATTTGTTGATGAGGACCTTTAGCTCCTCTTGTCCTTGAGCCAAGTCTTAGATGAGAGCCATCTGGCCCACCAGTTGTCCCATCATCTAGATTTTCATTGTTGCCAACTCAATCTGTAGCCCTTCCAATTGATCATTCCTGATGCCCCCTGGATTCCCTAGGACCATGCCCCTTGTGAGGAGAGCTTTCACTTCTTCCTGCTCCTTGGACAGGTTCAAGAACATCTCTTGAAGTTGAGCATTTTGAGCCTGGATGTCTTTGACAGTCCTCTCTAGAGCCATCTCTTCTGAAATAAACAGTAGGAAAATAAGGAGACCTGAAAGGGGAAAACATGTCATGATACGATGCATGATATGTGGATGCATGTTTTCAAGGATCTCGCGGGGTAAACACAAGAACATGTTAGAGGTTGAACTTCGATCAACATCTTTGATTGGAGAACTTTGTATTGGTGGATGTCTTTCCACGAGAATCAAGCTCACCATGTCAAGTGGGTCATAGCCCTTGGCTCAAGTTGATGTACTTGATTTTTGACGGCGTTTGTTTAGAGGAAAATGAATCCTCTTGCCCTTCGGTAGACGTCTGGTTCAACGTGACCCTGCATCAAAGACCCTCGAGACCCTTGAAATGGTTATTGAAAATGTTATGGTATGATGTTATGATGTTATGTAAAGATATGCAAAAGTAAGCAAGTGTATATACAGACAGTCATATTCATACAAAGCAGATAAGTCCTTAGGTTTAGGCTTGCATGGAGTTTGTAGGTAAGTACCCTCTTTAAGTTAGTTGGCTCAACCTGTCCTATAAATAGTAACCGGGTTCTAAGGAGCTCAATATCACCGGACTATTTTCTGTGTTCATTGTTTCAGTTTAGCCACTTTACTGGCGACCGAAATATTCCAAGAAAACAACCCTCAATGAGTATAGTATCGAGTATCTACCAACTTCGGACTGCACCAAAGCCGGTCATCTCACTACATCCTAAAAGGCCGAGATGGTCAAGTAAGGTTCTAAAGTCAGTTGATGCTTTACGACACCATGCGGCGGACCCGTACTCTCCTTGATTTAACTCAAGGGTTACCGGTACCAACCAAAGTGCCACATCAACGTAGTTACTGCTTCAACCATGTCGGTATACCCTGCACAGTTCCCTCACAGTTTATTTGCTACTTACCTAAAAGGTGCTCCCAAATCCGGGTGTAGGATTTAAAACAAACCCAAACAAGACACCAAAAAGTAAAGCATACAAGTCAAATAAGATAAGCATGTAAAGGTGATCTAAAAACCCTAAGGTAACCCCACTTTCAAAAATTCCCCAGCAGAGTCGCCAGTTCTGTGATACGGTGGGAGAACTGACTTGAGGTTTTGCATTTGTGTTCGCAAATGTTTCGGTTTAGCAAGAGTCGCCACCGACTTTTTATTTTATCCAAAGGAAAGGTAAAAAAGCACAGGAAAGACCTTTGAGATGTTTTCTTGGGTTCTGGGGGTATATTATGAAAAGGGAAGGTGCAAGCACCCTCCTCTTCCATGGTTATCCATGGGCTCTTAGTTACTTGTTTAGATCACTTTCTTTTGCTTTTCAATTGTTTGAAATAGTGCTTTGTGTGTGATTTTTTAAAATGCTTTGAAAAAAGAGGCCTTGTCTAGGAAACCTTTGTAATGATTCTTGTTTGAATGTATATAAAGGTGTATTGTCTCTTGAAAAGATATTTCAATGTTTCAAAGTTTGAAAGTTTATTTTTGGGAAATGTTTTGAAATTGTGTTGTGAGGTGTGTTTGAAAATAGCAAGGATGTTTTGCAAGTTTTGATCAAGTAACTAAGAGTTGTCTACCCTATTTTACTCAAAGATCTTTCCTATACGTTTTTAAACCTTTTGACAGTGTTGTTTTACTATTGCATTTGGTAAACAACCTAGTATTTAGATGTTAAACGGGACAGGCGCGGGTTATCGTATTGACCATGATAGTAATTGTGCTAAGTATCTTTAGTAAATTTTGAGGGACTAGATCATTTTGTATAGGCAACAAAGATAGCGTCATCGAGGGACTATGATCTTTTTGTTTTGTTTTTGTTTTGCCAAAGTACTCAACATGCATAACATGGCCAATTTTAAGGCAACAAGTGGATGAAACCCTAAGGATGCATGTGTGCAGTGTGTTGTCAATTTACATGCTTTTTGTCTTTGTATTAGTCAAGCTATTTGTTTTGATTTTAGATTTTTGCATACAAACCCTAGTCTCTAATCATGGCATATTTGAAAGCATAAAGTGCGAGAATTAAAAGTCTAAGTTATTACAAAAGTATCCAGGGATGGGGGTACAATTATTCCAAATGGGGATGAATCTCATAAGAATAGTAAAGTCCAAATATCAAGTATTACAACCAAATCGAATTGTCGCAATTTAATACAAAGTTATAACAAATGAAGAAATCAATAATATTATGAAATGCATGTATTTATTAAAAAGAGATAAATAAACTCTATTCTAAAAAATTAAGAATTATTATTATTATTCTTTTTGTATTTTATTAATTTAATAAAAGGAAAAAGTTTTAAAGAAAGAAAATTCAATTAAACAAAATCTTTATTTTTTTTTATTAATAAAAAAAAGAGTTTAAAGAAAACAAAATTAATTAAATCAAATTAAATGTTTTTTGGTATTTTCATTAAATGAAACAGGATTAATTAATAAAAGAAGAAAATAAAACTAAATTAAGAAAATCAAAGTTTTAATTATTATTAGTGTTATTATTAACAAAAAGAAAACAAAACAAATTAATTAAAAAAAACATTAGTATGTGTTAAACAAAAGAAAATAAATGGTGAATTAAAGATGGGCTTAGCATACTGAAAGTTTAAGGCCCAACTAAAAGGTCAAGCCGGACAGTGGGAGTGGGTGCGCTAGCAAATTCAAAGGGCTTAAGGTTTTTGGGGCCAGATAGGCCCAAGGCAAAGTTTTGTAATATTTTGTTGGGGTATCAGGAATTAGGGTTTGCATACGTTCTCACAGCGGAGCCGCTTCCTCATTTTATCTTCTTCATCTTTCTCAGTCAATGATTCTGATCTTCCCTCCTATCAAGCTGCCGGAGCGTTGTCTCCTCCTCTCATCTCCACACAATGATCAAAGGTTTTGGTGAAACGGTATGGTTCGTCTTTGTTTAATTTAACATCTTTCATTCATGTTTGCTTGCTTTGTTCTAGTTTGATTTGTTTAACCTATTGAATCATGTATTTAAGATGCAGCAAAGGGATTGGAAGAGAAGTATACCTGTGAGATTTTCTGGAAAAATGGAGAGGAAAGAGGTTGGACTGGCGGCGCTCCCTTGGTGGCCGGAGGTACGAGGAGAAGATGATGGCCAAGCTTTTTGGTAACTTCTTTCCTTTGTTTTTTTAAACCTTGAATGATGAGGCTTACCGCTTCTGATTTGGTTGTTGATTTGGCTTCTGAAACTCTGTTATTTCTTTTCCTCTCTCTTGAACTATGATGATGCTTGTTGAATGCTTCTGAAACTCTTTGTTGGTTTGGATTTGTTGATATTTTTTTGGTTGATGATGATGCTTGTTGCAAGTTTCTGAAACTTTGTTGTTGATGGTTTGGTATGATTTTGTTGTTGGTTGTTGATGTTTGTTCTGAAACTCTTTCCTCTCTCTTGAACTTGAATGCTGATGATTATTGTTGATGATGATAGTTCTGAAACCTTTGATTGTTGTTTTGCTGAACTTGAACTTGAATGATGGTTTATTCTGAAACTTCTTGTTGGGGGTTTGGAAACTTTGGAAGTTTGGTTCTTGACTGTGATGATGCTTCTGTTGAAGTTTTTTGATTGATTATGTAGTTTGATATGATTTTGTTTACATTTTGGAAGGCTTTTTATGTTTTGGAATTGCAGGTTTTATGGTTGTTGTAGTTTGGCAAGCTTTGTACAGGTTTGGGGTATTTAGCCATATTTTTTCAAACTGCTATGCAGCTTGATTCTGCAGGTTTTTGTTACAGTTTGGAACTAGTGTACAGTTTTGCAAGCTTGTTTTGGTTCACAGGGTTTTTGTGATTGTTGCAGTTTTGTTTTGGAACTGCAAGTTTTTTTTGGCTTGGTTGTTTGCTAACTATTATGAGGGCTTTTTGAGTTTTTAGTTTGAAACTGTTACAGGTTTTGTTGTTTTGGCAGTTTCAGGCTTTTGGAAGTTTTTGGGTTTGAAACTGTTATGCAGTTTCAGGCTGTTGGCTTGGAGTTTGTGGTTTGTGAAATGTTTTTGACTTTGTTAACAGTTGGGAGGTTTTTTGGGAGAGTTGAGTTTGATAACTGTTGAAGGTTTTTGGTTCTGCTAACAGGTTTTTGATGTTGTGCAGTTTTTTTTGAAACTGTTAACAGTTTGGATATTTGTTGCAGTTTTGACACACAATGTTCTCTCTCCCTGACTTTTTATTGTTTGATAGTCTTATATCCTTTTACTTTTTGTTTTGTAACTTGTGACAGCCTTTAGCCAAACTGTACACTCTCACCAAAAGGTGATATCTTTTCTCTCTTTCTCTCTCAATGACAAAGCACTTTTTTGCTTTTTCTTATTTTCTGAAAAGTTTTGCCTAAAATCCTGGAAGATGATGAAAAGTTTTGACAAGCCTTTGACTTGTGATTTGGTTTACCTCCTGCGTTTTACTTTTGCCTGCTATTCTGTTGTATTTGTACTTTTGGCCTGCTATTCTGCTGCATTTGTACTTTTGGCCTGCTATTCTGCTGCATTTGTACTTGCTGCATTGGTTCAGTTTGGTTTGTTGCAATGTTGTTTGGTTTGCTTTGTATGCTGCATTGCTTTTTGCTTGACAGTTTGCCTTGCTTGACAGTTTGGTTTGTTGCAATTTCTAGTTTTGTTGCAATGTTATTTGGTTTAGTTGCAATGCTGTTTGGTTTGCTTTGTATGTTGCATTGCTTGCCTTTGTATGCTGCATTGTCCAACTTGCCTTGCATCCAGTTTGGCGCCTTTGTTTAGCTTGCTTTGTACAGCATGTTTCAGTTTGCCTTGTGCTTTGCATTTGCACAGTTTGGCCTATGTTTTGTAATGCAGTTTGGCGCCTTAATGCTTTTGAATAAATTTGCTTTTGCATTCTTCAATTTGCATTTTTATTTTTCTCTTTGTGAACCAAGAAGAGCAATCTTCTTGTGATTTGCAAAGAGGAAAATAAAAAAATAAAAACATGACGAACAATAGCACTCTGATTCCAGACGGAAAACTTTAATGATGTAAAATTTCCTTTTCTTTTTAGTTTAAAAATTCTTTTCATATTCAACTAACTGTACTAATCCATTTTCCTTTGTCTTTTTCATGTGAGCACAAATTGGGTGATGACAAAGCAGAGGAAGCAGAAGACTTTATGGCGAGCAAGGGAACAATGGAGCTTAGGCTTAGACTTTTTTTTCTTTGTAACTTAGGGATAAATATTCAAACAAATGTACCAATTTAATTTTCAAATACAATAAGTTGCACAACTTAAAGCATTTAAATAATAAACTGTATTGTAACATTTTTTGAAATAAATGAAAAAGTCTTTATCCAATAAAACCCTTCTACTGTCAATAACTTGCAATTCTTTCTTTGCATCTTCACTTAATCCTTTAAGATTCTCAGATCAAAATAATTGAAATTGCATACCAACAATTCTAATACAGATAACTTAAACTTTAAGTAATCCAATAACTTTGTAGTCTCATAACCTTGCAACAACATTCCAATGAAAATACGCACTGGGTATTCCAATAAACAAGCAAACGTTTCATTCCATTAACAAAGCAAATGTCTTAACAGACACACATTATCTAGTTAACCTGGATCAGACAAAACCTGAATATTCCAAATGACAGTCTCAGCTCCCATTTTCTGTCCTAGATAAACAGGCCATGAGCACAACCAATAACCTTTCAGTAAACTTTTAAAAGCATGAAAACATGTGACAGTTAACTGAATTTCTGAGAATTCAGTTTCTTCTGAGAAATGCGAGAGAAACCCTAATTCTTGATCTATTGTCAAAGAAAAGTATGTCTGATCGATTCCTGAGCCAATCTTGAAAATCTGAGAAAACCCTAGGGTTGTGATTTCTTGTGAAAAAGGGAGGGCAAATTTTGGGGTACAACAGCTGCCTCTGTTCAATCTTCTTGAACCTGAAGAGTTAGATCAGCGAGTTTGCCGTTCGCGACTCGAAGGTAAAAGATGATTGGACACTAGAGTGCCCATAAATTTGCACTCGTCAAAGCATAATTGAGGGAATGGGCTTACAGATGCCATTTGGAGATGTGACAGAATCTTGTCGGGGATGGGCTTAAATATGCCATCCAATAATGTTTATTGAATTATATGTTGTAGGTGAAAGAATGAGTATCAGAAAGGTATCCATGTTTGGAACGTCTCTGAACTGGGGGTCTGAATAAGCAATAGATTAGCATCCGTGTTTGGAGCATCTGTAAACTGTTTTCATGAGCTGAATCTGAACAAGCGATAGATTAACATCCGTGTTTGGAAGCATCCGTAAACCGTTTTCAGATTGTATACTGGTATCTTGCTAATCTTATCCTGAAAAGGGTAAAATATTAGCTGAAACACAAAGTTATGTTGCATGAAATGTATGATGCAATATATGTGTGTTGTACCCCAAAATTTGCCCTCCCATATTCTTCAAGATTTATCAAGAATTCATCTCCAAATGGTTCAAGATCTCTCAAGGATTGCACAGTCCAAAGGCCTCCAAAGCCAGTCAAAATTAGGGTTTGGGTTCTAGCAAAGAATTTGAGGTTTTCAATGGCTCAATCAAGTCCCATAGGCCTATATATATTGTCAAGCATCTATATGTCAAGTTTCAAGGTTCACAATGCCAGTTTGCCCAGTCAAAAGCCCTAGTTGCTTCATAGTCAATTGTAGGGGTAAAATGGTAATTTTACAGTCAAAAGTCAGAATTTTTGGTCAACATCTTATTTTGAAGCCACAATCATCATTTGATCAAGTCTTGATCATGATTCCACAAGCATGGCTCAAAAATCATCAAGATGCAAAAGTTTCTATTTTTGGACAGATGAAAAGTCAACTGTAACTTGACCAAGGCATAACTTTTTCATGGATCATCAGAAAAATCCCATCCAATGCTCATTTTGAAGGGGATTACACTTCCTACAACTCATCTTCACATTCCAAGTCCAAGAAATGCTCTCACAAAAAGTTATCAATTTCTACATTATAGGTCATTTTCAAAAGTCAACAAAAAGGCATTTTAAGTCAAAGACCATAACTTGAGATTGGTAAATCCAAATGACATGGGACCAAAGGCATTGGTTAGAGAACTTCAAGACCTTTCCAAAATGTCCAAGAACATGTTCATGTGATCAAAATTGAGCAAGATGTGCATTGGAGAAGTTGGGAAATTTTTGGGAATGTGCAAAAGTCAACTATCCTTGAAACTTCAATTTTTGACAAAAGGGCCCACTTTCTTCCACTTGATTCAGCCTTTTCATGCCACCCACGTGTCCCATGATTAATTTCAAGATCAAACATTTATTTTTCCATTTTATTTAATTTTTATTGATTTAATTCATTTTAAATCCATAATAATTCAAATAAAATCAAAAAAAATTAATAGAATAGCATCTTTTGATTTGAATAGCTTTTATATGTCACATGCCAGCTACCAAATTCGTGCCAAGCCTTTTTGTGCATAAAATCCAAGTTTTGAACCAAATTTGGAAAGTTCTTTAATGGTGGTCAACAAGATCTCAAGGTTTCAATGCACAAGGATACAAGCCCAGCTGCTGACCTAATTTTGTTCATACATACATAAGCAAGCATTACAGACCTAATTCACAACCCAAGCATTGCTGAAACGGCAAAATCAAAACTCAAAAACTGTTGGAAAAGTGAGAGGTCTAGAACAAGGTTGCAGGCATTTTGAGATCAAAAGAAGCACGTAGTCTTCCTCCTTGCTGTCCACTGAACCTAAAGAGACCAATATCACGTCCTAAGAATCACTGAATAGCGCTGTAAGTTCTCAAATACAGACCCCTGAACATGAAACCTCAATTCTCCATTCTTGCATTTTTTTTTCTCAAAAAACTTAGCATATTCATGTTTCTTGTTTAATTTCTAACCTGATGGCAATATTTGATTTCGTTTTTAAGCCTCATATGGTGATACCCGTACCTAGGGTTTGTGTGTGTTGTTTTTAGGCGTTTTGTTTTCAGGTGAAATCAAAAGAAATCATAAGCGTGGATGAACTCAGGAGACCTGGACGAGACCAACCATGGTCTTGGAATGTCTTTTTGAGGCCTAGGGACGATTCTAAGCATAGCCTACGAAACTACCTGCGGATAAAAATCCGCAGGTAAATAACCAGCATTTTTGTTGAAGAAGATGATTATGTGTTGCAGTGTGATTGGCCCTTTTTAAAATAACGCGTGTTATATTTTTTTCCAGGGCATTGTTTGATTCACCAATATATTATTTGCTTATTATTATTATTTCAATTGAACAAGGCAGTTGGGTTGGTTAAGGCATGCAGGCGTAGTCCCTTGGGACCTGGGTTCGAATCCCATGTCCCCCAATATTCGTTTCACATTTTTTCTAATGCAATCATATGCAGCGTTCCAACAATGTCCCACCATGTGCTTCAAGCAATCAGCATGCCATGTGGCCACCATCATCAATCCAAGGGTCAGGATGGAAGCACACCATATTCTCCAGTCAACCAACAGGCACTTGATCCAGAAAGTCAACGTAGGCTTGATGTTCTTGGGCCTCAGATTGCTAGCATAACACCTCATATTGGGCCCAGCACCCCCTGGTTTTGTTACTCTTTTTATTTTATTTTCTTTTATAATTTCCTTTTTATTAATTATTAGTTTTATTAATTATTTAATTAACAAATTAATATTTTCACAATAAAAATTCAAAAACTAAAAAATGTAAATATTTCATTTATTACTATTATTATTGATCTGACCTGATCAGAAATGGACCGTCACGGCTGGCTCCGAGCAGAAAGCTTTTTGAACGAATTGGGGGGGGGGTACCTGCAAGGCACTCCGATGCTGAAGTAAGTAGGAGTACGAGCAGATAATAGCAAGTGTAAGGTTAGAATGATGAATACCTGACCCTCTGGAAGCAGAGGGTATTTATAGCCCCCAGCGCTGGGCCAAGGTTCCTTCATTGGGCCGGGCAGGTTTGGCCCAATGGAGGAACTACCAGGTTCTATGTGCGTAGTAGGGATCCGCACGTGGTCCCCTTCCTAGATGTTCTGCGTGAAGTGCGGGCGGACGGAGACGCGGTCTTTTTCGGAGTATCGTTGGGGGAACAGTGGACTGAGTCTGCCCTAGCTGGGGTGCTCGAGGTAACGTCGAGCTGGACCTCAGAATGTGGTGCTGGACCACAGCATGTCGAGCTGGAGGTGTACTGTCGAGCCAGCGACTACGCGTCGGGCACGGTCGTACTCTTTGGTCGGCGTGGCCCTTGTAAGTCCATTTGGACTGGGCCTTTGCAATGCTTTTGGGCCTGTCGGGCCCAGTCCAGAACAGGAGCCCCCCAAGTCGTGGTTCCTTTGTGAGGAGCCATGGCTTGAACTCAGGTCGTTTCCTCATCGAGGTCTCGTGCCCGGGACAGAGGTGTAGGCCCTCGAGGCCTCCTCGTGCCGTGCTCGGAGACATCTTCCGCGGTGGATGCCTGGAGGATCCTCACCGGGCGCGTCTGTCGAGCATACGAGGTATCTTTCGGGAACTGTGTCGCCACCCTATGAGGATAGGGTCATCATTGCGTTGGGAGCAGCGCGTCAGGGAGAGAGGCTCCGTGGTTGCCCGAGGTGACGTTTGGTATTCCACGTCATCACTATAAATAGGAACCTTGAGCCCCATAACACGTTTCTATTCTCTGTGCTCTCTCTGCTGTTGCTCTTCCAGATTTTTTCCAGTCGGGATCTTCTGTCACAGATTCTTCTACTCCGTAGCCAAATCCTACTTTTTGATTCAAGTAAGTGGTTTATCTTCTTCATTTTCCTGTTAAAATGCATGATTTTTGGCGTTTATAGATGTTTTAGGGACTGCGCGCGTGGGATTAGCCCGGTAAACTCATACTTAGCCCGACATATTCATGCCTAGGACCGGCAAACGCATGTTTGTGGTCGACATATTCATAGTTTTAGGTGATAACCTTCAGCGCTGCCCGGGGTCTTCATGATCCAGGGCGCCTGATTCATGATCGCGCCCGGTATGTTCATGGTCTGGGCCGTGGGCCTCATGGTGTGGCTCGCCGTGTTCATACCTTGGGTCGACATGTTGGAGAGTGACCGCGTAGTTGGTTTGAGGAAGAACACATCGAGTTTCAGGATGTCGGGGAGGCAACCATTCGTGGAAACGGACTATATGGTCGTGCATGGGACGACGTGATTTGTCGCGCGTATGGCTTTGTGCCCAATTGACTGGTTTCTCGTGCTCTGCAGGTAACCATGGCGGACGAGCCGAGCTCCTCCGGGCGCCACGATCGTGAAGAACAAAGTGCCGACGAGTCGGTCAACCTGATTGATACTGTGACCGACCCTTTGCTGGATTGGGTGGGCGTCGAGCCCTGAGGGATCGCGTCGGTCTACAGCGGGGGCGACCGAAGTCCATATGCTGTCATCGAAGCGGGCCAGGGCCAGCCCGACTTCCAAAAGAACTTCGTAGTCATGCGCCCGTCCTCCCGTTCAAGGATCTTCTCGGTTTATCCGGAATATAGCTTCGCGATGTACGAGATCGCGTTCAAAGATCTAGGGCTGCGGCTGTCCTTCACTGAATTCCAGGTCGGGGTCTTCACTCACCTGGAGTTGGCCCTATCCCAGCTACATCCAAACTCACTCGCCTTCATCCGGGCGTTTGAGCTGACGTGTCGCTATCTAAGGATCAGGGCGACCATATCGCTCTTCTTCCGGATTTTTCATCTGCAGCGCCAGTCTCGAGACGGGAAACATAGCTGGGTCTCCTTGAAGCAGTCGAGGAGACTCTTCAAAATGTATATGGACTCCGTAAGGGGTTTTAAAGACAAGTGGTACGTTGTGCGGCCAGTTACCACCTCTGCTTTAAGTTCTCTTTTCGAGGAGGAGGAGGTCCTAAGCGATGATGACGGGGAGGCGGTTTTGGGCGACGATGGGAATCCTGTGTTGGCCTGTACGGCTAAGTTCCCTGTGCACTGGATGTTCCGACACTACGAGCACGGGACTGGTTATTACCATACTGCTGCCGGGGACATGTGCTCGGAGGATGAAGAGGCGTACGCCACACTTTGTCGATAGCTTCCACCCTGCTCGGTGGGCTACGAGGGAAGGGGATGATATCTTGGACGCAGATGGTTACCCAACATTTGAGTCCCGACCGATTGATACCAAGGCGCTCGTGGAGTGCCAGACGTACAGGCAGGCTTCCCGTCTGTTAGGTTGTTTATTGCTTGAATTTCTTTGCTCGTCATTTATTTATGAGCTTGCTCGATACTAACCCATCTTTTATTTTGTGCAGGTTCGATGGCCGGTCGACATGAAAGGCTTTTGAAATTGTCTTGCGACCAGAGGCGAGGCAGGAGGATCGTGAAGGCCCCACAGGCGACGAGGATGGGCCCGCCACACAGTCCAAGTGCTTCTCAGCCGGTGAGGGTGGACTCGCCACCAAGCTCAGGGGCTGCGTCGGATGGGACCCCAGAAGTTGAAGAGGTCGACCCTAGTGCCATCCTGATGCAGAGGAAGAGGACCCGTGTGTAAAGTGGTCCGATTGTTGGCGAGGACGCCAGTGCCGTTAGGTCTTTCGCGTTCCCCCCTTGCTTCAAAGAGGAGGGCTTCTTCGAGAGATTCCCTCTGACAGTGATTGCCGATGAGGCTGAAGCTATCAAAAGGATGAGCAAAGAGGATCGGAAGATGTATCTGGCCGCCAGCATGAACGGGTTGGTGAAAATGGCCGAGATGGCCTTGGTGCTATCTGAGGAAGGAGGGGATCCTGCCCGTATCAAAGAACTCGAGCAGGAGAAGGCGGCCCTTACCTCGAGCTCGCGGAAGTTGAAGACCGCTCTGGAACGCTCCGAGGAGATGTTCCGCGAGCAGACGGCGATGCTGGATGCAAAGAGGGAGATGTTGACCCTGGAGAAGGAAAAGTCGGGGAAGTTGGCCGAGGAGGGGGAGCTTCTCCGGGCAGACAGGGATCGTCTGGGGGCCGAAGTCGGACGCTTGGCCCAGCAGATCGAGGAAATGAATGCTACCATGCAACCTGCCGAGGACGAGCCGGAGGACATAGCGGCTTTGAAGAGTCGGTTGGAGCTGGTCGCCCATATTCGGCTCCTCGAGGCAGACTACGTCGGTGCTCTGGAGGATGGGTTCAACTCCGCAGTCGGTCAGCTCTCATTGTTAAACCCTGGTCTGGTTACTGAGGGTATCGGCCACACACATCAGATCGTGGACGGCGTGATCGTTCCTCCGCCCGACTCTCCCGTTGTCGACAATGATGGTTTTGGGGAAACCTGACTAGGATAGCGGGCCTGCGTGCCTTTGAAATTTTGTATTCTTTGGGCCTGCGTGCCCGTCTGTTGTACGTTATGAACATCGCCGGCCTTCTTGGTCGGTTTATAATTGTTTTGTCGCCTTCGGGCATTTTTATCTGAATGTTGTTTTACATTTCGACTGTTTTGCCCTTGCTTGAAATCTTATATATTTGCATAAAATTTTAGCCTAAGTCATGGTCCCGAGGAGTGCCCGTAAGTGGCTTTGATTTGGCGAGCGAGTCTGCCCGCCTTCCGTTTGTATGCGTGTCCGGACCTCTTTCGCTGGCCAGAATCACCTAAGTGTTGCGCTCGAGGGGAGAGACTTCCCTTTGACCCTTTTAGATGGCCCGTCATTCTTGACGACATGTCGGGCATTTGAAGCGAAGTTGCTCAGTCGGGCGTGAAGCCCGGTAGGGACTATTCGCCCTTGGCGTGAACTGCCCATCGCGAGCTGGGTGTTCTGCCTTATGGGTACAACGACGGTGGTGCTCGGTATAGCTGTCCACGTCGGGCACTATCGATCGTCATCGTTTGCCGCGCGATGTTGTGCGATTTGGCCGTATGTCGGGCTTGTACCTTAGCCTTTATACGAAGTCGGACGTTTTTCCTCGTTGACCGAGCGCGGGTGCCGTTGGTCGAGGGTCCCAGGTGTTGGTAGTTTCTAACTGTAGTACTGCTTTAGCTTAGCAGCGTTCCAGGGTCGTGGTAATGGCTCTTCGTCTAGTTGCTCGACGTAGTACGCCCCGGTACCCGTGGTGCCGTGGACGCGATAAGGTCCTTCCCAGTTCGCGGCCAGCTTCCCTTCGCGGGAATCTTTCTGGTTCCTGCGTAATACCAGGCTGCCGATTTCGAACTCACGCTTGATGACCTTGTCGTTGTGGTGTAGAGCCACTCGTTGTTTTAGAGTGGCTTCGCGCAGGGCTGCACCCGATCGGATTTCCTCGACTAGGTCGAGTTCATCCCTTAGTGCTTCATCGTTCATTTCTTCGTCGAGGGGGTCCTCCGTTCGTCGGGATGGTTCCATGATTTCGACCGGGATGACAGCCTCGGTGCCATACGTCAGTCGAAATGGTGTCTCACCCGTCGTTGAGTGGGGTGTGGTGCGGTATGCCCACAAGACGCTGTGGAGTTCCTCGACCCATCCTCTCTTGGCTTCGCCGAGCCGACGTTTAAGCCCTCGGAGGATGACTCTGTTCGCGGCTTCGGCTTGCCTGTTGGTCTGAGGGTGCTCGACTGATGTGAAATGTTGTTTTGTCCCTAGTTTGGTGACGAAGTCCCGAAACCCGTGGTCGGTGAACTGGGTACCGTTGTCGGTCACTAGGGCCTGCGGAATTCCGAATCTGGTGAGGACGTTTCTTTTGTACGAACGGAGGATATTGTGCGAGGTGATTTTTGCGTGTGCCTCGGCCTCGATCCACTTTGTGAAGTAATCCACGGCGACGATGAGAAATTTGTTCTGGTAGGTTCCTTGCACGAAGGGCCTGAGGATATCCATGCCCCACCAGGCGAACGGCCATGGGGACGACAATGTGCTCAGCTCGTGCGGAGGGGCGAGGTGCATATCCCCGTGCTTCTGGCACTTATCACATTTTTTCACGTGTTCCTTGGCGTCCTGTTGCATCGTCGGCCAGTAGTATCCTGCTCGAAGGGCTTTCCGTGCCAAGGATTTACCGCCCATGTGCTGGGCGTTGATCCCTTCGTGTATCTCCCGCAGTACGTCGGGGATGGTGGACTCGTCGATACATTTCAGGAGGGGAATGGAGAATCCTCTTCGATATAGTTTCTGCTCGAGGACCACGTAGGAACATGCTCGTCGCTTGATTATGGCAGCTTCGGCCTGGTTCGACGGGAGTTCGCCTTTTGTCAGGAAATTATAAACCAGGGTCATCCAGGACGTTGCATCCCCGATGGCATGGATCTCAACTGTAGTCGAGGATCGTTCGATACTTGGACGCGCTAGAGATTCCTGGATGACGGATTTGTTCCCGCCCTTCTTTCGTGTGCTCGCGAGTTTGGACAATATGTCCGCCCTCGTGTTTTGCTCGCGGGGAACATGAGAAATTTTTGCTCGTACGAACTTTGTCATGTATTTTTTGACTAAGTTCAAATACTCGATGAGGTTGTTGTTTTTGGCCTGGTAGCTTCCCTGTACTTGAGAGGCGACGAGCTGGGAGTCGGTGTAAATTTGTACCTCGCGGGCTCCCAGGTCCTCGGCTAGTCTCAGTCCTGCGAGCAGGGCTTCGTATTCTGCCTGGTTATTTGACGTCGGGAAGGAGAGAACTAAGGAGTGCTCGATTACTACGCCTTCTTCGTTTTCCAGGAGGATTCCTGCGCCGCTACCGGACGAGCTGGACGCTCCGTCGACGAAGATGGTCCACTTGTGTTCCTTCCCCGGGGGAAGGTCGTGAGTGGTCATCTCCGCAACGAAGTCCGCCAAGGCCTGTGCTTTCAGGGCTTTCCTGCTTTCGTACTGAATGTCGAATTCGGAGAGTTCCAAAGACCACTTCAGCATCCTGCCCGCCATATCTGGTCGACCCAGGAGTTGCCTCACCGGCTGATCGGTTCGCACGATGATGGTGTGGGCTAGAAAGTAGTGTCTGAGCCTCCTCGCAGCGCTGACGAGGGCCAGAGCAACCTTTTCTATCTGCTGATATTTGCTTTCGGGCCCTTGTAAGGCTTTGCTCGTGAAGTAGACAGGTTTCTGCCCGTCGGGGGTCTCGCTGACAAGGGCTGCGCTGATGGCTTCGTTCGAAACGGCCAAGTATAAGTACAGCGGTTCCCCGTCGTCTGGTCGAGACAGCACGGGCGGTTGAGACAGGCTCTGCTTCAGATGGCGAAGTGTGTGCTCGCATTCCTCGTTCCATTCGAAGGCTGCTTCCTTTCGGAGGAGTTTGAAGAAGGGGAGGGCGTGTTGAGCGGACTTCGCGACGAAGCGGGATAGTGACGTAAGCATGCCGTTCATGATTTGTATCGACTTCTTTGACGTCGGTGTTGGGAGGTCGGAGAACGCCCGGCATTTGTCGGGGTTGGCTTCAATCCCTCGTTCTGTTAGATAGAATCCAAGGAATTTTCCTGCCTTAACCCCGAACGTGCACTTCTCGGGGTTGAACCTCATTTTGCACTGTCTTGCTTGGGCGAAGACTGTCTTGAGATGAGCTGCGTGATCGGTGTCTTCTCGGGATTTGACGATCATGTCGTCCATATATACCTCGAGCATGTCGCCAATCTGTTTGTTGAAAACTCTGTTCATCATACGTTGGTAAGTTGCTCCGGCGTTTTTCAGTCCGAAGGGCATTACGTTGTAGTAATAGTTGCCTGAGCTGGTCATGAATGCCGTGCAGTGTTTGTCGCCCAGAGCCATTGGGATTTGGTTATATCTCGAGTAGGCGTCCATGAACGACAAAGTCTTGTAGCCGGCCGAGTTGTCGACCAGCATGTCTATGTTAGGTAAGGGAAAAGCATCCTTCGGGCAAGCCCGGTTGAGATCGGTATAGTCAACACACATTCTCCATTTTCCATTATTCTTTTTCACAAGTACAACATTTGACAGCCAGGTGGAATATCGGGCTTCAGAAATAAAATTTGCCTCTAGGAGGTCTTTTACAACTTTCTCAGCAGCCTCCGTTTTTTCTGGAGACTGCCTACGCCTACGTTGTACTACGGCTTGGCGGCTGGATCAATGGCGAGGTGGTGACAGGCGACCTCAGGGTCGAGTCCGGGCATCTCAGAAGCACTCCAGGCGAAGAGATCAGCATTCTCGCGCAGACAGGCCTTGATTTGCTTCCTGGCCAAGTCGGGGAGGTCTTTACCAATCTTCACTCCTTTGGTCGGGTCTGCGCCGAGGGGAACGAGTTCAAAATCTCCGTCCGGAATTGGTTAGAGTGGAATTTGCTCGCTGCTGGATGGCTCGTCCTGATTGAAGCGAGCGTCGAGGGCTATGGAGTCGACCTTTGGTGGGGCCTTCTAGACTTCTTCCTCGGGGGATGCTTTCCTGTCGGGCTCCTGTTTTATCCTTTTGGCGGGTCTGGTCCCTACGTCGACGATATCTCGTCCCTTAGAGGCAGCATTGAAGCACCTACGGGCAGCGGCTAGGTCTCCTTGGATGGTGGCTACCCGTGCCCTTTTGGTGTAGAACTTCATCTTCAGATGGACGGTCGAGGGCACCGCCGTCAGCTCCGCCAGAGTCGGTCTCCCCAAGATGCAGTTGTATAGAGACGGGCAGTTAATGACGAGGAAGCAGACCTTAACCTGTCTCGTAGCCGTTCCTTCGCCGAACGTAACCAGGAGCTCGACATAACCCCAAGGTTTGGAGGTCGAGCCGTTGAAGCCTTGTAGATCCGACCCCACATACGGAGAAAGATGTGAGTCGTCCAGTTGTAAGGTCCGGAACAGCTGGCTGTACATCACGTCGACGGAACTCCCTTCGTCGAACAGGATGCGATGCACGTCAAAATTGGCCATTTTTGCCCTTATCAGTAAGGGGATGACCGCGTTCGGGGCTCCGCCGGGGAGTTCTTCTAGGTAGAAGGTGATGGGCTCTGACCTGCCCTTCACCCTTTTGAACGTTACAGTTTGCGGGGGAGCTATGTCGACCAGCTCGTCCAACTTCCTCTTAGCTGAATTGATGGTGAGGTCGTTGAACCCGCCCCCGTTGATGACCATGGCGGAGGGAAAGTATTCCCACCTGCTGTGTGTTGTCAGGGGCTCCTGCAGGAGCTCGGAAATGTCGAAATCCTCGGGTCTGGTTACCGAGAAGGCGGTCTGGATTGGCACCGACTCGTCTGATGGTCGAGCGTCTTCTTCGGGCTCCTTGGTTTCATGGGCGTCGCGACGAGGAGCGTCGTTTCTCCTGTACTGCGCGAGCCTCCCTCCTTTGATGAGGGTTTCAATGGCGTCCTTGAGGTGGACGCAGTCCTCTGTCAAATGGCCATGACTCCTATGGTATTGACAATATTTACTTTTATCTGCCCCTGGCTTGGCGGGAGCAGGTCGGGGACGCTTGACGCCACCGTCTCTGAAATCTGTACTGGCACACTCCGCCAAAATACGCTCGCGGGAAGCTGTAAGCGGAGTGTACTCGGTGAAACGGTCCGAGGGGCCCCTTTGTTCCCGGACTTCCCGGGGTCGATCTTCTTTCCTTTTCTCCCTGGTACGTCGGGGAGGAGCCTCTTGTCGTGAGCTGCTACTGTTGTTGGGACCTCGAGCCCTGGAGTCCCGGGCCCTGTTGGCAGCTTCCCTCTCCTCGTAGTCCATGTATGCTCGGGCCTTGTCGAGGAGGGCATCAAAAGTCGGAGGTGGCTCAATACCCACAGCCTTTCTGAATTCTGTGCCGGGGAGGAGACCCCTCTCCAGCAAGTATCTTTTCATATGGTCCGCGCAGGGGACCTGTATTGCTTCTCGGTTGAAGCGGTTGATGAACTCCCTCAAGGTTTCATCCTGTCTTTGGATGATGGCCTCGAGGGCCGCCTCGGTCTTCGGATGGTGCCGAGAAGCTGTGAAGGAACTGATGAACTGGTTTTTCAGGTTCTGCCACGATGTGATTGAGCCCGGGGCGAGTCCTTTATACCAGTCCATGGCCGCCTTTCTGAGAGTCGTGGGGAAAAGACGGCACTTGATGGGCCCCCCGACATTATGATAGTGGAGCATGGCTTCGAACCCGTCAATGTGGTCGACCGGGTCCGCTACTCCGTCATACTCCTTCAGATGCGGGGGCTTCTCCATGCCTGGTGGGATAGGTGCATCCATGATGGCCTGCGACAGGGGACCGCGGGGGTCGTCCTCGTCGCTCCTCTCCGGAGAAAGAGATGGGGACCTGTAGTTTTGTCTGGCACGGTGGTCGTGCTGAGTTTCCCTCGAGCGTGATGCTCGGCGGCTGAATGTCACACGCCCGTCCCCGGCGTGCCTCTTGTCGTGCCTTGACGGGTCGCGACTGGGTTCTCCGGCAGTGATGGCGGGCTGTCTCTCATAGTAGGGCCGCCTCTGCTTTGGCCGTGGAGAGGGGCTCCTGGAGTTCTCCCTGTAGTGTCTCCGCGGGGGAGAAGGGTGTCGAACTTCTGTGACCCGAGGAGGTGGAGAATGTGGCCTCCGATGCCTCCTCGGGGGTCGTCGATCATCTTCGAGTGCCCTTAATCTTTCTCCTTGGGCGAAGATGAGATAGTTTGTCTGATTAATGGCCGCGAACAGTGCCTGAGTCGTGGCATCTGCCCCGGCGGGAAATGGGACCTCATGGAACCGGGAAGCTCTGTAATGAGCGAGAGCTACCGGGTCGTCTTCAAGGGCTGGTGGGGTCGATGAGGATGATGCAGTAGCCCCGTCCCTGTAGGAGGAAGTTCCAGGGGCGGTCGTCACAGGAATGGTATTGTGGCCGGGATCACCGGGGTTGTCGAGGTGTCCATTCTTGTCCGCGGTGCCGTTATTAGTGTCGGCGACACGGACGTGCTGCTCGTCGCGAGCTGGATCAGCCATGACAGGTAGTTGAATTGAGCTTTGGTCTTTAGAGTTGTTCGTTAGACGGGGAAGCTAGTTTCCCACAGACGGCGCCACTGATCTGACCTGATCAGAAATGGACCGTCACGGCTGGCTCCGAGCAGAAAGCTTTTTGAACGAAGTGGGGGGGTACCTGCAAGGCACTCCGATGCTGAAGTAAGTAGGAGTACGAGCAGATAATAGCAAGTGTAAGGTTAGAATGATGAATACCTGACCCTCTGGAAGCAGAGGGTATTTATAGCCCCCAGCGTTGGGCCAAGGTTCCTTCATTGGGTCGGGCAGGTTTGGCCCAATGGAGGAACTGCCAGGTTCTACGTGCGTAGTGGGGATCCGCACGTGGTCCCCTTCCTGGATGTTCTGCGTGAAGTGCGGGCGGACGGAGATGCGGTCTTTTCGGAGTATCGTTGGGGGAACAGTAGACTGAGTCTGCCCTAGCTGGGGTGCTCGAGGTAACGTCGAGCTGGACCTCAGAATGTGGTGCTGGACCACAGCATGTCGAGCTGGAGGTGTACTGTCGAGCCTGCGACTACGCGTCGGGCACGGTCGTACTCTTTGGTCGGCGTGGCCCTTGTAAGTCCATTTGGACTGGGCCTTTGCAATGCTTTTGGGCCTGTCGGGCCCAGTCCAGAACAATTATTAATTTCACTCTTTTATTTTGTAAATAAATTCTAAATATAATTAACTTAGTTTAATTAGAATAATTTCAATCTTTTTTTTCATAATAAATAAAAATGAATTAGATTTAGGGTTTTTCCTTTGACACTTTTAATTTCCTTTTTTTATTTTATTTCATTAAAAACATAAAAACACAAAAAAAAAATACTTTTTTCTTGTAAATAATTAATTAATTAGTAATTAGGCTTAATTTCATTAATTGCAAAAAAAGGACAAATCTCATTCTTTTCTCAAAAAGGGTCAAAACCCTAAGGACGTCCCGATTCATTCTTTCGCACGTATATTATTTTTAATTCGTTATTTTGATTATTTATGTATCTGCTCAGAAATGTAATAGTTAATTAGGCTTTTATCGCTTTATTTATTTTTTTCTCGCATTTATTTTCCAAACGGGTTTTTGTTTTTGGCGATGTATAGACCCGCGCCTTGTAATAGCGTAGATTCATATTTCCGCAATTTATTTTCCGCACTCTTAACTGTTAAAAATGCATGAAAGACTTGTATGAAAAAATAAAATCAATTTGTAGCTCACAAATGACATGTACAAGATAAACATAAACTGAAACAACACACATGCACATGCCACTCTTAGGGTACGCCTCACTGGTTGCCTCGACGTGGTCATCTAGTATAGGGTGTCTTAGAGGTCGCCCTCTTGTCCAAAGATCATGTTGCCTCGAAACGGTTGCCTCGGATAAAAAGGATCTAGGATATTAGGGTTACCGCTAAGGTGTCCTACCATTGCTTTGGTGACCACACATGTCCCTCATAATCGAATTGACCCGAATAACTCCAACGACGGTGCTACCTACCTCTCAATGGTGGGATAGCATTATCTAAAGGACTCTTACACAGCTTAATTCCTTAGAGTAGGTAGATTTCTCCTGGGTACTTTCTCTTTCTAAAAACAAAAACATCTTTTCGCACCTACACTTTCAAAAGCTTTTCAAACAAATATTTCATACACTCTTGAGGACTGATACAAGAGTTACTTAGAAATTTTTCAAACGAAACTTTTTCAAAACCCACACACACTTGAAAAGCAAACAAATTTTGAAAACATAAGATCAAGTACCTAAGAGCCCGTGGAAAACCACGAATAGAAAGGATGCTAACACCTTCCCTTTCTATAAATCTACCTCCCGAACCGAGAAACATTCTCAAAGAAGGAATTTTGTTGTGCTTTTGTCCTTTCCATATTGGAGAACATAAAAGACGGTGGCGACTCTTGCTTACCGCGACATTTCGCGAACCAGCTTAAAAAACAGTAGTTCTATTTCCACCGATCACATAACTGGCGACTCTGCTGGGGATATTTAATAAGTGAGGTGTACCTTAGGATTAGACCACTCTTATGTTTTCAATTGCTTGCTTTGTTTGCTTTAATATTGTAGGCCTATTTTGGGAGTTTCATAGATCCTAACCCGGATCTGGGGGATACCTTTTAGAAAGTAGCAACAAAACTGTGAGGGAACTGTGCGGGGTATACCGACACGGTTGAAGCAGTTTGCTATGTTGATGTGGCACTTTGGTGAGTACCGGTAACCCTTGAGTCAAGTCAAGGAGAGTACGGGTCCGCCGCGTGGTGTCGTGAAGCATCAACTGACCTTAGGAACCTTACTTGACCATCCTTGCCTCTTTAGGGGTAGTGAGATGACCGACTTTGGTGCAGTCCGAAGTTGGTAGATACTCGATACTACACTCATTGAGGGTTGTTTTCTTGGAATATTTTGATCGCCAGTCTAGTGGCTAAATCAAAACAATGAACATAGAAAACAACTCAATGATATTGAGCTCCTTAGAACCCAGTTACTTTTGATAGGACAGGTTTTTGATCCCACCAACTTCAAGAGGGTAGTACCCCAAAATTCATGTTGGCATAAACTCTTAGGGCTGTCTGGTGTGACTTGTATGCCTTATCATGTTTGCTTTTGTGAATACTTGTGGTGTGTTTCTATCATAACATCATAACATCATACATCATCATATGCATTTACTAACCACTTCAAGAGTTCGAATATTCATCTTTGTTCTTGTTTTGTAGGACATGGAAACTATCCGCAGAAAGACAATTCAGATCAACCTTGTAAGGGTCCCTCCTCAGCTTAAGGAGCTTACATCCAGGATTCCCGAGAACTCTTCCTTCAGTGAAAGGCATGGTAGACTCATCAGCTTGGTCAATACCAACATTGAAGAGGATATGGTGAAAGTGTTGTTCCAGTTCTTTGACCCTTTGCACCACTGTTTTACTTTCCCAGATTATCAATTGGTGCCTACTTTGGAAGAGTTCTCTCAGCTTCTGAAGGTTCCTATCCTTAGTCAACTACCCTACAACGGTACGGAAAAGGAACCCAAACTTGAAGAGGTTGCTAAAGCATTATGCCTACAACCATCTGACATCAAGGGACATTGGGAAGTTAGAAGTGGTATCAAAGGATTCTTGGCAAAGTTTCTGTTTGAGAAGGCCCAAGAATGTTGGAATTCCCTTGACCTACAAGCTTTTGAAGAAGTTGTGGCACTCCTTGTCTATGGGTTGGTGTTGTTCCCGAATCTGAATCAGCTTATAGATATCAATGCTGTCAAGATCTTTATGTCCAGGAATCCTATACCTACATTGCTTGGGGACATCCTCCACTCATGTTACACTCGAACCATGAGAAAAAGAGGTGTTCTCATGTGCTGCACTCCTCTCCTGGCAAGGTGGTTTATTTCGCACCTTCCACAATCAGTTTTGAAGAATGAGCGGGGTTTGAGATGGTCACAACGGTTAATGACTCTTACATATGCTGATATATATTGGTGTTCTCGGTCCAGAGAAAATGTCACTAACATTGATCATTGCGGAGAGTTTCCTAATGTTCCTTTACTTGGAATTAGGGGAGGCATTACTTACAACCCATGTCTGGCTTTGAGACAGTTTGGATATGCTCGGAGGGATGGCCCTCATGACATGTCGATTCCTGACATAGTTTTTGACTTCGACAACGACGCGCAAAGACTTCGCCAGAAATTCATCAGAGCTTGGAGGATGCCCAACAGGGTAGATAGTAAGACATTGGGGCACAAGAACTCCATCCCCCTCGAGCCGTATCTCAAATGGGTACGAGCCCGCTCCCAGAAGTTGGTGATGCCATATCCTCATGTTCTCCCCGTGATCAAAGAGCCAGTTTTGGAAGGAGAGGTGCCATACACCATTCAACATCCTGACATGCCAACATCTTGGGAAGAAATGCAAAAGAGCTGGATCCAACTAAAGGAAGAGCGGAATTCTCTTGAAGCCAATCTACATGCCAGTGAGAAGAAGGTCTTGGAGCTCACCCATCTACTTCACGAGGAAAAGACTCTCAACACCTACATCGCTCCAAAGAGGATGCGCAGTGTCTTTTGGGATTAAGTTTTGTAATGTTTTGCCCATGAGGCCCTGATGTACTGAACAGATTATTTCTTAATATAACGTGTGTTCCTTTTTTGTCTACAACGAATTTGAACTTTCGAACCCTTGAATGCATTGCATAAACAACATATCATGCATCATATGCATAACAGGTACCCCTTTTTTACAGGTTGCTTAATCTTTTTCGCTATTTATTTCAGCACTCAATCATCATGAATCCTGAACCTACTATGGAACAAGCTATCAAGGCCCTCCAGGCCCAGAACGCCCAGTTTCAAGAGCTGGTCATGAGCTTAGCCCAGGGTCAACAGGAGTTGAAGACTCTGCTCTTGAAGGAGAAGAAGAAGAAGAAGAAGAAGAAGAGGATTATGATGTTTAACACTGGACGGAGGTTTGGGAATACACTGCAAAATGAGGCTGATCAGGCTACTTCCTCTACAGGGAAAGACAGCCCCCAAGAGAGAGAGGTTCCTAGTCCCATGGTCTCCGACAACGAGACAGATTTCAATAATGAACAGTACCCTCCTGCTGAGGACAGGTACAAACAGCTGGAGGACCGTCTAAGCACTATGGAGATTCAACACGTGCCTGGGTTGGATTTTGGAGATCTAGGTTTATCTTCTGGGGTGGTGATCCCACACAAGTTCAAGGCACCTGCCTTTGCGAAGTACGACGGGGGTTCCTGCCCTAAGCTGCATCTCAGATCACATGTAAGGAAGATCCAACCTTACACTGCAGACAAGAACCTATGGATCCATTTCTTCCAGGATAGCCTTTCAGGGGCTCAACTCGAATGGTTCTATCAGCTGGATGGAACCAGTATTTGAAACTGGGAGGACTTGGCTACTGCGTTTTATAAGCAGTATCAGTACAATTCCGCCCTCGCTCCCACGCGTACCCAACTCCAGGGTATGTCACTTGGGACGGGTGAAGGTTTTAAGGAGTACGCGCAAAAGTGGAGAGACCTGGCTGGCAGGGTGCAGCCACCGTTGACTGACCGTGAACTCGTGGACATGTTCTTGGGGACCCTGTCTGGTCCATTCTTCAACCATCTGATTGGTAATTCTTCTGCAGGGTTTACAGATCTGATCTTAACCGGTGAAAGGATAGAAGCTGGTATCAAGTCTGGGAAGATACAAAAGGGTGCCTCCTCGAGTACTAAAAAGAAGCCCTTCAAGAAGGAAGCTAGTGTTGTTTATGGTCCCAGAAGACAGAGTAAATCGGAACGCCGCCAAGCTGTCAATGCGGTGGTAATTTCAATGCTTGCTGCTGCTCCTCAGCAGTATAACCAGCCAAGGGGTGAGAGACCCAAAAGGCAGTACACTCGGCTCAGTATGACCCTGTCTCAGATATTGCCGCAACTGTTGTCAACCAATTTGGTAACTGTCAAGGAAGCTCCAAAGGTTGTGAACACAACCTCTCCAAAGTACAACCCCAACGCCCGCTGCGCTTATCACTCTGATAGCCCGGGGCATACTACGGATGATTTTTGGGCTCTGAGGAATAAGGTTCAAGACCTTATTGATGCTAAAGAAATACAGTTCGAGGCGCCCGAAAGGCCCAATGTTGTGACTGCTCCCATGCCCCAGCATGGAGTGAATGTTGTGGAAGAAGACCCGTATGTAGTCTTTGTGGATGAGATTGTTACTCCGTTATTGACTGTCAAAAGGAACCTGTTGCTAGCCGGTTTATTTCCGGGATGTAGTAAAGGTTGCCTTCTATGTGCTGTTTCACCTGCTGGTTGTCCTTTGCTGAAGTCAGGCGTCCAAAACCTGATGGATAGCAAAGAGATTTTGTTCAAGAAGATTGTTGTTCCTGCTGTCCCTACTGAAGAAGTGTCCATTGTTACTATTTTTAACAACCCTCCTAAGGCTCCCTCAAAGAAGCCTGTCAAAATCATGCCTGCTCAGAAGGTTGCACCTATCATCATCACGGTTCCGGGGCCCATCCCCTATAAATCTGACAAAGCTGTCTCGTGGCACTATGGGGCAAATGTTTATGTTCTGGGAGTAAAACAAGAGTTTGATACTAGTACCGGTGTCAGCAACATCACCGGGCCTGCCAAAGTCACTCGCAGTGGTAGGTTGTTCTCACCAGATATTGCGCCACCAACAATTCAGAGACCTCTTGTCATCACACCTGCAAGTGTTCCCACTTCCCTGCCTGACCAAGTTCCTGTTTCTACCCCTGCTGCCAAGTCATCTGACGCTCGGGGCAAAGGGATTGCTACTGATATGCCTGCCCGGACGGAGGCACCAAAGACAACCACTATCGAAGCTTCCAAGCAAGAGATGGAAGAGATTCTCAAGATCATTAAGAAGAGTGATTTCAATGTAGTTGAACAGCTGGGGCACACCCCATCAAAGATTTCTATGCTATCACTTTTGTTGTGTTCAGAGGCCCATGCCAAGGCCCTGATTTCCTTCCTGAAGACGGCCCATGTGCCACAAGAAACGTCCGCTGATCAATTTACCGATTGTGTGGCCAACTTGACTACTGATAATGGGTTGGGTTTCTCTGACGCCGATCTGACTGCCAAGGGAAAGAACCATAACGACGCCCTGCATGTCTCCATTGAATGCAGGGGCACTACTCTTGCCCATGTGTTGGTAGACACCGGTTCTTCGTTGAACGTATTACCCAAGAAGCCCTAGACAGGTTGGATTGTGAGGGTTTAGAGCTCAAGCCTAGTAACATTGTTATCCGGGCCTTTGACGGGTCGAAGAGGATGGTACATGGCGAAGTTGACATTCCAATCAGGGTTGGTTCTCAAGTTTTTGATTCTACTTTCTATGTTATGGACATCCGACCATCCTATTCTTATTTGTTGGGTCGTCCTTGGATCCACAAGGCTGGAGCTGTGACCTCCACATTACATCAGAAGCTTAAGTACCCGGTCAGAGGGAAGATCGTAACAGTTCAAGGGGAAGAAGAATACATGGTCAGCCACCTCAACTCGTTCCGGTACGTAGAAATGGATGGGGAGTTCATTGAGACCCCCTTTCAACACTTTGAAGAGGTGCCTCAGACATTGGCAGCAGCAGAGACTGTGACTGGAGAAGATATTCCTTTGAAGATGGCTTCCTTAAAGGATGCCCGGGTTGTTATCAAGAAGGGTGAGTGCGCAAATTGGGGCCGACTTCCTGATTTCACTCCGAAGACTGACAAATTTGGTTTGGGTTTCACTGCAGAAGCTCAGAGGGTTGTGCGTAAGGCAAGGATTGGAAGACCTCCCGTATTCATCACCAACCCGGGAGTAAATGCTATTGAGGACGAAGCGGAAGAATCTGAGTTTGACAGCTGGATCTACCCAACGACCGACGGTGGACCAAGCAACTGGACGGCGAAAGATTTCATACCTATTACTTTTGTCACTCAGTAATGAACTCCTTTGTTTTAAATTTGTAACGAACAATGATTTGAAACTTTATGCCCAGTGTCTTACCCGAGGCACCGTGGCTTCATTTGTGAGGGCTTTTGTGTGTCACTTTCATATATCATTAATAAAAGCATTGGACGTTTTTTGCATTTCAAATGTTGTGCTCTTTTTCTTTCTTTATTATATATTGCAAAACAGCTATATTTACACACACTCACCTATACAGGTTCCAATCCACTCTGGATCCCACTGGTAACGACTCTGCTACTACCAGTTATGACTTTGAAAATCCGATCAACTTAGCCGAAGACGAAGGTGAAGATGATTGCGAAGTGCCTGGTGAGCTTGCAAGACTGTTACTCCAGGAAGAGAGGGCCATTCAGCCACATAAAGAGCTAGTGGAAACGGTAAATCTGGGTACTGAGACAGACAGAAAGGAAGTCAAGATTGGTGCCAATCTGGAGCTTAGTGTGAAACAACGGTTGATTCAGACGCTGCATGACTACGTGGAAATCTTTGCCTGGTCTTACGAAGACATGCCTGGGTTGGATACTGACATTGTGGTCCATCACTTGCCTACCAAGGAAGAATGCCCTCCGGTAAAACAGAAGGTCCGCCGTATGCGTCCAGAGATGTCCGAGAAAATCAAAGCTGAGGTTATGAAACAATTTGACGCCGGTTTTCTAGCAGTGACTTCTTACCCTCAGTGGGTTGCCAACGTGGTTCCAGTGCCGAAGAAAATGGTAAGGTCAGAATGTGTGTTGATTACAGGGATTTGAACAGGGAAAGCCCTAAGGATGATTTCCCTCTGCCTCACATCGACGTTCTGGTTGACAACACTGCTCAGCATAAGGTATTCTCCTTCATGGACGGGTTCTCCGGTTATAATCAAATCAAGATGGCTCCTGAAGACATGGAGAAGACCACTTTTGTTACTCAGTGGGGCACCTTTTGCTACAAGGTCATGCCTTTTGGGTTGAAAAATGCTGGGGCAACCTACCAACATGCCATGGTTGCTTTATTTCATGACATGATCCATCATGAGATTGAAGTATACGTCGATGATATGATTGCAAGGTCCCAAACTGAGGAGGAACACCTTGACCATCTACAGAAGTTGTTCGACCGTCTGAAATTGTACAAGCTGAGGTTGAACCCGAACAAGTGCACCTTCGGGGTAAGATCTGGAAAATTGCTAGGCTTCTTTGTAAGCAACAAAGGTATTCAAGTGGACCCTGCCAAAGTGAAGGCCATACAAGAGATGCCAACTCCCAAGACAGAGAAAGAAGTCAGAGGCTTTCTAGGACGGCTGAACTATATTGCCTGATTCATCTCACATATAACTGCGACCTGTGAACCAATCTTCAAGTTACTAAAGAAAGATCAAGTAATAAGTTGGAATGATGGATGTCAAGCCGCTTTCGAAAGAATTAAAGAGTATCTCCAAGAACCACCCATTCTTATGCCACCGGTTGAAGGGAGATCTCTAATCTTATACTTGACAGTACTGGACAACTCAATGGGGTGTGTGCTGGGGCAGCATGACGAGTCTGGCCGAAAAGAACACGTCATTTATTACCTTAGAAAAAATTTTACCGACTGTGAGACCCGATACTCATTGCTCGAGAAAACTTGCTGCGCTTTGGTATGGGCTGCTCGCCGGCTGAGACAGTATATGTTGACTCACACTACTCTGTTGATTTCAAAAATGGACCCGATTAAGTACATCTTCGAAAAGCCTGCCTTGTCCGGAAGAATAGCGAGATGGAAAATGATCTTGACAGAATACGACATCCAGTACACGACTCAAAAAGTAATCAAGGGAAGTGTATTGGCAGACCATTTGGCACACCAGGCAGTGGATGATTACCAGTCGATGAACTTTGAATTTCCAGACGAGGATATCATGGTAGTAACTGATTGTGAAGTACCTGGACCGGATGAAGGACCTGAGGAAGGATCCCGATGGTCTATGCACTTTGACGGAGCCTTAAACGCTTTGGGTAACGGTATTGGCGCCGTGATCATATCCCCTAAAGGCACTCATACTCCACTCACTGCCCGACTATGTTTCAACTGCACCAACAACATGGCAGAGTATGAAGCATGTATCATGGGTCTTCAAGCTGCAATTGACTTAAGGATCAAGTTTCTGAGTGTCTTCGGAGATTCCACTCTCGTGATCAATCAGATCAAAGGCGAGTGGGATACGAAACACCCAAATCTTATTCCTTATAAAAAGTATGTGTTGATGTTGATTCCCCACTTCGAGGAGATAACTTTTGAACACTTCCCAAGAGAAGAGAATCAGTTGGCGGACGCGTTAGCTACGATGTCTTCTATGTTCAAAGTCAAATGGGACAACGAGGCTCCCCGGATCATTATCTGGAAATTGGACGAACCTGCACATTGCTGTGATCTTGAGGCTGAAGAGGTAACTGAAAAACCTTGGTATCATGAAGTGAAGAGGTACTTGGAAGCTCAAGAATACCCCGAGGGTGCATCTGTCAATGATAAGAAGTTCCTGAGAAGATTCACAGCAAAGTTCTTCCTCAGCAACGGCATTCTGTACAAGCGAAACCACGATTCGACCTTACTGCGTTGTGTGGATAAGACTGAAGCAGAAAAGATCATGGCAGAGCTGCATGAAGGTACCTTCGGAACACATTCCAGTGGACATACTATGGCAAAGAAAATCCTTCTGGCAGGATATTTCTGGTCCACAATGGAAGCCGACTGTTATCAACATTCTCGGACATGTCACAAGTGCCAGATCTATGCAGATAAGGTGCACATTCCTCCAGTTCCTCTGAATGTTTTGACAGCACCTTGGCCTTTTGCAATGTGGGGCATTGATATGATCGGCGAGATCAGACCTACGGCATCCAACGGGCATCGCTTCATCCTGGTAGCGATTGATTACTTCACAAAGTGGGTCGAAGCGGCTTCCTACGCTACGGTAACCAAGAACGTCGTGGCACGGTTCATTCGGCATAACCTGATCTGTCGATACGGTGTCCCGGAAAGGATCATTACGGACAATGGTACCAATCTTAACAACAAGATAATCACTGAGCTCTGCGAGCAATTCAAGATACAACACCATAACTCTTCTCCTTACTGACCGAAGATGAATGGGGCTGTAGAAGCAGCTAATAAGAATATCAAGAAGATTGTGCAGAAGATGACAGTGACCTACAAAGATTGGCACGAGATGTTACCGTTCGCTCTTCATGGGTACCGTACCTCAGCACGGACGTCAACAGGGGCAACACCATTTTCCTTGGTTTATGGCATGGAGGCAGTCTTGCCTATCGAAGTCCAGATACCCTCTCTCCGGATAATGAAGGATGCAAGTTTGAGCGAAGATGACTGGATCCAGACTCGACTTGATCAATTAAATCTAATCAACGAAAAGAGACTCACTGCTATTTGTCATGGTCAAATGTACCAAAAACGGATGATCAGGGAATTTAACAAGAAGGTCAGACGACAAGAGTATCAAGTCGGAGACCTGGTAATCAAGCGCATAATTCTTCCTCAAAGTGATCCCAGGGGAAAATGAACCCCTACGTACGAAGGGCCATTTGTGGTTAAACATATCTTCTCAGAAGGAGCTATGATTCTAACCACCATGCATGGTGACGACCTTCCTCACCCCGCCAATGCAGACATAGTAAAAAGATACTACGCATGATAAAAGACCCGCTAGGTTGACACACCTAGGCAAAAATAAGGGCTTCCCGGCGAACCAAAAGGGTTCGGGCAAAAATAAGGGATGAAATGAAAAAAAATCTGTACACCCGGCAAGTCGAAAACCTGAAAAGGCGGCTTGGGAAAAAATGGGTATCCCGGTGGACTGAAAACCCGAAAGGGAGGTCCAGACAAAAGTTAGGGATTAAAGCGTAATACTATGTCTCATTGGATCACCTTGCATCCAGAATTCGGTATCAACTATCAGGTTCAGACGGCATCGATCAATCAGCTTCATCTTCAACCGAGCAGCAAAGTGATGAGACGCTTGAAGACATAAAGGCAATAGCAGAGTTGGAACCCAGTGGGATTATTTTTCACATAGCTGTTTTGTTTCCTTCACAAAATGTATAAACTCTATCTTGTTCAGCGGTGTTCTCTTACTAGGACGTCAGCCTCCTGTACACAAAAACGCTTATTTACAGGAAAATTCAAAATCAATACAAATCCACTTTTCCAGACAAATTGCCAATTGTTTTTCCTTTATCTGTTTTGTTTTGCAAAGAACGTCCAATGGTCATTTTTGATATATGCATTTGATATTAATTGCTGATCACAAATATTTGCATACGAAACAAAGGACTAATTACAGGTGACATTAGAAACAGGGGCAATAATGAGTTGTCTAAGCGATCTAGTTACTCTGTCCACCAAGGTACCAAGGTAAGTTCAGCTGAAGAATGTAACCAGGATACCTTCACTCACCATAGAGTAAGACAGGATTCAACAGTACTCTCCTCTGAGCAGAGTTGGTCTCCCATAAGCCCTATAAAGGCACAATATCCCTAGCAAGTCAGCAACACTCGCCCCAAGTAGAGTTAGTCTACTGTCAGCCTTAAGGAAGTTGGGTATCCCCAGAAAATCTCAATATTCCCCAGTGGAGTATACAGATGTTCCTAAGCAAGCATCCCCGGCAGTCTTAATATAAGATTGTTCCCCGGCGGAATACAAGACACCCTAGTGGAGCCACTCCCCAGTACAGTCCAAAACGTTTCTCCAGAAGAGTTGAATCAATCTCCCCAGTAAGATTCTGGAAGCTTATCCCCAGTAGATTCTGGAAGCTTATCCCTGCAGAGTATGAACGCATCTCCCCGGCTCTATTCAAAGGTTATTCCCCACCAGGGTCTAACTGGGTTATCCTCAGCTAATTACCACGGAAAGATCGTCCTCGGCAAAGTTCTTTCTATCCCCCAGCGGAGTTCATCATATCCTCCAACATAGCTTATCAACAGGAATCCCCAGCGGAGTTATCATTCAACTCTCAACGAAGTATCTCTTCCCACAGAGTAACTCCCCGCAGAGTAATCTCTCCACCAAGTTTATTCCCCAACGGAGTTATCTTCTCCTACCGGTTTATTCTTGCAACCATCATCCCCAGCGGAAACGAAGAACTCTACTCTTCAAACATCAGCCCAGGATTTAACAAGCTCCCGGCATTCATCAAGGATTTATTTTCCCAGACGAAATACATTCATAAACATTTCACATTTTATACATCCTGATACATGCATATACGCATCATATCACACGATCTCATTTATTTTTGAGAACATCATGACATCATGCATTTCATACATCATGACATTACATACAACTGATGTTTTGCCTTTTCAGGAAAAAGGTCAATCCAAAGATGATTACTATCAACTGTCGCAGTTCCGGATTCGATACCTGTATCTAGCCAGGGCATATCTGTGAGCGATTGATTGTGGATTCGACACTTGTATTTAGCCAGGGCATATCTGTATGAAGAGTTTAGAGATTTGATACCTGTATCCAGCCAGGGCATATTTGTAGACGACCAGTTCCAGATTCGATACTTGTATCTAGCCAGGGCATATCTGTGAGCGATTGATTGTGGATTCGACACCTGTATCTAGCCAGGGCATGTCTGCATGAGGAGTTTAGAGATTCGACACCTGTATCCAGCCAGGGAATATCTGTAGACGACTAATTCCATATTCGATACCTGTATCTAGCCAGGGCATATCTGTGAGTGATTTGATTGTAGATTCGACACCTGTATCCAGCCAGGGCATGTCTGCATGAAGAGTTTAGAGATTCGATACTTGTATCCAGCCAGGGCATATCTGTAGACGACCAGTCCCAGATTCGATACCTGTACCTAGCCAGGGCATATCTGTGAGTATTTGATTGTAGATTTGATACCTGTATCCAGCCAGGGCATATCTGCATGAGGAGTTTATAGATTCGACACCTGTATCCAGCCAGGGCATATTTGTAGACGACTAATTCCAGATTCGATACCTGTATCTAGCCAGGGCATATCTGTGAGTGACTGATTGCGGATTCGATACCTGTATCTAGCCAGGGCATATCTGCATGAAGAGTTTAGAGATTCGATACCTGTATCCAGCCAGGGCATATCTGTAGACGACTAATTCCAGATTCGATACCTGTATCCAGCCAGGGCATATCTGTGAGTAATTGATTGTGGATTCGACACCTGTATCTAGCCAGGGCATATCTGCATGAAGAGTTTTGAGATTTGATACCTGTATCCAGCCAGGGCATATTTGTAGACGACTAGTCCCAGATTCGATACATGTACCTAGCCAGGGGCATATCTGTGAGTATTTGATTGTAGATTCGATACCTGATTAGAGATTCGACACCTGTTGTACCCCAAAATTTGCCCTCCCATATTCTTCAAGATTTATCAAGAATTCATCTCCAAATGGTTCAAGATCTCTCAAGGATTGCACAGTCCAAAGGCCTCCAAAGCCAGTCAAAATTAGGGTTTTGGTTCTTGCAAAGAATTTGAGGTTTTCAATGGCTCAATCAAGTCCCATAGGCCTATATACATTGTCAAGCATCTACATGTCAAGTTTCAAGGTTCACCATGCCAGTTTGCCCAGTCAAAAGCCCTAGTTGCTTCACAGTCAACTGTAGGGGTAAAATGGTCATTTTACAGTCAAAAGTCAGAATTTTTGGTCAACGTCTTATTTTGAAGCCACAATCATCATTTTATCAAGTCTTGATCATGATTCCACAAGCATGGCTCAAAAATCATCAAGATGCAAAAGTTTCTATTTTTGGACAGATGAAAAGTCAACTGTAACTTGACCAAGGCATAACTTTTTCATGGATCATCAGAAAAATACCATCCAATGCTCATTTTGAAGGGGATTACATTTCCTACAACTCATCTTCACATTCCAAGTCCAAGAAATGCTCTCACAAAAAGTTATCAATTTCTACATTATAGGTCATTTTCAAAAGTCAACAAAAAGGCATTTTAAGTCAAAGACCATAACTTGAGATTGGTAAATCCAAATCACATGGACCAAAGGCATTGGTTAGAGGACTTCAAGACCTTTCCAAAATGTCCAAGAACATGTTCATATGATCAAAATTGAGCAAGATGTGCATTGGAGAAGTTGGGAAATTTTTGGGAATGTGCAAAAGTCAACTATCCTTGAAACTTCAATTTTTGACAAAAGGGCCCACTTTCTTCCACTTGATTCAGCCTTGTCATGCCACCCACGTGTCCCATGATTAATTTCAAGATCAAACATTTATTTTTCCATTTTATTTAATTTTTATTGATTTAATTCATTTTAAATCCATAATAATTCAAATAAAATCAAAAAAATTAATGGAATAGCATCTTTTGATTTGAATAGCTTTTATATGTCACATTCCAGCTACCAAATTCGTGCCAAGCCTTTTTGTGCATAAAATCCAAGTTTTGAACCAAATTTGGAAAGTTCTTTAATGGTGGTCAACAAGATCTCAAGGCTTCAATGCACAAGGATACAAGCCCAGCTGCTGACCTAATTTCGTTCATACATACATAAGCAAGCATTACAGAACTAATTCACAACCCAAGCATTGCTGAAACGGCAAAATCAAAACTCAAAAACTGTTGGAAAAGTGAGAGGTCTAGAACAAGGTTGCAGGCATTTTGAGATCAAAAGAAGCACGTAGTCTTCCTCCTTGCTGTCCACTGAACCTAAAGAGACCAATATCACGTCCTAAGATCCACTGAATAGCGCTGTAAGTTCTCAAATACAGACCCCTGAACACGAAACCTCAATTCTCCATTCTTGCATTTTTTTTCTCAAAAAACTTAGCATATTCATGTTTCTTGTTTAATTTCTAACCTGATGGCAATATTTGATTTCGTTTTTAAGCCTCATATGGTGATACCCGTACCTAGGGTTTGTGTGTGTTATTTTTAGGCGTTTTGTTTTCAGGTGAAATCAAAAGAAATCATAAGCGTGGATGAACTCAGGAGACCTGGACGAGACCAACCATGGTCTTGGAATGTCTTTTTGAGGCCTAGGGACGATTCTAAGCATAGCCTACGAAACTACCTGCGAATAAAAATCCGCAGGTAAATAACCAGCATTTTTGTTGAAGAAGATGATTATGTGTTGCAGTGTGATTGGCCCTTTTTAAAATAACGCGCGTTATATTTTTTTTCCAGGGCATTGTTTGATTCACCAATATATTATTTGCTTATTATTATTATTTCAATTGAACAAGGCAGTTGGGTTGGTTAAGGCGTGAAGGCGTAGTCCCTTGGGACCTGGGTTCGAATCCCAGGTCCCCCAATATTCGTTTCACATTTTTTCTAATGCAATCATATGCAGCGTTCCAACAATGTCC
This sequence comes from Vicia faba, assembly GCA_948472305.1. NCBI lineage: Eukaryota > Viridiplantae > Streptophyta > Magnoliopsida > Fabales > Fabaceae > Vicia > Vicia faba. The sequence goes on from OX451739.1 coordinate 1,410,410,836, forward strand.
CACCATGTGCTTCAAGCAATCAGCATGCCATGTGGCCACCATCATCAATCCAAGGGTCAGGATGGAAGCACACCATATTCTCCAGTCAACCAACAGGCACTTGATCCAGAAAGTCAACGTAGGCTTGATGTTCTTGGGCCTCAGATTGCTAGCATAACACCTCATATTGGACCCAGCACCCCCTGGTTTTGTTACTCTTTTTATTTTCTTTTCTTTTATAATTTCCTTTTTATTAATTATTAGTTTTATTAATTATTTAATTAACAAATTAATATTTTCACAATAAAAATTCAAAAACTAAAAAGTGTAGATATTTCATTTATTACTATTATTATTAATTTCACTCTTTTATTTTGTAAATAAATTCTAAATATAATTAACTTAGTTTAATTAGAATAATTTTAATCTTTTTTTTCATAATAAATAAAAATGAATTAGATTTAGGTTTTTTCCTTTGACACTTTTAATTTCCTTTTTTTATTTTATTTTATTAAAAACATAAAAACACAAAAAAAAAATACTTTTTTCTTGTAAATAATTAATTAATTAGTAATTAGGCTTAATTTCATTAATTGCAAAAAAAGGACAAATCTCATTCTTTTCTCAAAAAGGGTCAAAACCCTAAGGACGTCCCGATTCATTCTTTCGCGCGTATATTATTTTTAATTCGTTATTTTGATTATTTATGTATCTGCTCAGAAATGTAATAGTTAATTAGGCTTTTATCGCTTTATTTATTTTCCAAACGGGTTTTTGTTTTTGGCGATGTATAGACCCGCGCCTTGTAATAGCGTAGATTCATATTTCCGCAATTTATTTTCCGTACTCTTAACTGTTAAAAATGCATGAAAGACTTGTATGAAAAAATAAAATCAATTCGTAGCTCACAAATGACATGTACAAGATAAACATAAACTGAAACAACACACATGCACATGCCACTCTTAGGGTACGCCTCACTGGTTGCCTCGACGTGGTCATCTAGTATAGGGTGTCTTAGAGGTCGCCCTCATGTCCAAAGATCCAGTTGCCTCGAAACGGTTGCCTCGGATAAAAAGGATCTAGGATATTAGGGTTACCGCTAAGGTGTCCTACCATTGCTTTGGTGACCACACATGTCCCTCATAATCGAATTGACCCGAATAACTCCAATGACGGTGCTACCTACCTCTCAATGGTGGGATAGCATTATCTAAAGGACTCTTACACAGCTTAATTCCTTAGAGTAGGTAGATTTCTCCTGGGTACCTGCTCTTTCTAAAAACAAAAACATCTTTTCGCACCTACACTTTCAAAAGGTTTTCAAACAAATATTTTATACACTCTTGAGGACTGATACAAGAGTTACTTAGAAATTTTTCAAACGAAACTTTTTCAAAACCCACACACACTTGAAAAGCAAACAAATTTTGAAAACATAAGAGCAAGTACCTAAGAGCCCGTGGATAACCACGGATAGAAAGGGTGCTAACACCTTCCCTTTCTATAAATCTACCTCCCGAATCGAGAAACATTCTCAAAGAAGGAATTTTACTGTGCTTTTGTCCTTTCCATATTGGAGAACATAAAAGACGGTGGTGACTCTTGCTTACTGCGACATTTCGCGAACCAGCTTAAAAAACAGTCAGTTCTATTCCCACCGATCACAATGTGTTTTATCAATGCTTATGATATATGAATGCAACGTATGCGCATGTATGCTGATTAGCTGTCTTGCTAAGGAAAATAAATCCTGGAGAGCCGGAGATAATAAAATCTTTGGCTGCTACCGGGAAGATAAATCCTGGACCACTGTTGAAGAGTATGTGTGTCTTCAAGCTTTGCTTAGAATATTTCTGCCGGGGATTCCTGTTTTGAGGAGAACTCCGCTGGGGAATATTTGAAAACTCTGTGGGGAATTGAGAATGAGAATCTTCATTTTGCTAGGGGAATTTGTGCTGAGGAGTCAAGAACGAGAATCTTCGATCTGCAGGGGATTAAAAACTCTGACAAATTTATGCTGAGAGTAAAGAAGGCTCCGACAACTTCACTGGAGAATCAAAGATGAGAATCTTGATTATGTTGGGGAGTAAAAACTCTGTGGGGAATAGCTATACTGCTGGGGAGTAGCTATCCTGTTGGGGAGTAGCTATTCTGCTGGAGAGTAAGCTCAGGACTCTGGGAAAAGCTTATTCCTAGAAGAAGTTCAGGAGTTTAGGTTGTATGCCACTTTGAGAATGAGAATCTTCATTCTGTCGGGAATATCAGAAACTCGGGTTGTATGCCACTTTGAGAATGAGAATCTTCATTCTGTCGGGAATATCAAGAGCTTGGGTGTATGCCAATCTTCCGAGGAAGCAAAAAATGAGAATCTTCATTCAGGCGTTTGGGTCAGGAGGTTGGGTGTATGCCAATCTTCCAGGGAAGCAAAAAATGAGAATCTTCATTCAGGCGTTTGGGTCAGGAGGTTGGGTGTATGCCAATCTACTGAGGAAACAAGAATGAGAATCTTCATTCAGGCGTTTTAGGTCAGGAGGTTGGGAGTATGCCAATCTACTGGGGAAACAAGAATGAGAATCTTCATTCAGGCGTTTTGGGTCAGGAGGTTGGGAGTATGCCAATCTACTGGGGGAGCAAGAATGAGAATCTTCATTCAGGCGTTTTTGTTCAGGAGGTTGGGTGTATGCCAATCTTCTGAGGTTTCAAGGAGGAGAATCTTCATTCTGTTAATGATATCAGGAGCTTGGGAGTATGCCAATCTTCTGAGGTTTTAAGGATGAGAATCTTCATTCTGTTAAGGGTATTAGGAGCTTGGGAGTATGCCAATGTTCTGAGGTTTCAAGGATGAGAATCTTCATTCTGTTAATGGTATCAGGAGCTTGGGAGTATGCCAATCTTATGTGGTTTCAAGGATGAGAATCTTAATTAAGGGTATCAGGAGCTTGGGAGTATGCAAATCTTCTGATGTTTCAAGGATGAGAATCTTCATTTTGTTAACGGTTAACTATTATCTTGGTTGATCTCTAGGCTTCACAGTGTTGCATTGCTATCTGGTCTACATCCAGGTTTCACAATACCTTTCTTCCTATCTGGTCAACGTTCAGTCTTCAGAAGGAAATCAAATGGTTATCCGGTCAACATCCGGTTTTCCCTTTTGATTTTAGGGCCTACTAATATCCGGTTGAATCTGGGCTTCAAAGTAATTGGTCGAGTAAACTGCTATTTGGTCAACATCCAAGTTTCACAGTGTTGTATCGTTATCTGGTCAACATCCAGGCTTCACGATACAAAATTTGTGAGAAATTGATTGAATCTTTCCTGAAAGGTAAAGGTTAGTGGCATGACATATATCAAACAATGACGTTCTCAAATAAATGAGATTACGTTGTATGATGTCCTGATGTACGGATGTGTAATGTTTTTCAAGACGAACTCTCGCTGGGGAAAATAAATCCTGAACTGGTGATGGAGAAAAGAGTTGGATTCTTCGTCTCTGATAGTGAAAAATCTGGAAGTGAATCAGAATAAATCGTTGAGAGATTTATCTGAAACAGCAAAACCCGAAATATCTTCCACTGGAATAAGAATCAGGGAGATCTTAGTTTCGATCTGACTGAACCAGAGAAGGTCTTGGATTAACTTTGACTCAGCCAGATGATGAAGGAATCTTTGACGACTGCTACTCCAAAAGGTAATGAAGGAATCTTTGATGACCGCGACTCTAAAAGGTGATGATAACCTTTACCTGCCGATCAATCTGCATATGTTATGAATGTTGTTGAAATGTAATTTTGTTTTGGAGAATAAATCCTTGACAAGTGTTGGGGAAATAAACCCATGACCGTTGGTCTGCTAGAGAGGTGATGAACTTCTCGAGGATTCTTGAATTTCTTTTCAGAAGGATTTTGGAGAGATTCGTCATTGCCCCTAGTATCAAATGTTTGTGGCACTTCTAGGAAATTTGGATTGTACGTAACCCTTTGATGAGATTGACGTTTAATTCCCCAAGTGATGGAGATGGAGACTTGCCCCGGGTTACTCTGCAATTGAGAGATTTCTTGAAATCTTGAATGGACTGCCCCAGGTTAACTGGACTTTGAGAGATTTCTTGAAATCTTGACTAGACTGCCCCAGGTTTATTGGACAATGCCATGTTATGTCCCTTTTTGTTGATAGGAGAGAATTTTTTTTACAACGGAAGTGTCATCCCTCTTGAAGTGATTTTGTTCACTGAGAGAGCTTTCGATCATCGGAACATTCACTATGTGAATTTCTTTGCTGTCAAACAAATAGCCATATGCAAACAATGATATTCAAATAATGCAAAGTTTATGCTTGTCTTGAAATTTTGGAAAAATGCGTTTTTTAGCAAAAACTTTTTATAATAAACATTCAACTCAATATTTAGAGCAAGGCCTTACAGGAGTCAGGATACCTTTTGTAACAGTATGCTTTCGAACTAACTCATGCTTCAATTAGGACTTTTGAAGGGTTGTAACGTGGCTTGGTTCACGGTTTTAAGAAACAAAGGATAAAGGCTCAAAGTATATTTGTACCCACCCGCTCTTCGTGATGTTCTTCAATCCTAAACTCAGTTAATTGTGCGTTTAAACTCCAAATGAGTCTAGAACGATGTTTTTGGTGATGGTTCACACAAGTTGAATTTGTTGGAAAGCAATCATTTTTTGCAACATTTTTCATGTTGTTGAGGATTTATAATGACCTCTTTCTTCTTTTTCTTTTTTTTATTTGTTATCCCTAATTTTTTTTTGCCTGACTGTTCATGTTTTTGAGATTTACAGTCAGCGGGATGCCCCAGCTTTCTTAAGCCTTCTTTGTAGGTTTTGGCTCAGTGGGCTTCCTTTTGAGAGCTAATGACTGCCTAGGCAATTGGGAACCATCATTGTCTTTTGATTCCAAAGGAATGTTTTTGATGTCATTCGTTGTATTACGAAATGAGAGTTTGCGACTAAACGCACATTTTGAATTAACTGAGAGACTACCCTGCCCCAGGTTTGATTAAAGGTTTCAATTTGTGTCAAAACGGAAAACTTCTACTTCTTTGGCTCGAAGGGGTTGACTAGGGATTATCTTCCTTATAACTCCAGTGTTTAGGATTTGAAAGAAACGCCTGTACATCGTCAACAAGGTCTGTCCAAAAGCATATTGTATGAGATTATGGCATTGTTTTTGTCATCCTCCCTCTAAAGGCTTGTAACTTTAGCAAGAGTTAAATGTCATAAAGAAAGTAGAAAGCATAGTTCAAGTATAGTGAAAACGAATGGATGAATTCAAGACAAACATATGCAATGCATTAATGAAACAGAGTTTGACATTAACAGGTAATTGTTTGAATAACAAAAGAAATTACAACTTGAAAATTCAAATGAAACAAAAGCCTCTTAGTTCAAACTTGTCCTTTCAGGTGGAGAACCCTCAGTGGAATATTTTCATCTGGCCATCCTGTGTGAATTCCAGCATTGTTTCTTTAACCAGATCTTGAATTTTTTTTCTCAATGCCCAACAGATATCGGTGTCATGCCCAGGACTGTTGGAATGATACGCATATCTCGCATTTAGATTGTACCCTAGGGAGGCTGTGTTGGGACGCCGAGGGGGGTCCCTTAGTACAATCAGCTGGACTTCCAACAAGCGTTGCAGCACTTGGGATAATGGCATGTTAATCTCAGTGGAATGCCTTTCAGATGTATTTTGCTCACGTCGACTATCATGTTGATGCTGGTGAGGTTGTTGTTGGGCTTATGACCCTGAAGCAAAGTGGGGAGACTTTCCCTTGGCTTCTTGTCTTAAAGGAGGCTGAATGGTGACTTGATCCTCAACCCTAGTTGTTTTCCCCATTTGGTTACATCCATCCTGATGCAGTTTGTTGATGAGGACCTTTAGCTCCTCTTGTCCTTGAGCCAAGTCTTAGATGAGAGCCATCTGGCCCACCAGTTGTCCCATCATCTACATTTTCATTGTTGCCAACTCAATCTGTAGCCCTTCCAATTGATCATTCTTGATTCCCCCTGGATTCCCTAGGACCATGCCCCTTGTGAGGAGAGCTTTCACTTCTTCCTGCTCCTTGGACAGGTTTAAGAACATCTCTTGAAGTTGAGCATTTTGAGCCTGGATGTCTTTGACAGACCTCTCTAGAGCCATCTCTACTGAAATAAACAGTAAGAAAATAAGGAGACCTGAAAGGGGAAAACCTGTCATGATACGATGCATGATATGTGGATGCATGTTTTCAAGGATCTCGCGGGGTAAACACAAGAACATGTTAGAGGTTGAACTTTGATCAACATCTTTGATTGGAGAACTTTGTATTGGTGGATGTCTTTCCACGAGAATCAAGCTCACCATGTCAAGTGGGTCATAGCCCTTGGCTCAAGTTGATGTACTTGATTTTTGACGGTGTTTGTTTAGAGGAAAATGAATCCTCTTGCCCTTCGGTAGACGTCTGGTTCAACGTGACCCTGCATCAAAGACCCTCGAGACCCTTGAAATGGTTATTGAAAGTGCTATGGTATGATGTTATGATGTTATGTAAAGATATGCAAAAGTAAGCAAGTGTATATACAGACAGTCATATTCACACAAAGCAGACAAGTCCTTAGGTTTAGGCTTGCATGGAGTTTGTAGGTAAGTACCCTCTTTAAGTTAGTTGGCTCAACCTGTCCTATAAATAGTAACCGAGTTCTAAGGAGCTAAATACCACCGGACTATTTTCTGTGTTCATTGTTTCAGTTTAGCCACTTTACTGGCGACCGAAATATTCCAAGAAAACAACCCTCAATGAGTGTAGTATCGAGTATCTACCAACTTCGGACTGCACCAAAGTCGGTCATCTCACTACATCCTAAAAGGCCGAGATGGTCAAGTAAGGTTTTAAAGTCAGTTGATGCTTCACGATACCATGCGGCGGCCCCGTACTCTCCTTGATTTAACTCAAGGGTTACCGGTACCAACCAAAGTGCCACATCAACGTAGCTATTGCTTCAACCATGTCGGTATACCCTGCATAGTTCCCTCGCAATTTATTTGCTACTTACCTAAAAGGTGCTCCCAAATCCGGGTGTAGGATTTAAAACAAACCCAAACAAGGAAACAAAAAGTAAAGCATACAAGTCAAATAAGATAAGCATGTAAAGGTGATCTAAAAACCCTAAGGTAACCCCACTTTCAAAAATTCCCCAGCAGAGTCGCCAGTTCTGTGATACGGTGGGAGAACTGACTTGAGGTTTTGCATTTGTGTTCGCAAATGTTTCGGTTTAGCAAGAGTCGCCACCGACTTTTTATTATATCCAAAGGAAAGGTCAAAAAGCACAGGAAAGACCTTTGAGATGTTTTCTTGGGTTCTGGGGGTAGATTATGAAAAGGGAAGGTGCAAGCACCCTCCTCTTCCATGGTTATCCATGGGCTCTTAGTTACTTGTTTAGATCACTTGCTTTTGCTTTTCAATTGTTTGACATAGTGCTTTGTGTGTGATTTTTGAAAATGCTTTGAAAAAAGAGGCCTTGTCTAGGCAACCTTTGTAATGATTCTTGTTTGAATGTATACAAAGGTGTATTGTCTCTTGAAAAGATATTTCAATGTTTCAAAGTTTGAAAGTTTATTTTTGGGAAATGTTTTGAAATTGTGTTGTGAGGTGTGTTTGAAAATAGCAAGGATGTTTTGCAAGTTTTGATCAAGTAACTAAGAGTTGTCTACCCTATTTTACTCAAAGATCTTTCCTATACGTTTTTAACCCTTTTGACAGTGTTGTTTTACCATTGCATTTGGTAAACAACCTTGTATTTAGATGTTAAACGGGATAGGCGCGGGTTATCGTATTGACCATGATAGTAATTGTGCTAAGTATCTTTAGTAAATTTTGAGGGACTAGATCATTTTGTATAGGCAACCAAGATAGCGTCATCGAGGGACTATGATCTTTTTGTTTTGTTTTTGTTTTACCAAAGTACTCAACATGCATAAGATGGCCAATTTTAAGGCAACAAGTGGATGAAACCCTAAGGGTGCATGTGTGCATTGTGTTGTCAATTTACATGCTTTTTGTCTTTGTATTAGTCAAGCTATTTGTTTTGATTTTAGATTTTTGTATACAAACCCTAGTCTCTAATCATGGCATATTTGAAAGCATAAAGTGCGAGAATTAAAAGTCTAAGTTATTACAAAAGTATCCAGGGATGGGGGTACAATTATTACAAATGGGGATGAATCTCATAAGAATAGTAAAGTCCAAATATCAAGTATTACAACCAAATCGAATTGTCGCAATTCAATACAAAGTTATAACAAATGAAGAAATCAATAATATTATAAAATGCATCTATTTATTAAAAAGAGATAAATAAACTCTATTCTAAAAAATTAAGAATTATTATTATTATTATTCTTTTTGTATTTTATTAATTTAATAAAAGTAAAAAGTTTTAAAGAAAGAAAATTCAATTAAACAAAATCTCTATTTTTTTTTTATTAATAAAAAAAGAGTTTAAAGAAAACAAAATTAATTAAATCAAATTAAATGTTTTTTGGTATTTTCATTAAATGAAACAGGATTAATTAATAAAAGAAGAAAATAAAACTAAATTAAGAAAATCAAAGTTTTAATTATTATTAGTGTTATTATTAACAAAAAGAAAAGAAAACAAATTAATTAAAATGAATTAATTAAAAAAAAACATTAGTATGTGTTAAAAAAAAGAAAATAAATGGTGAATTAAAGATGGGCTTAGGATACTGAAAGTTTAAGGCCCAACTAAAAGGTCAAGCCAGACAGTGGGGGGGGGTGCGCTAGAAAATTCAAAGGGCTTAAGGTTTTTGGGGCCAGATAGGCCCAAGGCAAAGTTTTGTAACATTTTGTTGGGGTATCAGGAATTAGGGTTTGCATACGTTCTCACAGCGGAGCCGCTTCCCCGTTTTATCTTCTTCATCTTTCTCAGTCAATGATTCTGATCTTCCCTCCTCTCAAGTCGCCGGAGCGTTGTCTCCTCCTCTCATCTCCACACAATGATCAAAGGTTTTTGTGAAACGGTATGGTTCATCTTTGTTTGATTTAACATATTTCGTTCAGGTTTGCTTGCTTTGTTCTAGTTTGATTTGTTTAACCTATTGAATCATGTATCTAAGATGCAACAAAGGGATTGGAAGAGAAGTATACCTGTGAGATTTTCTGGAAAAATGGAGAGGAGAGAGGTTGGACTGGCGGCGCTCCCTTGGTGGCCGGAGGTACGAGGAGAAGATGATGGCCAAGCTTTTTGGTAACTTCTTTCCTTTGTTTTTTTAAACCTTGAATGATGAGGCTTACCGCTTCTGATTTGGTTGTTGATTTGGCTTCTGAAACTCTGTTATTTCTTTTCCTCTCTCTTGAACTATGATGATGCTTGCTGAATGCTTCTGAAACTCTTTGTTGGTTTGGATTTGTTAATATTTTTTTGGTTGATGATGATGCTTGTTGCAAGTTTCTGAAACTTTGTTGTTGATGGTTTGGTATGATTTTGTTGTTGGTTGTTGATGTTTACTCTGAAACTCTTTCCTCTCTCTTGAACTTGAATGCTGATGATGATTGTTGATGATGATAATTCTGAAACCTTTGATTGTTGTTTTGCTGAACTTGAACTTGAATGATGGTTTATTCTGAAACTTGTTGTTGGGGGTTTGGAAACTTGGGAAGTTTAATTCTTGGCTGTGATGATGCTTCTGTTGAAGGTTTTTGATTGATTATGTAGTTTGATATGATTTTGTTTACAGTTTGGAAGGCTTGTTATGTTTTGGAATTGCAGGTTTTATGGTTGTTGTAGTTTGGTAAGCTTTGTACAGGTTTGGGGTATTTAGCCCTGTTTTTTCAAACTGCTATGCAGCTTGATTCTGCAGGTTTTTGTTACAGTTTGGAACTGGTGTACAGTTTTGCAAGCTTGTTTTGGTTCACAGGGTTTTTGTGATTGTTGCAGTTTTGTTTTGGAACTGCAAGTTTTTTTTTAGCTTGGCTGTTTGCTAACTATTATGAGGGCTTTTTGAGTTTTTGGTTTGAAACTGTTACAGGTTTTGTTGTTTTGGAAGTTTCAGGCTTTTGGAAGTTTTTGGGTTTGAAACTGTTATGCAGTTTCAGGCTGTTGGCTTGGAGTTTGTGGTTTGTGAAATGTTTTTGACTTTGTTAACAGTTGGGAGGTTTTTTGGGAGAGTTGAGTTTGATAACTGTTGAAGGTTTTTGGTTTTGCTAACAGGTTTTTGATGTTGTGCAGTTTTTTTTTGAAACTGTTAACAGTTTGGATATTTGTTGCAGTTTTGACACACAATGTTCTCTCTCCCTGACTTTTTGTTGTTTGATAGTCTTATATCCTTTTACTTTTTGTTTTGTAACTTGTGACAGCCTTTAGCCAAACTGTACACTCTCACCAAAAGGTGATATCTTTTCTCTCTTTCTCTCTCAATGACAAAACACTTTTTTGCTTTTTCTTATTTTCTGAAAAGTTTTGCCTAAAATCCGGGAAGATGATGAAAAGTTGTGACAAGCCTTTGACTTGTGATTTGGTTTACCTCCTGCATTTTACTTTTGCCTGCTATTCTGTTGTATTTGTACTTTTGGCCTGCTATTCTGCTGCATTTGTACTTTTGGCCTGCTATTCTGCTGCATTTGTACTTGCTGCATTTGTTCAGTTTGGTTTGTTGCAATGCTGTTTGGTTTGCTTTGTATGTTGCATTGCTTTTTGCTTGACAGTTTGCCTTGCTTGACAGTTTGGTTTGTTGCAATTTCTAGTTTTATTGCAATGCTATTTGGTTTAGTTGCAATGTTGTTTGGTTTGCTTTGTATGTTGCATTGCTTGCCTTTGCATGCTGCATTGTCCAACTTGCCTTGCATCCAGTTTGGCGCCTTTGTTTAGCTTGCTTTGTACAACATGTTTCAGTTTGCCTTGTGCTTTACATTTGCACAGTTTGGCCTATGTTTTGTAATGCAGTTTGGCGCCTTAATGCTTTTGAATAAATTTGCTTTTGCATTCTTCAATTTGCATTTTTATTTTTCTCTTTGTGAACCAAGAAGAGCAATCTTCTTGTGATTTGCAAAGAGGAAAATAAAAAAAATAAAAACATGACGAACAATAGCACTCTGATTCCAGACGACAAACTTTAATGATGAAAAATTTCCTTTTCTTTTTAGTTTAAAAATTCTTTTCATATTTAACTAACTGTACTAATCCATTTTCCTTTGTCTTTTTCATGTGAGTACAAATTGGGTGATGACAAAGCAGAGGAAGCATAAGACTTTGTGGCGAGCAAGGGAACAGTGGAGCTTAGGCTTAGACTTTTTTTTTCTTTGTAACTTAGGGATAAATATTCAAACAAATGTACCAATTTAATTTTCAAATACAATAAGTTGCACAACTTAAAGCATTTAAATAACAAACTGTATTGTAACATTTTTTGAAATAAATGAAAAAGTCTTTATCCAATAAAACTCTTCTACTTTCAATAACTTGCAATTCTTTCTTTGCATCTTCACTTAATCCTTTAAGATTCTCAGATCAAAATAATTGAAATTGCATACCAACAATTCTAATACAGATAACTTAAACTTTAAGTAATTCAATAACTTTGTAGTCTCGTAACCTTGCAACAACATTCCAATCAAAATACGCACTGGGTATTCCAATAAACAAGCAAACGTTTCATTCCATTAACAAAGCAAATGTCTTAACAGACACACATTATCTAGTTAACCTGGATCAGACAAAACCTGAATATTCCAAATGACAGTCTCAACTCTCATTTCCTGTCCTAGATAAACAGGCCATGAGCACAACCAATAACCTTTCAGTAAACTTTTAAAAGCATGAAAACATGTGACAATTAACTGAATTTCTGAGAATTCAGTTTCTTCTGAGAAATGCGAGAGAAACCCTAATTCTTGATCTATTGTCAAAGAAAAGTCTGTCTGATCGATTCCTGAGCCAATCTTGAAAATCTGAGAAAATCCTAGGGTTGTGATTTCTTGTGAAAAAGGGAGGGCAAATTTTGGGGTACAACAGCGCACATACAGGCACATTCATCGCACTCTACCTCAAGGACGAAATAATGCTCGACATCGCAACAACCCGTTGAAGACAGGACACATCGAAAGAGATCTCGTAGAAGCTCCGTGTAACTAATATGGTCCTCTCAAACAAGTAAATGACCCCGTCGGTCTCACTGCCTATTCGCCCACAAGATCCCCGACACACCTAAACAGGTTGTCCCCCACGCGAGAAACAACTCGCTCCTTTTAGAGGACTTCGACCGTCCTTCCCGATCAAATATCCGACCATAAAAGCTAAACTTAAGTCATCACCCTTTCACCTAAAGGCAATAACTTGGGGGGCTCCTGATCTGGACTGGGCCTACACTTGTCCCCCGGATGAGAGGCCTAAACTAACACTTTTGTACAAGGCCCAAAAGCAGATAACCCAAGTTAGGGACCGTTGGGAAACTCCCCACGTATTCGTTGGGGAATGTGGCCCACATCCTCACGTCAAAGTCATCTTAATTGCCCTCCGGAAATCACGGGTCCAACCCCTATTCTCACAGAGCAGTTGATCAGGAGGGAGTCCACTTGCTGAACTCCATACACACGTAAGCTCTGGCAGTTTCCGTTATTGGGCATCAACGTGACCCAACAATGAGGACCTTGGCCCAGCGTCGTGAGCTATAAATACCCTCTCTTCTGAGAGGGTCAAGTATTGAACATTTCTTACTCTCATATTTGCTTGCTCATTCCGAAATTTACTTTGACATCAGAGTGTCCTGCAGGTATCATCCACATCACTCTCAAATTATGCTCGAAACAAGTTGTGACGGTCCATTCTGATCAGGTATGATCAGGTATGATCAAGAAGTATGATGTTTTTATTAATTAGTAATTAATTAATAAAATAATAGTTTTATCTCCTCATTTTAACTCAAATAATTGTGATGAAGTTTATATTTGGAGTTGAGTTTTTATTTAAATATTTTTAAATTAATTTTATATTGTTAATTAATCACGATTATGTATAATAATATATTATTTTTTATTTTTAAAAAAATTTAATAATATTTTTCAATAATATAATAGATAGTTGATTTATTAATAGATGATAGTATAAAATTATTTTATATTGTGAAGATAAAATAAATTAGTGTTATTACGGTTTTTATTCAAATTTATAATTTAAAAAATTATGAGGCTAAGATCTAATGAGTTTGAAACATACAATAATTTAATCTTTATAAAAATTCTACATTTTTAATCGATCATAACATCAAATATTCAAAAGAATTTAACTTTTAACTTAATTATTTGAAACCTCGACCGTACATACGAATGATTGTAATGAAATTGTAATATATTTTATATTGATGGTATATGAATCTGTAATGGATTCGAGTGGTTAAAGACTTTTTACTTAAAAAATTAATTAAAATATATGAAGAAAAAAATCCAATTTATATTTTAAAAAATAATTTATTATTTAAATATATGTTTGTCTATGTGGCGACTAGATTTGACTTTTATATATATATATATATATATATATATATATATATATATATATATATATATATATATATATATATATATATATATATATATATATATATATATATATATATATATATATATATATATATATATATATATATATATATATATATATATATATATATATATATATATATATATATATATATATATATATATATATATATATATATATATATGATGAAATTTGACATAATTGTTTTGTTAAAAATGAATTAGACACAAAATAATATTTAATATTTAATGATGTTTGAATAATTATAATTATAATTGTTTTTAAAGTATAATCGTTAATTTTATTTTAATGTATATTTTATAAAAATATAAAATAAAATTACTAATAATTAAAATAATAATATTTTAAAAATGAGTTGAACGTGAGTTATTTGGATAATATTATTTTAAATATGCAGTTAATAAAATAAATTTTAATATAATTTAAATTTAAATATTTTGTCTCTTTTAGATACATTTATTAAGTTTTATGCTACGTTATTACATTTAATATAATTAAATTAAATATATATACAAGTTTATATTAATATGTGTAAATCTTGATATTTCTTCATTATTGTTTTCTTAATAAAATCCAAATAGTTTTATTAGAAAAAAATAACTATCAAACGAGCCAAATATGTACTTAGATAATGAGAAATTAAATACTAGTCACATCAATAAAATGTTAAATCAGTTTTATTTGAACACGAAAGCTATTTAGATGATAAATTGATTCTGAATATATAAGTCAAATCTAACTGCCACATAGACATACATATATTTAGATGATAAATTATTTTTTAAATATTCAGATTCAATTTTAAAAACGTAAAATTGATTCTAAAATATTTAAAAAATTGAATCTGAATATTTAAAATTGAATCTGAATATTTAAAAAATAATTTATCATCTAAATATATGTATGCCTATGTGATATTAAATTTGACTTATATATTTAGAATTAATTTATCATCTAAATAGTTTTCGTGTTCAAATAAAACTGATTTAACATTTTATTGATGTGACTAGTATTTAATTTCTCATTACCCAAGTACATTATTTGGCTCGTTTGATAGTTATTTTTTTCTAATAAAACTATTTGGATTTTATTAAGAAAACAATAATGAAGAAATATATTTACACATATTAATATAAACTTGTATATATACTTAATTTAATTATATTAAATGTAATAACGTAGCATAAAACTTAATAAATGTATCTAAAAGAGACAAAATATTTAAATTTAAATTATATTAAAATTTATTTTATTAACTGCATATTTAAGATAATATTATCCAAATAACTCACGTTCAACTCATTTTTAAAATATTATTATTTTAATTATTAGTAATTTTATTTTATATTTTTATAAAATATACATTAAAATAAAATTAACGATTATACTTTAAAAACAATTTTAATTATAATTATTCAAACATCATTAAATATTAAAAATTATTTTGTGTCTAACTCATTTTTAACAAAACAATTATGTCAAATTTCATTTTATATATATATATATATATATATATATATATATATATATATATATATATATATATATATATATATATATATATATATATATATATATATATATATATATATATATATATATATATAAAAGTCAAATCTAATCGTCACATAGACAAACATATATTTTAAATAATAAAAGTCGTTAACCACTCGAATCCATTACAATTTCATTACAATCATTCGTATGTACGGTCGATGTTTCAAATAATTAAGTTAAAAGTTAAATTCTTTTGAATATTTGATGTTATGATCGATTAAAAATGTAGAATTTTTATAAAGATTAAATTATTGTATGTTTCAAACTCATTAGATCTTAGCCTCATAATTTTTTAAATTATAAATTTGAATAGAAACCGTAATAACACTAATTTATTTTATCTTCACAATGTAAAATAATTTTATACTATCATCCATTAATAAATCAATTATCTATTATATTATTGAAAAATACCATTAATTTTTTAAAAAAATAAAAAATAATATATTATTACACATAATCGTGATTAATTGACATATAAAATTAATTTAAAAATATTTAAATAAAAACTCAACTCCAAATATAAACTTCATCACAATTCTTTGAGTTAAAATGAGGAGATAAAACTATTATTTTATTAATTAATTACTAATTAATAAAAACATCATACTTCTTGATCGTACCTGATCATAATGGACCGTCACAGCTTGTTTCAAGCATAATTTAAAAGTGATGTGGGGGATACCTACAGAACACTCTGATGTCAAAGTAAGTTTCGGAATGAGCAAGAAAAAATGAGAGTAAGAAATATTCAATACTTGACCCTCTCAGAAGAGAGGGTATTCATAGCCCCCGGCGCTGGGCCAAGGTCCCCATTGTTGGATCACGTTGAGGCCCAATAACAGAAACTGCCAGAGCTTACGTGTGTATGGAGTCCAGTAAATGGACTCCCCCCTGATCAACTGTTTCGTGAGAATAGGGATTGGACCCGTGATTTCCGGAGGGCAGTTAAGATGACTTTGACGTGAGGATGTGGGCCACGTTCCCCAACGGATACGTGAGGAGTTGCCCAACGGTCCCTAACTTGGGTTATCTGCTTTTGGGCCTTGTACAAAAGTGTAGGTTTAGGCCTCTCATCTGGGGGACAAGTGTAGGCCCAGTCCAGATCAGGAGCCCCCCAAGTTATTGCATTTAGGTGAAAGGGTGATGACTTAAGTTCGGCTTTTATGGTCGGAGATTTGATCGGGAAGGACGGTCGAAGTCCTCTGAAAGGAGCGAGTTATTTCTCGCGTGGGGGACAACCTGTTTAGGTGTGTCGGGGATCTTGTGGGCGAACGGGCAGTGAGACCGATGGGGTCATTTGCTTGCTTGAGAGGACCGTATTAGTTACACGGAGCTTCTACGAGATCTCTTTCGATGTGTCTTGTCTTCAAGGGGTTGTTGCGATGTTGAGCATTATTTCGTCCTCGAGGTAGAGTGTGATGAATGTGCCTGTATGCCCGCCATAACACCGAGCATTCCCTCATATGAGGTATATGTCTCATGCTCGCGTGGGGATTACGTGCTGAAGTCGGGGATATGCTCGTTTATCGAGAAGGGACAAGTGGTTGACTGTTGAGCCACGTGGTTGCTGCTTTGGGGTGCCACCCCTTCAAGGGAAACCCAAAAGGCCCAATCCAATGATGACTTTTCGTGATGGACGTCGTGGGACGTGAGTCGCCTATACAAAAAGGGGCCTTTGGGTCTCATTTGTCATTTTCTCAAGTTTTCTCCTTCAACTTCTCTTGCTCGTGCGTGAAGCTCTCCTCCCAACATTTTCAGATTTTTTTCAAGAGTTCTTCATCCAAGTAAGTTATATCTCCTCAAACATATTTCTTCAGCATTTCTGGATTAAACATCTAAAATTTGCCTTGACTGGATGAATATTTATGAGTTCTATGATGAACACTCATGAATGTTCATTGAAGTTCATGAGTTCTGCGATGAACACTCATGAATGTTCATTGAAATTCATTAGTTTATGACATCGAGAAAGATCTCCCCGAATAGTGGCTATGATATATGGGACGTTCTCCCCGGATAATGGGGGTTGACTCGGGCTTCTTGCTCGTTTGAGTGAATATCCCCCACGACAACGTAGTCTCCCGACAAAAATGTAGTCCACTTTAGCATATAGTCGAGGGCTTGGGTCGAGTTCGTCGCCCTTTCACTTGATCTGCAGTGGAAGGGTGAATTTGATAATGTCGAATTCACTAATTTCCCCTACTTTTCAGGTATAATGGCGCAGTCATTCGGGGATGATGTTCTGCCCGACAACTATAAAGATGAGCCACATGTTGATGAGGACCCTCTGGCATGGGTCTCTCACGAGCCTCAAAATAAGAGGTCGTGTTTTTCTCAGGATGCAACAGACGCGTTCAATTATCCGGAGGTACGAGCAGAAGAGGCCCTTGCCAACTGGATCCTTCAAATCCCCCACTGCAACTAGAGAATATGCTCGACGTATTCGAGCAAACGTTTCCTTATGTACGAATTTGCGTTTAAAGAGGCGGGGATGCGTTTGCCCTTCAACGATTTCCATGTGGGTGTTTTTCAATGGCTTCAACTGGCTCCCTCTCAGCTTCACCTAAACGCGCTGACGTTTATACGGGTGTTCGAGCTTGTATGCCAGTATCTGCAGATAGGGGCCACATTGCCCCTCTTTTCCGTATCTTTTATCTCCAAAGACAATTTGTTGGACGGGGAAAGCGTGGGTGTCGTTCAAGCAGTTTGGGAAGCTCTTTAGGCCTTATTTGGAGTCTATCTAAAACTTCAAAGAAAAGTACTTCATTGTAAAACCTCTGACGGACACGGCTATAGACTCCCCTTACACTCGCGTGGAAGAAGTGGAGGATGGGCGACCAGTTACCCGGCTCGTGGCCAGATTTCCGCTCGAATGGCAATGGAAACACTTCTAGCAAAGACCTGAATATTATGCTATGAAGCTTGGGGACTTGGACGCTCAAGACCATCTCTCCTACGAGAAGTTGGCGGCCTATGTTAGGAGCTTCTCCCCTGTGAGGTGTGTGGACCCGAACAACAACCTCCTCTTTGACAACAACGGGGAGTACCTTTTAGTCAATAGGTTGATCAACACAAAGGCCCTTCTCGAATGTTCCTTAGATGGGCAAGCCATGCGGCTTTCATGCAGAGACGTGCTCGTGTTATTTTCCTTATTCTAACCCGACTGATGGTTCTTTTTTATTGTAGGTCGAATGGCATCCCTGTCTGAGCGCTTGTTGAAGTTGAGGCCCAAGAATGCGTCCATCTTGGAGCCAAAGAGCAGGGTCACCCAGCTCCAGGAACATGCCAAATCTGTGGGCCGTGCCAGCGGTTCCCCCCTCTTCATCAAAAAATTTGGTTCCCTCTGGCGAACCCACCCATATTCCCGTCAACGAGCCCGCGACAAAGAGGAAACGTGTGGAGAACATTGAAGGTGTAGTGCCCGAGGGTGACAAAGTGCCTGCGGGGGTCTTTGTGCTACCTCCTTGCTATCTAAACCATGATTTCTTCAGTGGTGAGAGCTCCTTGGGCATGCACGAGGAGGAGAGGGAGGAGATCTTATCCTAGGATAAGGAAGTTCGTTGAAAGAATATAGTGGAGGATGTGGCCGCTGTCATGAGGATGCTCGAGACAGCCTCTTCGCTGAATGAAGAGGACGCGAGCTCTCAGGCCTCGCTCGATGCAGCATATGCCAAGATCCAGAAGCTGAAGGCCAAGAACGAGAAGTTAAAGTGTGATATCCTTAATCACGAGTCAAAGTTAGAGGACTAAGTTCAACTTCTCAAGTATCTAAATGAGTTGCAGCCTTAATTGGAGGCCGCTACTAAAGAGAATGAGTGTCTGGTAGCCCGCACGAAGGAGTTGGAAGGGATCACAACCCCAGCCGAGGAAGAAATCGATACGAAGAAGGGTATGGTGTCCAAGGCAGAGTTGATCGCTCGCATTCGAGTGCTTGAACAAGCCATCATGGACACCCTCAACTATGGTTTCAACACGGCCGTTGAGCAGTTAGAGATCCTGAACCCAGGGGTTGAGATGGTGGTTGAAGGGGAGGGTCCGTTCAACCAAGTTATTGATGGGAAGATATTTTATCCCCTCGATAATAGCGATGGGGAAGATGAAATTTGATTATTTTTTAGGATCTGCGTGCCCGTTCTCATTTATTTTTGATTCGTGGCCGTCGTGCCTAACGTGTAATTATTTTGAACAGCACCTACCTTTGTGCTCGACATTTATGGATGCCTTTGTTTTGTTTTCATTTATTTATTCATAAATAATTCCTCGTTGTTTTTTCTGACTCGCTTATTGTATGAATATTTATATGTATGTTTGACCTTTGTTGTGGCCGACGCAAGTTTTCCATGAAAGTTTGTTTCCATGTGTGGAGATATGTGCTTAACCCTCATATTGTTCGGCACAGGTTGGAATGTGTCGAGGAGGTGGAGTAGGGGTCTGCGGAACGGGTGTAAAATCGCAGTCGGGATCCTAAACCCGTGGCGTGAACTATCCATTGCGAGTTGGGTGTTCTGCCATGTTGGGTACTTTGACAGCAAAGCTTGATTGAGGTGTCCCTGTCGGGCTAAGATCTCGCTCGTAAAATGAATAAGATATCGCCTTTCGCTAATGTTTGGAGGCTATGTCCATACCTAGACATGCCTACGTGGTCGAGCTAATCCACTCGTTGGTTGGAGAGGATCGGTCGACTGCTAACGCCTGTAGCAGGTGAAGGACTTTAGCTATAGTATTGTTTTAGCTTCGCAGCATTCCAAGGTCGAGGTAGTGGTTCTCCATTTAATTGTTCGAGGTAATAAGCTATGGTGCTCGTAGCTCCTTGCACGCGGTACGGCCCCTCCCAGTTTGCGACGAGTTTCCCCTTGCGAGAATCTTTCTGGTTTCTTTGCAAGACTAGGCTGTCAACTTGAAATTTGTGTTTTATGACTTTGTTGTCATGGCGTATGGCTACCTACAATTTTAGCGTGGCCTCGCAAAGAGTCCTCCTGATCTTATCTCTTTGACTAGGTTGAGCTCATCTCTAAGGGCATCGTCGTTCATCTCTTTGTCGAGGGGCATTTCAGTTCGCCTGGATGGCTCCATGATTTCTACCGGGATGACAACCTCGGTGCCGCAGGTCAGTCGGAATGGCGTCTCGCCAGTCGTCGAATGAGGCGTCGTTCGATAGGCCCATAGGATGTTGTGTAGTTCTTCGACCCAACCCCTCTTGTCTTCTCCCAACCTGCATTTGAGTCCTCGCAGGATGACTCTATTCGCGGCCTCGGCCTACCCGTTAGTTTGGGGGTGTTCGACTGAGGTGAAATGTTTCTTGGTGCCGAGCCTGGTGGCGAAGTTTTGGAAACTTTGATCGGTGAATTGTATCCCGATGTCAGTGACGAGTGCTCGCAGTATTCCAAATCGGGCAAGTATGTTTCACTTGTAGAAACAGAGAATGTTGTTTAAAGTTATTTTGGCCAGAGCTTCGGCTTCTATCCACTTCGTGAAGTAGTTGACAACTACAATGAGAAACTTGTTTTGATATGTTCCTTGCACGAAAGGTCCGAGGATATCCATTCTCCACCATGAAAATGGCCAAGGGGAGGATAGTGTTATGAGCTCGTATAGAGGTGCGAGATGCATGTCCGCGTGCCTTTGACACTTGTCGCATTTCTTGACATGCTGCTTGGCATCTTGTTACATGGTCGGTCAGTAGTACCCCGCTCGCAGTGCCTTTCGTGCTAGGGATTTTCTGCCCATGTGTTGGGCGTTGATTCCCTTGTGGATTTCTCACAGTATCTCGAGGATCATGGATTCTTCGACACACTTCAAGAGCAGGATGGAGAATCCACAGCGATACAGCTTGTGCTCGAGCACCACATAGGAGCATGCTCGTCGTTTGGTCGCGACTGCCTCCCTTTGGTCTAGAGGAATTTCCCCTTTTGTCAGAAAATTGAACACTGCGGTCATCCAACATGAGTTGTCCCCGATGGCATTCACTTCGAGTAGTTTCATGGACCTTTCAATTCTCGGGCGAGATAGGGACTCTTGTATGACTGATTTGTTTTCTCCCTTCTTCTTCGTACTCACGAGCTTTAAAAGTATGTCGGCCCATGTGTTCTGTTCGCGTGGTACGTGTGTGACTTCTGCTCAGTGAAACTTTTTCATATATTCTCTGACCAAGTTCAAATACTCAATGAAGCTATTGTTCCTAGCCTAGTATCCCCCTTGAACTTGAGATGCGACAAGTTGGGAATCAGTAAAGATGTGTATCTCTTGCACGCAAAGATCTTCAGCTAGCCTTAATCCTGCGAGCAGAGCCTTGTATTCCGCCTGATTTTTCGATCACGACGCTAGCCTTAATGAGGAGGATTCCTGCTTCACTTCCCGTTAAACTGGAAGCTCCGTTGACAAAGATGGTCCACTTGTGCTCCTTCCCAGCGGGAGGGTTGTAAACGGTAATCTCTGCGACAAAGTTGGCTAGAGCTTGGGCCTTGACAACCTTCTTGCTTTCGTATTGGATGTCAAAATCCGAAATCTCCAAGGACTGTTTTAGCATTCGCCCTTCCAGGTTTGGTCGACCTAAGAGTTGTCTTACGGGTTGGTTTGTCCGTACGATGATTGTGTGTGCCATGAAGTAATGTCTGAGCCTTCTTGCTGCATTGACGAGGGCCAAGGCCACCTTCTCGATCTGTTGGTACCTGACCTCGGGTCCCTGAAGTGCTTTTCTCGTGAAATATACTGGCTTTTGCCCGTCAGGAGTCTCACGAATGAGGGCCGCACTTACAACCTTGACGGAAACAGCCAGGTACAGGAAAAAGATCTCCCCTCCCACAGGTCACGACAGTACGGGCGGTCCGAAAAGGATATTTTTGAAATGGAGGAGGGCTTTCTCGCATTCCTCGATCCATTTGAAAGCGACCTCTTTTCACAGAAGTTTAAAAAACGGAAGGGCGTGTTGTGCAAATTTCGCCACGAAGCGGGAGAGCGAGGTGAGCATTCCGTTCAACACTTATATTAATTTCTTTGAATTAGGTGTAGGGAGCTCGGATAATGCTCGATATTTATCGGGGTTGGCTTTAATTCCCCATTCTGTTAGGTAAAAACTGAGGAACTTGCCCGCTTTAACCCCGAACGTGCACTTCTCGGGATTGAACCTCATTCTACATTGTCTCGCTTGGGCGAAGACCTTTTTGAGGTGGACAACATGGTCGGTTTCTGCTCAAGATTTAATGATCATGTCATCCATGTATACCTTGAGCATATCACTGATCTCATTGCGGAAGACTTTATTCATCATCCGCTGGTATGTCGCCCCTGCGTTTTTTAGACCGAAGGGCATAACGTTGTAGTAATAATTTCCCGAGTTGGTCATGAAAGCGGTGCAATGTTTGTCGCCCATTGCCATCGGAATTTGGTTGTAGCCCGAGTAGGCATCTATGAAAGATAAAATTTTATAGCCGACCGAGTTGTCGACCAACATGTCAATAATAGGTAAGGGGAATACATCTTTGGGGCATGCCCGGTTAAGATCGATATAGTCGACACACATACGCCATTTTCCAGTATTCTTTTTAACAAGTACAACATTTGACAGTCAGGTTGAATACCGGGATTCAGAAATAAAATTTGTCTCTAGGAGGTCTTTTACAGCTTTTTCAGCAGCCTCCATTTTCTTGGGGGACTACCTACGCCTACGTTGTACTATTGCCCTAGCGGCTGGATCGATGTCCAGGTGGTGACAGGCGACCTCGGGGTCGAGTCTGGGCATCTCCACGGTGCTCCACACGAACATATATGTGTTTTCTCTCAAATAAGCCTCGATCTTCTTCCTCGTCAGGTCGAGGATTCTGGTGCCAATCTTCACCCCTTTTTGCGGGTCTTCACCGAGGGGAACGAGCTCAAAGTCTCCATCTGGAATTGGTTGGAGGAGTCCCTGCTTGCCGTTGGGTGCTTCATCTTGGTCGAAGCGGGTGTCCAAAGAAATTGAGTCGACCTTTGGAGGAGCTTTCTGTTCTTCTGCCTTGACGGGCTATGGCTCTAGTCGTGCTATTGCAGCTCTCTTTGCGGGTCGTGCTCTAGTGTCAATCCTACTCTGTCCCTTTGACGTTGCATTGAAGCATCTTCAGGCAGCTGTTAGGTCTCCTTGGATGGTTGCGACACGTCCTTTCTTTGTGTAGAATTTCATATTCAAATGGACGGTGGAGGGAACCGCGATCAGTTCTGCCAGTGTTGGTCTCCCTAGGATACAATTGTAGAGAGACGGGCAGTCGATGACCAGAAAGGGAACCTTGACTTGCCTGGTGGTTGTATCCTCGCCGAAGGTGACCAAGAGCTCTGTGTACCCCCAAGGTTTGGAGGTCGAGTCGTTGAAGCTCTGCAAGTAGGACCCCATGTATGGTGAGAGGTGGGTGTCGCCGAGCTGCAGGGTTCAGAAGAGTTGGCTATACATTACGTCAACGGAACTCGCTTCATCGACCAAAACGGGATGAACGTTAAAGTTATCCATTCTCTCCCTAATTAGAAGGGGGATGACTGACTTAGGGGCCCCTCTGGGCAATTCTTCGAGATAGAAGGTAATCGGCTCCAATCTACCCTTAACCCTCTCGAAAGTCACCGTTTGTGAGGGGGCCGCATCGACCAGCTCATCTAGTTTCCTATTTGCGGAGTTTATAGTTATATCATTGAATCCTCCACCATTTATGACCATGGAGGAGGGGAACTTTTCCCACCTACTATGCATAGACAAAGGCTCTTCGATATCGTTAGGGACATAGAAGTCCTCCGGTCTTGTAACGGAGAATGTTGTCTAGATGGGGACCGTCTCGTCTGACGGTCGGGCATCATCCTCTATCTCCTTTGCGTTGCAGGCATCTCGACGAGGGGCGTCGTTGTGCCGATATTTCTTGAGTCTTCCCCCTTTGATGAGGGTCTCAATAGCATCTTTGAGATGGACACAATCTTCAGTCAAGTGTCCATGACTTTGATGGTATTGCCAGTATTTGCTTTGATCAGCCCCAGGCTTAGCAGGACCAGAGCGAGGAAACTTGACACCGCCGTCCTTGAAATCAGTATTAGCGCAATCCGCCAAGATGCACTCGTGAGAAGCTATCACGGAGTGTACTCGGTAAACCG
Organism: Vicia faba; assembly: GCA_948472305.1. Lineage (NCBI taxonomy): Eukaryota > Viridiplantae > Streptophyta > Magnoliopsida > Fabales > Fabaceae > Vicia > Vicia faba. The sequence goes on from OX451739.1 coordinate 1,410,435,054, forward strand.
CCCCGAGGGTCCTCTTTGCTCGCGAGGATCTCATGGTTTGTCATCCCTCCTCTTCTCGCTAGTTCGTCGAGGACGGACGAAATCTTGTTGTCGTGGATTGCTGGTTGATCCACAATTCCTTGGGTCCCGGGCTCTGTTGGCCGCTTCCCTCTCCTTATATTCCATGTAGGCTCTAGCCTTCTCGAGGAGAGCATTGAATATCTGCGGTGGTTCGATGCCAACGGCTTTTCTGAACTCTGTGCCCATGAGGAGTCCCCTCTCGAGCAGGTATATCTTTATATGATTGGTGCATGGGGACCTGGATGGCCTCGCAGTTGAACCGATCAATAAACTCCCGGAGGGTCTCATCGTGTCTCTGGACGATTGCCTCGAGGGCTGCTTCAGTCTTCGGATGTCGATGTGAAGCAGTGAATGAACTAATGAACTGGTTTTTTAAATTCCTCCAGGAGGTAATTGACCCTGGAGCGAGGCTCTTATACCAGTCCATCACAGCCTTTCTCAAAGTCGTAGGGAACAACCGACATTTTATTGGACCCCTGATGTTATGGTAATGCAGCATTGCCTCGAACCCGTCGATATGGTCGACTGGGTCGGCGATGTCGTCGTACTCCTTCAGATGGGGAGGTTTCTCCATACCCATGGGGATGAGTGCCTCTGTAATAGCTTGTGACAAGGGACCGCAGGGGTCTTCCTCATCACTTTTGTCTGGCGAGCGAGAAGGAGATCTATTGTAGTGGCGGTTGTGATGGTGACCCTGGTCGCGTGGAGGATTCCTCGGGCAATGTGGTCGTTCGTCATTTCCATTGTTCCTGTTCTTAGGGGGTCTTCATTCTTGATGCGAGGGGATGTGATCGCGTCTCCCCGTATCTACGGGATGATCGCTCTCCAACGCGGGGCATCACCTGATTGGTCAGAGAGAAGGGCTTCGAGAGGCGTCCCACATGCGTCTCCGTGGAGGAGATTGGGGATGTTCCTCTATCTGAAGAGGAGGAGGAGAATGAGGCCTCCTATGTCTTTTGGGGGCTCTCTGAGAGTCTTCGAGCGCCCTTAATCTCTCCCCTTGGTAAAAGATCAAGAAGTTTGTTTGATTTATTGCCGTGAATAATGCCCTTATCGTGGCATCAGCACCCGCGGGAACGGGGACCTCCTGGAATACGGGTGGCTGGTGTTGCTGAAAAAGACAACGATCATCTTAGAGTTATCGGGACAGTGACGATGAAGAGGCACTCAGCCCGTCTTTGTACTCTGAGGGGCCAGGCATATCGCCGACATGTCCGTTATTATTGTCGGCATTGAGGCCAGCGGGACCAGCGTTGTTGACTTCAGTGTTGTGGTCGGCGACGTTGTTGTTGACGTCGGCGATGTTGTTGTTTTTTACCGTGTGATCATCCATGTCAGTCAAAAGGTAGTTGAATTTAGCTTTTGCCTCGTGTGAATGGAAGACGGGGAAGCAAGATTCTCACAAACGGCGCCACTAATCGTACCTGATCAGAATGAACCGTCGCAGCTTACTCCAAATAGAATTTGAGAGTGAGGTGGGGGGTATCTGCATAACACTCCGATTCCAAAGTAAGTTTCGGAATGAGCAAGCAAGTATGAGAGTAAGAAATATTCAATACCTGACCCTCTCAGAAGAGAAGGTATTTATAGTCCCCAACATTGGGCCAAGGTCCCCATTGTTGGGTCATGTTGAGGCCCAATAATGAAAACTGCCAGGGCTTACGTGTATATAGAGTCCAGCAAGTGGACTCCCCCCTGGTTAACTGCTCCGTGAGAATAGGGGTTGGACCCGTGATTTCCGGAGGGCAGTTAAGATGACTTTAACGTGAGGACGTGGGCCACGTTCCCCAACGGATACGTGGAGAGTTGCCCAACGGTCCCTAACTTGGGTTGTCTGCTTTTGGATCTTGTACAAAGGTGTTGGTTTGGGCCTCCCATCCGGGGGACAAGTGTAGGCCCAATCCAGATCAGTACCTAACCAGAAGGAATTGTCAAAGGCGCGAGCTCCGATGCTAAAGTGAGGTTCAGAGCTAATGCAAGTAAGCGAGTATGAGAGTATGAATGAATCGATACCCGACCCTCTCAAGTGAGAAGGTATTTATAACCCCAGTGTTGGGCCAAGGTATTCAATGATGAGCCACGATGAGGCCTAACAACGAAGACTGCCAGGGTTGACTCAGATAGCAAGGAGTTGATTCACACACCAAAAATTTGTGGGTTTAATTTCCTTTTTTTTTTAGTTTGGATTCCTGTATTTAAAGTCCAAATTTTTTATCTTTAAATTTCAATTTTTTTATAAATTTTAATTTCTTTTTTAATTTAAAATTAATTTTTAGTGATATGACAGTGTATTTGATGATGTGTCAGTGTCATATATAAAATAATAAATTCCAACTCATTATTATTAATTTTTAATTATGTATAAAATTTATAAAATTAATGGTTTAAATTTTAAAAAACAAAATGTAGACAGTGGAGTATTGAACCGGTAACTTATAAGGTATGGAAGCCCCCCTCTTCCACAAGGCCCGAGGCGCTATTTTGATAAATTGTAGCAGATAGATAGATGTGGATGTTTTTGCATTGAAAATCACCTAAACTTGAAGGTGCAATTTCCATCTTCTCACATGGTGTAACTTTGTGACACACTATCAAACATAATATTCACTTGTTTGTGAATCTCAAAAATAAATAACAACTCCAAGTTAAATTATTTGGTATCAATACTTTAGTCTTCTCATAAAAATGTCAAAGTATTATTAAATTGATTGAAATTTATTTATGAAAATGTTTTGAAAATGCATGGACATAAGTCCAAGTTTATTGTAAAAGTGTTTAAGTTTCAAAACAAGAAGGGTTTTCAAAAGGAGGGAGAAGATTTTTGAAATTAAAGAAGATGGGAGGAGAAGAAGAGGTTATCCTAAAGCATAAGGTAAAAGCTAGGGATAAGGACCATCTAACCAACAAGAAGCCAAAACTTGACATTATGAGCCAAGATAGAATTCCCATTCTTTGGATTGAAATCAAGCAAGCAAAGATACTAGACCTCTTCAAGTGTAATAAGTCTTCATAAAAATTGGGCAGAGTAACAGCTGTATGCGGGTGAATTCCAGATTACGAACAAAGGATGTAATCACAAAAACCTGCACACAAAAAACAAACAAGCAACCCAATGTCTTGAGGTAAACCTCATGAGCTCTAGACAAAATAATCAGATAAGATCACAAGGTCTCCCAAGATAGGCCAAGGTTTCTAATCCTAAGTCCAAGAAATAGTCCCATGCTCTATAATGCCAGGGATAGTAACCAAATAGTCCAAGTACCATTAAGAGTTTTTTAGGGTTTAAGTTGATTATTAAGTATCTTAGGAAAAGAAAAAGAAAAGCTCAAGTAAGCAAAGTAAAAATGACAAGAATATAAATGCTCAAATGAGCAAAGATGAAAATGGCATGAAATAAAAAATGCTAAAAAATAAATAGTACATAAAGCATAAAAGAATAAAAGCATAAAATAAACAAGTAAATAATTAGTGGTTAGTTAGATGACCATCTTGAAACTTGCATTTGGAACTCATTAGAGGATTGGTAGAACCAAAGCCTCCACACAACAAGTTGCATTTGCTTTTTGTCAAGTATATCATCCATTTGGAATTCTCACAAGTACCATTTAATGATCAGTGATGTTTAAGTGATCCGCGTTGACCAAAGGTGTTGTAGATCCATTAGAGGATTGGTAGAACCAAAGCCTCCACACAATGAATCTCAAGGTTATTGGATCAAAGAGATCAAATTAACATACTTGAGCTTGTAATCATAAGTTTGGGCCACGAATGATCATTTATTCGAATTGGGACAAAATTTAGCACTATGTTAAGCAATCGTAAGTGGACTTATATAGAAGTCGCACCTATTTTGAGGCCGGTCAATAGCAATCTATGCACCATTTGTTTTGAGACATGATATAGAGATCATGCTCTAACAATATTTAGTGCAATGAGAAGGGGATGAGATGAAGAGGAATTAGGGTAAAAAGAGAAACCACATTTGAATTAAAAATTTAATCAAACTATTATTAAAATCATTCATCCATTTTGGTGAAGTTGAACTCAACACCCAAGATCCAATGATGTTAATAAAGTCATGATTAAAAAAAACAACCCAAGACAGCCAAAAAATAATCACAAAAATTATATATATTTAATATATACATTAAAAGGTTTAAAAATGTTTTTTAAAAAAGGAAAATAATAAGGAAAATATCAGTTATATTCAAATTAATCAAGAAATGAAAAATAAAATCATAGAAAAATCAGAAAAGAGGCGAAGTAATTTTACAAAATTTTTGGGAATTTTTAAAAGTCAGAAACTATTTTTAAAAATTAAATTAAATGGGTAAAATAAACAAAAATAGTAAAAAATAGTAAAGTCAGAAACAAAAACAAAATAAGGTCACCAATATTTGTTACAATATCATTGGATCATTTCATAATTTTTTCAGAATTTAAAAATGTGTAAAAGTATTTTAAACATTTTAAACAAATCAAATAAGTGTAAAATTCATAAAAAATACCAAAACACAAAATTAAATTGTGAAAAAATAAAAATCAGAAAGAGAATAATCAAAAATATTTTTCTAATTTTTTCAGATTTTTTGGACAAAAAATGAATTTTCTATGATTTTTTGAAATTTAAAACAATTAAAATATAAAAATCAGAAAAAGAAAATAAAAGAAAAAGATGTGGACCATTGGATGAGAGTCAAAATGCGTTAGTAATCAAATCCAAAGGATCTGACGCGCTGTGCATATCATGGTCTTTAATGAATAATATACAGAATCATTAATAAAATCAGAATTTGAAAATAACAAAAGTCACGCTTTCATTGGTTAGAAGATGACACGTTGGTCATCTTCAACCTCCAGCCTTCACGAATTGCAGGTCTCTCAAACTGTAAAATCAGGAGCTCAAACCTATGTCATTCGTTTCGTCTCTTCAAGACAAAGACAACCACACCCTCGCGCCAAATTTATATAAACTGTAACTCAAGCAATTTGGAAAAAAAGTTTTGAAAAGGGATTTGAAAATTCATAGTCAAAACGTGCTTCCAGATAAAAGTAAGTATTCCGACTATAACCAGGGTAATGAGAGCAACACAATGATACCAAAGTTTTGAAGAATTGATGAAGGAATTTACCTATTAAAGTTGAGTTGCAGAGCTCTGAAACTGGACTTCTATGGAGCAATATAGGGTATGATTCTTGAATGTGATTATATGGTTAGCTTCAGGGAAGATCAAGAAAGGTGAATTGATGAAAAAAATAGATTGAAAAAGGCTTGAGAATAGGATTCGAAGTAGCTGAATTCTGAGTTGTGAAGAAAGTTTGGCAGGGTGATTCTGGCTATCTAAGCTTGGGAAATTGAATGGGGGATGACCATCTATTTATAGGGAATCAAATGGAATGTTCAAGCGTGTGGAATGATGCAAATTGGAGGGAAATCGTGTGAACCTGATGCACGGGCAAAGTGTGATCTGATTTGCATCAAAACTTATCTAATCCTTGCGTTTCAAGGCTCTAATCCACTTTGGAAACTTGGTTAAACATGTTTAGATCACAAACGCGTGCTAACTTGATGTTTAAAAGGCCAAAACATGAATTTCAAATTTTGACTTATGGAGAAACTCCAGTTCTAAGTTACCAAGTTCAATCCAATGGCATTTCCACCTCAAGGAGTCTTAGGGCAAAATTCTTGATGCTTTGGAAAGATGAGGTAACAAGCTTTGAAATGGAAAAAGAATATAATCAAATGGATGCTTGAGCTGAAAGTTACATGGAGTCAAAGTTGAATAAAAAGAGTTGACTTTCCATACTTAGAAATATTTCAAATTCTTCTTTAAAAATGACCTATAATCTCTTGCATCTAGACATGGCCTTCCACTTAGAATTTGCTCTTGACCAAAAAATATTGAATGAAGTAGATCTCTTGAATGAAAATTTTCAATTTTAACCATACAAAATCTCCAAAAATTGAGCAAGTTATGACTTGTTGAAGTTGGCAAAAAATCATGAAATGACCTATAATCTCTTGCATTCTTAAGGCAACTTCCACCCATTTTATTACTTTGCACATAAAAGAAGGAATGAAGTACACATCCTTAGTATCATCATGAAAAAAGAATGGGCTCAAGGTGATAAAAATTGACCCAATTATAACCATTTGAAGTCACATATGGAGAATTGGGGATTCATCTGGATAACTTGTAATCTTCCCTCTTCACCAAGTTCCTTCCACATGAAAACTCCTTGGAACTTTTGAAGTGATTTGTTGGTAACTCTTTGAAGAGAAGAATGTTTTTGGAATCACTCAAAAATACAAAAAGATGAGCAAGATATGTCGCTTTGAAGTCCAAAACCCTAGCCTCTAGATCAAGAGAATGCTTGGTGGAACTTTGCCAAGTTTGAACAAAATTTTTGTGCCAATATTCTTCCTTTCTGAATAGAGATTGTTGAGGATGATGAGGAGGACTCATGGCCACCTAAACCACTTCCATACCAACTTCAAAACAACTTCAATGGTGAGGTTTGAATTTCTCAAGCTTTTGACTAGGGAATGTAAATAAACTCATGCACCCATGAAGCAACTTGCTAAACCTCATTACCTTCACCTACATTATTAACAAGCAAGACAAACCAATATTGCATTTTGTTAATTATAGATAAAATCAAAGCAAAATATCCATGATCACAAAAGAACACAAGTTAAGGTGCTTGGTAATTCCTCAGCAAAGCAAGGCTAAAGATAGGGAGAATAACCAAAAGCCCTAATGTGATTTTGTTGTGATTGAAACAATATAGTATGATGAAGGGATCTTAGGGGGAAAATTAGGGTACAAAAACTTCTTTGTTTGCATCTGCTATTCTAGAATAAATTATCCTGATGATTAATTGACATATTATTTTAATCCTTCTTAGCTCTTAATCTTTTGTGTCTTCATGCACAGTTATCTTTTTGATAATGTCAAAAAGGGAGAGAAGTATAATAATTTTAATTTTGATGAACCTTACCTTAAAAAATGCATCATAATAAATGAATGATATAAAATATGCATTTACCACTGACGTATGTTTGTTTGTTTGTTAATTAACCGAGGAACTCTGAACAAGTTCACTAGGCATTCTAAGACAGGTCAAAATGAAAGAACTCTGATTAAAGTTCCTAAAAAAGATTTTTCATATATTCGAAGATGTATACTCTACGAACATATGTTCAAGAATCAGATAAACCCAATATTGCTCAGAAGTTGAGAACTTTCTGAAAGTTAAAGTTATCTTGATTTTGGTATCATAATGTTCAGAAGATGTATAATGTCTGAGAATGTGATAATCAGAACATAAGAATCAAAAGAAGAAGCATATGTCTTCTAGAAGAACAAAGAAAATTAGAAGTTGAAGACTTTTTGAAATTCCTAAAGTCAAGAATCTCAAGATCTCGATATCTGATCTATTGGAACCCGGGGAGTTTTGCTCTAATGGTTCAAAGTCTGGATATTCGATCTTCATCAAGTCATTGACTCGGGGGGGAGTATAAAAAAAAGTGTAAGTATTTATTACTCTTCTAATTTCATTGATTATGATTATATGTACAAAATTTTGTCATCAAAATACATAGTTTTGTCATCATCCAAAAGGGGGAGATCGTAAGAAAAAGATCTGGTTCTGCAATACTATCTCTGAGTTTTGATGATAACATATGAGTATGATTATATGAACAATTTTTTATACTAATTTTTGTTATTATTGAGTACTTAACAAACAAGTTTTGCTTCTGATGAATGGCGTGGCCAAGACATTAGAAGAGAATTGATTCTGCTTCTATGCTACACAAGTTTTGTTGAACAAGTAGCAAGACACTCCAGAAGGCTTTGAAGTGTAAGCCCTGATATTTTTCTGAAGAAACCAGTCAAAATATCTGAAGATAAAAGTTATTACTTATGTTCAAATGTTAAAGACTCAAGCTTCTAAAGAAAACATATTCTAAGGAAACCAATCTGAAGATCTGGAGACAGAAGTTGTTACTTACGTCCAGATGCTGAAGACTCATGTTTCTAAAAGACAATGTGTTTCAAGAAACAAAGTTAGAAGATCTGAAGACAAATTTTCTACTAAAGTCCAGATGCTAAAAACTTAGTTTCTAAAAGACAACTTATTACAAAGAAGACAAAGTTAAAAGATCTGAAGACAATGTTTCTAACTGAAGTCCAAATGCTGAAGACTGTGTGTTTATAGTAACAAGGTTCTGAAGATAAGGATTCTTAAATAACCAAGTGCTAAAGATTCTAAGATAGAAGGTCTGAAGATTCCAAAGACTTGAAGTTCTAAAGGTCCGAGGTTATCTACAACAGGTTCTCAAGACCAAATGTTGAAGACTCAAATGACGCGGCTTTTAAAACTCTAAATACTTGAAGCTCTTCTGATCCAAAGGTTCGCTACAATGGGTTCTCATGACCAAGTGCTGAAGACTCTAAAGACGCAAATCTGAAGAATCTGAAGACTTGAAGTTCTGAAGACATTATGTTATGTTCCCGCTTCTAACCTCATGCTCGCAGAAGCCTCTGAAATGTAGAAGGAAAGAATATAACGGTAACATGGTACAATAGTACACGATACGAAAAAGCTTTATGCCACTACCTCTCCACTAGCTTAAATTATGGAAGAGATAAGGACGTGGCAGTATTATTTGTAACGACTCTTTTTCAAATAGCCAATGGCTCGATTTTGCTTGGCTATATAAGAAAATAATCACATGTTTAAAGCTGGTTGGAAAAGAGAAAAATCAGTTGATGAGCTTATTGTAGGTTGCTTGGCTGGTTGCTCAAAGCTGCAAGTTGCAAGTCACAAGTTATTGATGTTCAATGATTAAAAAGTAAAGTTATCATTATTATAACACAACCAAAAAGATATCATTTACTATAACAAAGAAAGCTATCATTATTATAACACAACCAAAAAAGATATCATCCACTATAACAACATGAAGAATTCTACAAGATGTTATTCAATCTATCAATCATATACATCTTGACAGAATTATGAAGAAGCAAGGAGTTGTTGCTCATAGCTTGCTCAACAAAGAAGTTGAAGACAAGAAGACTACAAGATGCTGCACTTATTTTAAATTATATTCATCTTTATAGAAAAATGTAAAACACAATAGTTGTTCCTTAGATTGTTTTATTTCTTAAGATCTTCATGTAAATTGTTTGTACACAAAAGTTGTTGCTCAGAATTTTGTCAAACAATAAGTACTTAAAATTAGGAGTAATCTGCTTGATAAGAAGCACTCATGTAATCTCTAGAAAAACAATTTTGTTTCAAATTGGTTGGTTCCACAAGTGATCGAGTGAAGATCAGAAGGCTTGAGAAGACTTTGGTTGCAACATCATAGATGAAATCCTGGTAGTGGATTCTATTGGGTCAATGGTAGTCATATCTCAAAGGGGACTGAGTGAAGGTCATCCTTCTAGGATCACTGATGGATATCATTGGAAGGAAAACCTGATATGAGATTTTGGAGAATCGAATTATGTTGGATCAATGAATGTTATATCTGGTTTGGATCCCTGAACGTTTCATTGGATGTTAGTCACTGGCGGTTGCCCGTGCGATTGTAATCAGATTGATTATAGTGGATTAAGTCCTTGAGTTCAAGGTGAAATCACCTCGGAAGGGTGGACTAAATTAGCTTGGGGGTTTCTCAAGTGAACCAGGATATATCGCATGTTCTTTGCTTATGCTTTAGAGTTTATGTTTTCTGAACCAAATTAGAAGCATTAATTAGAAGCAACAATCAGAAGCATTATTTAACGAATAATGCTTAGAAGTGAAAGTTTTATAAGAAAGGAAAACCCAATTCAAACCCCCTATTTCTTGAGTTTTCTTCACACCTTCAGGAACTTCTATAAAACACCTTGAGCTCTTTATCTTCTAGCCTCACTATGTAGTCTTTATCAAGAAATTGATCCAAGTTGATCAAGATGCTTATCATAGAGGGAACATACAACACATCACATATGACAACTTATTATCCATCATTCTTCACAAGAATGTTCCTCATTCATTATGATATGATCATGTTATTATCTACAAACCTAATGGACCTTATCATTGATTCATTAATCTTGATGAACCCGAATTTATTCACAATTATATGATTGTCGCACCCTGTGTCAAGGTGCCAAACAGGTTTCGTCTTGAGCCAACTATGTATCATCCATCAAAATGACCTCTTCTAAGTCACTATTTCCAACATGAACAAATTGTGCTACAACTTTGTCATTCTTATTTGATTCTTTATTGAAGTAACAATCCCTAACATAATATCCAAACTTTTGGCAACAAAAGCATTAAACTTCCTTCATCTCCACCTTTTTCTTGAGTTTATAATTGTGAGAAGCACAATTCTTGCATGTCTTACCCTAACTTCTTGAATTCTTTCCTCCACAATCACTTTAGTTCCACTTCTTCTTCCATTTTCTTTAGTTTTGTTGTTCTTTGAAGAATCTTTTTTTTCATTTTCTTGAAGAATTTTTCCTACAAAGCTTGTTCGGACACCTTTTCCAAATTTTCCTTAAATGCTAATAAACCACCATTCATAATTTCAAGCATGTCTTGAAACCCAAATATCACTTTCATTTATGCACACCATCTATCATTGTTTTCTCTCTTGAAAACTAGTAGATTGACTGGGAACTGATAGGAGGTTTTACTCACATTTATCATGGATGGAGATTGAAGATCAAATAAGTGCTCTATATACCAATTTGTTGAATAACTTGAATTACAAGTTATTTGCAAATTGAGGAAAATAGAAAAGAATAAATAACAATTGAGATATATATATAGAGAGAAGTATTATTTGAATGGGATTGAATATTTTTTACAAACATGTGTTACATTCTTTATAAATATGATCATACTACTAATTAACTAACGTCTAATTAGTAACCATATACATAGCTAGTAGTAACCACATGCATAAATGACAATAACCACATGTTGAACTAACAATAAACACATACGCCCTCCATTCTCTTTTATAAGTAAATTTTAATTTTTTGGATTCATTGAATAATTAATGTATCTAGTCTAAATACATTATTTATTCAATGAATCTAAAAATTAAAAATTTGCTTATAAAAGAGAATAAAGGGGGGGGGGGGTATTGATCTAGAAGTAAACACATGTTAAACTAGTAGTAACCACATGTTGAACCAGTATTAATCATATACTAATTTAGCAATAATCATATGTTGAACTAACAATTACCACGTGCTGAACTAGCAATAAGCACATAATAGGCAATGAGTTGGGTATTATTCTTAGAAGAAGCTTTTAAGAAACTCTAAGTATTGTTCTTGGTCAAGAGTCTTGGCTAATTATTATAATGAAAGTATGGTATTTTTGTTAAGTTATACTCATTGCGGTCACTGGGATTAGGACTGTTAGATATCACTGCGGTGATTTACGAAGTGAGATGGCGATTTCTCATATTTCAGGAGGATCTAGGTAGAAGTTACATTGGGTAGGATTTTGGCGAGAAGTTGTAAATTGAGGAGTTTAGCTTTGAACTAATACTGCATATAGTGCACTTCCATCCTATCTTGGTAGCCCTCAGAGTAGGCGATGTTGCATCGAACTGGGATAACATATTATTGTGTTATTTATCATCCTGCAGTTTAAGTTTTTGTATGTGTTTAACTTGATGAATTTTTTTAGGGTGTCATATCAGATATTATAACATATGTCTTGACATTGTTCTGATGTTGGAATTTCAGCATCTCCATGTGTTGTTTGTACCAGAATAATTTCAATTGGTATCAGAGTAGACACCATATCCATTAGGTGAGCTTCAGGGAGTAATTTTCCAATACTATTGTTCCTTGTGGAAGATTTGAATGATTTTATTCTGGTTATCAATGGACAACAGGTTTTGAAGAATTATCAGGATAGGAGAATCTTGTGTGTAAAAACCACTGATCAAACTCCCACAAACCTAAATTGTTGCTTGAACGCAAGTGCCCATTTCAAGAACTCATGAAAAATCATAGTAGAATGGTACTCATATGTGAGACATCTGTTCCAATTGATCAAAAAGCAGTTCGTCGAATGTTCACATGACGTGAAGAGTTTGTTTAAGAACCTTTAAATCTTGAGCTTTCTCTTTAGATATCTCTCTAACTATGCTTTGTTCTTAATTCTCTTTCCGATTTTCCTCCTTTTCATTTGGACAGTTAAATTAAGGCAATGAGAATTATGATGATCATCACATGTACAAGACTAATCAAGAATTTTTTATGTAGCACCAAATAAGCAACATTGGCTACTTTTAATTACTGATGAAATTTTCAAACTTTATAGTTGTATATTGTCCTTTTGGATGACGTTTGGGGATCAACCCCCTTTGGGCTGAATAATCGGGTGAGGGCTACCCAACTTAGCGATTGGGTTTCCTTTTACCGCCTTTTCATCATTTGGTGACAGCTTTATTTATCTCAACCAATCATATTGTTGTACCCCAAAATTTGGCCTCCCATATTTCTCAAAACATTTCAAGAAAGATTCACAAGTCTAACCCGGCGCGTCATATTTAGGTGTTCTTTCGCCAAGATATCTCTGATAACGTATTCTCAAATTCAGATTCGGCTCAAGAGTCAATTCTTTAAAGAAGGTATCCGAATGTGTGAGTTTTCTCGAAGAAATATGGTGAAAAAGTGTGCTGAAAGTGCAGTTTTTAGATGCTAAAAAATTCATAACTTGAAGATCGTGGCTCGTTTTGAATCCGTTCCAGTGGCCAAAATTCCGTCTTGACGTCATCTATGTTTTCATATCTCACGGATGGAAGCCAATTTCGATCAGAAGGTTTTCAAAAATGTGGATTTATCAAGTATTTTCGTACAGAAAATTTGTGACAGAAGTTTATTTGCGTCATGTTCAGAAAATCATAACTTGGTCGATTTTCATCGTATCAAGATGGTTCTGGCGCCAAAATCTCACAAATTGAATTGGCTAAGTTTTCACAGAAGGTATTGAGTTAGAAAAGTATCCAAAAGGTCTTTGTTTTTTGCTCAGAGCACGCGTGACGCGCCGAAAATCCTGAATGCTGAATATTATTTCATCTGGGCCGAAACTTCGAAAATTCATAACTCGGTCAATTTTTATTGGATTGGGCTCATATTTTTACACAAGGTGACTGACTCATAGATTTACAACTTTGCTTCAAAAGTCGAGACCGGGCTATGCTCCGATCAATACCAGTTTTTTATTGAAGAACGTGTCAGAGTCGACACTGGAGCCCAAAATAAGTTTGTCTAAGCTGAAACTTCAAAAATTCATAACTAATTCACCGTTTATCTGATTGAGCCGATTTTCGGACAGGAGTTAGTTCTCGATGTCAGCTACAGTTTTTTTTCACATTTCAACTTCAAAAATTTCACTTAAGCCCCTGCGATTTAGCTTGCAACGTGACGAATTCAAGTGAACATTGGAGGCTCAATTGCACATTCAAAGCCCATTTTCTTTGCTCTAATTTCCATTATATAATCTCATTATTTTCACACAAAACAGGAAAAGGAGAGAAAAAAACCCTTGCCACAACGTTGTCAGAATATCAAATTCTTTCAAGAACCCTAAAACCTTGAAATCCTTATTACAAATCCCTCTCTCACTACAAACAAGTCATCCCGGTTACAAACCAACATCTCACTACTTCTCCAGTAAGGGTAAGGCTGTCTTGATCTCCATGATCAAAAGGCATAAAAGCATTCATATCACTACTTCTCCAAGGGTAAGGCTGATTTGATCTCCATGATGAAAAGAGTATAATCATTCATACATGTCATATTGGGCCTAAACATTAAATTTCTTCATATATTGACTTTATTTGTATTTTATGATATATAGTAATTTATTTAATGTGTTCATGAGATTCAACACTGCAGATTTAGACAGGATCCCATGCAGGTTCATTAAGGAACATTGAGGCCAAAACACAAATGGCCAAAAGCCAAAACACAAATGGCCAAAACAAAACAGTTTACACATGACGTCAACAGTTATTTCACCCCTCCAATCAGGCTCGTATACTCCTAAACTCTCTCTCTATTTTTATTATTTTCCTTTAATTGATTAATTTTTATTCTTTTTATTAATCACTAACCAATTAACCTTTTTTCTTAATAAAATCAAAAACAAAAAAAATATATTTTATTTATTAAAATTAAATTCAGCACTTTATTTTTGTAAATAAATATTAATTCAATTAATTTAGTTTAATTAGGAAATAACTTTAATATTTTTGCAATAATTAAAATTAATTTAGATAATTAGGTTTTTATTAGCTTTGATTAATTTATTTTATTTCTTTAAATACTCAAAAATCCAAAAATATTTTAATTAATTAATTAGGTTATTAATTTAATTATTAACTTAGATCTAACTTCTTTTTAACCCAAAAATAAACAAAAAATGCTTTCTTTAAAAAAAAGGGTCAAAACCCTAAAAAATGCGCTCGATTTAATTTTTCACACGCGATCTATTTTACCATATTGATGTAACTGTTTCCCGGAATATAATAACTTTAAATAGGACTTTATTTTACCGCTTTATTTTATTTTCCGCATTTTAAATTAAAGGGTTGTTTTTGGCGATGTAAATACCCGACGCCTTGTAATAGTTTAGATTTAATTTCCGCAATTTAAATTCCGCAACTATTAACTGTTAGATGTTTGATAAATAGGGAATGCATGACAAGATCAAATCTTTAACCTAAAATCAACATAGCTCATCCATGACATGTATAAAGATAAATAACTGAAAAATAACACACTCGCACATGCGCACTCTTAGGGTACACCTCACTTGGTTGCCTCGAACGTGGTCATTGAGTATAGGAAGTTTTAGAGGTCGCCCTCTTGTCCAAAGATCATAGTTGCCTCGAAACGGTTGCCTCAGATAAAATGATCTAAGACATTAGGGTTACCGCTAAGGCATCCTAACATTGCTTTAGTGACCATACGTCCCTTAATCGAATTGACCCTCAAAACTCCAACGACGATGCTACCTACTCATCAATAGTGGGCTAGCATTGTCTAAAGGACATTTGTACAGATTAATTTCTTTTTCGAGTAGGTAGATGGTTCTTAAGTACTTGCTCCTTTTAAAACAAAACAAAACTTTTCGCACTTACACCCCTTTCAAAACAAAAAAACTATTTCAAACCCACAAACACAAAGAAAAGCAAATTTTGAAAATACAATGAGCAAGTACCTAAGAGCCCGTGGATAACCACGGATAGAAAGGGTGCTAACACCTTCCCTTTCTATAATCTACCTCCCGAACCCGAGAAATATCTCAAAAAGGAATTTTTCTGTGCTTTTGTCCTTTCCTTGTTGGATAAAATAAAAGACGGCGACGACTCTTGCTTACCACGACATTTTGCGAAAACAAACGCAAACGCGAACCAGCATTCCAAAAAACAGTCAGTTCTATTCCCACCGATCACAGAACTGGCGACTCTGCTGGGGAAGTAATAAGTGAGGTGTACCTTAGGATTAGATCATTGTGTTTTCAATTGTATGCTTTGTATGATTTATCTTTGTGGGCTTGTAGAGTTCTATAGATCCTAACTCGGATCTGGGGGATACCCTTTAGGTAAGTAACAATAAACTGTGAGGGAACTGTCCGACGTAGACCGACACGGTTGAAGCAGTAGCTACGTTGGTGTGGCACTTTAGTCTGTATCGATATTCCTTGTGTTGGAACGAGGAGAATATGGGTCTTCTAAGGGGTCATTAAGCACCAACTGACCTTAGAACCTTTAAATTGACCAACTTGGCCATAGAACAGTAGCAGTATGCTACACTCATTGAGACTAAACTCTCGCGATGATTTCGACCGTAAGAAAAGGTTGCTAAACTGGACTTATGACCGATCGAGGGTAGTCAGTGATATTGAGATCCTCTAGAACCCGGTTACTATTTTTAGGACAAGTTTAAACCAACTAAACTGAAAGAGGGTAATACCTAAACTCCATGCCAGCCTAAACTTAAGGCTATTTGTGTGACTTGTGTGCCTTTAAACTTGAACTACTTGCACATTCTTGTTATCTGACAACATGAGTTCCTTGCAGGTTTTGTTTACAGTCCTTATCCAATAATTTGGATTTATTGCAGGGTTTACTTACATCGCTTCACACTTTTGCTTAAACGCATAACATACACATCATAACATCATGCCTTAACATTTCCTTAACCATTTCAAGGATCTCAAGGGCTTGTGATGCAGGTTATGGTAAATCAAATGTCCAGCAAGGGGTAAAGGGGATTTATTTTCCTCTAGCCAATGTCGTCTAGAGATCAAAACACGATAACTTAAGTTAGGGGCTATGACCCACTCGATATGGTGAGCTTGACTCTTGAAGAAGGACTCTTAACGACACGAAGTTTCTTCTAACAAATTCTAAAATGTTTCTTGTTTACCCCGCGAGATCCTTGAAAACATTGCATACATATATCATACATATCATTGCATAACAGGTCTCCCAGTACAGGTCTCTCATGTTCTCGCTGTTTATTTCAGCAATGGCTCTCCAACAAGACAACCAAGATCTTCATACTCAAGAGACTCAGTTCAGGGAAATCTTCCTAAACCTATCCAAGGGGCAGGAAGAGTTGAGAACACTCCTCATGGGGAATTTGGTCAAGAAAAGTCCTGAAGACAATAAGGACGAACGGCTGGAACAACTACAAGCTGAGTTCAGTGCCATGAAAACCCAGATGTTGGGCCAGATGGCTCTTATCCAAGGCTTAGCTCGGGAACAAGAAGAGCCGAGAACCATTGTTAACCAGCTTCGTCAAGACAGATACAACGACATGAAACAAATAGTCAAGGACGGGGACCAGGTCATTAATCAACTTCCGAGAAGTCAAAGGTTTGGTTTGACGAAGAATAGACCTCTCCAAGTTGCTACTACCTCACAGGTCCAACAACAACCTTGTCATAAACAACAGGTTAATCAGAGTAAGCCGGATACACCCAGGAGGCAGTTTACCAAGCTCAACATGCCGCTGTCTCAAGCTTTACAACACCTATTGAGATTGAATCTGGTGACGTTAAGGGACCCTCCTAAGAATCCCAACATAGCCTCCCCAAAGTACAATCTTGATGTAAGATGTGCATATCACTCCAACAGCCCGGGGCATGATACTAACATCTGTTGGTCGTTGAGCAACAAAATTCAAGACCTGATTGATGAAGGAGCATTGGAACTCACACAAGATGGTCAGATTGAATTCTTTTGCCACCCCCCTAAGATTCACCATTTGAAGTTACAAGTACTGAGACGAGAAGACTTTTTGTTCATTAGAATTTCCAAGTTCTAATTTTCTTTTGATTGTTCGAACATTTATTCATGTCAAACTTTATTACTTTATCAATGCATTGCATATGTCTGTTTTGAATCAATCCATTCGTATTTCACTATATTCAAATTGCTTTCATTTTTTGTGATGATCAACTCTCGATTAAAAAATTCTAAGCCTTTAGAGGGAGGATGGCGAAAATGATATCAAAATCTCTACAGTATGCTTTTGAACAGACCCCACTGACGAGGTACAAGCATTGTTTCAAATCCTAAACAGTGGAGTTATAAGGAAGATAATCCCTCGTCAACCCCTTTGAGCCAAATAAGTTGGAGTTTTTATTTTCACAAATTAAAACCCTTAATTATAACCTGGGGCAGGGTAGTTTTCTCAGTTGATCCAGGTGCACAATGAATGGCATCAAAGAAGTCCTTCCGAAACAAAAGACGGTATTGGTTCCGTATAATCGTAAGGACAAGCAGTCATTATCTCTCAAAATAAAAGCCCAATAAGTCAAAACCTATGAAGGAGACTTAAGAAAAACTAGGGCATCCCGCTGACTGTAATTACAAAAGAAACAGTTCAGGCAAAAGACAGGGATAATAAAATCAAAAAGAAAGAGATCTGCAAACTCTCAACAAAATGACTTCCTGTTCAAAATAAATTGTCAGTATTCGAACCATCACTGGAATATCAGAGCAAAGACTCAAATGGGATCTAAATGCATGATTAGCTGAGTTTAGGATCGAAGAACATCACGAAGAGCGGGTGGGTAGAAATAAATTTTGAGCCTTTTCCTTTGTTTCTTAAACCGTGAACCAGGCCACGTTATAACCCTTAAAAAGTCCTAGCTGAAGCATGGGTTAGTCCGAAAGCATATTGTTACAAAGGTATCCTAACTCCTGTAGGGCTTGCTGTAAATCCTGAGTTGACATCACATTTTGCAAAAAAATTGCCTGTTTTACTGGAAAAATGCATTTTCAAAAATTTCAAAACAGACATAAGCTTTGCATTCTTAAAATAATATTGTTTGCATATGACTATTTGTTCAACAACAGAGAAATTTGCACGACGAATATCTAGTGAACAAAAAAAACCTTCTCAATAAAAAGGATCACCTCAAGTGGAAAAAACACTTCCAACCAAGGGGCACGACATGATCATTGTCCATCATCTGGGGCAGTCAAGTCAATATTCAAGGAATCTCTCAAAATGCCAAATAGCCAGGGGAAAATCTCCATCTGAATCAATTGGGGCATTGGACATGAATTCCAGCAACGAATCTTGCATGATCAAACGAAGATCTTCTGGTAGTATGGCAACACAACACTACCGACAGTGACACCTCCCTACATCCTGAGAGCGTGGACATAATCAGAAAATACTACGCATAATCAAAGACCCGCTAGGTCGACTGGCCTAGGCAAAAATAAGGGCTTCCCGACGAACCAAAAGGGTTCGGGCAAAAATTAGGGATAAAAATGGAAAAGATCTGTACACCCGGCAAGTCGAAAACCTGAAAAGGCGGCTTGGGCAAAAAAGGGTATCCCGATGGATTGAAAACCCGAAAGGGTGGTCCAGGCAAAAATTAGGGATCAAAGCGTACGACTATGTCCCGTCATCTCGTCACTTGCCTACCAGAAGAAGACTTGTCATTTCAATCGAAAGATACCAAGCACCTCATAGGTTGGGATAATACTCAATCCACAAGGCCTCCGCAGGTACCTTCTCCCGCAGAAACAAGGGTAATAAAATTGTCCAAACTGTACAGCTGCTCTGCTCACCAGGCACAAAGGTAGATTCAACTGAAGAATATGGCTAAGATACCTTCACTCCCCGCAGAATAAGGCAGTAATGGTAGCTCTCCCAGCTGAGACTTGCAGCTATGTACAAATCAGCAATACTCTCCCCAAGCAAAGTTAGTCTACCATCAGCCCTAAAAAGGCTTGGTATCCCCAGAAGGTCTTAATATTCCCCAGCGGAGTATAAGAATATTCTCCAACAAGTATCAGAGTATCCTCGGCAGTCTTAATATTCCTCAACGGAGTATAAGAATGTTCCCCGGTAGAATACAAGATACCCCCAGTGGAGTCAATTTTCCCAGCACGGTCTGAAAAAGCTTCCCCAACGGAGTTGAATCATCATCCCTACTAGACTCTAGAAGTTTACCCCCAGCGAAGTATAATAAATCTCCCCAGCCAAATTCAAAGGGTTATCCCCACAAGAGTCTAACAGGGTTATCCCCAGCAAGTTGCAACTGAAAGATCATCCCCAACGAAGTTCTTTCCTTTTACAAATAGGACTTCAATCCTCAACAGATTCAATATCACCAGCAACGGTAATCCATCCCCAGCGGAGTTTATCAGCGGAATCCCCAGCGGAGTTTATCGTTAAAATCTTCAGCAGAATATCCTTTCCCCACAGAGTATTTCCCCTCAGAATAATCTCTTCATCAGTTTATTCCCCAACGGAGTTCTTTTCTCCTGCAGGTTTATCCTCACAATCATCTTCGTTCACCACCCCTGGCGGAAGTGAAGCATTCAACTATATTCTCCAGTAGCTCCGGGATTTATTTTCCCCAGCTAAAACATTACATGTCCATACATCATGCTACATGCATATACGCATCATACCATACAATCTCATTTATTTTGAGAACATCATTGCCTGATACATATCATGCATTACATACAGCTAACCTTTACCTTTCAGGAAAGATACAATCAAAATTCAAGTTATGAAGCCCGGGTATGACCAGGATAGTATCTTGATTTCTACAGCATATTGTGAAGCCCGGATTACGACCGAATAACAATATCAGACTACCGCGAAGCCTGGATTACGACCAGATAGTGATATCTCTCAAAAGTAAGCTATGAAGCCCAGAGAACGGCCGGATAATAGTTTATTCCCCAGTGAGCCGTGAAGCCCGGATAGCAGCTCAGTAAGCACCATGAAGCCTGGATTCAACCAGATAATGGTATATCATAAACACAAGCCGTGAAGCCCGGATCACGACCGGATAACAGCTCAGCAAGTTATTGTGAAGTCTGGATTACAACCAGAAAGCAATACAAGACCATGAAGCCTGGATTACGACCAGATAATGGTAGAAGATGTTGTGAAGACTGGATTACGACCAGATAGCAACCAAGAGTACTACAAATCCTGGATTACGACCAGATAGTGGTATATCTTTAATAAAAGTTATGAAGCCCGGGTACAACCGGATAGTATCTTGATGCCTCCGAACACCGTGAATCCTGGATTTCGACCAGATAGTGGTATGTTACACTGTGAAGCTTGGATTACAACCAAATAGCAGTCTACCCATCCAGTTACTATGAAGTCCGGATTTGACCGGATATTAGTAAACCCAACCGTCAAAGGGAAGCCCGGATGCGACCGGATAACCACTTGATTTGTTCTGAAGCCTGGATTTCGACCAGATAAGAAGTGAGGTATTGTGAAGATTGGATTCGACCAGATAGAAGTACGTGACACCATGAATCCTGGATTCGACCAGATAATGGTATAACACATCGTGAAGCCTGGATTATGACCAGATAGCGGTACAAGGCACTGTGAAGCTTGGATTCCGACCAAATAGCAGTTTACATGGACAGTTACTAAGAAGCCCGGAGTCGGCAGGATATTAGTGTGCCTTAAATTCAAGTTGAAGCCCGGATGCGACCGGATAACCACTTGATTTGTTCTGAAGCCTGGATGTCGACCAGATAAGAAGTGAGGTATTGCAAAGCCTGGATTACGACCGGATAGCAAGTTTAATCTCATCTCCCCAGTAAGTCATTGTAAAGCCTGGATTACGACCAGATAGCAGTCGGTCTTATCACTATGAAGCCTGGGTTGCGACCAGATAATAGTTCACTCTCACTTTTTCAACAGAGATGATTCCTCAGTAGAATAACGGACGACCGAAGCTCCTAAAGTTCTATTTCTCCTAAGACAAAGAACAGTATTCCCCAGCGGAATCTCCCTCAACAGCAGGTATACAAGTTGTCGCTAAGGAATCTCTTACGCGATCGACACTCCTTCGGATGGCATCGTTAAGCCCATCTCCCATCATCAATCTCCAAATGGCATCTGTAAGCCCATTCCCGACATCACAAGACAAATACTACTTCATGCGAGTGCAAATTTCTGGGCACTCTAGTGTTCAATCATCTTCCACCTTCGGATCACGAAAGGCCCGAACGCCAATCTATATCCTCAGGTTTAAGAAGATTGAACAGGGGCAGTTGTTGTACCCCAAAATTTGCCCTCCCATATTTCTCAAAACATTTCAAGAAAGATTCACAAGTCCAACTTAGCGCGTCACTTTCAGGTGTTCTTTCGCCAAGATATCTCTGATAACATATTCTCAAATTCAGGTTTGGCTCAAGAGTCAATTCTTTAAAGAACGTATCCGAATGTGTGAGTTTTCTCAAAAAAATATGGTGAAAAAGTGTGTTGAAAGTGCAGTTTTTATGCGCTAAAAAATTCATAACTTGAAGATCGTGACTCGTTTTGAACCCGTTCTGGTGGCCAAAATTCCGTCTTGACGTCATCTATGTTTTCATCTCTCACGGATGGAAGCCAATTTCGATCTGAAGGTCTTCAAAAATGTGGATTTATCAAGTATTTTTGTACAGAAAATTTGTGACAAGTTTATTTGCGTCATGTTCAGAAAATCATAACTTGGTCGATTTTCATTGTATCGAGCTGGTTCCGGTGCCAAAATTTCACAAATTGAGTTGGCTAAGTTTTCACATAAGGTATTGAGTTCGAAAGGTATCCAAAAGGTCTTTGTTTTTTGCTCAGAGCACGCGTGACGCGCCGAAAATCCTGAATGCTGAATATTATTTCATCTGAGCCGAAACTTCGAAAATTCATAACTCGGTCAATTTTTATCGGATTGAGCTCATATTTTTACACAAGGTGACTGACTCATAGATCTACAACTTTTATTCAAAAGTATAGACCGGATTATGCTCCGATCAATACCAGTTTTTTATTGAAGAACGTGTCAGAGTCGATACTGGAGCCCAAAATAAGTTTGTCTGAGCTGAAACTTCAAAAATTCATACCTAATTTACCGTTTATCCGATTGAGCCTATTTTCGGACAGGAGTTAGTTCTTGATGTCGGTTACATTTTGTTTTCATATTTCGAATTCAAAAATTGCACTTAAGCCCCTGCGATTTAGCCTGCAACGTGACAAATTCAAGTGAACATTGGAGGCCCAATTGCACATTCAAAGTCCATTTTCTTTGCTTTAATTTCCATTATATAATCTCATTCTTTTCACACAAACAGGAAAAGGAGAGAAAAAAACCCTTGCCACAACGCTGTCAGAATATCAAATTCTTTCAAGAACCCTAAAACCTTGAAATCCTTATTACAAATCCCTCTCTCACTACAAACAAGCCATCCCGGTTACAAACCAACATCTCACTACTTCTCTAGTAAGGGTAAGGTTGGCTTGATCTCCATGATCAAAAAGCATAAAAGCATTCATATCACTACTTCTACAAGGGTAAGACTGATTTGATCTCCATGATCAAAAGGGTATAATCATTCATACATGTCATATTGAGCCTAAACATTAAATTTCTTCATATATTGGCTTTATTTATATTTTATGATATATAGTAATTTATTTAATGTGTTCATGAGATTCAACACTGCAGATTTAGACAGGATCTCATGCAGGTTCATTAAGGAACGTTGAGGCCAAAACACAAATGACCAAAAACCAAAACACAAATGGCCAAAACAAAACAGTTTACACATGACGCCAACAGCTGTTTCACCCTCCAATCAGACCCGTATACTCCTAAACTCTCTCTCTATTTTTATTATTTTCCTTTAATTAATTAATTGTTATTCTTTTTATTAATCACTAACCAATTAATCTTTTTTCTTAATAAAATCAAAAACAAAAAAATATATTTTATTTATTAAAATTAAATTCAGCACTTTATTTTTGTAAATAAATATTAATTCAATTAATTTAGTTTAATTAGGAAATAACTTTAATATTTTTGCAATAATTAAAATTAATTTAGATAATTAGGTTTTTATTAGCTTTGATTAATTTATTTTATTTCTTTAAATACTCAAAAATCCAAAAATATTTTAATTAATTAATTAGTTTATTAATTTAATTATTAACTTAGATCTAACTTCTTTTTAATCCAAAAATAAACAAAAAAATGCTTTCTTTAAAAAAAAGGGTCAAAACCCTAAAAAATGCGCTCGATTTAATTTTTCGCACGCGATCTATTTTACCATATTGATGTAACTGTTTCCCGGAACGTAATAACTTTAAATAGGACTTTATTTTACCACTTTATTTTATTTTCCGTATTTTAAATTAAAGGGTTGTTTTTGGCGATGTAAATACCCGACGCCTTATAATAGTTTAGATTTAATTTCCGCAATTTAAATTCCGCAACTATTAACTGTTAGATGTTTGATAAATAGGGAATGCATGACAAGATCAAATCTTTAACCTAAAATCAACATAGCTCACCCATGACATGTATAAAGATAAATAACTAAAAAATAACACACTCGCACATGCACACTCTTAGGGTACACCTCACTTGGTTGCCTCGAACGTGGTCATTGAGTATAGGAAGTTTTAGAGGTTGCCCTATTGTCCAAAGATCATAGTTGCCTCGAAACGGTTGCCTCAGATAAAATGATCTAAGACATTAGGGTTACCGCTAAGGCGTCCTAACATTGCTTTAGTGACCATACGTCCCTTAATCAAATTGACCCTCAAAACTCCAACGACGATGCTACCTACTCATCAATAGTGGACTAGCATTGTCTAAAGGATATTTGTACAGATTAATTCCTTTTTCGAGTAAGTAGATGGTTCTTAAGTACTTGCTCCTTTTAAAATAAAACAAAACTTTCCGCACTTACACCCCTTTCAAAACAAAAAAAAAACTTTTTCAAACCCACAAACACAAAGAAAAGCAAATTTTGAAAATACAATGAGCAAGTACCTAAGATCCCGTGGATAACCACGGATAGAAAGGGTGCTAACACCTTCCCTTTCTATAATCTACCTCCCGAATCCGAGAAATATCTCAAAAAGGAATTTTTTTGTGCTTTTGTCCTTTCCTTGTTGGATAAAATAAAAGACGGTGGCGACTCTTGCTTACCGCTACATTTTGCAAAAACAAACGCAAACGCGAACCAGCATTCCAAAAAATAGTCAGTTCTATTCCCACCGATCACACATACCTGCATATGAATCTAGATTATGCTAGATTATATTGATAAACTACTCAAGGAGTACTTCTCAGGATTCTAGCACTATGGTACAAATCTACATGTTATACTCGTATCCTTGTCACGTTATTCTAAACTTCCTACCCTTAACCAATCATCCCTTTGTCTCTATATACTATTCTTGAACTCTAAGAGAACCAAGTTTCTGAACAAAACAAAAAATTTCGGCAAAATTTAGGAAGGACTTCAACTCGTGGATTTACACAGCAATTAACACAACTAAAAAATATTCAAAAAGAGGAAAAGAAATAAAACCCCCCCAAACTTGAACTAAACATTGGCCCCAATATTTCAGAACAAGCTCTAGGAAGGTGACTCACAGAGGGAAATGCAACACCAGCTGCTTCCTCCTAGCTTTCACCAATAAGGCTCCCTTTTTATTACCTGCAGACAAAATGAAACAAATACAAAAAGAAACTAAGTTATTTAAAGACGTGGGTTGCCTTCCACGAAGCGCTTTGTTTAACATCGCTTGGCTCGAAGGTTCTTCCCTTTATGGGGGTACTTCCTCTTCCATACCTTGTTGCTTGTCTTTTCTGCAACCCATAACTCATTCAGATCAAAAACATTGACCACTTTTTACTTCCAGTCCCTTCCAACTTCTGTCTTCTCTCCTTTGAGTTTCCTTTTCTTTCTTTTCTTGACTTCTAGACTGAACTTAGAAGTTTTTGCTGATGCCACCTGAGAGCTTATGCTGGAGACTTTTTCTGGGGGTGATTTTAAACTTTTGACATCTCCTGCTAATTTGATCATACCGGCTGAATCTTGATTCTTTTCACCCGCACCCTTCTTTTTGATCTCCAACACCTTCAAAGTTATTTCTTCATCAAATGATTTCAGTGTCAAATTACTTGTCTCGATATCAAAATTACATTGACTAGTCAGCATAAATGGTCGACCAAGAATGATAGGAGTCTCTTCATCTTCAGAGATGTCCATGATCTGAGAATCAATTGAGAAAACAAAATTGTCAATTTCTACTAATATATTTTTAACTATCTCGTATGACTGCTTGATGGTGTGATCAACAAATTTCAATTTTGTCCCACTCTCGCTTATCCTCTCAATACCCAACTTTTAGAAAATAGACAATGGCATAAAACTCACACTAGAACCAGAATCAACTAGAGCCCTCTTGAAAGTTTTGTATTTTATGGTGCATGGTATTATAACTGACCCTGAATCCTTCTGCTTGACGTGTATTTTTCTCTCGGGCGCAATTGCACATAATTTCTTGTCACATGGTACCGATCCATCTCTTGTTGATCTCTTATTTGATAATACCTCCTTCATGAATTTCTGATACAAAGGCATTTTCTCTAGTGCTTCAAATAATGGTATGTTGATCTCTAGCTTTTTGAACAACTGGACAAATTTATCAAATTCTTTCTCTTTTGTGTCCTTCTTTGCCACTTGAGGTGGATACGGTAACTTGATCACTAGTTTAGTCTTCTCTTTAACTGGATTTGCAGGTGATACCAATTCTTCCTATTTTTTCTTATTCTCTCTCACTTCGAGCTCTATTTTCATGATACTATAATCAAATTTTACCTCATCTTTCTTTTCTTTAGCAGCTTTCTCCTTCCTTGTTGTGACAAAATTAACATTCTCGTGATTTTTCTGATTCTCTTGTGCTTGTAGCGCTATCTGTTATGTAATATGTCCCATTTGAACTTCCAAAATTTTGATTGTTGTTGTGGTATTCTTGTAATTACTCTTTGTCTCTTCTTGAAATTGAGAGGTATAGGCATCCATCTTTTCAATAGCTACCTCTCACTCTGCCTTTTGAGGAGCTTATTGTTGTTGATATTTCCAGGAGAAGTTAGGATGATTCTTCCATCCAAGATTATAGGTGTTAGAATATGGGTTATTTTGCCTCAAGAATTTTATCCCCTCAATTTGTTGTAGAGTTGTGAGACATTTCACAGTAAGGTGTAGTCCACTACAAATTTCACAAGCAACCTTCTGTACCTATTGAACTTGAGCTACCTGTTGAGTACCCATGTTCATTGCTTTAAGCTTTTTCTCCACTTCTGCAGCAATAGCTTCTTCAATTTTTAGTTGTTTATTCACTTCCAACTTCAAATAAATCACTCCCTCTAGTTTGCTTACAACTCTGTCATATAGCTTCATATGCTCATTTGTACTAATGGATTCAATAATCTTCTTCACACCAGTGGCTGTTGTAAAGTTGGATGAGCCAGCGACAACTGTATCAATAAGCTGCTTTGTCTTTATTCTGAGGCCATTTACAAACATTTTCATTTTCTCAGTTTAACCGATGTTGTGAGTGGGGCGGACTACTAATAACCTCTTGAACCTCTTATAAGCATCACCTAACGACTCTCCTTCCTTCTGTTTAAAATTCACAATGTCATATCTTTTGCGAATGTAAACAGAAGCAGGAAAGTATTCATCAAGAAATATCTTCTCCATCTATTCCCAAGTGGTGATACTTCCAGCCGACAATGAGTAAAATCACTCTTCAGCAACGGGAAGATCCTTAATTTCTTGGCTTCTTCAGAGTGTCCCTCAATCTTCAAAGTAGTACTCATGGTGAGGAATCTTTGCAAATGCTTATTGGAATCTTCATTGATCTTTCCAGTCAGAGATCTATTCTCGAGCTGGCAGATGGTTGAAGGATGCAGTTGAAAATTTGCAATGTTGACAGGTTGATTCACAATAGTTAACCGACCTGCTAGAGCATTTTCTCCTCTGTAATCCCTAAGAAGTCTCTCTGGTGGTGGTGGGTTTTCACCCATGATGTCAGGTTCTGATTCCAAACCTGAGCCTGTATATCAAAAGGAAATTTAGCTGAGGGTTTTCCTTGCATGCAAAGGTTAGGAAAAATCAATAATAACAAAAATATAAAAATTACAGAAAAGGAATTTTAGGTGCAGAGCAACAAAATTCTAATTGAACTCAAATTACACTCAATAACTAGGCAGTATCCGGCAACAGCGCCAAAAACTTGATTGGTAAATTAGCAACTGTACTAATTTGCCAATATAGTAATAATGGGAAATCCAAAGTATCAATCTAAAGGACTGCGTATTAGTATTGAGTTCAATTTGTGGTTCAATTAGACAAAACTTGAATTGTGGTTTTGGTTTGGAAAATTTCACTCGACAACAATTAAAAATAAACAAAATGTAAATTAAGGTTTTTTCTCAGGGGTATTCTAGGGGTAGGTGTGTGATTTGACCATGTAATAACCTTTACTCTTGATCTTTTCAACAAGTTTATTACCTTCAACTGTCGATCCTTTAGATTATTTTCCCCTAAGTCCTTAGTGAGAAAACCTTTAACCATCCATCCTAAACCCTAAGTCCTTAGAGATATCTGATGGAGTCAAGCCTTTATTTTATCAAAGGTTAAATTTAGTAACTATAGGGTATCCCTAGTCCTAAGTGATATCTACAATAGTCTAATCATACAAAAACCTTAACAATCATGGTCCAACTGGTTGTTAACCGTAAATCAACGTTAATTGGTTCGATCAGGAAAGCATGAAAATGTTGCACGATTAAATTGAATAAGAAAACAACTTTATTAAAGAACTCGAGAATTTATAATCATTGCAGATTTAAATCAGGGACACCCCCTAGCATTGGTGGTTTAGCTACTCATATCGTTCAAAGTAATTTCAGAATAAAAATTAAACATTACACATAGATGGTGAACTTTGATCTTCAATCGCTTCTGCTCATGAAAGGTATCTGTTCTCCAACACTTGTGTATGCTTCAATCTTAAATCCTCAACTATTCTTTTGGCCAAAAAAATTCATGTTTTCATCGTGGAAACTCCTCTTAGTAGCAACCACTCATTTAGGTCGGTTGGAAGTACCCAAATGCCCATACAGCTTAACAGATTAACAAAATAACCTGAAATACTGAAATCAGCGTTGCAACCCAACACGGGCCGTGTCAAGCAACACAGGTCCCGTGTTGGACCTCTGGAAAACTGGATTGGACTCTCCTGGGGAAGTCTTGATTGGACTCTCCTGGGGAAATTTTGAGATGTATTGAGGAAGTGACTCCATTGAATGTTTGATATACCGCCGGGGAACAATCTTTGGGCCAAGACTGCCGGGGATGCTTGTTAAGAATGTCTGTATATTGCTGAGGAATGTTGAGATCTGCTGGAGGATACCCAACTTCCTTAAGGTTGACTGTAACTCTGTTTGGGGAGAGTGCACTGACTTGCTGACGCACTCTCTGGGGAATTAAGGTATACTGGCTATATTCTTCTGCTGAACCTACCTTGATACTTTGGAGGATAGAACAATTAGATTGCTTGGACAACTCATCCTTGCCCCTGTTTCTGATGTGGGAGAGGAAGACCTGCGAGGTGCTGGTAGTTGTTGATGGACAAACCTTCTTCTGGTAGGCAGGTGACAAGATGATAGGACGTAGTTGTACGCTTTGATCCCTAACTTTTGCCTGGACCTCCCTTTCGGGTTTTCAGTCCACCGGGATACCCATTTTTGCCCAAGCCGCCTTTTCAGGTTTTCGACTTGCCGGGTGTACACTTTTCATTTCATCCCTCATTTTTGCCTGAACCCTTTTGGTTCACCGGGAAGCCCTTATTTTTGCCTAGGTGTGTCAACCTAGCGGGTCTTTGATTATGCGTAGTATTCTTTTCGACTATATCCACGCTCTCAGAATATAGGGAGTTGCCCCTGTTAGAAGTGTTTTGTCATGCCACCAGAAGATGTTTGATCAGACAAGATTCGTTGTTGGAATGCTCCAAGTGACTCAGGCGGAGATTTGCCCCAGGCTATTTGGCCTTTGGAGATTCCCTGAATCTTGATTGGACTGCCCCAGATGGTGGACAATGATCATGTCTGCCCCTTGATTGGAAGTGCTTCTGTTCATTAGGCATTCTTCGTGCGAATTTCTATGTTGTTCAAACAAAAAGTCATATGCAAACAAAGTTATGTTAAAAATGCAAAGCTTATGTCTGTCTTGAAGATTTTGAAAATGCATTCTTTTTCATAAAACAAGTGAATGTTTGTAAAACGTGATGTCAACTCCGTATTTACCGTAAGCCTTAAGGAGTCAGGATACCTTTCGTAACAGTATGCTTTCGAACTAACCCATGCTTCAGCTAGGACTTTTTAGGGTTATCACGTGGCCTGGTTCACGGTTTAAGAAACAAAGGATAAAGGCTCAAATTTTATTTGTACCCACCCGCTCTTCGTGATGTTCTTCAAACCTAAACTCAGTTGATCGTGCGTTAGACCTTGTTTGAGTCTTTGTTTTGATATTCCGGTGATGGTTCGGATGTTGAACGTTTATTTTAATAGGCAGTCATTTCCCCCTTTTTTTTGTTGAGGGTTTGTAGGACCTCCTTTTATTTTATTTTATTACCCCTATTTTTTTTTTGCCTGAACTGCTTCCCTTTTTTGAAATTACAGTCAGCGGGATGCCCCAGCTTCGTAAGTCTCCTTCATAGGTTTTTTGACTTATTGGGCTTTTTATTTTGAGAGATAATGACTGCCTGTCTTTATGATTATTCGGAACCATCACTGTCTTTTGTTTTGTAAGAACTCCGTTGGTGCTATTCATTGTGCACCTGGATCAACTGAGAGGACTACCCTGCCCCAGGTTATGATAAAGGGTTTTAATTTTTGAAAATAAAAAAAAACTCCTACTTCTTTGGCTCGAAGGGGGTTGACGAGGGATTATCTTCCTTATAACTCCAGTGTTTAGGGATTGAAACAATGCCTGTACCTCATCGGCGGGGTCTGTTCAAAATCATACTGTAAGGATCGTGGTATCATTTTCGTCATCCTCCCTCAAGAGGCTTAGAATTATTAATCGAGCGTTGATCATCAGAAAAAATATGAAAGTAATTTGCATATAGTGAATACGAATATATTGCTTCGAAACAGACATATGCGATGCATTAATGAAATAACAACGTTTAACATGAGTAAATGTTTGAACCACAGGAAATTACAACTTGAAAATCCTAACGAACAAAAGTCTTTTCATCTCAGGGCTTGTTACTTCAAATGGTGAGCCTTGGAGGGATGGTAGAAAAACTCAGCCTGACCATCTTGTGTGAACTCCAATGCTCCTTCATCGATCAGGTCCTGGATCTTGTTCTTCAGAGCCCAACACTCATTTGTATCATGTCCTGGACTGGCAGAGTGGTAGGCACACCTTTTATTGGGATCATAGATAGGAGATGCTATGTTGGGGTTCCGGGGATGAGCCTTTAATGTGATCAGATTCAACCTCAACAGGCGTTGTAAAGCTTGGAACAACGACATGTTGAGCTGGGTGAATTGCCTCCTGGGCTTGTTTGGCTGAAGCTGGTGAGGTTGATGCTGAATTTGTGACACTGGAGCCATTTGAGGAGCTCTCTTATCCTTATCTCCTTGTCTCAAAGATGGTTGAATGATGACTGGCTCTCCACCCTTAGATGTTTGCCCCAGTTGGTTACCCCGAAGCAGTTGGTTGACGAGAACCCCGAGCTCTTCTTGTCTTTGAGCTAAGCCTTGAATGATAGTCACCTGCCCCAGCATCTGGGCATTCAATGCATCCACTTCAGCTTGCAGATGTTTCAGCCGTTCGTCCTCAGCGTTGTTCCTGACCAAAGTCTCCATGAGAAGTGTTCTCAACTCCTCCTGCCCCTTGGATAGATTCAGGAGGATTTCCCCGAACCGAGTCTCTTGAGCAAGAAGGTCCTGGTTGTCTGGTTGGCAAGCCATTGCTGAAATAAACAGCGGAGAAGGTAAGTGACCTGCAACAAGTGTACATGCAATGCAATGATATGTATGATATGTATTTATGCAAGGTTTCCAAGGACCTCGCAGGGTAAACAAGAAGATTGTTAGCATTTGGGATCCAGTAGCTTGATTTGAAGGAGCTTCATGTTTGTTGAGAGTCCTTCTTCAAGTGTCGAGGCTCACCATATCGAGTGGGTCATAGCCCCTGACTTTAGTCATCATGTCTGGTTTTGGTTTCCAAACAACCTTGGTTAGGGGAACCTTTTTCAAGAGTCAGAGCTCACCATATCAAGTGGGTCATAGCCCCTGACAACTTTGTCTAGAGGAAAATAAATCCCCTTTGCCCCTTGCTGGAAAGTTGGTTCATCATGACCTGCACCACAGACCCTTGAGATCCTTGAAATGGGTTAGGATGTATGCAATGGTATGATGGTATGCTATGTATGGGGTAATGTAAGTAACCCTGTTATGAGTCCCAATTAAGGACTGTAAATAAAACCTGCAAGAAATTCATTAAACCCTATTATGAGTCCCAATTAAGGACTATAAACAAAACCTGCAAGTAGTTCATGTGTCAGATAACAAGCATGCAAGTAGCCAAGTACGAAGGCACACAAGTCACACAATAGAAGCCCTTAGAGTTTAGGCCAGCATGAGGTCTAGGTATTACCCTCTTTCAGTTTGTTGGTTCACACCTGTCCTATCAAAAGTAACCGGGTTCTTAGAGGATCCCAATATCATTGACTACCCTCAATCGGTCATAACTCCAGCATCGCAATCTTTTCTTGCGGCCAGAACCATCACGAGAGTTTAGCCTCAATGGGCGTAGCATACTGCTACTGTTCTAATGGCCAAGTTGTGTCATTTAAGGTTCTAAGGTCTGTTGGTGCTTAATGACTCCTCAGAAGACCCATATTCTCCTCGTTGCAACACAAGGGATATCGGTACAGACCAAGGTGCCACACCAACGTAGCCACTGCTTCACCCATGTCGGTCTATGTCGGACAGGTCCCTCACAGCTTATGCTACCTAAACAGGGTATCCCCAGATCCGGGTTAGGATCTATGTAACTCCCATGCAACCCACAATTTTAAAGCAAACAAGTCAATACAATTGAAAACACAGTTATGAACTATCCTAAGGTACACCTCACTTTATAAGAATGTCCCCAGCAGAGTCGCCAGTTCTGTGATCGGTGGATCTGGAACTGACTGTTTAACGCTAGTTCGCGAAATGTCGCAGAAGCAAGAGTCGCCACCGTCTTTTATTTTATCCAACATGGACAGGACAAAAGCACAGAAAAATTCCTTATAGAGATTGCTCTCGGTTCGGGAGGTAGATTATAGAAAGGGAAGGTGTTAGCACCCTTTCTATCCATGGTTATCCATGGGCTCTTAGATACTTGCTCATTTGTGTTTTCAAAATGGTTTGTTTGCTTTTCAACTGTGGGTTTAAAAAGTTTCTTTGAAAATTTCAGTTCGACTCTTGTATCGGTCCTCAAGAGTGTTTGAAAAGTTGCTTTCGAAAGCTTTTTGAAAAGTGTCGGTGTGAAAAGTAATTTTTGAGTTGTTTTGAAATTAGAGCAAGTATCTAGAGTCGTCTACCTACCCTAAGGAATTCGTCTGTGTAAATGTCCTTAAAGTAGTGCCATCCCACCATTGAGAGGTAGGTAGCCCCACCGCTGGAGGTGTTCGGGTCAATTCGAGGGTTCGGGACATGGTGATCACCAGAGCAATAGGAAGACACCTTAGAAGCTACCCTCATGCCATGTTCATGGACATGAGGACTTACTAAAACGTCCTTTACTCGACGACCACCTTTCGAGGGGCAAGGCAACAGTGAGGCGTACCCTAGGGGTGGTGTGTGATTTGTGTGTCGTTTTCAGATATTTTTGTCTTGTCCATACATTGGTGATCTACGCTTTGTTTTTATGTTTGGCATTCATTCTTTCATGCAAATTATTAACAGTTTAAAAGATGCGGAATTAAAAGTCCTACGCTATTACAAAGGCGCGGGTCTACATCGCCAAATTAGTCCAAGACCCGATTTGAAATAAAATAAAAATGCAAAAAAGATAAATGTCTAATTAAGCTATTACATGGCTTTGGGAGAATTACATGAATATTCACAAAAAGAAACAAAAATGCGAAGAGAATTAAAGTCGGGAATGCGAGGGCGTTGGACCCTTTTTAGGAAATTAAATTATAATTAACAAATTTAATTAAGTTAAATGAGAAAAAGAAATTATTTTTTGAGTTTTTTGCATTTATGGATTTTTAGTAAGAAAATTTAATTGGAATTAAAAAGAAAAGTTAATTAACCCTAGTTCTAACTATTTTTTATTTATTAAGAAGTATTTTTAGTTTGACCTAATTTTAATTAATTATTTACATGGCAAATTTTATTTACAAAATAATAATTAATAATTAAATATGGTGAAAAAGAAAAAAGGATAAAAGTATAAAACCCTAATTCTACATTTTTTAGTTTATTACAAAAATATTAAAATTCAAACCTAGAATTAAAATTAACTTAATTGTTAAACTTATTTACAAAGAAAACATTAAATAAAATATATTTTTTTTTATTTTTATAGTTTCTGAATTTTTTGGGTATTTTTTATGTTATGAAAATATTAATTTATGAATTAAAAGGAAAAAAATTAAATTAAAACAAATAATAAAAAAAATAGAAAAAGAAAAGAAATACAAACACTTGGGGGGTGTTGACCCCAGTTTGGAGGTATTATCCAGCAATCTGGCCCATTTATTGGAGGCCTCTTTTGACTTTTCTGGCCACGTGCGTATGCGTTGACTGGTGCCCATGGTGTTCTTAAAATCTTGACCTTTGGATAGGGATTATTGGGCGCGTGACACGCCAGATGATGGGGACACATGATGGTCATTGGGAAGCATGCTGCATAGAATCACATTAAGACAAAATATATTGAGAAAGGGAGGGGACCTGGGAATCGAACCCAGGTCCCAAAGCTTGCCAGCATTACATTCCACCAACTGAGCTGCTTGAACGCGTTGTATATAGAATAAAGGATAAATAATATAAAAGAAAATTGGTGTTAGTGACATAGAAACAAAAAAACGCGCGCTGGAATTTAAACTACCCAATCAGATCTTTCCACATGATCTTCTTCCTCGTTTGTCCCTGAAATAAAAAGAAGTAGCGGGGGTTTTAAACCCCCCCAAAACGCAGCCTTTTCCAAAATAGCGAATAGCTTGTGAGGCCATATAAATTAGGCGCGATTAGTGTATTGAATTCGTCCAAGCGTCCTGATTCTAGCCATGGTACTGGGATGTCTTGATTTTACAGTATGTGCAAACGCCCAATTTGGAGCTTGAGAAACCCTAAAACATTTTAATGGCAACTTTGCGCACAGGCCATATTAATTCAATTAGATAACACCATTAGCTTTAGAATGGTTAGATTAGTATAAATCAGTATCAAAAACACATGAAAATGCATGAAATTCAAGATGCGATT
Source organism: Vicia faba (assembly GCA_948472305.1). NCBI lineage: Eukaryota > Viridiplantae > Streptophyta > Magnoliopsida > Fabales > Fabaceae > Vicia > Vicia faba. The sequence continues at coordinate 1,410,470,013 of OX451739.1, forward strand.
ATGAATATATTTCAGAAAAGTGGGACTCCTATCTACCAATTCTTTGCGCTTGGAGAGTTGATTTTGATTGGGGTAGCTTCCTGAATGTGTCAAGAATGCAATGGAACCACTCTTTTGCCTTGAAACGACCTGCAACTATGAGAACAGTTTTTTAAAATTTTAGGGAAAAACACAAGCTTTCTTTTGGTTCTTAGGCGCAGCTTCCAGGTTTTTGTGCTTTAGGGTTTGCCTCTGTTTATGTATGGGAGTGGATTAGGGTAAGAATCAAGTCCAAAAACCTTTTGCATTGATGAAAGAAATATTTGATTTTCAATGAATATTTTCAAATCTTTTCCACATGAATATCATGCCAATTTGCACCAAATCTTCCCTTTTTTGGGTATGCACGAATCTTGAGTAGCCAATGAGAGCAAATGCTGCATAAAAAGATTCAAATACATTTGTTTAGTATTTTTTTCATATTTTATTTTATTAAATGAATTAATGGTGATTAAAAATTAAAATAAATAATAAAAAATTATGAAATAAATCCCCTTTGAGCCAAATGGTCGTGCATAGCCTTTGGATGATGAATCTTGGAAGAAAATGTGGCCCATTAGCAATTTTGAGGCATTTGAAGTAAAGTTGACTTTTCAAAATTCCCAAAAATTTCCCAACTTCCACATAGCATATCTTGTTCAATTTTTAAGATTTGATCATGTTCTTGGACATTTTGGAAAGGTATTTAAGTCCTATAACCAATGCCTTTGGTCCCATGTCATTTTGATTTATCAATCTCAAGTTATGGTCTTTGAATTAAAGTCCCTTTTTGTTGACTTTTGAAAATGACCTATAATGTTGAAATTGATAACTTTTTGTGAGAGCATTTCTTGGACTTGAAGTGTGAAGAGGAGTTGTAGGAAATGTCTTTATATTCAAAATGAGCTTTGGATGGAATTTTTCTGATGAACCATGTGGAAGTTATGCCTTGGTCAAGTTACAGTTGACTTTTTCAACTGTCCAAATATGGAAACTTTTGCATCTTGAGACCTTTTGAGCCATGCCTTGAAAATCATGATCAAGAATTGATCAAATGATGTTTGTGGCTTCAAAATAAGATGTTGACCAAAAATTTGAACTTTTGACTGTCAAATGACCATTTTACCCCTACAGTTGACTGTAGGGCAATTAGGGTTTTTGACTGTGCAATTTTATGCTGTAAGTCTTGAAACTTGGCATGAGGATGATTGACCATGTTTATAGGCATGTGGGACTTGTTTAGACCCTTGGAAACTTCAATTTCTTTGCCAGAACCAAAACCCTAATTTTTGACTGTTAGGAGGCCCTTGAACTGTTCAACCCTTGGGGAGATTTTGAAGCATGCTCTTTGCAAATCTTGAAGAATATGGGAGGGCAAATTTTTGGGTACAACAAAGTGTATTTAAAGATAAGACCTAAACCTAAAGTGCCAACTTTTATCTTTCAACAATTGTAAAATTAGGGGAAGAAAATAGTCTTTGGTTTTGAGAGTCCCTTGTGTATTGTGTAGGTGTTTGTCACCCTTGTATTTTTTGATACATGTGGTAGACTTAGTTTTCTCACTCAAAAGCCTTTAGGCAATAAGTTGAGTATTATTATTGGAGGAAGCTTTTAAGAAACTCTAAGTATTGTTCTTGGTCAAGAGTCTTGGCTAAGTATTATAATGGAAATATGATCTTCTTTTTGAGTTATACTTATTGCAGTCACTGGGATTGAGACTGTTAGATATCACTGTGGTGATTTAGGAATTGAGATGGTGATTTCTCATTTTTATGGAGGACCTAGGTAGAAGTTGCATTGGGTATTGATTAGGCGAGAATTTGTAAACTGGGGAGTTTAGCTTTGAACTAATGCTGCTGATAATGGACTTCCTTCTCGGCTTGGTAGCCCTCAGAGTAGGTGATGTTACACCGAACTGGGTTGACATATCATTGTGTTATTTATTATTCTGCAATTTAAGTTTCTATATGTGTTTAACTCGATGAATCTATTCATGATGTCATATCAGATGTTATAACATCTGTCTTGACATTGTTCTGATGTTGGAATTTCAGTATCTCCATGGGTTGCCTGTACCAGAAGAATTTCAACTTCTATAAAGAAAGATAAAAGAAGAAAAATATCATTCTTATTCTCTTAGTATTCTCTTCAATATAATCATAAACCCACCAACTTCATCTTCTTACATTTATATCTTCAATCTAATTCTTCTTTCACCCATTAATTACTACTCTTATCATCATCACAACTCCAATATTTTCTTTACCATCATTTTCAATAGCAATCATCATCGCCGCTACTATTACCACTTATTCTTGCCTCTCAAGATGGCTTGAACCTGCTTGCATGTCAGTCACGTGCAAACTTGACTATATCATAACCTATTTTCAATATTCCAAAACCTTTCTTTAAAGTTAAAACAAATATAACATAAATCATTATACGTTCTAACTCAATGGTAAGATCTTATTATATTAATTTCAAATGATGAGTTTGAAATATCCATAAATCATATTTTTGAAGCTATTATTTGTATCTTTCATTGTCTCTGTTCACCCGAAGCATGTTGGCGGTCCCATTGCCTTCCACTTTTGGTATTTCCTGAAGCCTTACTTCTATCAACATCTTAGGCTAGCAACTTTTTTTCATAATTTATTTATGGTGTCCATGTCTTCGACGTGTTCATTGAGATCTCTTGTCTTACCATAGGTCTCCAACTTCAAGGGTTTCTCCAAAGACTTATATATTATGCAATTAATGTGTTGAGCGAGAATATGGAGTATTCAACGGACTAAGGGGTGGGGGACAAATAAACCTCCTAATTAAAACTTTCATTGAAAATTGTTTGAAATTTTTTTATAAGAGTTATAAAACAAAAATGATTTTGTGTAGCGAAAACAATTTTTAGCGAATAGAGAGATTATGCTTATAGATTAGAATCAGTGCATAATCACTTGTGTAGTTCACAACACATGCAAGATTAACACACAAACTCAATAAAATATATAAATTAATGATTATATTTAATAATTGCTCAATTACATGAGAAGTGTGATCTTACAATACCAACACTATTTGGATTCTACAACCATAATTTTCAGTTTAATCTACAACAAGACAAAATTAAAGTTCCAATTCTAATAAAACCTACATTTTTACAATTAAATCGCTACTAGAAGAAATCCTAATGGCATACAATTATAGAAAGCAATAAAGAACAACCTAATCATGTAATGTCTACGAAATTAAAACGAGAGAGGGAGAGAGAGAGAGAGGGAGAGAGAGAGAGAGAGAGAGAGAGAGAGAGAGAGAGAGAGAGAGAGAGAGAGAGAGAGAGAGAGAGAGAGAGAGAGAGAGAGAGAGAGAGAGAGAGAAAGAGAGGGTGTTAGACAACTGACTTCGAGCACAAGAAAGGGGGTGGATTGTGGTATTTAAAATTCACGATTACTTTTATACTTTTTTCGATTAAGATCGTATTAGTAGTTTCTTAGGAGTGAATAACAACGAAAATAAAATAGTAAAATAAAATAGCATAAATTAGAAGGATATGGTTATAGAGATTCCGCCAAAGTTTTACACAGATTTGGACGAATGTTGACCTAGTCATAATCCTCAAGAGGTCTTCTTGAGAGTTTGACTATAAACTTTGACCTTTTAAAGGTTATTCCCACAAACATTTATACAAGCTGATCTTGAGATTTTTACAGGCTTATCCCCAATCAAAGATAGCTTTTACCATAAGTTAATCTAACAAATCTTTTTAGATATTTTCAGGTTGATCCCAATAATCGATAACAATTTTTTTCCCAACAGAGCTCAATAAACTAAGAACAAATATTTTATGATTGGTTTATCTCATGAACCAAAATCAATCTTCTCAAGAGAATCACACTCTCAAGAAATAAACAAACAACACGGCCACTTACAAATTCTTTCTCACAAGTAAGGTTTCACTCAAAATGCCCATGACAACTTTAAGTGAAAGAAAAATGTTTCTAGAGAGAGAAGAAGAGAAAAATAGAGAGAAAAATTCCAAAGAAAATGTAAAGATTTGTAAAGTGGCGTGAAATTAAGAGGAGGAGAGCCTCCTTAATATAAGAGTTGTAAAATAAAAAAGGAAATAATCCATGGGTCAAATTGATGAGCCAATTGATTGGAATAATTCTCCAATCGATTGGCCAAGTCAATTTTAATAGATTATCATGCCCAAATATGAAATATTGGATATAGAGCCTTTGCAAGTCATTAAGGTGTTATCCAAATTTCTTGGTTAATCGATTATCCATTCTCTAATTAATTAGATTAATGCTCCAATCGATTGGATGACTCAGAAAAGTTTTGCCAATTGATTAACACAAGTCACTAATCGATTTGTTAGTTCAAAAAAACATTGGATAACTTCTTAATCACTTGGCTTGACCTTGAAAACATTTTTAAAAGATAAATACTTTTTAAAAAGACATTTTAAGGTGTGTGTTTGTGTGTGTGTGTGTGTGTGTGTGTGTGTGTGTGTGTGTGTGTGTGTGTGTGTGTGTGTGTGTGTGTGTGTGTGTGTGAGAGAGAGAGAGAGAGAGAGAGTTGCCTTAGTTTTTAAGAGTTATTCCTTACTTTTATAAAACTCAGGTCACTTAGACAGACTGACTGACTGACATGACCCGATAAGCTTTTATACTTTTATCAGAGGCTTCAAGATTCTTTGCTAGATTTATTGTGATCATACAAACACTTTATTATTGAGTCTCTTATTGATAAGGTATAAGGATTTTCTCTAGTTAGGTCACCATCATTAGAGAGTTTAAAGTTATTTCCATTGACTTCATCACAACTGTTGACATTGTTGTCATCAAAACTTCAGAGAGAAGCTTTTGCGAGATTGACAACTTTATACCTGCAAGCACATAGATCCACAAAAAGTGTACACTAGTATTTATAATAGTTCAGTGTGTTTGTCTTCACTTTGTTCCTACTCTAGTCTCCAATGATTTCTCATTGAAAATTTGTTGGTATTTCAATAATATTTGTTACAAAATTACACGAGTTTAGTACGATCAAAATATCAAAATTAACACAAAAAATATAAAAAAAAATCTAGATCTTTGACTTATACATAATCTATGTACTAAATTCTTTACGAAATCTTCATGCGAAATAACTCTTGAATCTTCCAGCCCCAACAACGAGATCTTAAGTCTCCATTCTGCAATGATCTTTACTCAATCCTACCAGTATATTAAGTGTTAGTCTGTCTGAAGATTGAAAAGAACTCCACCTTGTCTGTAGGCTTCCACGCAACACTGCCAAGATGAACCTGGAGAGAAAACTTCATTTTTTTCCACTGGAATTGTCAAAACCAACCACAACACCACACACCTTACAAACCTCTAAAATCTTGACCAAATCTTCAAAGAAATGTTAAATTCAAAATAAATCTCCTCAACAATCACAAATCTCCACAAATGAGAATATGATCCACGCAATAATGGATAAGTAATGAGGTAGAAGGTGAAAGAAATTTTTTGGAAGTATTCAAGAAAGATTCAAAACTCTTTTGAAAATATGAGAGAACAAGTGGTTTGTGAGTTTTCAAATTAATATTGGAAGTGTATGTTTTCTAACATCGTGAAGGTTTTGACAGAAAATGTTATTTATATGTACTGGAGATCTAGCACAAAAATGAGTGAAAAATAATGCTTGATTCAAGTAATAAGCAAAACATATGATTTAAGTCAGAAGGAAAAGTGGTTTGAACCAAGATACGAGAAACATATATGTAAAATTTGAGTCATGAAAATGTGTGATTTGAATCAAATGAGATAGTGGTAAACTATAGAAATGCAGACTTTCATGATTTAATTCAAGTGTAAGCCATGATTTTAATTAAAAGGTGATCTGATTCGAATCAAATACAAGTGGATTTGAATAATGGCAATGTCAAACAATTCTTGCAGTCTCTGTTTCATTTGATTCGAGTCATGAGATGTGTGATTCGAATCACACACCTAGAATCTAAAATGTTTGCAATTTTTAAGTTGTTTGAGATTCTACCAGTGTCATGACTTGAACCAATCTCAAATATAATTCTTGATCCAAAAAATTGACAAATTAACTTAAAGCATATTTCTTAAGCTATAATAAAACACTTTGGTTTATGCATGCTAAAAGATGGATATGAAACTCGATCCAAAAATGCACAACTAATGAAGAGACTTAATGACATAAACATATGATTTAAGTCAGAAGGAAAAGTGATTTGAATCAAGATCTGAGAAACCTATATGTAAGTTTTGAGTCATGAAAAGGTGTGATTTGAATCAAATGAGACAGTGGCAAACTATAGAAATGCAGACTTTCATGATTTAGTTCAAGTGTAAGCCATGATTTTAATCAAAAGATGCTATGATTCAAATCAAATACAAGTTGATTTGAGTAATGACAAACTCAAACAATTCATTAAGTCTTTGTTTCATTTAATTCGAGTCATGAGATGTGTGATTTGAATCCCACACCTAGAACCTCAAATTTTTGCAATTTTAAATATGTTTTGAGATTATGCCAATGTCATGACTTGAACCAATATCAAATATAATTTTTTATCTAAAAACTCAACAAATTGACTTAAAGCATATTTCTTACACTATAATCAAACATTTTGATTTATGCATGCTAAAATATGGATCTAAAACTCGATCCAGAAATGCACAATTAATAAAGAGACTCAATGACATAAACTAAAAACCAAAAGCTCAAAAGACAAGCAATAAAATCCTAACCCCTTAGATGGCATAGACATACAACTTTATAATGATGTTTTTGGTTAACATATTCCTTCTATGACAGATATAGACATTATCAGTGGTATCATACTAATTTCCCCTTTGACAATGGTGGGAGGAATATCTCTTGAGACATTAGTCTTCAGGTGGTGTGTGACTGTTGTCTCCGCCTCTAAAGTCACGGGGAGGAGAATTATGACCATGACGATGACCATGATATCTCACTGGCGACTATTGTTGGGTGTGAACCATCATCGATGAAAATACCCTTCAAAGAGGCTATATGGTGGCCATGTTGTAACATTTATAATCGAGTTGCTATATGAATAAGAATATTTTATTGATTCTCTTCGACACAAAGGAGTCTTATGTCATGTTATTGCACCATGTTGAAAATGTTTAACATGAGCTCACTTTCATTTGGTGCTCCCAATGATGCTTGAAGTTACTAGAGGTCGTGTAATGGAGGTGGAACCGAATGTTGGGGAGAAGGAAGTTGATGTTGCAGTAAAGGAAGCGAAAATTGATGTTGGAACAAGGAAATTGGAAATGACTCTTAAAAAATCGACTAAGAAGTTATGATCTGATGTAGTGTCGTGATAAGTTGAGAAATCACGATCGAAGCTTATGGATCTTGTTGCTGATGAGGTTCTTTGGTCGCGATAGTGAGGACTGATGACACATTATCACAGAGAATCTAAATCATTGAGAAAACATCAGGAACAATGTTGCAGTGACTAATTTCTTTAGAAATGTCTATCAGAGAAGGTACGTAATAGAAAATGATTACGTTTGTGAAATAGTTACACTTATCAAAACATAACAGAACGCAACAACATAGATCAAGGAGATTTGATGAATAATTCATGATCAATTTCCACAAATGGCGATATTATTTCGTGTTGGAACGAAAATTGAATTAGAGGTTGAAGATGACCACAATTGAAGGGCTTTCGATAAGTTCATTGAGTTCTTTAGTGATTAGAGAAAAGAGAGAGGCACTTGCAAAGTTAATACGCAAAGACTCGAGTAAGTATTTGAGAGGTTGAACTATGTAAATGTTAATTAAAAAAATAGTTAGGCGTGACTTAGAATCATACTTATATACGGACGTTCTTTAGAACCACTTTGATTGATCCAACTTGAATTGTAGAAGACTATTGAATACATATCAATAGTTGAGATAAAAACAAAAACCATGATCCTATGTGATTCTTAGAGTGAAGGCTAACCTACGCATCATTTTAGTAGAGTGCTATGGCTGGATTAAATTGGCTCAAGCAGTGAGACCGATGGGGTCATTTTCTTGCTTGAGAGGACCGTATTAGTTACATGGAGCTTCTACGAGATCTCTTTCAATGTGTCCTGTCTTCAAGGGGTTGTTGAGATGTTGAGCATTATTTCGTCCTCGAGGTAGAGTGTGATGAATGTGCCCGTATGCGTGCCATAACACCGAGCATTCCCTCGTATGAGGTATATGTCTCATGCTCGCGTGGGGATTACATGCTGAAGTCGGGGATATGCTCGTTTATCGAGAAGGGACAAGTGGTTGACTGTTGAGCCACATGGTTGCTGCTTTGGGGTGCCACCCCTTCAAGGGAAACCCAAAAGGCCCAATCTAATGATAACTTTTCGTGATGGACCTCGTGGGACGTGAGTCGCCTATACAAAAAGGGGCCCTTGGGTCTCATTTGTCATTTTCTCAAGTTTTCTCCTTTAACTTCTCTTGCTCGTGCGTGAAGCTCTCCTCCCAACATTTTCAGATTTTTTTCAAGAGTTCTTCATCCAAGTAAGTTATATCTCCTCAAACATATTTCTTCAGCATTTCTGGATTAAACTCTAAAAATTGCCTTGACTAGATGAATATTTATGAGTTCTATGATGAACACTCAAGAATGTTCATTGAAGTTCATGAGTTCTGCGACGAACACTCATGAATGTTCATTGAAATTCATTAGTTTATGACATTGAGAAAGATCTCCCTGAATAGTGGCCATGATATATGGGACGTTCTCCCCGGATAATGGGGGTTGACTCGGGCTTCTTGCTCGTTTGAGTGAATATCCCCCACGACAACGTAGTCTCCCGGCAAAAATGTAGTCCTCTTTAGCATATAGTCGAGGGCTTGGGTCGAGTTCGTCGCCCTTTCACTTGATCTGCAGTGGAAGGGTGAATTTGATAATGTCGAATTCACTAATTTCCCCTACTTTTCAGGTATAATGGCGCAGTCAGTCGGGGATGATGTTCTGCCCGACAACTATAAAGATGAGCCACATGTTGATGAGGACCCTCTGGCATGGGTCTCTCACGAGCCTCAAAATAAGAGGTCGTGTTTTTCTCAGGATGCAACATACGCGTTCAATTATCCGGAGGTACGAGCAGAAGAGGCCCCTGCCTACTGGATCCTTCAAATTCCCCACTGCAACTAGAGAATATGCTCGATGTATTCGAGCAAACGTTTTCCTATGTACGAACTTGCGTTTAAAGAGGCGGGGATGCATTTTCCCTTCAACGATTTCCATGTGGGGGTTTTTCAATGGCTTCAACTGGCTCCCTCTCAGCTTCACCCAAACGTGCTGACGTTTATACGGGTGTTCGAGCTTGTATGCCAGTATCTACAGATAGGGGCCACATTGCCCCTCTTTTTCCGTATCTTTTATCTCCAAAGACAATCCGTCGGAGGGGGGAAAGCGTGGGTGTCGCTCAAGCAGTTTGGGAAGCTCTTTAGGCCTTATTTGAAGTTTGTATAAAACTTCAAAGAAAGGTACTTCGTTGTAAAACCTCTGACGGACATGGCTATAGACTCCCCTTACACTCGCGTGGAAGAAGTGGAGGATGGGCGGCCAGTTACCCGGCTCGTGGCCAGATTTCCGCTCGAATGGCAATGGAAACACTTCAAGCGAAGACCTGAATATTATATTGTGAAGCTTGGGGACTTGGACGCTCAAGACCATCTCTCCTACAAGAAGCTGGCGGCCTATGTTAGGAGCTTCTCCCCTGTGAGGTGTGTGGGCCCGAACAACAACCTCCTCTTTGACAACAACGAGGAGTACCTTTTAGTCAATAGGTTGATCAAAACAAAGGCCCTGCTCGAATGTTCCTTAGATGGGCAAGCCATGCGGCTTTTAGGTAGGGGATGCTGTCGCGATGATTAATTTTTCTTTCCTTTTATGCAGAGACGTGCTCGTGTTATTTTCCTTATTCTAACCCGACTGATGGTTCTTTTTTATTGCAGGTCGAATGGCATCCCTGTCTGAGCGCTTGTAGAAGTTGAGGCCCAAGAATGCGTCCACCTCGGGGCCAAAGAGCAGGGTCACCCAGCTCCAGGAACATGCCAAATCTGTGGGCCGTGCCAGCGGTTCCCCCCTCTTCATCAAAAAATCTGGTTCCCTCTGGCGAACCCACCCATATTCCCGTCAACGAGCCCACGACAAAGAGGAAATGTATGGAGAACTTCGAAGGTGTAGTTCCCGAGGGTGACAAAGTTCCCGCGGGGGTCTTTGTGCTACCTCCTTGCCATATAAACCATGATTTCTTCAGTGGTGAGAGCTCCTTGGGCATGCACGAGGAGGAGAGGGAGGAGATCTTGTCGTAGGATAAGGAAGTTCGTTGAAAGAATATAGTGGAGGATGTGGTCGCTGTCATGAGGATGCTCGAGACAGCCTTGTCGCTGAATAAAGAGGCTGCGAGCTCTCAGGCCTCGCTCGATGCAGCATATGCCAAGATCCAGAAGCTGAAGGCCAAGAACAAGAAGTTAAAGTGCGATATCCTTAATCACGAATCAAAGTTCGAGGACCAAGTTCAACTTCTCAAGTATCTAAATAAGTTGCAGCCTCAATTGGAGGCCGCTACTAAAGAGAATGAGCGTCTGGTCGCCCGCACGAATGAGTTGGAAAGGATCACAGCCCCGGCCGAGGAAGAAATCGATATGGAGAAGGGTATGTCGTCCAAGGCAGAGTTGATCGCTCGCATCCGAGTGCTTGAACAAGACATCATGCACACCCTCATCTATGGTTTCAACACGTCCATTGAGCAGTTAGGGATCCTGAACCCAGGGGTTGAGATGGTGGTTGAAGGGGAGGGTCCGTTCAACCAAGTTATTGATGGGAAGATATTTTATCCCCCCCCTAATAGCAACGGGGAAGATGAAATTTCATTATTTTTTAGGGTCTGCGTGCATGTTCTCATTTATTTTTGATTCATGGCCGTCGTGCCTAACGTGTAATTATTTTGAACAACACCAACCTTTGTGCTCAACATTTATGGATGCCTTTGTTTTGTTTTCATGTATTTATTCATAAATAATTCCTCGTTGTTTTTTCTGACTCGCTTATTGTATGAATATTTATATGTATGTTTGACCTTTGTTGTGGCCGACACAAGTTTTCCATGAAAGTTGGTTTCCATGTGTGGAGATACGTGCTTGACCCTCATATTGTTCGACAGAGGTTGGGATGTGTCGAGGAGGCGGAGTAGGGGTCCGCGGAATGGGTGTAAAATCGTGGTCGGGATCCTAAACCCGTGGCGTGAACTGTCCATCGCGAGTTGGGTGTTCTGCCATGTTGGGTACTTTGACAATAAAGCTCGATTGAGGTGTGTGATACGGTGGGAAAACTGACTTGAGGTTTTACGTTTGTGTTCGCAAATGTTGCGGTTTAGCAAGAGTCGCCACCGACTTTTCTTTTATCCAATAAGGAAAGGTGAAAAAGCACAGGAAAGACCTTTCGAGAAGTTTTCTTGAGTTCGGGGGGGTAGATTATGAAAAGGGAAGGTATTAGCACCCTTTTCATCCATGGTTTTCCATGGGCTCTTAGTTACTTGCTAGATCAACTTGCTTTTGTTTGAATGTCTTGTGGTGTGTGGTTTTTTTGAAAGTATTTTGAAATTGGAACTTCGTAATGGTTCTCGTTTCTATAAGAACGCCTACAAAGTGTTTGTTTCAAAAATAGTTCAAAGGTGTGTTTGTGAGATGTGTTTTTGAAAGTATTTTGAAAATGGAACTTCGTAATGGTTCTCGTTTCTATAAGAACGCCTACAAAGTGTTTGTTTCGAAAATAGTTCAAAGATGAGAGTGTGGGTGTATAAAAATGTTTTTGTTGTGAGCAAGCGAGTAACTAAGCGAATCTACCTACTCGAAAGGTCTTAAATGTGCTTTTCCTTCTCCTCTAGATGTGGCTGTCTTACCATTGATTTGGTAAGAAGCCCCATCGTTGGATGTGAAAGGACGGGCATTGGGACGTTTGTATAGTCATAGAAGGCAACATATGGGACATTTTAGCAATGTCGTTTTAGGGACTAGATCGTTTACCGAAGGCAACATCGAGGGTCATCGAGGGACTACGATCTTTTATCGAGGGTCTTTTTCTAAAACGCCCATGTTCGAGGGACATAACTATTTTCCGATAGGCAACAAGTGGAATTACCCTAAGGGTGTAAGTGTGCAAATGTGTTTTATTTACATGCATTTAGTCTTTGATTAGGGTGTACTATTTGTTGGTTTTATCTTACCATACATACCTAATTACTAGAATTTGTACAAAAGTAATAAAAAATGCAAAAAATTAATCCTACACTATTACAACCATATTGAAAGGCAAGAAAATGTAAAGGCAAAAACAAAATAAAAGAGAGGAAAATGAGCTCTTCGACCCAAGAAGTAGCACCCTTCGACTTGCATTTTGTTGGCCTCCTTTGATTGGGGCTAGCACCAGTGAGGTCCTGTCCTTCGATTGGCCTGGAAGTCAGTGTATGGCGAAGCCTTCTGGTTCTGCCTTGTTGTCTTCTTCGACTGGAGGTTGAAAGCAGTGAGGGAATGCCTTTTGACTGAGCCTGGAATCAATGCAAGGTGCAATCTGCCTTTCTGCCTCCTTCGACTGGAGAATGAAAGCAGTGAGGGAGTGTCTTTCGTCTGGGCCTGCAGGTCAGTGTATTCGAAGCAAGTGTGTGTATGCTGAACATGTCTGTATCGAAGCATGTGTATACCTCGAAGCAAGTATATCGAAGCATGCATATTTTGTATTCTAACATTTTTAGGGGACTGTACAGATTAGTTCTGAAAGGAAAACACAAAAGATTAACATCGAAGGCCATGATTATTACATGTTGGTTTAGTAGATGAATCAATAAAGATGTTTGAAATGAAAGAGCTAAAGTCAGAAAGACTTAACTCAAAGCTGGTGTGTAGGATTCGAACTTGAACTGCTACCGGGATGTTTCTGGAATTCGAAGAGTAGTCACAGGGGGGTCTGCTTTTGGTTTGAAGAGTTGTCACAGAAGGTTGTCTTTGAGTTTGAACAAACTTCTATATCTGGGGTGTTCTTCAGAATCGAAAGAGGTGAGTGTTTGGGATTCTGGGTTTTTTTGATTTCTCAAGTGTTGATGAACTTGAGAGTTTTGTTGTGTTTGAGAAAATTTGGGGGATTCGTTCCTCTGGTCCAAAGATCCTCCCTCAACTTTGTAAAAAAATCCTTTATTTATAGAGAAAGAATGTACATGTTGTTTCAAAGCCAGCCTTGCAAAATAATAAAATAATAGGTAACGTGAAAGTACATGTGGGAGGGCCTCTTGGCAGTTGGGGTGCAGAAGATGTGACTTATGCTTTTTGGCGTTGCTTATGCTCAGACCAAATTCAGGTTGAAAGATGCTTTTGTGATAAAAGTACTCTCTATGAAAAGAAGAGTGTGTAGCCTTTAACCAAGGATAGTATTATCCAAAAGACAAAGTTTAAAACCCTTGTACAAACCTCTGATTATGTAAATATTTGGAAGCAACATAGCCTGGCAAATGAGATTTGGTCTTGAGTCGAATGCAAGAACGAAATCGAAGCGCACTTGTTCGAAGGAAGCCTTTGCCTCAGTCGAAGCTTGTGGTCGAAACAAGCTTACTCGAAGGAAGCTAATGCCCAATCGATGCATGTGGATCGAAAAAAACATAAGGAGAGTCATTTCCTTTTAGCATGAGGGAAGTTCCTGGCTTCTGAGTGATGGGGTGTTTAATCTGTAGCCTAAATATAGTACTGCAAGTGTACAGCCTATCGAAGTAATATATAAGATTATCGAACCACAGAGACCAATTGTCAATCTATCAACTCTATTGCTAAGATGCTTATCTAAGGCGAATAAGGATATTGATGTGAGTGCAGTGCACGAGGTAAATATGCGAGGGAAATAACAGTTTAAAAGACAGGTTGGAATGTAAATCATGTAATCAGATATTGGTCCGGTCATGCGTAGATGAACCTACTTATGGGGCAGTATTTTCTATTGATAGCAAAGAATCAGTTTAACGGGAACTTGTAGCTTTTGACTACTAAGAACCGAGTTTACTCTTTAAATTAAATTCCTTTATTGTCACATACAAAGGGTGCCTTCCGCGTTAAAGAGGTAAACCTATTTTTAAGAAATTGATAGTTTTGACTTAACAGAAAAGTGATCTTACTCGGAAAGATTAACTTAAAGAGACTTTTGGCTTTTGGCCAAGAGTCAGATTTTAAACCTACAAACGCGTCCGAAAATAGTTTCAAAATCGTTTTCTAAAAAGGGTCAATGATTCCTATTTAACCAATCAACGGCTGTCGCTCTTTTTGTTTGGTTAAATAATAATCAAGTCGTATCATTAATTTGGACGGCTTTCGATCTTACCCAATTAAACATTTAAACACAATTGACTTAAGTTAGAAGCAAAACATCCCCAGAGTATTTTCACTAGCATGATAATTGGAACGCAACCACGATGACAATCATTACATCCTAACCTTTATAGTTTAGCCAGACATAATAAGTGCGAGTCTATAAAACGTGTAGACTATGGTAAGAGCATTTAAAGTCTATAAAACGTGTAGACTATGGTAAGAGCATTTAAAGTCTATAAAACGTGTAGACTATGGTAAGAGCATTTAAAGTCTATAAAACGTGTAGACTATGGTAAGAGCATTTAAAGTCTATAAAACGTGTAGACTATGGTAAGAGCATTTAAAGTCTATAAAACGTGTAGACTATGATAAGAGCAATTAAATAAAGAAATGCAATAAATTAGAACCTTGCTCCGGTCGGAGACTTGAATCTGATACAAATCTACGGGAAAGTAAGGCCGGTATGATGAACTTCAACCAAAGTGCTCCAAGACTCGATTACAACTCAATCTACACCGCAATAACTCCCCGATGTGAAGAGATTATTACTTTACAGAAACTGATAGTATATGGCTTAAGATTGTACTAAGCTTGGATGAAACTAAAGAATGAGAATCGAAAGCTATTTATAGAGGAACTTTGAGGTGCGTAAGGACCAGCATGCCCCTTAACTTCTTTTGAGCGGGAGCCTTTTTGTGAAGGCCGCGGGCGCGGTGAGGGTGGCCGCGGGCGCGGCGCCTGGAACCGCCACATCATGGGAACGTGGAAGTTGATCTCTGGGTGAAAGTGGGCCACGTCATCGCGTTTCCTGTAGCCAGCGCGGTGCTGAACGCCATAAGTGCAAAATATCTTGAAAAACCCTAATTTCTTGGCGTTTTGGCTCGTTTCTTCACAGAAGGCTCTGAAATGACAAGAATCCTGAAAACAAAGGAAAAAGGAACATAATACGAGAAAATGACAATAAAAACTAAGGAAAACATGTGATATTTGAGTCAGAAACATAGTGCGATTTAGTGCGATCAAATCCTCCCACGCTTAGACCTTTGCTTGTCCTCAAGCAACAACTCTTAAAAGTAGATGAAAGAAAATTTATGGTGTATACAGGTTTTGGGCAAAGAGGGCTTCTAAGTCCGAGTAAGGGTGTGTTGTCAGGCACTAACTATCTGAATCAAGGGTATCTTAATTACACTACTCGCAGAAATGCGGACATAAACCTCATAAGTATACAGATTGATCCAAATATCCTTACTATGCTAAGACTTCTTTTTGTACGAGGTCCTTTTTCATTCAGGCGCAATCACATTAAGCCCGTTATCCGTACATACTCATGGTGTAGTGACCGGTTAGTGACTCTGATCTCAAGTGATGGGATTCTGGTACAAGAGTTGGTTTAATCCCTTTTTATTTTACCCATTTGCAGTTGCGGGGGATCGGACCGTAGTCCGCCCTACCAAGTTCAGCACCAGATACCTCTGAACCAACTACAACAGATATGCCTTATATATATTTTTTCTTTGTTTTTGTTAGTGTTTACAACTTTCTTGAGTTAAGTAATCTTTGTGAGGATCACCCAACTCGTAGTCGTATTCATACTTTATTTTGTAACTTTTAAGGCAAAAATAGAGATCATCCGCTTATATTCATCGATCCCACACTTAGAGCATGCTTAGGCCGGAGCTGACTGCTAAGATAAACTACTTGAAGACCTATTTGTACAGTTTTATTCAAAATCATAGCATATTGGGGAGAAAGGATCTAATCTAAATATTCAAAAAGGCTTATGGTGTAAAAATGATAACGAATTTTTCAAAAAGTGAGTGTCCGAGAAACAGACCCTATCTAGGACCTGTCTCATAGCCCAAATCCTTAAAAACAACCATAAATCTTTGAAAAATAAAAATTTTGTAAGGCTAAAAGGTGGGGGAAATGAAAGGGTACACTACGCAGAAAGACTCGCCTATCACATGCATTTTATTAACTACGAATAAAAAGGAAAAATGCGGAAGGAAAATAAAAGCAGGAAAAACGGAAAATAAAAGCGAAAAATAAAAGCGAAAAATGGGAAATAAAAGCGATAAATGCTCCTCCCACACTTAAATCAGACATTGTCCTCAATGTTCCAAAATAAGGTAGGAGGAGGTACCTGAAAACACTAGTGGGGGCCACTAGGACCTTCACCATCCTGGTTGGTACGACCGGAACGGCGGCTACGGCTGCGACGGCGGCTATCTCGGTCCAAAACAAGCTGCTCCAGTCTCTCTGACAAGGCGGCATTTGCCGCTTGTAGCTCTTGGGTCCGACCAATGAGGGTGCCTTGGGTTGCCTCCATCAATTGGAAGTGACGAGCGTATGTGGTCTGGTGTAGGTGCTGTTCTCTCTGAAAAGCCAGCTGACTTTCCATAATAGTGCGCAGAGAGCTAGCATTTTGTTCTTGGGACGCTTGCATGAAGGCCATGTTGTCGGCCGCCTGTTGCTGCAAGGTAGCAAGGAGGGTGTCCCTCTGGGCCTCTCGGGCCATATGCTCACGCCACATGTCCTCAGTGACATGGAAGCTAGGAGCTGTACCTGCATGTGGGTTAGAGGTTGAAGGTGCCGTGTGTGAAGGTGAAAAATGGGGTGGTTCCTCTGTTTGGAAATCGTACTCATCATCAGTGTTGTTACCCTCATTTAAAGGTAGATTTGGGGGCAACGGACCAATAAAAGCAGGAGCGTTGAGATCGTAGGTCCAGTTACGCTCAAATCTAATATCAGTACGACGGGTGCAAGGCATAACAACACTGGGTATAGCAGCACCTCCAACCATGAGGAAGTAACCACCTTCCTTCCTCGTCTTGCATAAACGCATATCCCTGAAAAATTTAAGATTTGCAATCCGAGGAGGAAGTGGTTCTAGGGTGGCAAGTTCCGTATCCAATCCTATGGCACGGGCAATAGTGGTAATCAGTCCACCAAAGGAAATCGGCCCACCTTTTCTTAAAACATGGTGCATGTGGGCAATCATGAATGGGACGGGATTAACTTTGGTGTCTGTGAGGCAGCTCTGCATGATAATTAATTCTTTAGCATTCACTTTGTTTGGGTTTTCCCGAGCAAAGATGGTGGATGCTAAAAGAAATCTAAAGACACGAAGGGCAGGATTGTGGATGTGAGAAGCAAGAAGGCCATCAAAAGATGTTGCATTTTGTTTAGTAATTCTGGCCCAAAAATGCTTCAAATGCCCAATCCGTGTCTAAAGGTGCTTCACAAATGGCACCATCCCCATAAGGCAATCCTAACATGGCGGCTAGACCGTCAGTGGAGTAATCATATTCGACATTAAACATTCTAAATTTGACTCCACCTACGGTGCTAGCAGTGTTAGGAGAGACGTTATAAATTAAAGAACTTAAAAACTCGAACGTCAGCCTAGGGTAGGTTGGTGCTTGAGTAGCAAAAATATCATGCATACCTATTTTATCTAGAAGGAAGAATACACTATGGTATATACCTAATGAATATAGACAGTTTTCATCGATATACCTGGTAGAGTGTATTGGTGTTGTCAGCAATTTTTCAAGCCGCTTTAGTTGCCTTTCTCCGGCTTGACCACCACGTAAAATGTAGCCGTGATATTCCATAGGATTTTCTTGTGGATAAAAAAAGAGAAAGAATGGGATGTAGAAGTAATGAAGGTGTGAGGAAGAAAATGATATAGTAGGGGGTATTTATAGGAAGGGAAGAAAGAAAATGGTGGTTGTAAATATTTATGATGAAAATAATGGAAATAAATGTAGTGGGTTGGTATGGGTAATAAAGTGGGTTAAAATTGGAAGAAAATGGGATTGGAAATTGAAAAAGTGGTAAAATGGGGGGAAAACGAGCTACTAGCCGTTAGGTGACCGTTGCGTCACCGCGGGCGCGGCAGGGCCTACCGCGGGCGCGGTGAGGTCGAGGTCAGTTGGGCTGGCCTAGCTTTCTTTCCATTGGGCTTTTTCTACCTCGTCATTATCTTCAATTTCTGGAGGTGTACCTATTTTTGTTATAAATGTGCATATATGTACGTGAATACATATACACATGTTTAATTATTTTATTTTTATATTAAAACTATGGTGACCTAGAAAAACAAAAACATTAGTAAATAAATAAAACATATGCATATATATATATATATATATATATATATATATATATATATAGATATAGGTACGGACATTGGGTCATCAAAATAAATATTAACAACTCAGGAAACAGATAATGCAAAAATAAAAATGAGTCTGAAAAGGAAATCAACATAATACTAATAATACTGAAACTAGATATCTTGTGAACAATAAAGATCTATTGCCAACCGGTAGGAAGCTCTGCAGGAGTGCCTGGGCCACGCAGCTCAGTCAGCTGGCGTCGAATCTCTGCCACCTCGTGAGCTAATTCATCTAACTCACCAGCGAAGGTAACATCATTCACTTCCAACTGCAAATGAAGGTCAGCCACCTCATTGCGGAGAGTGGTTATCTCAGTGCGCATAGCAGTCAATAGAGTGCGAATATCAGGTTCCTGCAAGCTGAGGTTATTAGTAAGAACAGTAGTATGTGTAACCTCGGGTCGGGATGTGTGATCTGGAGCGGAGTCCTCGGAGGCAGGAGTGTAGTCTGGAGTGAGATCTTCGGAAGCAGGAGTGTATTCTGGAGTGTACTCTTCGGAGGCAGGAGTGTATTCTGGAGTGTACTCTGATATCTCACCCCAACCTTCTACAGAATAGTTCCAGTTAGCAGAGTTGGAAACACAAGTCATCTGAGGGTCTGGCATGGTGAAGGTGTAAACTGTCTGGTCATTGATAAGCAATCTGTACCGATATGGGTGGAAAGAGGCCCTCCTCATGAATCCACGATCCATGCAAAAGTCTAAATCCAGAAAAGTATATCCACAGTATGGGGTCAGCTGTGCTATCATACTGTCTAAACCCAAAGCAGAAGCTATCTGTGTCACATTCCCTCCGGAATGAATGAGCCCTACAGCGGATCGAGCAGTCTGCTCGAGGCTCTCTATCAGAAAACCTCCACTAGCTATAGGTCTGGACTGACTAGCACAGTATAAGAAAAGGATCTCCTCAGCGGTGACCAAGTGGTCACAGTAACTCCTCCCAAAGAAAGTGTGGCATAGGATCATCTCGAAGTATCGGAAGGCCGGGTTATGGATCTTCCGGGACAGCTGGGTAGAGGGGTCAAGACTGGCTCTATCAGTAATGTCCTGCCAAAATTTGTCAATGTCTCTGTCCATGTAGCAACTCAATGGGAACTCAGTTATAGCGGTCGGTCCAGTTTGGAAACCAAGCAAATCCCCAAATTCTTTGGTGGTCAGGGTATACTCGGTGCCAAACAATCTGAAACTCAGGCGTCCTCGCTCATCTCCTTCACCTACTCGTGGATTATAGTCCATAGAGCTAAGAAACTCCAGAGTAAGGTTCCTGTAGGTTTTGTGGACATCATCGGCATAAGAATCCCAGCTGAGTTGGTTGCATAGATACCGAATACTTGGCTCAATCCCGAGTGCCTCCATGCAGCTCTGATCGGGGTACCTAGTGGGTACCATAGGTCTAGCAGATAAGGTAGCAAATCGGGCCTTTTGCGCTTCATCTCTGAAAATCACAACCATACCATCGGGGTGATGCATCCTGAAAATATAAACACAAGAAATTAGTCCAGATAAAATATATAAATTACTAAAATAAAATAAAATAAAATAAAGAATAAACCATGGGTTGCCTCCCATGCAGCGCTTGTTTAACGTCGTTTAGCTTGACGATTAGATCTTACTTTATGTGGGTATTGGTGGGTCTATAAGGATATGACTAGAGTAGTCAACAGGCAAATCGCCTCCTTTGTAGAGCTTCAGTCTTTGTCCATTTACCACAAATGGAGCACATGAATTGTTTTTGATTTCTACTGCTCCAGACTTTAGAACTTTTGACACTTCAAATGGACCTGTCCATCTTGAACGAAGCTTACCAGGAAAAAGTCGTAACCTTGAGTTAAATAGGAGAACAGGATCACCAATGTTGAAATCTTTCTTGATGATTTTTTTATCATGCCACATTTTGGTTCTTTCCTTATATATGATGGCATTCTCATAGGAATTCAAGCGAAGCTCTTCTAGCTTGTGAATGTCCAGGATACGTTTTTCTCCGGCTTTCAGGTAATCTAGATTCAAGGATTTAATGGCCCAATAGGCTTTATGTTCTAGTTCGAAGGGTAAATGACAGGACTTTCCATAAACCAATTGATAAGGAGTTGTTCCAATAGGGGTTTTATAAGCCGTTCTATAAGCCCATAAGGCGTCTTTAAGTTTTCCAGACCAGTCTTTTCTGGATAATGATACGGTTTTTTCTAGGATCTGCTTAATCTCCCTATTCGATACCTCTACTTGGCCACTGGTTTGCGGGTGATATGGTGATGCTACTCTATGTTTTACTCCGTATTTTCTTAGAAGCTTGTCAAATATCTTAGATATAAAATGCGATCCTCCATCACTTATGACTAACCTCGGGGTTCCAAACCTAGGGAAAATAATATTCTTAAACAGTTTGATAACTACCTTGGTATCGTTTGTGGGTGATGCAACAGCTTCGATCCACTTTGAGACATAATCGACAGCTACTAGGATATACTTGTTACCCATTGAGGAAGGAAAAGGTCCCATGAAATCTATACCCCAGACATCAAATATTTCCACTTCTTGGATGTTTCTTAAAGGCATTTCATCACGTCTTGAGATGTTCCCAGTGCGTTGGCATCGGTCACATTTTGTAATGTAAGTGTGGACATCGCGCCATACAGTAGGCCAATAAAAACCTGCTTGAAATATTTTGGCGCATGTTTTAGACGTGCTTGCATGTCCACCATAAGGTGAAGCATGACAATGTTTAATGACATTGCCTACTTCTTCCTCCGGCACACATCGTCGGAATATATTATCTATTCCTCTTTTGAATAGGAGGGGTTCATCCCAAAAGAAGTGTTTAACATCTCTGAAAAACTTCTTCTTCTGTTGGTAGCTTAAGTCGGGGGGTATGATATCAGCGGCTAGATAATTTACAATATCTGCGTACCATGGTATGTTGTTCATGGTTAAGATTTCCTCATAAGTCTCTTCTTCAGTTGAGTTTATCCCAGCTATTAATCTTTCATAAGTAGAGTGATCGTCTATAGGTATAAGTTCAGGCTTAAGGTGTTCTAACCTAGAGAGATGATCAGCTACTAAGTTTTCAGCTCCTTTTTTATCCTTAATATCCAAGTCAAATTCTTGGAGTAAAAGTACCCATCTGAGCAATCTAGGCTTAGCATCTTTCTTACTTAACAAGTACCGGATTGCTGCATGATCTGTGTATACTATTATTTTTGCTCCCACCAAATAAGATCGAAATTTATCAATAGCAAAAACTACGGCTAGCAATTGTTTTTCTGTGGTTGTATAATTTAGCTGGGCGGCGTCTAATGTTCTACTAGCGTAGTAAATTGCATGCAGTTTTTTGTCTTTTCTTTGCCCTAGTACAGCCCCTACAGCGAAATCACTAGCATCGCACATGATTTCAAAGGGTTGTGTCCAATCAGGTGGTCTTATGATAGGTGCTGAAATAAGAGCTTGCTTTAAAACTTCAAAGGCCTCAAGACATTTTTGGTCGAATTCAAACTCGACATCCTTCATCAATAAGTTAGTTAAAGGTTTAGTTATTGCGGAAAAATTCTTGATGAAACGTCGGTAGAACCCGGCATGTCCTAGGAAACTTCTTATTTCCCTAACGGTCTTAGGTGGGTTTAAGTTTTCTATAACTTCTATCTTGGCCTTATCGACTTCTATACCTCTTTCAGAAATAATGTGTCCCAAGACTATCCCTTCACTTACCATAAAGTGGCACTTTTCCCAATTCAACACAAGGTTTACTTCCACACATCTTTTTAAGATTTTCTCCAAGTTCGAGAGGCAGTTTTTGAAATCAAACCCACACACTGAAAAATCGTCCATAAATACTTCCATAATTCCATCTAGGTAGTCTGCGAAAATTGACATCATACAACGTTGGAAAGTGGCAGGTGCATTACAGAGTCCAAAGGGCATTCGTCTATAAGCGAATGTTCCATAAGGGCAGGTAAATGTGGTTTTTTCTTGGTCCTCTGGGTGAATAGGGATTTGGAAAAATCCCGAATATCCATCAAGATAGCAGAAACATGAGTGTCTTGCTAGACGTTCAAGCATATGATTTATAAATGGGAGAGGGAAATGGTCTTTTCTTGTTGCCTTATTCAACCTTCTGTAATCTATACACATTCGCCATCCTCCTTCTGTTCGTTTTGCCACATGCTCACCTTTCTCATTTTTTAGAACAGTGATACCTCCTTTCTTGGGTACCACATGGACTGGGCTTACCCATTCACTGTCCGAAATTTGGTATATGATACCAGCCTCTAATAACTTAAGAACTTCTTTCTTGACTACATCACTCATGATAGGGTTTATTCTTCTTTGATGTTCTCTTGAGGGTTTCGAATCTTTTTCTAGCATAATCCGATGCATGCATACGGATGGGCTTATACCTCTTAAATCTGAAACTTTATACCCTAAAGCTGAGGGATATTTTCGCAAGGTATCTAATAGTTGATTTGTTTCTATTTGGTTTAGAGTGGCGCTAATTATAACAGGTCTATTCATCTCCTCATCCAAAAACTCATATCTTAGATTCTTGGGTAGTTCCTTAAGTTCTATAGTGGTTTTCTCAGCACGTGGCATAAGGTCATGGGTAAGAGCTAAGCATTCGAAAAGGTTGTCGTCAATGTACGGTTCGATACTCTCAAATCCGTCATCCTCAAAAATAGGGGTTGATGGTAATTTGGTTAATAATTCGTTTTGTTCGAGCTCATTTACACATTCATCAATGATGTCGATGGCATAACACGCATCTCCTATCACTGGTGCCATTAGAAATTTTGATAAAATGAACTCAATCTTTTCATCTCCTACCTCGAAAGTCAGTTTCCCTTTCTTAACATCTATTATAGCTCCGGCGGTCGATAGGAAGGGTCTTCCTAAGAGGATTGGGATGTCTTCATCTTCTTTGATATCCATTACGACGAAGTCGGTCGGAATGTACAACTGACCAATCTTGACAGGTATGTCTTCTAAAATACCCATGGGATATTTGACAGATCTATCAGCTAGTTGTAAGGACATCTTAGTAGGTTGAAGTTCTCCTAATTTTAACCTCTTACAGACGGCCAGAGGCATCAGACTTACACTTGCTCCTAGGTCTAAAAATGCTTTGTCTATCATATGGTTACCTAGGATGCAAGGGATAGAAAAACTTCCAGGGTCTTTATCTTTCTTGGCGAGTTTATTTTCGGATATAAAATGACATTCTAAAGGCTTGGGATCATCGAGTCGTCGTTTATTGGTCAAAATATCTTTCAGAAACTTAGCATATGATGGTATCTGGGTTATAGCTTCAGTAAAAGGAATCTCAACATGGAGTTTCTCTATTACCTTAATAAACTTTTGGTACTGGTTTTCTACTTTGGTGTTTTTCAGCCTCTGTGGGAATGGAATAGGTGGTTTATAAGGTTGTTGAGTGTTTTTCTCTACTTCTGGTTTTGATTGCTTTCCTGGTTTCTCTGGTTCCTCCACCTGGTCTTTGGGCGTAGCATCTTCCATAGGTTTTTCTGATGTGCTTAAGTCAGGATTTCTAGGTCCTTCATAAGCGGTTCCACTTCTTAGTGTGATAGAATTTGCTTGGCCTTTTGGATTTGGTTGAGTTTGTCCAGGGAATTGTCCTCCAGGTGCAACTTGTACAGAGGTGTTTTGTGCTACTTGGGAAATCTGAGTCTCAAGCATTTTGGTGTGGGTTATTATCTGGTCAAACTTGGTTGCTAGTTGAGTAACCAGTTCGTTCGTGTGAATATGTTGGTTCATAAACTCCTTATTTTGCTGGGTTTGAGCTTGAATAAAGGTGTCTATGGTTTCTTTAAGGCTTGGTCTTGGGGGTACTATTTGCATAGGTTGGTTTTGTTTTTGCGTTTGGAATCCTTGAGGTCTCGAAGGTCCGGGATTTTGGATAGGGTTGTTGTTTTTGTAAGAGAAATTCGGGTGGTTCCTCCATCCAGGATTGTAGGTATTCGAGAAAGGGTTCCCTTGAGTATAGTTAACTTGGTCTGAGCTTGATTCGTTCAAAAGGTTACAGTCAACGGTTTGATGTCCTTGAGCTCCACAGAGTTCGCACTCCGATTGGATTGCTGCTACTGTGGTTGGGTTTTGAGACATGTTCTCGACTCTCAAGGCTAGGGCGTCCATCTTGGCATTGATCATGTCCATGCAACTTACCTCATGCTTTCCTCCATGGCTCTCCTTTTTCTCTACTGTCGCTCGTTCTAATCCCCATTGGGCATGGTTTTGGGCCATGTCCTCTATTAGGGCACAAGCGTCAGGGTAAGGTTTGTTCATCAACGCTCCGCCAGCGGCGGCGTCTATGGACATCTTTGTGTTGTAATGGAGTCCATTATAGAAGGTATGTATGATTAACCATTGCTCTAGGCCATGGTGCGGACAGGCTCTTAAAAGTTCTTTATATCTCTCCCAGGCATCAAAAAGTGATTCGCCTTGGTTTTGGGTGAAACAAGTGATCAGGTTCCTAAGAACAGCGGTCTTGCTTGGTGGAAAATACCTCGCAAGAAAAGCTCTCCTAAGGTCTTCCCAAGTTGTTATTGAGTTAGTTGGAAGGGCGTCTAACCAGTCGTGAGCTTTACCTCTAAGGGAAAAAGGAAATAGTCTTAATCAGATAGCTTCGGGCGTGGCTCCATTTGCCTTAAGGGTGTCAGCTAACTGGATAAATACCTTTAAATGTTGATTCGGGTTCTCGGTAGCGAGACCAGCGAATTGGTTTTGTTGTACTAATTGTAGTAACGAGGGCTTTAGTTCAAAGTTGTTGGTAGTTATAGCAGGGTTTACTATACTAGAACTAGGTTCCTCGTTAGATGGTTGGGCGAATTCCTTGAGCGGTCTTTGGTTACGATCTTCTGCCATAGCTCTTCTTATCTTGCGAATAAAAAGACGGGCACGAGCGTAACGTTCAGGTTCTACTAAAGGATCTATTAGGTTGCCGGTGCTACGATTTCTACGCATCTACCGGCTAGAATAGCCTTAGTCTAAACGGGATAACAATAGGGTACGAAATTTGACGAAGTTGATCCCCGGCAACGGCGCCAAAAACTTGATGGGGTGTTTAATCTGTAGCCTAAATATAGTACTGCAAGTGTACAGCCTATCGAAGTAATATATAAGATTATCGAACCACAGAGACCAATTGTCAATCTATCAACTCTATTGCTAAGATGCTTATCTAAGGCGAATAAGGATATTGATGTGAGTGCAGTGCACGAGGTAAATATGCGAGGGAAATAACAGTTTAAAAGACAGGTTGGAATGTAAATCATGTAATCAGATATTGGTCCGGTCATGCGTAGATGAACCTACTTATGGGGCAGTATTTTCTATTGATAGCAAAGAATCAGTTTAACGGGAACTTGTAGCTTTTGACTACTAAGAACCGAGTTTACTCTTTAAATTAAATTCCTTTATTGTCACATACAAAGGGTGCCTTCCGCGTTAAAGAGGTAAACCTATTTTTAAGAAATTGATAGTTTTGACTTAACAGAAAAGTGATCTTACTCGGAAAGATTAACTTAAAGAGACTTTTGGCTTTTGGCCAAGAGTCAGATTTTAAACCTACAAACGCGTCCGAAAATAGTTTCAAAATCGTTTTCTAAAAAGGGTCAATGATTCCTATTTAACCAATCAACGGCTGTCGCTCTTTTTGTTTGGTTAAATAATAATCAAGTCGTATCATTAGTTTGGACGGCTTTCGATCTTACCCAATTAAACATTTAAACACAATTGACTTAAGTTAGAAGCAAAACATCCCCAGAGTATTTTCACTAGCATGATAATTGGAACGCAACCACGATGACAATCATTACATCCTAACCTTTATAGTTTAGCCAGACATAATAAGTGCGAGTCTATAAAACGTGTAGACTATGGTAAGAGCATTTAAAGTCTATAAAACGTGTAGACTATGGTAAGAGCATTTAAAGTCTATAAAACGTGTAGACTATGGTAAGAGCATTTAAAGTCTATAAAACGTGTAGACTATGGTAAGAGCATTTAAAGTCTATAAAACGTGTAGACTATGGTAAGAGCATTTAAAGTCTATAAAACGTGTAGACTATGATAAGAGCAATTAAATAAAGAAATGCAATAAATTAGAACCTTGCTCCGGTCGGAGACTTGAATCTGATACAAATCTACGGGAAAGTAAGGCCGGTATGATGAACTTCAACCAAAGTGCTCCAAGACTCGATTACAACTCAATCTACACCGCAATAACTCCCCGATGTGAAGAGATTATTACTTTACAGAAACTGATAGTATATGGCTTAAGATTGTACTAAGCTTGGATGAAACTAAAGAATGAGAATCGAAAGCTATTTATAGAGGAACTTTGAGGTGCGTAAGGACCAGCATGCCCCTTAACTTCTTTTGAGCGGGAGCCTTTTTGTGAAGGCCGCGGGCGCGGTGAGGGTGGCCGCGGGCGCGGCGCCTGGAACCGCCACATCATGGGAACGTGGCAGTTGATCTCTGGGTGAAAGTGGGCCACGTCATCGCGTTTCCTGTAGCCAGCGCGGTGCTGAACGCCATAAGTGCAAAATATCTTGAAAAACCCTAATTTCTTGGCGTTTTGGCTCGTTTCTTCACAGAAGGCTCTGAAATGACAAGAATCCTGAAAACAAAGGAAAAAGGAACATAATACGAGAAAATGACAATAAAAACTAAGGAAAACATGTGATATTTGAGTCAGAAACATAGTGCGATTTAGTGCGATCACTGAGTCGAAGGGTGTTTCTTCAAGGGAAGCAAGAACTTAGTCAAATCTTGTATGAAGATATCTCTTGGCTCAAATGAAAGTTATGAGAGGCAAAGTCTGCAAGAGGCCCTTGGTGTAAGTGGATTCGAAGGATGCATAGAGATGGTTACTTTGTCCCATCGAAACTTGTCCAAACGAAACAAGCATGCAGGCAGCAAACTTGTTCAGTCGAAGCATGCTTGTAGGCAGTAAACTTGTCCAAATCGAAGTAGGCTTGCATGCAGCACACTTGGTGAATCGAAATGTTTGTAGGCAACTATTTTGTCCAATCAAAGAGTTTGCCTTGCAGGGGGCACATGCGGCCAGCAAGTCATGGCCTTCGATTGCAAGTATGCAGGCAACATATTTGTCCAATCGAAGGGCTGAGTCGAAGGAGGCCTATTTTCTCCAATTTTGTCAAAATGTTATTTTTATCTGTTTTCTCCCTTTTTGACAGTTTCCTTTTAATTTTGGTACTGGAAAATCCCAATGCACTTGTTCAAGCTTGAACCTTGAAAATCCTTGTAAGAAAAGCCTTGAGAATTGAGAGGGCAAATTTTGGGGTACAACAAGGTGTCCCTGTCGGGCTAAGATCTCT
Source organism: Vicia faba (assembly GCA_948472305.1). Lineage (NCBI taxonomy): Eukaryota > Viridiplantae > Streptophyta > Magnoliopsida > Fabales > Fabaceae > Vicia > Vicia faba. The sequence continues at coordinate 1,410,497,957 of OX451739.1, forward strand.
CTCGTAAAATGAATAAAATCTCTCCTTTCACTAATGTTTGGAGGCTATGTACATACCTAGACATGCCTACATGGTCGAGCTAATCCACTCGTTAGTTGGAGAGGATCGGTCGACTACTAACACCTGTAGCAGGTGAAGGACTTTAGCTATAGTATTGTTTTAGCTTCACATCATTTCAAGGTCGAGGTAGTGGTTCTCCATTTAATTGTTCGAGGTAATAAGCTATGGTGCTCGTAGCTCCTTGCACGCGGTACGGCCCCTCCCAGTTTGCGATGAGTTTCCCCTTGCGAGAATCTTTCTAGTTTCTTTGCAAGACTAGGCTATCGACCTGAAATTTGCGTTTTATGACTTTGTTGTCATGGCGTATGGCTACCTACTATTTTAGCATGGCCTCGCAAAGAGTCCTCCTGATCGAATCTCTTCGACTAGGTCGAGCTCATCTCTAAGGGCATCGTCGTTCATCTCTTTGTTGAGGGGCATTTCAGTTCGCCTGGATGGCTCCATGATTTCTACCGGGATGACAGCCTCGGTGCCGCAGATCAGTCGGAATGGCGTCTTGCCAATCGTCGAATAAGGTGTCGTTCGATAGGCCCATAGGATGTTGTGTAGTTCTTCGACCCAACCCCTCTTGTCTTCGCCTAACCTGCATTTAAGTCCTCGCAGGATAACTCTATTCGCGGCCTCAGCCTACCCGTTAGTTTGGGGGTGTTCGACTGAGGTGAAATGTTGCTTGGTGCCGAGCCTGGTGACAAAGTTTTGGAAACTTTGATCGGTGAATTGTATCCCGTTGTCAGTGATGAGTGCTCGCAGTATTCCAAATCGGGTAAGTACGTTTCACTTGTAGAAACAGAGAATGTTGTGTGAAGTGATTTTGGCCAGAGCTTCGGCTTCTATCCACTTCGTGAAGTAGTCAACAACTATAATGAGAAACTTGTTTTAATATGTTCCTTGCACGAAAGGTCCGAGGATATCCATTCCCCACCATGAAAATGGCCAAAGGAAGGATAGTGTTGTGAGCTCGTATGGAGGTGCGAGATGCATGTCCACGTGCCTTTGACACTTGCCGCATTTCTTGACATGCTCCTTGGCATCTTGTTACATGGTCGACCAGTAGTACCCTGCTCGCAGTGCCTTTCGTGCTAGGGATTTTCCGCCCATGTGTTAGGCGTTGATTCCCTTGTGGATTTCCCGCAGTATCTCGAGGATCATGGATTCTTCGACACACTTCAAGATAGGGATGGAGAATCCATAGAGATACAGCTTGTGCTCGAGCACCACATAGGAGCATGCTCGTCGTTTGGTCGCGACTGCCTCCCTTTGGTCTAGAGGAATTTCCCTTTTTGTCATAAAATTGAACACTGGGGTTATCCAACATGAGTTGTCCCCGATGGTGTTCACTTCGAGTAGTTTCACGGACCTTTCAATTCTCGGGCGAGATAGGGACTCTTGTATGACTGATTTGTTTTCTCCCTTCTTCTTCATACTCGCGAGCTTTGAAAGTATGTCGGCCCATGTGTTATGTTCGCGTGGTACATGTATGACTTCTGCTCAGTGAAACTTTTTCATATATTCTCTGACCAAGTTCAAATACTCAATGAGGCTATTGTTCTTAGCCTAGTATCCCCCTTGAACTTGAGATGCGACAAGTTGGGAATCAGTAAAGATGTGTATCTCTTGCACGCAAAGATCTTCAACTAGCCTTAATCCTGCAAGCAGATCCTAGTATTTCGCCTGATTGTTCGATCATGATGCCCTCCTCATTTTCGAGGAGGATTCCTGCTTCTCTTCCCGTCAAACTGGAAGCTCCGTTGACAAAGACGGTCCACTTGTGCTCCTTCCCAACGGGAGGGTTGTAAACGGTAATCTCTGCGACGAAGTCGGCCAGAGCTTGGGCCTTGACAACCTTCTTGCTTTCGTATTGGATGTCAAAATCCGAAATCTCCAAGGACGGTTTTAGCATTCGTCCTTCCATGTCTAGTCGACCTAAGAGTTGTCTTACGGGTTGGTCTGTCCGTACGATGATCGTGTGTGCCATGAAGTAATGTCTGAGCCTTCTTGCTGCGTTGACGAGGGCCAAGGCCACCTTCTCGATTTGTTGGTACCTGACCTCGGGTCCCTGAAGTGATTTTCTCGTGAAATATACTGGCTTTTGCCCGTCAAGAGTCTCACGAATGAGGGTCGCGCTTACAACCTCGACGGAAACAGCCAGGTATAGGAAAAATATCTCCCTGCCCACAGGTCATGACAGTACGAGCGTTCGCAAAAGGATTTTCTTGAAATGGAGGAGGGCTTTCTCGCATTCCTCGATCCATTTGAAAGCGACCTCTTTGCGTAGAAGTTTAAAATTCCGTTCAACACTTGTATTAATTTCTTTGAATTAGGTGTAGGGAGCTCGGAGAATGCTCGATATTTATTGGGATTGGCTTCAATTCCCCATTCTGTTAGGTAAAAACCGAGGAACTTGCCCGCTTTAACCCTGAACGTGCACTTCTCGGGATTGAACCTCATTCTACATTGTCTCGCTTGGGCGAAGACCTTTTTGAGGTGGACAACATGGTTGGTTTCTGCTCAAGATTTAATGATCATGTCATCCATGTATACCTTGAGCATATCACTGATCTCATTGCGGAAGACTTTATTCATCATCCGCTGGTATGTCGCCCCTGCTTTTTTCATACCGAAGGGTATAACGTTGTAGTAATAATTGCCCGAGTTGGTCATGAAAGCGGTGCAATGTTTGTCGCCCATTGCCATCGGAATTTGGTTGTAGCCCGAGTAGGCATCCATGAAAGATAAAATTTTATAGCCGACTGAGTTGTCGACCAACATGTCAATAATAGGTAAGGGGAATACATCTTTGGGGCATGCCCGGTTAAGATCGATATAGTCAACTCACATACGCCATTTTCCATTATTCCTTTTAACAAGTAAAACATTTAACAGTCAGGTTGAATACTGGGCTTCGGAAATAAAATTTTCCTCTAGGAGGTCTTTTACAGCTTTTTCAGCAGCCTCCATTTTCTCGGGGGACTACCTACGCCTACGTTGTACTATTTCCCTAGCGGCTGGATCGATGTCCAGGTGGTGACAGGCGACCTCGGGGTCGAGTCCGGGCATCTCCACGGTTCTCCACACAAACAGATATGCGTTTTCTCTAAAATAAGCCTCGATCTTCTTCCTCGCCAAGTCGAGGATTCTGGTGCCAATCTTCACCCCTTTGTACGGGTCTTCACCGAGGGGAACGAGCTTAAAGTCTCCATCTGGAATTGATCGGAGGAGTCCCTTCTTGCCGTTGGGTGCTTCATCTTGGTCGAAGCGGGTGTCCAAAGAAATTGAGTCGACCTTTGGAGGAGCTTTATGTTCTTCTGCCTTGACGGGCTGTGGCTCTGGTCGTGCTGTTGCAGCTCTTTTTGGGGGTCATGCTCTAGTGTCGATCGTACTGTATCCCTTTGATGTTGTGTTGAAGCATCTTCGGGAAACTGTTAGGTCTCCTTGGATGGTTACGACGCGTCCTTTCTTTGTGTATAATTTCATATTCAGATGGACGATGGAGGGAACCGCGATCAGTTCCGCCAGTGTTGGTCTCCCTAGGATACAATTATATAGATGCAGGAAGTCGATGACCAGAAAGGGAACCTTGACTTGCCTGGTGGTTGTGTCCTCGCCGAAGGTGACCAAGAGATCTGCGTACCCCCAAGGTTTGGAGGTCGAGCCGTTGAAGCCCTACAAGTAGGACCCCGCGTATGGTGAGAGCTGGGTGTCACCGAGCTGCAGGGTTCGGAAGAGTTGGCTATACATTACATCAACGAAACTCCCTTCATCGACCAAAACGGGATGAATGTTAAAATTAGCCATTCTCGCCCTAATTAGAAGGGGGATGGCTGACTTAGGGGCCCCTCTGGGAAATTCTTCGAGATAGAAGGTAATCGGCTCCAGTCTACCCTTAACCCTCTCGAAAGTCACTGTTTGCGAGGGGGCCGTGTCGACCAGCTCGTCCAGTTTCCTCTTTGCGGAGTTTATAGTTATATCATTGAATCCTCCACCATTTATGACCATGGAGGAGGGGAACTTTTCCCACCTACTGTGCATAGACAAAGGCTCTTCGATATCGTTGGGGACATAGAAGTCCTCCGGTCTTGTAACGGAGAATGTTGTCTAGATGGGGACCGTCTCGTCTGACGGTCGGGCATCATCCTCTATCTCCTTTGCGTTGCAGGCATCTCGACGAGGGGAGTCGTTGTGCCGATATCTCCTGAGTCTTCCCCCTTTGATGAGGGTCTCAATAGCATCTTTGAGATGGACACAATCTTCAGTCAGGTGTCCATGACTTTGATGGTATTTCCAGTATTTTCTTCGATCAGCCCCGGGCTTAGCAGGAGCAGAGAGAGGACGCTTGACACCGCCGTCCTTGAAATCAGTATTAGTGCAATCCGACAAGATGCGCTCACGAGAAGCTATCACGAAGTGTACTCGGTAAACCGCCCCGAGGGTCGTCTTTGCTCGGGAGGATCTCGTGGTTTGTCATCCCTCCTCTTCTCTCTAGTTCGTCGAGGACGGATAAAATCTTGTTGTCGTGGATTGCTGGTTGATCCACGATTCCTTGGGTCCCGGGATCTGTTGGCTGCTTCCCTCTCCTTATAGTCCATGTAGGCTCTAGCCTTCTCGAGGAGAGCATTGAATATCCGCGGTGGTTCGATGCCAACGGCTTTTCTGAACTCTGTGCCGATGAGGAGTCCCCTCTCGAGCAGGTATCTCTTTATATGATCGGTGTATGGGGACCTGGATGGACTCACAGTTGAACCGATCAATAAACTCCTAGAGGGTCTCGTCGTGTCTCTGGACGATTGCCTCGAGGGCTGCTTCAGTCTCCGTATGTCAACGTGAAGCAATGAATGAACTGATGAACTGGTTTTTTAAATTCCTCCAGGAGGTAATTGACCCTGGAGCGAGGCTCTTATACCAGTCCATCACAACCTTTCTCAAAGTCATAGGGAACAACCGACATTTGATTGGACCCTCGACGTTATGGTAATGCAGCATTGCCTCGAACCCGTCGATATTGTCGACTGGGTTGGCGATGTCGTCGTACTCCTTCAGATGGGGAGGTTTCTCCATACTCGGGGGGATGAGTTCCTCCGTAATAGCTTGTGACAAGGGACCGCAAAGGTCGTCCTCGTCACTTCTGTCTGGAGAGCGAGAAGGAGATCTATTATAGTGGCGGTTGTAATGGTTACCCTGGTCGCATGGAGGATTCCTCGGGCGATGTGGTCGTTCGTCATTTCCCCTGTTCCTATTCTTAGTGGGTCGTTGTTATTAATGCGAGGGGATGTGATCGCATCTCCCCGTATCTACGGGATGATCCCTCTCCAACGCGGGGCGTCGCCTGATTGGTCGGGGAGAAGGGCTTCGAGAGGCGTCCCACATGTGTCTCCGTGGGGGAGATTGGGGATGTTCCTCTATCTTAAGAGGAGGAGGAGGAGAATGAGTCCTCCTATGTCTTCTAGGGGCTCTCTGAGAGTCTTCGAGCGCCCTTAATCTCTCCCCTTGGGAAAAGATCAAGAAGTTTGTTTGATTTATTACCGTGAACAATGCCCTTGTCATGGCATCAGCACCCGCGGGAACAGGGACCTCCTAGAATGCGGGTGGCTGGTGTTGCTGAAAAGGACGACGATCATCTTCGAGTTATCGGGAAAGTGACGATGAAGAGGAACTCAGCCCGTCTCTGTACTCTGAGGGGCCAGGAATATCGCCGACATGTCCGTTATTATTGTCAGCATTGAGGCCAGCGGGACCAGCATTGTTGGCTTTAGTGTTGTGGTCGACGACATTGTTGTTGACGTCGGCAATGTTGTTGTTTTTTACTGTGTGATCATCCATGTCAGTCAAAAGGTAGTTGAGTTTAGCTTTTGCCTCGTGTGAATGGAAGATGGGGAAGCAAGATTCTCACAGACGGCACCACTGATCGTACCTGATCAGAATGGACCGTCACAGCTTACTCCGAATAGAATTTGAGAGTGAGGTGGGGGGTATCTCCAGAACACTTTGATGCCAAAGTAAGTTTCGGAATGAGCAAGCAAGTATGAGAGTAAGAAATATTCAATACCTGACTGTTGTGCCCTAAAATTTTCACTCTCGTTTATCAAGACTTTCCACACAAGACTTCTTTGACTCAAGACAAGATTAGGGTTTGGTCAGCTCAAGACATCTCATTTTTCAGTGATAACCCAAAATTGGGGTTGCAGTTTGCATAAGGATTTTTGGACCAACAAAGCTTCATTTGACTTTCAAACATCATTTTGGACCCCTAAGATTGCTCATGATAAGTTTCAAGCCTTGAACCACATTTTTGATCAGTCAATTGAACAGTTGGCCTAAAAATCAACTGTATTGGGGGAAAAGTCAACTATGGCCAATTTACAGTCAAACTTCATAATTTTTGATCCACATCAACATTATAAATTCATATGTACCATTTGATCAAGTTTGGATCACAACTCCTCAAGAAATTTGATCAAATCATCAAAAGGGTAAAATGGTCAAAATTAGGGTTTTGACTAAGAAAGGGCAATTTCTGATTTTTAACCTAGCCAATGACCAATTGAGTTCAAACATGATTTCAAGGTTTCAATGGCATCATCTTGAACTAATTACATGGTTCAAAAGATCTCAAGTTCATTGGATTGACAGATGAAATTTGCAGTCAACTAATCAAAAGTCAACTGTATACTGAAAAGTCAAACTTTGACTTTTTGGTCAAAATCAAGTACCAAGAGTCATAATTCATCAAGATATATCAAAATATGAAACTTGTTCACCAAGAAATCCAAATTTGAAAATTAGGGCTTTAATTTGAAATTTTTCATAACTTAGAATTTTTCTTATAAATATTTTCTTATTTTTTCTCAACTTTTCACCACTTTTTCACCATGATGCATTTTGATTCAAGAAAAGTTCCCAACATGAAAGTTGTAGTCCTCCAGGAAATATACAACTTTTCTTCACAAACTTTTCTCTAAAGATGCTTGGATATCAAGTTATGAATTTGTGAATATAGGGCCATGAACTTCTTAACTTAGTGAAATTTTGCCCAAATTTAGGCAGGTTTTGGACCCAACTTCATGACAACTTTTCACCTAGTTCCAAGAGGTATCTCAAAATACATTTTAAATATGGATTATAGAGAACATTTCAAGATTTCTAAAATGTCCAAGAACTCTCCAAGATCATTTTTGAGTAGGGAGAATCGAAGAGAGGAAGTTGGCATTTTCTCACTTTTGTTCAAGCCATTTTCATGAAGAAATAAGTTGCAAACCAAACCTATGCTGGCCATTTCTTACTTTACAGGTCCTAAGCTTGCTACAAACTCCTTAATTAAATTCATACTCAGTTGACAAAGCCTTTATCCTTGCTTTTGAAACTTTACACAAGTTGTATTTCCATTTTGGGCAAAAAGGCTTCATTGCCATTTTCATAAAGATGCACTTTTGCAACTTTGTCAACTTGGAGAATTGAACCTGTCCCCTTGATACAAGAAAACTATATAGCTCTCAAGCAACTTGTACAAACTTATACCAACCCTAAAGCAAGATGGTACAAGCATGTGGGTTTGGTCTTGTCAACTTTGCTTCAAGTACAAGAAAAGTTGCAAAAGGGCTAAGGCTTGCACAGCTAGTAGGAAGCTGACTTTGGATCACTTCTATACTAATATGCAAACATTGTACAAGGAATAACAGGCTTGGCTTGAACCTAGAACTCTCTCAAACTAAAAAACACCAAAAATCTGCCTAAGCATACGGTTTCTGTAAAAGCTCAGCCAACTCTCATTTGGCTCGTGCATTTTGTGTTTAACTGATTCAAACATCTCATACACTTGATACCTAGTCAATCCAAGCCATCACCCTGGTTCTGTAACCTCTGTTTCACCATCTTCCATTTTCAACTTCGAAGCTTGCAGTTGGACTTGGTCAGGGAGTTCCAGCCATCCTCAGAGCAAGATAAGGATTGGAATAGGTTCAGGGAAGCTCAAGGAAGCTCAAACAATCATCAAGCCTCAATTAAAGTCCCTACATTGCCATACACGATTCCAGCTGAAGGAGGTATTTTCTCAAACTCCATCTCTTTATATAGGCAACCTCAAGCCACAATTTATGAAGAAAAAATGTAGTTCTCATCATAACGAAGATGTACATATCATTACTTTGCATTTATATTACTTGTGCTAAGAGAATTTGAAGCTTGAAATCTCTGAAATTTTTAGGTCACAATTTAGGGATTCCAAAATTCTCTTTGATCTTTGATAGTTAGGTTACATAATTTATATGGTTGGAATCGTGAGCTGAAATGTCATATTTTTCATGTTATGAGTTTTCATTTTTATGCAAGCATAAGAAAGATATAGGTTGAACTGAGAATGGCATGAAGAAGAGAATGAAGGACAGGGATGAAGTCTGGTTCTGGGCTTTTTGCTGCATGGCCTTTTTGTTTTTGCTAAACACCCCCCCCCCCCCCCCCCCCGACTTGTTATTTCACCCCCTTTGCTAACTATTTTATATTTTCATACTTTCTCATATTTTTTTTATTTAATACTTTTATTTATTTTTCTTAATGATAAAAAACACTAAAAAATGATTTATTTATTTTCACCCTTTTATTTTATTTTTTTAATATTTTCATACATGAAAAAAATAGTTTATTTTGATAAATATAATTGATTTTCTTAATAAATTTGTAATTAATCAAATATACTTAATATTTTTATTTTATATTTTTATACTTATAAATACTTATTTTTTTGCACATATTTAATTTTTAATATTTAGGCATAATAGTATTTATTATTTTTATACAAACATGCACAAAATAATAATATGAAACATTATTTTCTTTTAATTAAAAATTAGGGTTTAATCCCTTTCAAAAATAATTAATTATTTTTTTCCTTATTTTTAGGTTTAAGTTAAATATTCTTTTATACAAAAACAAGACATAAAATATTTTTCTAACATGAACATTGCATTGCATTCTAAATATTTGTATTATATTTATTTAATTCGCGCAAATTCGATTTGGTTGTAATAATATATTTAGCTTTATATTTGTGCAAATCCCCATTCAAATTTGTATTCCCCCCTCCCATAAAAATTGTTGTAATAGCTTAGTATATTTATATTACGCAATTTACCGCTTTAAATGTCATGATTAGTAATTAGGGTTTGCATGACAAGAACAAAACAAAGCAAAATAGAAAACCCTAAATGCAAGATCAAAAGCATGAAAATGATACATTTTGCACACAAGCACCCTTAGGGTTTCTCCCACTTGGTTGTCTAAAATAAAATGTCCATGTTACGCATGCGAAGTATCTTGGAAAAACAAAACAAATATAAGATCATAGTCCCTCGATGGCGCTATTCAAAAGTTGCCTAAATAAAATGATCTTGGTCCCTCAAAAATGCTAAGATACTTGGCAACATTGCTATCATGGTTATACGATGATCCATGCCCGTCCCGTTTACATCCAAAGATAGGGTTGCTTACCAAAATCAATGGTAAGTCAACAATGTCAAAGGAATAGAGAATGCACAAGAAAGACATTTGAGTAGGTAGATAGCTTCTAAGTTACTTGCTCCATTTCAAACAACAATGCTTGCTATTTTCAAAATAAACACACACACATTTCAAAAACATCTTACAAACATTGAAAACATTTTCAAAAGACAAACATCTTTGTATACATTCTTACGAACAAGAATCATTACAAAGATTTCCTAAGCGAATGGCCTCTTTTCCAAAATACTTTCAAAATCACATCAAACACCATTTAAAATAAACCAAAGCAAGTGATCTAAGCAAGTAACTAAGAGCCCATGTAAAACCATGGATGAAAAGGGTGTTAGCACCTTCCCTTTTCATAATCTACTCCCCTAACTCAAGAAAACATCTCAAAGGTCTTTCCTGTGCTTTTTTACCTTTCCTCTTGGATAAAAGAAAAGTCGGTGGCGACTCTTGCTAACCGCGACATTTGTGACAAAACACAAAACCTTCAAGTCAGTTCTCCCACCGCATCACAGAACTGGCGACTCTGCTGGGGAGTAATTTAAAAGTGGGGTTACCTTAGGGTTTAGATCACATTTATTTGCTTACATTGTTTGACTTGTTTGCTTTACAATTATGGTTCTTTGTTTGGGTTTAAATCCTCCACCTAGATTTGGGAAACATTATAGGTAAATAGCAATACGCTGTGAAAACTGTGCAGGGTATACCGACACGGTCTAAGCAATAGCTATGTTAGTGTGACATATTTGTGGGTACCGGTAGCCTTTGAGTCAATCAAAGAGAATACGGGGCCGCTGAGTGATTTCATGAAGCACTAATGAACTTCTAGAACCCTTTACTTGACCAACTTGGCCTTTTTAGGATGTAGTGAGATGATCGGCTTTGGTGCAGTCCGAAGTTGGTAGATACTCGATACTTCACTCATTGAGGGTTGGTTTCTTGGGATATTTCGGTCGCCATTAAAGAGGCTTGAGCTAAAACAATGACCAAGGAAACAATCCAGTGATATTGAGCTCCTTAGAACCCGGTTACTATTGTTAGGACAGGTTGAGCCAACTAAACTTCAAGAGGGTACTTACCTATGAAACCCCATGCAAGCCTAAACTAAGAACTTGTTTGATTTGTTTGTATATGCATGCTTGTACATAAACATCATGGACATCATGAACATCATATGCATTCACTAACCATTTCAAGGATTTTGGAGATTCATCTTTGTTCTTGTTTTGTAGGTTATGGATTCACTTCGCAGGAAAACTATCCAAATTTACCTTGTAAGAATTCCTCCATAACTCAAGGAGCTAGCTTCAAGGATCCCTGAGAACTGTCCATTCACCGAGAGACATGGTCGTCTACTCAACTTGGTCACCCCCAACACAGAGGAGGATATGATGAAAGTTCTCTTCCAGTTCTTTGACCCTTTGCATCATTGCTTCACATTTCCTGACTATCAGCTTGTGCCCACTTTGGAAGAATTCCCTCAACTTCTGAGGATTCCTACTCTCAATCAACTACCCTTCAATGGTACGGAAAGAGATCCAAAGCCAGAAGAGATTGCTCAAGCCCTGCACTTGCACTCATCTGATGTCACAACTCATTTGGAAACTAGAAGTGGTGTCAAAGGCTTCTTGGCAAAGTTTCTATTTGAGAAAGCCCAAAGTTGTTGGAATTCCCTAGACTTGCAAGATTTTAAGGAGATTGTAGCTCTTCTCATCTATGGGATGGTCTTGTTCCCTAATCCTGGCCAACTCATAGATGTAAGCGCTGTCAAAATCTTCATGTCTCGCAACCCGGTGCCTACATTGCTTGGGGATATCCTACACTCTTTTCACACTCATACAATGAGGAAAAGAGGTGTTCTTATGTGTTGCACTCCTCTCCTAGAAATATGGTTTATTTCTCATCTTCCCCAATCAGTCTTGAAGGATGAGCAAGGTTTGAGGTGGTCACAAAGGTTAATGACACTTAAACATTCAGATATTCATTGGTGCTCTCGATCTAAGGAGAATGTTATCATTGTTGACCATTGTGGGGAATTCCCTAATGTCCCTCTACTTGGAATTAGGGGAGGCATCACCTACAACCTGTGCTTAGCTCTAAGACAATTTGGTTATGCCCGAAGGGATGGCCCACATGATATGCTAATTCAAGGCCTGGTATTTGACTACGACAATAACGATCAAGGACTTCGCCAAAGATTCATCTGAGCTTGGAGGATGCTAAACAAGGTGGATAGCAAGACTTTGGGACACAAGAATTACATCCCTCTTGAGCCTTACCTCAAGTGGGTACGAACCCGCGCTCAAAGTCTTATGATCCCTTATCCCTCCATTCTCCCAGTGATTATTGAGCCTGTCAAGGAAAGAGAAGTTCCATACACTACCCTACATCCTGACATGACTACATCACTCGAAGACCTACAAAGGGATTGGATACAACTCAAGGGAGATCGTGATACTTTCGAAGCCCAATTCTACGCAAGCGAGAAGAAGGTTTTGGAACTCACTCGGCTACTTCATGAAGGGCAGACTCTAAATACCTACATTGCACCAAAGAGGATGCGCAATGTCTTTTTACCTTAGAATTTTGTATTATTTTTCCCAAGGGGCATTGATGTACTTAAATTCTATCTTATTAATATGACGTGTGTTTCTTTTTGTTTGAAACAAATTTGAATTTCTAAATCCTTGAAAGCATTGCATGAATACATACCATTCATCATAAACATAAACAGGTCTTTGCAACAAGTTTCCTCATCTCTCTACTGTTTATTTCAAAGATGGATCTCGAATAGACGGTCAAAGACATACAAGCTCAAAACACGCAATTTCAATAGTTACTCATGACCTTGGCCAAGGGGCAAGAGGAGCTGAAGACTCTGCTAGAGAAAGAGAAAGAGAAAAAGAAGAAGAAACCAGCTGGTGTGGTAATCATGGGCAGAAGGTTTCAGGGACAAGCTAGAAGGACCTTAGATTTTCCAACAACATCTGATGAAGGGGAAAGAAAAGGAAAAGAAACGGAAGTACCGTCAGATTCTGAAGAAGAGGAGGAAGAGGAGGACTACTCTGAACAACAATACCCTCCGACTGATGACAAATACAAACACCTTGAAGAGCGATTAAGCGCTATGGAAATCCAGAGAGTACCAGGGCTAGATTTTGAAGAGTTGGGGCTGGTGTCAGGGATTGTGATCCCACCAAAGTTTAAAGTGCCATTATTTGCCAAGTATGATGGGGTGTCTTGTCCTAAAATGCACCTCCAATCGTATGTCAGGAAGATTCAGCCGCACTCTGCTGACAAAGACTTGTGGGCCCATTTTTTCCAAGACAGTTTATCAGGAACGCAACTTGATTGGTTCTACCAGTTGGAAAGGGCCGACGTCCACAATTGGGAAGACTTGGTCGCAGCTTTCTATAAACAATATCAGTACAACACCGATTTGGCGCCTACCCGTACTCAGCTTCAGAGTATGGCTATGGTTTCCAATGAGGGCTTCAAAGATTACGCGCAAAAGTGGAGAGATCTATACGGAAGAGTGCAACCCCCTATGTCCGAAAGGGAGTTGGTGGACATGTTCTTGGGAACTCTATCAGGCCCTTTCTTCGATCATCTGATTGGGAGTTCCTCTGCAGGGTTTACTGAATTGATTTTAACCGGCGAAAGGGTGGAAGCTGGTATAAGAAGTGGGAAGATTCTGAAGGATGCGTCTGCCTCTACGGCTGTGAAAAAACCCTTCACTGGAAGGAAGGAAGTATCTGATGTTTATTTACACAGGAATCAAGGAAGAACTGAACGCCAACCAATGGTGGGGCCATTATGATTCCAAAGCCTGCATCAGACCAACCAAGAAATAACCAGCCAAGGGTGGAAAGGCCAGTTCGGAAATTCACCAAGAATAACATGACTCCAGCTCAGGTTCTACCACATCTTCTGAAGTTGAATCTGGCCACTTTAAAAGAGGCCCCAAAGAATCTCAATACCGCGTCTCCTCATTACCATCCAAATGCCAGATGCGCATACCATTCTGAAAGTCCAGGGCACGACACTAACAACTGTTGGGCTCTGAAGAACAAAATTTAAGACCTGATAGACGCGAAGGAAGTTGAGTTTGAAGTTCCTGAGAAACCAAATGTAATTTCCGCTCCAATGCCTAGGAATGGTCACAATGCCAACTGTGATCGGTGGATCTGGAACTGACTGTTTTAAAGCTGGTTCGCGAAATGTCGCGGTAAGCAAGAGTCGCCACCGTCTTTTATTTTCTCCAATAGGAAAGGACAAAAGCACAGAAAAATTCCTTTAAAGAGATCGCTCTCGGTTCGGGAGGTAGGTTATAGAAAGGGAAGGTATTAGCACCCTTTCTATCCATGGTTATCCATGGGCTCTTAGGTACTTGCTCAATGTGTTTTCAAAATGTGTGCTTGCTTTTCAATGTGGGTTTCAAAAATATTCTTTGAAAAGTTTCAGTTCAACTCGTACGTCAGAGTGTTTGAAAAGTTTGTTTTGAAAGTTTTTGAAAGTGTGTTGGTGTGAAAAGAGTTTTTGTTTTGTTTGAAATTAGAGCAAGTACCCTTGAGAACCTACCTACCCTAAGGAATTCGTCTGTGTAAATGTCCTTTGAAGTAGTGCCATCCCACCATTGAGAGGTAGGTAGCACCACCGTTGGAGGTGTTCGGGTCAATTCGAGTTTGTAGGGACGTGGTGGTCACCGGAGCAATAGGAAGACACCTCAGAAGCTACCCTCATGCCAGGTTCCCGGACCATGAGGACTTACTAAGACGTTTTCTACTCGACGACCACCTTTCGAAAGGCAACAGTGAGGCGTACCCTAGGGGTGGTGTGTGCGAATTGTGTGTCATTTTCAGTTCATTGTTTGTCTTGTCATGCATTGGTGATCTAACGGTTCAATTTTATTTTTCGGGCATTCATTCTTTCATGCATATTTATTAACAGTTATATTTGCGAGAAAATAAATCTAACTATTACAACGGGCGCGGGTCCACATCGCCAAAAAAAACCGAACCCGATTTGACTGAAAGTAAATAAAGCGAATAAATAAAAGTCCGAGAGTTTTCAATTACATGGCTTTGGGGCATATACAGAGATATTTAAACAACGTAAAATAAATGCGCGAAATAAAGACTAAACAAAATTAGGGCGTTGGACCCTTTTACAAATAACTAAAATTAATCAAGGAAATTAAAAATTAAATGAAAAATAATGTTTTTGTGTTTTTTAGGTTTAAAAGAAAAAAGAGAAAAGTTAATTAAAATTAAAATCCTAGTTCTATCATTTTCTAAGTTTACTATGAAAAAAAAAAGATTTAATTTCTAATCTAATTAAATTCTAAACTAATTTATGTACAATTTTTGATTTATAGAAAATAAATAATAAATAATAATATTGTGAGGGAAAAATTAAAAAGGATATGAAAAATTAATAATTACCCTAATTCTACATTTTTTGGATTTTTATTATGAAAAAAAAGAATTAAAATTATAATTAAAACCTAATTAAACTAAATGATTTACATTTTAATTTATTAAAAAAAAGAATCAAAATTAATTATATTTTTTTTGTCCTTTCTGTATTTTTAATGTTTTTTATATTTTTTTGATTAAAAATTAAATAAAACAAGTAATTAAAATAATACAACAATTAAAATAAATGACTAAAAGATATAAAAAAATAAATCAAATGGGCAAACCAGGGGGGGTAGACCCCAGAATTGGAGGTATAGATTTGAAAGCCTGGCCCAATTATTGGTGAGAACTTGTTGACTTTTTTGATCCAGTGAGATGCATTTGACTGAAGTGCAGCATGTTTCCCAATCCTGGCCTTTGATGTGAGTGCTCTAGGACACGTGGATGGTGCATTTTGATGGAGTATGGTGAGCATCAGTGTGAGCGCTGCATGTGAATTAGAAATGAAAAATAATATTGGAAATGTGTGAGACCTGGGGTTTGAACCCAGGTCATTGTGGTTAACACGCTTATCCCTTGCCACTGAGCCAGTTACATTTCAATTAACATATAATAGTTAACAAATAATAAAAAGAATAATCAATGCATAGTGGTCCAACGCGCGCGAACTTTGAATGGACAAGTCACTGATTGACACGTCTTCTTCTTCCTCGTGTCCCCTGTAACACAAACACATAAAGCAACGGTTTTGAAACGTGGGGTTAGGGAAGCTACAAAAAAATAGCGAATAGCTCGTTTCCTAATATAAATTAGGCGCGAGCATCTCATTTTCTTCGTCCAGATGCCAGGAATGCAATGGTCATGGTCTTGAGGGCCAATTTTGCAGTATGGTGAAAACCCCAAAATCCAAAACTTGAAAACCCTAGAACGTGGGCATGGCAGATTCGCGTAGGATGGACAAAAATGCAATTAAATATAATCAACAGCTTGGAAACTTCATCATGAGTATGAATATGTAATTAAAAGTGCAAAAAGAGGCTTAGAATCAAGAACACGAATTCAAAAAATTTGTTGTACAGTTTCACTTGTAACTACCGGATTAAGGAGCTTTGAGTGTTGTTATGAATTGAAATGCGTTTAGAATTGTCTCAGAATGCTAATGGTATAAAAATTTTGGCTTGAGAAGGTCCCTAGCTTTGAAATCAGTTTTGCCTTTTATGTCCAAATTTTCAAATTGTCAAATGGCCTTTGAACGAATTTCTTGCTGCACTAGGGTTAGGGTTTGACTCAATGATCATTATGGAATTGAATAGGCTTGATAACTCTCCTTAATTCATGCTTGTTAGAGAATTGGCCTTAGGGTTTGTTCATTAACCATTTTTTCCTAATTTCTAGCCAAAACCTAGACCTAGTGTGTAAATGAACCTTGGCCTGATTTTTGAGTTGGTTCATGATGTATAGAACTTGTCCAAATTCATTTGACACCATTACATTGATTTTTAAATTTTATTTGAATTTTCAATGAATTAAAATGAATTAAATCATCCAAAATTAAATAAAATAAAAAAGTCAACATTTGGTCTTGAAATCAACCATGGGCCACGTGTGTGGCATGACAAGGATGGACAAAGTGAGAAAAATGGGGCCCTTTTGTCAAAATTGGATTTTCAAGGATAGTTGACTTTTGCCATTTCACAAAAATTTCCCAACTTCTACAAGGCATAACTTGCTCAATTTTTAAGCTTTTCACATATTCTTGGACATTTTGGAAAGGTCTTTGAGTCCTTTAACCAATGCCTTTGGTCCCATGTCATTTTGATTTACCAATCTCAAGTTATGGTCTTTGACTTAAAGTCCCTTTTTGTTGACTTTTGAAAATGACCTGTAATGTTGAAATTGATAACTTTTTGTGAGAGCATTTCTTGGACTTGGAACATGAAGATGAATTGTAGGAAATGTCTTTCTCTTCAAAATGAGCTTTGGATGGAATTTTTCTGATAATCCATGTGAAAGTTATGCCCTGGTCAATTTCAGTTGACTTTTTCAGCTGTCCAAATATAGCAACTTTTGCATCTTTGATGATTTCTGAGCCAAATTTTGAGAATCATGATCAAGCATTGATCAAATGATGTTTGTGGCTTCAAAATGATATGTTGACCAAAAATTTGAACTTTTGACTGCCAAATGACCATTTTGCCCCTACAGTTGACTGTAGTGCAATTTAGGGTTTTGACTGTGCAATCTTGAGCTGAATGCCTTGAAACTTGATATGGGGATGCTTGACCATGTTTGTAAGCATATGAGACTTGATTGAGCCCTTGAAAACTTCTTTTTCTTGATCAGACTTGAAACCCTAATTTTGACTGTATGGGAAACTGTTGCACTGCACAACCCTTGGGGAATTTTCTAGCTTGGCTTGGCAATTTCTTGAGGAATATGGGAGGGCAAATTTTGGGGTATAACAGTTGCCCCTGTTCAATCTTCTTAGACCTGAGGATGCAGATTGGCTGACATGCCTTTCGTAATCCGAGGGTAAAAGATGATTGGACACTAGAGTGCCCGGAAATTTGCGCTCACATGTTAGCAATGATAGGGGAATGGGCTTATAGATGCCATCTGGATGTTTATCGCGCAGGAGATTTCTTGGCGAGAACCTGTATACCTGCAAAACAGAAAATGAGTACCTGACACGTTGCAGGGATGATTACTTCCTTAGCATGAATGGTAAGAGAGCCTTGAGCGACTTTAACTTCAACAACGCTCGTTGAGAAAAATCTGGGGTGTCTTCTGCTGGGATAAGAATCAGGGAGATCTTAAGGTCGATCTGACTGAACCAGAGAGGCCTTTGACAGAATCAGGAAAATCTTGGGACGATTTAACTGAACCGGTCTAGGTCTTGAAATGTCTTCCACTGGATAAGCAATCAGGAAAATCTTGGGACGATTTAACTGAACCAGAGGAGGCCTTTGACTGAATCAGTCTAGGTCTTGAAATGTCTTCAAAGGGATAAGCAATCAGGAAAATCTTGGGACGATTTAACTGAACCAGAGAAGGCCTTTGACTGAACCAGTCTAGGTCTTGAAATGTCTTCAAAGGGATAAGCATCAGGAAAATCTTGGGACGATTTAACTGAACCAAAGAAGGCCTTTGACTGAACCAGTCTAGGTCTTGAAATGTCTTCAAAGGGATAAGCATCAGGAAAATCTTGGGACGATTTAACTGAACCAGAGAAGGCCTTTGACTGAACCAGTCTAGGTCTTGAAATGTAGCTTGAGAACTTAACTGAATTTTTTCCTGAAAGATAAAAGTCAGTCATGTGCAATGCATGATATGGATCAAGCAATGATGTTCTCCACATAAATGAGATTTGTATGATGCAGTGCGTTATGCATGCTATAATGATGTATGTGACGTTTTATGTATGTTTTCGTCTAGGAAAATAAATCCTTGACGGGTGCCGGGAAGTCGTATCCTGGGCTGATGTTGAAGAATAAGCTTTTGCTTCCGCTGGGGGATGATAATTGCAAGAATACCGGTAGGAGAAGATGACTCCGTTGCGGAATAAACTTGGCGAATGGAAGATTCTGCGGGGATAAAAGCTACTCTAGCGACCATGCTGGGAAGCAATACTCTGTGGGAAGAGTGATGCCTTGCTGAAGGTTGATAGTAACTCTGTTGGGGACACCATTGTTGTATCGGAAGTGTGAATATACTTTGCTGGGGATGGGAAAGAACTACGTTGACGACGACCTTCCCTTGGCTTTTGGCTGAGGATAACCCAGTTATATCCTGTTAAGGAAATAACTCTTTAAATCAAGCCGGACGACACGTTCGTGCTCTGCGAAGGATAAGCTTCCAGAATTTGCTGGGGATAAGCTTACTGCTTGGGGAGATGAATTCCATCTTTCCTGGGGAACTTGGATGGGACTCTCCTGGGGAATTTTTGATATGCTGGGGAAGAATGCACTGACTTGCTGTCTCACTCTCTGGGGAATTTAAGATGTCTGGTTAGGTTTTTTAGCTGAACCTACCTTGGTATTTTTGGAGGATAGAACAATTAGACTGCTCAGACCACTCTTTATTGCCCCTGTTTCTAGTGTCACCTGCAATTAATTCTTTGTTTCGTATGCCAATATTTATGAGCTAGCAAATTATTGCCAATGCATATATCACAAATTGAACCTTGGACGTTCTTCGCAAAACAAAATAGAAAAAGAAAAACAGTTGGTACGTTTAACTGAAAAGTATATTTGTATTGATTTTGAATAGCCTGTGAATAGGCGTTTTGTGTACAAGAGGCTGACATTCTAGTAAGAGAAATGTCGCCGAACAAGAGAGTTTATACAAGTTTTGTACAAAAGAAAATAAACAGCTGTGTGAAAGATGAATGATCCACTGGGTTTCAACTCTGCTATCGCCTCTATAACTCCGAGCGTCTCATCACTTGGTGACCTTGGTTGAAGGTGAGGCTGACTGATCGATGCCGTCTTGATGTAGATACCGGATTCTGGATGCAAAGTGATCCAATGAGACATAGTATTACACTTTTATCCCTAACTTTTGCCTGGACTGCCTTTTCGGGTTTTCAGTCCACCGGGATACCCATTTTTGCCCAAGCCGCCTTTTCAGGTTTTCGACTTGCCGGGTGTACAGATTTTTTCATTTTCATCCCTTCATTTTGCCCGAACCCTTTTGGTCCGACGGGAAGCCCTAATTTTTGCCTAGACATGTCAGCCTAGCGGGTCTTTTTTCATGCGTAGTATTTTTTAACTATGTCTGCATTGGCGGGGTGAGGAAGGTCGTCACCATCCATGTTGGTTAATATCATTGCTCCTCCTGAGAACACATGCTTAACCACAAATGGTCCTTCGTACGTAGGGGTCCATTTGCCCCTTGGATCACTCTGAGGAAGGATAATTCGCTTGATCACCAGATCACCGACTTGATATTCCTGTGGTCTGACCTTTTTGTTAAATGCCCTAATCATTCGCTTCTGATACGTCTGACCATGACAGATAGCAGCAAGTCTTTTTTCGTCAATAAGGTTGAGTTGATCAAGTCGTGTCTGGATCCAATCATCTTCGTTCAGATTTGCATCCTTCATTATCCGGAGAGAAGGAATTTGTACCTCAATCGGCAAGACTGCTTCCATGCCATAAACCAGAGAGAAAGGAGTTGCCCCGGTTGACGTCCTAGCTGAAGTACGATACCCATGCAGAGCGAACGGTAACATCTCGTGCCAATCTTTATACGTTACTGTCATCTTCTGCACAATCTTCTTGATGTTTTTATTAGCCGCTTCTACAGCCCCATTCATCTTCGGTCTGTAAGGAGAAGAATTGTGGTGCTGTATCTTGAACTGTTCGCAAAGCTCGGTGATCATCTTATTGTTCAGATTGGTACCGTTATCTGTGATAATCCGCTCAGGGACACCATACCGACAGATCAGATTGTGCCGAATAAACCGTGCCACAACAGTCTTGGTTACCGTAGCATAGGATGCTGCCTCAACCCACTTCGTAAAATAATCAATTGCCACTAGGATGAAGCGATGTCCATTAGATGCCGTAGGTTTAATCTCACCGATCATGTCTATGCCCCACATTGCAAATGGCCAAGGCGCAGTCAGAACATTCAGGGGAACCGGAGGAACATGCACCTTGTCTGCGTAGATCTGGCATTTATGGCATGTCCTGGAATGTTGGTAACAGTCAGCTTCCATTGTAGACCAGTAATATCCTGCCCGTAGGATCTTCTTTGCCATGGTATGTCCGCTGGAGTGTGTACCAAAAGTCCCATCATGTAGCTCTTCCATGATTCTTTCTGCTTCCGTCTTATCTACACAACGCAGTAGGGTTGAATCCTGGTTTCGTTTGTACAAGATGCCATTGCTGAGAAAGAACTTGGCTGCAAACCTCCTCAGGAATTTCTTATCATTGACAGATGCTCCCTCAGGGTATTCCTGTGCTTCCAAATATCTCTTTACTTCGTGGTACCAAGGCTTCTCAGTTACCAATTCAGTTTCGAGATCACAACAGTATGCCGGTTCGTCCAGTTTCCAGATGGTGATCCGGGGAGCTTCATTATCCCATTTAACCTTGAACATTGAAGACATTGTAGCTAACGCGTCCGCCAGCTGATTCTCTTCTCTTGGAAAGTGCTCAAATGTTATCTCTGTGAAGTGGGGGATCAAAGCCAATACACATTCTCGGTAAGGAATCAAGTTTGGATGTTTCGTATCCCACTCTCCTTTGATCTGATTGATCACAAGAGCGGAATCTCCGAAGACACTCAGAAATTTGATCCTCAGGTCAATCGCAGCTTGAAGACCCATAATACACGCTTCATACTCCGCCATGTTGTTGGTACAGTTGAAACACAGCCGGGCGGTGAGTGGAGTATGAGTACCTTGTGGAGATACGATTATGGCGCCGATACCATTTCCCAAAGCATTGGAGGCTCCGTCAAAGTGCATAGACCATCGGGATCCTGGTTCAGGTCCTTCATCCGGTCCGGGTATTTCACAGTCAGTTACTATCATAATGCTTTCATCTGGAAACTCGAAATTCATTGATTGGTAGTCATCCACAGCTTGATGTGCTAGGTGGTCTGCCAATACACTTCCCTTGATGGCTTTTTGGGTCGTGTACTGAATGTCGTATTCCGTCAAGATCATCTGCCATCTTGCAATTCTCCCAGACAGAGCAGGCTTTTCGAATATGTACTTTATAGGATCCATTTTTGAGATTAACAAGGTAGTGTGAGTCAGCATATACTGTCTCAACCGGCGAGCAGCCCATACCAAAGCGCAGCAAGTTTTCTCAAGCAGTGAGTATCGGGTCTCACAGTCGGTAAACTTTTTGCTAAGGTAATAAATGGCATGCTCTTTTCGGCCAGACTCGTCATGCTGCCCCAGCACACACCCCATTGCATTATCAAGCACTGTCAGGTAAAGTATCAAAGGTCTCCCTTCCACTGGTGGCGTAAGGATGGGTGGTTCTTGGAGATATTCTTTGATTCGGTCAAAAGCAGCCTGGCATTCATCATTCCAACGTACTACCTGATCTTTCTTCAGCAGCTTGAAGATTGGTTCACAGGTAGCAGTTAAATGTGAGATGAACCGAGCAATGTAATTCAGACGTCCTAGAAAGCCTCTGACTTCCTTCTCTGTCTTAGGAACTGGCATCTCTTGAATGGCTTTGACCTTAGCAGGGTCCACTTGAATTCCCTTGTCACTGACCACAAAGCCTAGCAACTTCCCAGATCTTACCCCGAAGGTGCACTTGTTCGGGTTCAATCTCAGCTTGTACAGTTTCAACCGGTCAAACAATTTCTGCAGATGATCAAGGTGTTCTTCCTCAGTCTGGGACCTAGCGATCATGTCGTCCACATATACTTCTATCTCATGATGGATCATGTCATGAAATAAGGTAACCATGGCACGTTGGTAGGTTGCCCCAGCATTCTTTAACCCAAACGGCATGACCTTGTAACAGAAGGTGCCCCACTGAGTAACAAAGGTAGTCTTTTCCATGTCTTCAGGTGCCATCTTGATTTGATTGTAGCCTGAAAAACCATCCATGAAAGAGAACACTTTATGCTGAGCTGTATTATCAACAAGGACATCAATGTGGGGTAGAGGGAAGTCATCCTTGGGGCTGGCCCTGTTCAAATCCCTGTAATCAACACACATCCTGACCTTGCCGTCCTTCTTAGGTACCGGCACCACATTAGCAACCCACTGAGGGTAAGAAGTTACTGCAAGAAACCCGGCATCAAACTGCTTCATAACCTCGGCTTTAATCTTCTCAGACATCTCTGGACGCATCCGACGAACCTTTTGCTTAACCGGAGGAAAATCTTCTTTAGTTGGTAAATGATGGACCACAATGTCGGTATCTAATCCGGGCATATCTTCGTAGGACCAGGCAAAGATTTCTTTATAATCCTGCAGCATCTGAGTCAACCGTTGCTTCACGCTGAGTTCTAGGTTGGCACCAATCTTCACCTCTTTCTTGTCTTCCTCCGTACCCAAGTTTATTATTTCCACTGGCTCTTCATGGGGTTGAATTGCCCTCTCTTCCTGTTGTAACAGTCTTGCAAGTTCACCAGGCACTTCGCAATCATCTTCACCTTCGTCGGCGGCTAAGTTGATCGGATTTTCGAAGTCATAACCGGCAGTAGCAGAGTCGTTACCAGTGAGATCCAGAGTGGATTGAAACCTGTACGAGTGAGTGTGTGTGTAAATACAGCTGTTTTGCAATATGTAAAGAAAGGAAAGAAAAGGAGCGCAAAATTGTGAAAAACGTCCAATGCTTTTATTCATGATATATGATGGTGACAAACAAAAGCCCTCATAAATAAAACCATGGTGCCCCGGGTAAGACACCGGGCCATATAGTCTTAAATTATTGTTTATTACAAATCAAAAACAAAGAAATTCATTACTGGGGAACAAAAGTTATTGGAGTAAAATCTTTGGCAGTCCAATTGGTCAATCCACCGTCGGCCGTTGGGTAGATCCAGCTATCGAACTCTGACTCTCCCACTTCATCTTCCTCTCCAATAGCATTCACTCCATGCTGAGTGATGAGCAATGGAGGTCTTCCAATTCTCGCCTTGCGCACCGCTTTCTGAGCTTCTGTGGTGAAACCCAGCCCAAACTTGTTAGTCTTAGGAGTAAGATCAGGGAGCTTGCCCCAGTTTGCACATTCGCCTTTTTCGATCACAGCCCGGGCGTCCTTTAAGGAGGCCATCTTCATAGGAGAAACCTCTTCATCTTCTGCTGTCGCCAAGGTTGGTGGTACCTCCTCAAAATGTTGAAAGGGGGTTTCAATGAACTCCCCATCCATTTCCACGTATCTGAAAGAGTTGAGGTGGCTGACCATGTACTCCTCTTCCCCTTGCACTGTTACGATCCTCCCCCTGACCGGGTACTTGAGCTTCTGATGCAATGTGGAGGTCACTGCTCCAGCCTTGTGGATCCATGGGCGACCCAGCAAACAAGAATAGGACGGATGGATGTCCATCACATAAAATTTTGAATCAAATACTTGTGACCCAACCCTGATTGGGATGTCCACTTCACCATGCACCATTCTTTTGGACCCGTCAAAGGCCCGGACAACAATGCTACTTGGTTTGAGCTCTAGACCCTCACAATCCAGTCTATCCAGAGCCTTCTTGGGCAGCACATTTAATGAGGAACCTGTATCAACCAGCACATGAGCAAGAGTAGTGCCCCTGCATTCAATGGAGACATGCAGGGCATCATTATGGTTCTTCCCCTTTGCTGTCAGATCGGCATCAGAGAAACCCAGGCCATTATCAGCAGTTAGGTTGGCCACACAATCGGTGAACTGGTCAGCAGTCGTATCTTGGGGTACATGGGCAGTCTTTAAGAAAGCAATCAGAGCCTTTGCATGGGCCTCTGAACACAGCAGCAGTGACAACATGGAGATTTTAGAGGGGGTGTGCCCCAGCTGTTCCACAACATTGAAATCACTTTTCTTTATTATCTTGAGAATTTCTTCCATTTCCTGCTTGGAAGCCTCAACAATGGTCTTTGGTGCCTCCGTCCTGGCAGGCACATCAGCAGCAGTTCCCTTGCCCCGAGTATCAGATGACTCAGCAGCAGGGGTGGATACTTGGTCAGAAGGAGAGACAGGCACTCTGGCAGGTGTGAAGATCAAAGGCCTATGAATTGCTGGAGGAGCAATGTCTGGCGAGAACAGTCTTCCACTACGAGTGACCTTAGCAGGCCCGGTGATGTTGGAGACACCAGTATCAATGTTGCACTCTTGTTTCACACCCAGAACATAAACATCCGCCCCATAGTGCCATGGGACAGCCTTATCAGATTTGTAGGGTATAGGCCCTGGAACAGTAATGGTGATGGGAACATTCTTGTGAACTGACAAAACTTGTATAGGCTTCTTTGAAGGAGCCTCGGAATAGTTGTTGAAGATGGTAACGATGGACACTTCTTCAACAGGAGCAGCAGGAACAACAGTCTTTTCAAACAAAATCTCTCTATTATCTATCAGGTTTTGGATGCCTGATTTCAACAGAGAACAACCAACAGGGGAAGCAACACATAGAGGGCAACTTTCGCTACATCCCGGAAATAAACCGGCTAGCAACAGATTCCTCTTAACCATCAGCAACGGAGTAGCAACATCATCCACCGAAGCTACATACAAATTTTCCTCAACAGCATTCACTCCATGCTGGGGCAAGGGAGCATTTACAACATTTGGCCCCTCGGGCGCCTCAAACTGTATCTCCTTTGCATCAATGAGATCTTGAACCTTATTTCTTAGGGCCCAACAGTCATCTGTGTTATGCCCCGGGCTATCAGAGTGATAAGCACAGCGAGCATTTGGATTGAACTTGGGAGATGCAGTGTTGGGAAACTTTGGAGCTTCCTTGACAGTCACTAAATTAGTGGATAGCAACTGCGGCAGGATCTGTGATAAGGTCATGCTTAACCGGGTAAACTCTCTCCGGGGCCTTTCAAACTTTTGAGGATTAGTTGGCCGAGGAGCGGCAGCAGGTTTGGCAATCATTACCGCACTGACAGATTGGCGGTGTTCAGGTCGCTCTGTTCTCCGGGAGTTATATACAGCACTAGCCTCCTTTTTGAAGGGCTTCTTCTCAGTACTGGAGGAGGCAACTTTCTGTATCTTCCCCGATTTTATACCGGCCTCAATCCTTTCACCAGTCAGGATTAGATCAGTGAACCCAGCAGAGGAATTACCAATGAGATGATTGAAAAATGGACCAGACAGGGTCCCCAAGAACATATCTACCAGCTCCCGATCCGTCAATGGTGGCTGCACCCTGCCAGCCAAGTCTCTCCATTTCTGAGCGTACTCCTTAAAACCTTCTCCCGACCCTAGCGACATACCCTGGAGTTGGGTACGCGTAGGAGCGAGGTCGGCATTATACTGATACTGCTTGTAAAAAGCAGTGGCCAGATCCTCCCAGTTACGAATGCTGATTCCATCTAGCTGATAGAACCAATCGAGGTGAGTCCCTGAAAGACTCTCCTGGAAGAAGTGGATCCAAAGGTTCTTGTCTGCTGTGTAAGGCTGGATCTTCCTTACATAAGAACGGAGGTGCATCTTGGGACAGGAAGCCCCATCATACTTCACGAAGGCAGGTGTTTTGAACTTGTGCGGGATCACCACCCCAGTAGATAACCCCAAGTCTCCGAAATCCAATCCAGGTACCCGTTGAACTTCCACAACCTTTAATCTGTCTTCCAGCTGTTTGTACCGGTCTTCAGCAGGAGGGTACTGGTCGTCATTGAAGTCTATTTCAGTATCAGAGCCCACAGGAGTAGTGACCTCCCTTTCATGATGACTACCTTCCGTCACAGATGGAGGAGTCCTTTCAGCTTCAACGACCAAAGTGTTCCCGAGTCTGCGCCCAGTGTTAAATAGCACGGTCCTCCTCTTCTTCTTAGTCTTCTTCAACAGCATGGTCTTTAACTCTTGTTGACCCTGAGACAAGCCCTTGATCAGCTCCTGAAATTGGGCGTTTTGCGCCTGAAACTGGACGTTCTGCGCCTGAAGAGCCTTGATAGCCGCATCGGTTGATGATTCAGGAGGGTTCATGATGCTGAAATAAACAGCGAAGAACGGTAAACAACCTGAAAAGAAGAGTATTTATGATGCACATGATGAATGATATGTGTTTATGCAATGCATTCAAGAGTTCGAAAATTCAAATTTGTTGTAGACCAAAAGGAGCACACTTTATTATTAAGAAAATCATTATTTTAATACATCAAAGCCTCATGGGCAAAAATACAAAAAGATCAAGTCACATCCAAAATATGTTGCGCATCTTCTCTGGAGCTATGTAAGTGTTGAGATTCCTTTCCTCGTGCAACAGGCGAGTGAGCTCCAAAACCTTCTTTTCACTGGCATGCAAACTAGTCTCAAGAGAATTCCTCTCTTCTTTAAGCTGGATCCAACTCTTCTGCATCTCTTCCCAGGATGTGGGCATATCAGGGTGCTGAATAACATGAGACATCTCTCCTTCCAAGGCAGGCTCTTTAATTACTGGAAGCATGTGAGGATACGGCATTACTAACTTCTGAGAGCGGGCTCGTACCCATTTGAGGTAAGGCTCCAAAGGGATGGAGTTCCTGTGCCCCAGTGTCTTGCTGTCTATCCTACTAGGCATCCTCCAAGCTCTGATAAACCTCTGGCGAAGTCCTTGAGTATCGTTGTCGAAGTCAAAAACTATGTCAGGAATCAACATGTCATGAGGACCATCCCTCCGAGCATAACCAAACTGTCTCCAAGCCAGGCATGGACTATAAGTAATACCCCCTCTGATTCCAAGTAAAGGAACATTAGGATACTCCCCGCAACGATCAATGATAGTGACATCTTCCCTGGACCTAGGGCACCAATGTATATCTGCATGTGTAAGAGTCATCAACCGTTGTGACCATCTCAAACCCCGCTCATTCTTCAGGACTGATTGTGGAAGGTGCGAAATAAACCACTTTCCCAGGAGAGGAGTGCAACACATTAGGACACCTCTTTTTCTCATGGTTCGAGTGTAACATGAGTGAAGGATGTCCCCCAGCAACGTAGGTATGGGATTCCTGGACATAAAGATCTGGACGGCACTGATATCAATGAGCTGGTCTGGGTTAGGGAACAACACCAAACCATAAACAAGGAGGGCCACAACCTCTTCAAAAGCTTGCAAGTCAAGGGAGTTCCAACAATCATAGGCCTTTTCAAACAGAAACCTGGCTAAGAACCCTTTGATACCACTTCTAACTTCCCAGTGTCCCTTAAGGTCAGATGACTGCAGGTGCAAGGCTTTAGCAATCTCTTCAAGCTTAGGTTCCTTTTCTGTACCGTTGAAGGGTAGCTGATCAAGGATAGGGATCTTCAGGAGTCGGGAGAACTCCTCCAATGTAGGTACCAACTGATAGTCCAAGAAAGTGAAACAGTGATGCAGAGGGTCAAAGAATTGGAACAGGACTTTTATCATATCTTCCTCAATGTTGGTGTTGACCAAGCTGATGAGGCTTCCATGCCTTTCACTGAATGAAGAGTTCTCGGGAATCCTGGATATAAGCTCCTTAAGCTGAGGAGAGATCCTTACAAGACTGATTGGAATTGTTTTTCTACGAACAGTTTCCATGTCCTACAAAACAAGAACAAAGATGAAAATTCGAACCCCTGAAATGGTTAGTTAATGCATGTGATGCTGGATGATGTCATGATGCTATGATTAAACACAGATATTTACAAAGACAAACATGTAAGGCACACAAGGCACACAAGGCAGGCCCTTAAGGTTTAAGGCCAGCATGGGGTCTGGGTAGTACCCTCTTGAAGTTGGTGGGTTCAACCTGTCCTAATCAAAGTAACCGGGTTCTAAGGTTCCCAATATCACGGGATTGCTTTCATTGTTCATCGTTTCGATTTAGCCACTGAACTGGCGACCGAAATATTCCAGGAAAGCAACCCTCAATTGAGTGTAGTATCGAGTATCAACCAACCTCGGACTGCACCAAAGTCAGTTATCTCACTACCCTATAGAGGCCAAGATTGTTCAATTAAGGTTCCTAAGGTCTGTTGATGCTTCATGACACCACATGGAGGCCCCGTACTCTCCTTGACTGACTCAAGGGTTACCGGTACACACCAAAATGCCACATCAACGTAGCAGACTGCTTCAACCATGTCGGTATACCCCGCACAGTTCCCTCACAGCCTTGTTGCTACTTTCTAAAAAGGTATCCCCCAGATCCGGGTTAGGATCTATAGAACTCCCAAGACGGTCCCACAATTTTAAAGCATACAAGGAAAGCAATTGAAAACACAATGATCTTAGTCCTAAGGTACACCTCACTTTAAGTTTATCCCCAGCAGAGTCGCCAGTTCTGTGATCGGTGGATCTGGAACTGACTGTTTTAAAGCTGGTTCGCGAAATGTCGCGGTAAGCAAGAGTCGCCACCGTCTTTTATTTTCTCCAATAGGAAAGGACAAAAGCACAGAAAAATTCCTTTAAAGAGATCGCTCTCGGTTCGGGAGGTAGGTTATAGAAAGGGAAGGTATTAGCACCCTTTCTATCCATGGTTATCCATGGGCTCTTAGGTACTTGCTCAATGTGTTTTCAAAATGTGTGCTTGCTTTTCAATGTGGGTTTCAAAAATATTCTTTGAAAAGTTTCAGTTCAACTCGTACGTCAGAGTGTTTGAAAAGTTTGTTTTGAAAGTTTTTGAAAGTGTGTTGGTGTGAAAAGAGTTTTTGTTTTGTTTGAAATTAGAGCAAGTACCCTTGAGAACCTACCTACCCTAAGGAATTCGTCTGTGTAAATGTCCTTTGAAGTAGTGCCATCCCACCATTGAGAGGTAGGTAGCACCACCGTTGGAGGTGTTCGGGTCAATTCGAGTTTGTAGGGACGTGGTGGTCACCGGAGCAATAGGAAGACACCTCAGAAGCTACCCTCATGCCAGGTTCCCGGACCATGAGGACTTACTAAGACGTTTTCTACTCGACGACCACCTTTCGAAAGGCAACAGTGAGGCGTACCCTAGGGGTGGTGTGTGCGAATTGTGTGTCATTTTCAGTTCATTGTTTGTCTTGTCATGCATTGGTGATCTAACGGTTCAATTTTATTTTTCGGGCATTCATTCTTTCATGCATATTTATTAACAGTTATATTTGCGAGAAAATAAATCTAACTATTACAACGGGCGCGGGTCCACATCGCCAAAAAAACCGAACCCGATTTGACTGAAAGTAAATAAAGCGAATAAATAAAAGTCCGAGAGTTTTCAATTACATGGCTTTGGGGCATATACAGAGATATTTAAACAACGTAAAATAAATGCGCGAAATAAAGACTAAACAAAATTAGGGCGTTGGACCCTTTTACAAATAACTAAAATTAATCAAGGAAATTAAAAATTAAATGAAAAATAATGTTTTTGTGTTTTTTAGGTTTAAAAGAAAAAAGAGAAAAGTTAATTAAAATTAAAATCCTAGTTCTATCATTTTCTAAGTTTACTATGAAAAAAAAAAGATTTAATTTCTAATCTAATTAAATTCTAAACTAATTTATGTACAATTTTTGATTTATAGAAAATAAATAATAAATAATAATATTGTGAGGGAAAAATTAAAAAGGATATGAAAAATTAATAATTACCCTAATTCTACATTTTTTGGATTTTTATTATGAAAAAAAAGAATTAAAATTATAATTAAAACCTAATTAAACTAAATGATTTACATTTTAATTTATTAAAAAAAAGAATCAAAATTAATTATATTTTTTTTGTCCTTTCTGTATTTTTAATGTTTTTTATATTTTTTTGATTAAAAATTAAATAAAACAAGTAATTAAAATAATACAACAATTAAAATAAATGACTAAAAGATATAAAAAAATAAATCAAATGGGCAAACCAGGGGGGGTAGACCCCAGAATTGGAGGTATAGATTTGAAAGCCTGGCCCAATTATTGGTGAGAACTTGTTGACTTTTTTGATCCAGTGAGATGCATTTGACTGAAGTGCAGCATGTTTCCCAATCCTGGCCTTTGATGTGAGTGCTCTAGGACACGTGGATGGTACATTTTGATGGAGTATGGTGAGCATCAGTGTGAGCGCTGCATGTGAATTAGAAATGAAAAATAATATTGGAAATGTGTGAGACCTGGGGTTTGAACCCAGGTCATTGTGGTTAACACGCTTATCCCTTGCCACTGAGCCAGTTACATTTCAATTAACATATAATAGTTAACAAATAATAAAAAGAATAATCAATGCATAGTGGTCCAACGCGCGCGAACTTTGAATGGACAAGTCACTGATTGACACGTCTTCTTCTTCCTCGTGTCCCCTGTAACACAAACACATAAAGCAACGGTTTTGAAACGTGGGGTTAGGGAAGCTACAAAAAAATAGCGAATAGCTCGTTTCCTAATATAAATTAGGCGCGAGCATCTCATTTTCTTCGTCCAGATGCCAGGAATGCAATGGTCATGGTCTTGAGGGCCAATTTTGCAGTATGGTGAAAACCCCAAAATCCAAAACTTGAAAACCCTAGAACGTGGGCATGGCAGATTCGCGTAGGATGGACAAAAATGCAATTAAATATAATCAACAGCTTGGAAACTTCATCATGAGTATGAATATGTAATTAAAAGTGCAAAAAGAGGCTTAGAATCAAGAACACGAATTCAAAAAATTTGTTGTACAGTTTCACTTGTAACTACCGGATTAAGGAGCTTTGAGTGTTGTTATGAATTGAAATGCGTTTAGAATTGTCTCAGAATGCTAATGGTATAAAAATTTTGGCTTGAGAAGGTCCCTAGCTTTGAAATCAGTTTTGCCTTTTATGTCCAAATTTTCAAATTGTCAAATGGCCTTTGAACGAATTTCTTGCTGCACTAGGGTTAGGGTTTGACTCAATGATCATTATGGAATTGAATAGGCTTGATAACTCTCCTTAATTCATGCTTGTTAGAGAATTGGCCTTAGGGTTTGTTCATTAACCATTTTTTCCTAATTTCTAGCCAAAACCTAGACCTAGTGTGTAAATGAACCTTGGCCTGATTTTTGAGTTGGTTCATGATGTATAGAACTTGTCCAAATTCATTTGACACCATTACATTGATTTTTAAATTTTATTTGAATTTTCAATGAATTAAAATGAATTAAATCATCCAAAATTAAATAAAATAAAAAAGTCAACATTTGGTCTTGAAATCAACCATGGGCCACGTGTGTGGCATGACAAGGATGGACAAAGTGAGAAAAATGGGGCCCTTTTGTCAAAATTGGATTTTCAAGGATAGTTGACTTTTGCCATTTCACAAAAATTTCCCAACTTCTACAAGGCATAACTTGCTCAATTTTTAAGCTTTTCACATATTCTTGGACATTTTGGAAAGGTCTTTGAGTCCTTTAACCAATGCCTTTGGTCCCATGTCATTTTGATTTACCAATCTCAAGTTATGGTCTTTGACTTAAAGTCCCTTTTTGTTGACTTTTGAAAATGACCTGTAATGTTGAAATTGATAACTTTTTGTGAGAGCATTTCTTGGACTTGGAACATGAAGATGAATTGTAGGAAATGTCTTTCTCTTCAAAATGAGCTTTGGATGGAATTTTTCTGATAATCCATGTGAAAGTTATGCCCTGGTCAATTTCAGTTGACTTTTTCAGCTGTCCAAATATAGCAACTTTTGCATCTTTGATGATTTCTGAGCCAAATTTTGAGAATCATGATCAAGCATTGATCAAATGATGTTTGTGGCTTCAAAATGATATGTTGACCAAAAATTTGAACTTTTGACTGCCAAATGACCATTTTGCCCCTACAGTTGACTGTAGTGCAATTTAGGGTTTTGACTGTGCAATCTTGAGCTGAATGCCTTGAAACTTGATATGGGGATGCTTGACCATGTTTGTAAGCATATGAGACTTGATTGAGCCCTTGAAAACTTCTTTTTCTTGATCAGACTTGAAACCCTAATTTTGACTGTATGGGAAACTGTTGCACTGCACAACCCTTGGGGAATTTTCTAGCTTGGCTTGGCAATTTCTTGAGGAATATGGGAGGGCAAATTTTGGGGTATAACACCAACGTTATTGAAGAAGATTTGTTTGTTGCCACCGTGGATGAACTGTTGACTCCGCTCCCGATTATTAAGTTGAATTTGTTGAAAGCTGGTATATTCCTAGGTTGTGACAAAGACTGCCATGTTTGCCTATCCTCATCATTTGACTGCCCTCTATTGAAAAAAGGTATCCAACGACTGATTGATAACCAGGAAATTCTGTTTAAGAATGCTCCTATTTCACCCGTTCTAGTTAAAGAAGTTTTAATTATAACCATTTACGCCAATCCTCCCAGGGCCCCTAAAAGGACCGTTAGGATTACACCTGCTCCAAAGACTACTTCACTTAAGATTACAATGCCCGGGCCGGTCCCATACAAATCAGATAAAACAATACCATGGAATTACGGTGGAGAAATCTACTACCATGATATTAAACAGGATGAACTGACTTCCGAAGAAGAAAGCTCCGAAGAGGACAATTCCGACATTAGCAATATTGCCGAAACTAGCAAGATTACCCGTAGTTGTAGAATCTTCTCTCCAGAGATTGCCCCTCCAAAGGCAGTCTTTGGACCCGTGGCCATTCCGAAGATTACCTATGTACCAGTGATTATACCTGCAAGCGTACTTACCAATAAAGACAATACAATCCCTATCCCTATCAATACTTCCATTGCTGAGAATAAAGGAAAAAACATTCAAGAAGAGCATGTCTGGACGAAGGCTCAATCACTAGCTATTCCCGAAACATCCAAGAAGGAAATGGAAGAAATCCTGAGGATAATAAAGAAGAGTGATTATGATGTGGTCGAACATTTGGGGCAAACCCCTTCCAAGATCTCTATGCTAGCTCTGCTGCTGTGCTTTGAAGCACATGCAAAAGCTTTGGTAAATTTTTTGAAGACAACTCATGTGCCACAAGAGACATCTGCTGACCAGTTCCAAGACTGTGTGGCCAGTTTGACAGCTGATAATGGCTTGGGTTTCTCCGATGCTGATTTGACACCCATAGGGAGAAAACACAACGAGGCATTACATGTCTCTGTGGAGTGTAGAGGAACGACTCTGGCCCATGTCTTGGTGGACATGGGATCATCTTTAAACCTCTTAACGAAGAAAGCCCTTGATAGATTGGATTACGAGGGGCTGACTTTAAAACCCAGTAACATAGTGGTGAGAGCATTTGATGGTTCGAAGAGGATGGTCCACGACGAGGTGGACATCCCAATAAAGGTGGGAACTCAGATTTTCAACTCAACCTTCTATGTGATGGACATCCTTCCTTCTTATTCCTGTCAGTTAGGACGCACCTGGATCCATAATGCCGGTGTTGTCACCTCCATATTGCATCAGATGCTGAAGTACCCGGTCTAAGGAAAGATCATAACTGTCCATGGGGAGGAGGAGTATATGATTAGTCATCTGAATTCTTTCCGATATGTGGAGTTGGATGGCGAATTCATTGAAATCCCTTTCCAACATTTTGAATAAGTCCCTCCAGAAGTAGCAGCGACTAAGGCGGTATCCTCGATTCCTAAGATCACAAGACCTCTACTTAGGACGTCATCTCTAAAGGATGCAAAGGCAGTAGTAGAAGAGGGTGGATGCACCATCTGGGGGCAGCTTCCAGACATTCCGTACAAATTAGACAAGTTTGGCTTGGGGTTTACTTCAACTGCTCAAAAGGTTATGCGTCGTGACCGTGCTGAGGGCCACCTGTAAATATTAGCAACCAAGGGGTCAATGCAATAGAAGACAATGAAGAGGATGGCAGCTTAGAAGATTGGATATTTCCTACTGTCAGCGGATGACTTCACAACTGGGAAGCCAGAGACTTTGTCCCAATAACTTTCATCTCTCAGTAATTTATCTTTTACATTTCTGTTGGACTTGTAATATTCACGAACAATTCGCACTTTAAAAACCGTGTGTCTTACCCGAGGCACAATGGTCCATTTGTAAGGGTTTTTATTTCATCTTCATATGACATTCAATGAATCATGGGTGCTTTTTCACATATAAACTTTTTATGCTCATTGTCTTTCTTTTACATTTTATTGTTTAAAGATGGCTATACCCTTACACACACCCACACTCACAAATGCAGGTACCCCTCCATTCCGAATCCCATGGGTAACGATACTGCTATAGCCTTCAGTGACTCCGAAGATGTGATCTACCAAGCCGAATACGAAGGTGAGGAAGATTGTGAAGTGCCAAGGGAATTGGCCAGACTACTACAATAAGAGGAAAGAGCTATTCAGCCTCATGAGGAGCTGTTGGATACAATCAATTTGGGTACCGAGGAAGATAAAAAGGAAATCAAAGTGGGTGCCAATTTAGAGTCGAGTGTCAAGGAGCGCCTAATTCTGCTGTTGCATGATTATGTTGAGATCTTTACCTGGTCATACAAAGACATGCCGGGACTCGATACAGACATTGTGGTACATTGTCTACCCACAAGAGAAGACTATCCACCAGTGAAACAAAAAGTCCGCCGCATGAGACCTGACATGTCGGAGAAGATCAAAGCGGAGGTTATGAAACAGTTCAATGCTGGATTTCTGGCTGTTACTTCTTATCCTCAATGGGTGGCCAACATTGTTCCCGTGCCTAAAAAGGACGGCAAAGTGAGAATGTGCATGGATTATAGAGATTTAAATAGGGCCAGCCCTAAAGATGATTTTCCACTTCCACACATCGACATCCTGGTTGACAATACAGTCCAACACAAAGTATTTTCTTTCATGGACGGATTCTCAGGCTATAACCAGATCAAAATGGCACCCGAGGACATGGAGAAAACTACATTTGTCACACAGTGGGGCACGTTCTGCTACAAAGTGATGCCATTCGGACTGAAGAATGTCGGGGCAACCTATCAACGCGCCATGGTAGCTTTGTTTCATGATATGATACATCATGAGATAGAGGTCTACGTAGATGACATGATAGCCCAATCACAAACTAAAGAAGAACACCTTGATCACTTGCAAAAGCTGTTTGTGAGATTGAAGGAGTACAAGTTAAGATTGAATCCAAACAAGTGCACATTCAGAGTCCGGTCCGGTAAACTCTTAGGTTTCATTGTCAGCAACAAAGGCATCGAGGTTAATCCTGCCAAGGTTAAAGCAATACAAGAAATGCCCGCTCCTCGCACTGAGAAGGAAGTCAGAGGATTCTTGGGACGCCTGAACTATATTTCCAGATTCATTTCTCACCTAACATCTACTTGTGAACCAATCTTCAAACTGTTGAAGAAAGATCAAGTAGTCAGATGGAATGATGAGTGTCAGATTGCTTTTGACAAAATCAAAGAGTATTTACAAGAGCCTCCTGTCTTGATTCCACCAGTAGAGGGAAGACCACTGATCATGTATCTAACCGTTTTAGAGAACTCAATGGGGTGTGTATTGGGGCAGCATGACGAGTCTGGCCGAAAAGAGCATGCTATTTACTACATGAGCAAAAAGTTTACCGACTGTGAAACCAGATATTCACTGCTCGAGAAAACTTGTTGCGCTCTGGTATGGGCTGCTCGTCGGCTAAGACGGTATATGTTGACTCATACCGCTTTGCTGATATCTAAGATGGATCTGATAAAGTACATCTTTGAGAAACCTGCTCTGTATGGGAGGATAGCTAGATGGCATATGATCCTAACAGAATATGACATACAGTACACTACCCAAAAAGCTATAAAAGGCAGTGTGCTAGCTGATCATCTGGCTCATCAAACTGTAGAAGACTACCAGTCCATGAAGTTTGAATTCCCAGACAAAGACATCATGACATTAGACGATTGTGAAGAAATCAGACCATATGATAGACCTGGACAAGGATCCCGATGGACCCTGTTCTTTGATGGGGCATCCAATGCACTTGGTAATGGTATCGACACTGTAATCATATCTCCGGAAGGGTGCCATACTCCCTTTACTGCCAGACTTTGCTTCAACTGTACGAATAACATGGCGGGATACGAAGCATGCATCTTTAGTCTCAAGGCTTCCATAGACTTGGGAATCAAATCCTTAGTTGTGTTTGGAGATTCAACTTTGGTCATCAGTCAGATCAAAGGAGAATGGGACACTAAGCACCCAAGCCTTATCCCTTACAAAGAACATGTTTTGACATTGTTACCACATTTCGAGCAGATTACCTTCGAGCACTTCCCGCGAGAAGAAAATCAACTAGCAGATGCTCTTGCCACAATGTCATCTACGTTTAAACTTAATTGGGATAACGAGACTCCCCAGATCACCATTGAACGAATGGACGAACCAACACACTGTCATGAGATTAATACTGAAGAAGTAGTGGACCAACCTTAGTTTCATGAGGTCAAAAGGTATCTCGAGTCTCAAGAATATCCAGAAGGAGATTCAATCAATGATAAAAAGTTCCTAAGGAGATTCTCTGCTAAGTTCTTCCTAAGTAATGGCATCATGTACAAACGTAATCATG
The DNA here is from genome assembly GCA_948472305.1 of Vicia faba. NCBI lineage: Eukaryota > Viridiplantae > Streptophyta > Magnoliopsida > Fabales > Fabaceae > Vicia > Vicia faba. The sequence continues at coordinate 1,410,535,012 of OX451739.1, forward strand.
ATTCTATTCTGCTCCGTTGTGTGGATAAGATTGAAGCTGAAAAGATTATGGCTGAATTGCATGAAGGTACCTTTGGCACTCACTCCAGTGGGCATACGATGGCGAAGAAAATCCTACGGGCAGGCTACTATTGGTCTACCATGGAAGCAGACTGCTATCAACATTCTTGGACCTGTCATAAGTGTCAAATCTATGCAGACAAGGTGCACGTGCCTCTGGTTCCTCTAAATGTCTTAACAACTCCTTGGCCCTTCGCTATGTGGGGAATCGATATGATTGGGGAGATCAAGCCGATAACCTTCAATGGACACCACTTCATTCTAGTGGCCATTGACTATTTCACGAAGTGGGTCGAAGCAGCTTCCTTCGCATCCGTTACTAAGAATGTTGTTGCCCGCTTCATCAAGCAGAATCTTATTTGCCGGTACGGTATCCCAGAAAGGATCATCACTGATAACGGTACGAATCATAACAACACTATGATCACCGTCTTGTGTGAGCAGTTCAAGATTCAACATCACAATTCATCCCCCTATCGGCCAAAGATGAATGGTGCAGTCGAAGCTGCTAATAAAAACATTAAAAAGATCATACAGAAAATGACAGTCACCTACAAGGACTGGCATGAGATGCTACCATTTGCTCTCCATGGATACCGTACCATGACTCATACATCAACTGGGGCAACACCCTATTCTTTGGTTTATGGCATGGAGGCTGTTTTGCCTATTGAGGTTCAAATCCCCTCTTTGAGAATTATGAAAGATGCAGGTTTGAGTGAGGACGATTGGATCCAGACCCGACTTGATCAACTGAACTTAATTGATGAAAAAAGACTTACTACTGTTTGCCATGTTCAGATGTATCAAAAACGGATGATCAAAGCTTTCAACAAGAAAGTCAGACGCCAAGTATATCAAGTTGGAGATTTGGTGATCAAGCGCATCATCTTGCCACAAAGTGATCCCAGGGGCAAATGGACTCCTACCTACGAAGGACCATTTTTAATCAAGAACATCTTTTCCGGTGGGGCAATGATCTTAACCACCATGGACGGTGATGACCTGCCACACCCTACGAACGTAGACATAGTCAAAAGATACTACACATAAGAGACCCGCTAGGTTGACATACCTAGGCAAAACAAGGGCATCCCAGCGAACCAAAAGGTTTGGAAAAAAATTATGGATAAAATAAAAAGATATGTACACCCGGCAAGTTGAAAACCTGAAAGGGCGACTTGGGCAAAAAAGGGTTTCCCGGTGGATTAAAAACCCGAAAGGGAAGTCCAGGCAAAATTTAGGGAATTAAAGCGTATGACTATGTCTCGTCGGATCACTTTGAGGACAACTTCAACCTCTTCACTGAAAAACTCAGAGTTCTGATCAATTTAATCATCTTTGGATGAAGCAACGGACGTACAAGATATTCAGAGATACGGAGGCTATAGCCGAATGGGAACCCCATGGGATTATCACATATAGCTATCTTTGTATAAATTTTTCTTATTTTTATGACACCATCCTCTTACTAGGATGTCTGTCTCTTTTGTATAAAATACTTATTCAAAGTAAATACAAAGATATCTCTTTCAAAGTACAGAAAACTATTTGCCTTTTTCTTTATACTTGTGTTTTCATTTGCAAAAACGTCCAATGATTCATTAATGAACATATGCATTTGAACATAATTACTGTTTAAAATAAACAAAATGAAAAAGAACAATTACTGACAGGTTGAAAGAATAGGAAAACGTCTTTAGGCTATTCCATGAGAAATCCCTACAGTACGTCATTAAGATCCCCAGCGGAGCTGAAGCTTCAAACTATTAATCCCCGGTGGAAACCATCCAGTTTCTCCAAGCTCCCCAGCAAGTTGTCTTGAAGTCTGAAAATCAATCGGATAACAGTTAACTTCTGTTTCTCCCTAACCTAGGATGATTCCCCAGTAGAGTGGCAGATGACCGAAACTCCTGAACTTTTTCCAAACAGGAATAAGCCTTTTTCCCACAGAGTTTTCTTTGTTCCCCAATAGAATGAGGATTCCCATTGTTTAATCCCCAGTAGAAGTCATCAAAATTCTCTGGATTCCCCAAGCAGATTACTCAAGAAGTATATGGCATTGCTCTCACAATAGGATTTTGTCAATACTTCAACTTCAAGACATGAAGAATCCACATATCCTCAGCAGCAGTCAAGGATTTATTTTCCTCAGCAATACAGCGAATCGGCTTACATGCACATACATTACATCCACATATCATAAACATTGATAAAACACATATATTGCATCATACATTTCATGCAACATAACTTTGTGTTTCAGCTAACATTTTACCCTTTTCAGGATAAGATTAACAGCTACCGTTTAACAATATGCAATCATGATACAGTTCAGATACGCTCCAGACACGGATGCCATCCTGATACTCATTCAGATTCAGATTTCAGATACAGTTCAGATACGCTCCAGACACGGATGCATCCTGATACTCATTCAGTTTTCAAATTCGTGATACAGTTCAGATACACTCCAGACACGGAAGTCATTCTATTACTCATTCAGATCTCAACTTCAGATACAGTTCAGATACGCTCCAAATATGGTTGCCATTCTGATACTCATTCAGATTCAACTTTCAGATACAATACATATACGCTCCAAACACATACGTCATTCTGTTACTTATTCAGACTTCAACATTCAGATGTAGTACAAATACGCTCCAGACACGGATGCCATCCTGATACTCATTCAGATTCAACCTTTTGATACAGTTCAGATACGCTCCAGATGCGGATGCCATCCTGATACTTATTCAGATTCATCTTTCAGATACAGTTCAGATACGCTCCAAGACACGGTTTCCATTCTGTCAATTATTCAGATTTAAATACTGATATAGCTCGGATACGCTCCAGACACGGACGCTATTCTATTGCTCATACAGATTCAGTCTCCAGATATAGTTCAGATACGTTCCAGATACGGACACCATTCTGATACTTATTCTTTTGACTTACAACTTACAATTCAACAAGCATTATTGGATGGCATCTACAAGCCCATATCCAACAAGATTCTATCACCTCTCCAAATGGCATCTTTAAACCCATTCCCTCAACTACACTTTATCGAGTGCAAATTTATGGGCACTCTAGTGTCCAATCATCTTTTACCTTCGAGTCATGAACGACAAAGCTCACCAATCTAACTCTTCAGGTTCAAGAAGATTGAACAGGGGCAGCTGTTGTACACCCAAAATTTTCCCTCTCGTTTATCAAGACTTTCCTCACAAGACTTCTTTGACTCAAGACAAGATTAGGGTCTGGTCAGCTCAAGACATCTCATCTTGCACTGATAACCCAAAATTGGGGTTTGAGTTTGCACAAGGATTTTTGGACCACCAATGCTTCATTTGACTTTCAAACATCATTTTGGACCCCTAAGATTGCTCATGATAAGTTTCAAGCCTTGAACCACATTTTTGATCAGTCAATTGGACAGTTGACCTAAAAATTAGCTGTATTGGGGAAAAAGTCAACTATGGCCAATTTACAGTCAAACTTCATAATTTTTGATCCACATCAACATTCTAAATTCATATGTACCATTTTATCAAGTTTGGATCACAACTCCTCAAGAAATTTGATTAAATCATCAAAAGGGCAAAATGGTCAAAATTAGGGTTTTGACTGAGAAAGGGCAATTTCTGATTTTTAACCTAGCCAATGACCAATTGAGTTCAAACATGATTTCAAGGGTTCAATAGAATCATCTTGACCTAATTACATGGTTCAAAAGATCTAAAGTTCATTGGATTGACAAATGAAATTTGCAGTCAACTGATCAAAAGTCAACTATATACTGAAAAGTCAAACTTTGACTTTTTGGTCAAAATCAAGTACCAAGAGTCATAATTCATCAAGATATGTTAAAATATGAAACTTGTTCACCAAGAAAACCAAATTTGAAAATTAGGGTTTTAATTTGAAAATTTTCATAACTTAGAATTTTTCTAAGTATAAAAATTTTCTTATTTTTTCTCAACTTTTCACCACTTTTTCACCATGATGCATTTTGATTAAAGAAAAGTTCCCAACATGAAAGTTGTAGTCCTCCATGAAATATACAACTTTTCTTCACAAACTTTTCTCTAAAGATGCTTGGATATCAAGTTATGAATTTGTGAATATAGGGCCATGAACTTCTTAACTTAGTGGAATTTTGCCCTAATTTAGGCAGGTTTTGGACCCAACTTCATGGAAAATTTTCACCTAGTTCCAAGAGGTATCTCAAAATTCATTTCAAATATGAATTATAGAGCATATGCAATATTTCCAAAATGTCCAAGAACTCTCCAAGATCATTTTTGAGTAGGGAGAATCGAAGAGAGGAAGTTGGCATTTTCTCACTTTTGTTTAAGCCATTTTCATGAAGAAACAAGTTGCAAACCAAACCTATGCTGGCCATTTCTTGATTTACAGGTCCTAAGCTTGATACACACTCCTTAATTAAATGCATACTCAGTTGACAAAGCCTTTATCCTTGCTTTTGAAGCTTTACACAAATTGTATTTCCATTTTGGGCAAAAAGGCTTCATTGCCATTTTCATAAAGATGCACTTTTGCAACTTTGTCAACTTGGAGCATTGAACTTGTCCCCTTGATACAAGCAAACTATACAGCTCTCAAGCAACTTGTACAAACTTATACCAACCCTAAAGCAAGCTGGTACAAGCATGTGGGTTTGGTCTTGTCAACTTTGCTTCAAGTACAAGAAAAGTTGCAAAAGGGCTAAGGCTTGCACAGCTAGTAGGAAGCTGACTTTGGATCACTTCTATACTAATATGCAAACATTGTACAAGGCATAACAGGCTTGGCTTGAACCTAGAAATCTCTCAAACTAAAAAACACCAAAAATCTTCCTAAGCATACAGTTTCTGCAAAAGCTCAGCCAACTCTCATTTGGCTCGTGCGTTTTGTGTTTAACTGATTCAAACATCTCATACACTTGATACCTAGTCAATCCAAGTCATCACCCTAGTTCTGTAACCTCTGTTTCACCATCTGCCATTTTCAACTTGGAAGCTTGCAGTTGGACTTGGTCAGGGAGTTCCAGCCATCCTCAGAGCAAGATAAGGATTGGAATAGGTTCAGGGAAGCTCAAGGAAGCTCAAACAATCATCAAGCCTCCATTAAAGTCCCTACATTGCCATACACGATTCCAGCTGAAGGAGGTATTTTATCAAACTCTATCTCTTTATATAGGAAACCTCAAGCCACGATTTGTGAAGGAAAAATATAGTTCTCATCATAACGAAGCAGTACATATCATTACTTTGCATTTATATTACTTGTGCTAAGAGAATTTGAAGCTTGAAATCTCTGAAATTTTTAGGTCACGATTTAGGGATTCCAAAATTCTCTTTGATCTTTGATAGTTAGGTTACATAATTTATATGGTTGGAATCGTGAGCTCAAATGCCACATTTGTCATGTTATGGGTTTTCATTTTTATGCAAGCATAAGGAAGATACAGGTTGAACTGAGAATGGCATGAAGAAGAGAACGAAGGACATGGATGAAGTCTGGTTCTGGGCTTTTTGCTGCATGGCCTTTTTGTTTTTGCTAAACACCCCCCCCCCCCCCCCCCGACTTGCTATTGCACCCCCTTTGCTAACTATTTTATATTTTCATACTTTCTCATATTTTTTTATTTAATACTTTTATTTATTTTTCTTAATGATTTAAAATACTAAAAAATGATTTATTTATTTTCACCCTTTTATTTTTTTTTATAATTATTTTCATACATGAAAAAAATAGTTTATTTTGATAAATATAATTGATTTTCTTAATAAATTTGTAAATAATCAAATATACTTAATATTTTTATTTTATATTTTTATACTTATAAATACTTATTTTTTTGCACATATTTAATTTTTAATATTTAGGCATAATAGTATTTATTATTTTTATACAAAAATGCACAAAATAATAATATGAAACATTATTTTCTTTTAATTAAAAATTAGGATTTAATCCCTTTCAAAAAGAATTAATTATTTTTTTCCTTATTTTTAGGTTTAAGTTAAATATTCTTTTATACGAAAACAAGACATAAAACATTTTTATAACATGAACATTGCATTGCATTCTAAATATTTGTATTATATTTATTTAATTTGCGCAAATTCGATTTGGTTGTAATAATATATTTAGCTTTATATTTGTGCAAATCCCCATTCAAATTTATATTCCCCCTCCCATAAAAATTATTGTAATAGTTTAGTATATTTACATTACGCAATTTATCGCTTTAAATGTCATGATTAGTAATTAGGGTTTGCATGACAAGAACAAAACAAAGCAAAATAGAAAACCCTAAATGCAAGATCAAAAGCATGAAAATGATACATTTTGCACACAAGCACCCTTAGGGTTTCTCCCACTTGGTTGCCTAAAATAAAATGGCCATGTTACGCATGCGAAGTATCTTGGCAAAATCAAACAAATATAAGATCATAGTCCCTCGATGACGCTATTCAAAAGTTGCCTAAATAAAATGATCTTGGTCCCTCAAAAATGCTAAGAACTTGACAACATTGCTATCATAGTTATACGATGACCCACGCCCGTCCCGTTTACATCCAAAGATAGGGTTGCTTACCAAAATCAATGGTAAGTCAACAATGTCAAAGGAATAGAAAATGCACAAGAAAGACATTTGAGTAGGTAGATAGCTTCTAAGTTACTTGCTCCATTTCAAACAACAATCCTTGCTATTTTCAAAACACACACACATTTCAAAAACATCTTACAAACATTGAAAATATTTTCAAAAGACAAACATCTTTGTATACATTCTTACGAACAAGAATCATTACAAAGATTGCCTAAACGAATGACCTCTTTTCCAAAATACTTTCAAAATCACATCAAACACCATTTCAAACAAACCAAAGCAAGTGATCTAAGCAAGTAACTAAGAGCCCATGGAAAACCATGGATGAAAAGGGTGCTAGCACCTTTCCTTTTCATAATCTACCCCCCGAACTCAAGAAAACATTTCAAAGGTCTTTCCTGTGCTTTTTTACCTTTCCTTTTGGATAAAAGAAAAGTCGGTGGCGACTCTTGCTAACCGCGACATTTGCGACAAAATGCAAAACCTTCAAGCTAGTTCTCCCACCGCATCACACTAACCCTCTCAGAAGAGAAGGTATTTATAGTCCCCAACATTGAGCCAAGGTCCCCATTGTTGGGTCACGTTGAGGCCCAATAACGGAAACTGCCAGGGCTTACGTGTGCATAGAGTCCAGCAAGTGGGCTCCCCCCTGGTCAACTGCTTCGTGAGAATAGGGGTTGGACCTGTGATTTCCGGAGGGCAGTTAAGATGACTTTGACGTGAGGACGTGGGCCACGTTCCCCAACGGATACGTGGAGAGTTGCCCAACGGTCCCTAACTTGGGTTGTCTGCTTTTGGATCTTGTACAAAGGTGTTGGTTTGGGCCTCCCATCCGGGGGACAAGTGTATGCCCGGTCCAGATCAGTACCTGACCAGAAGGAATTGTCATAGGCGCAAGCTCCGATGCTAAAGTGAAGTTCAGAGCTAATGCAAGTAAGTGAGTATGAGAATATGAATGAATCGATACCTGACCCTCTCAAGTGAGAAGGTATTTATAATCCAGTGTTGGACCAAGGTCTTCAATGATGAGCCATGATGAAGCCTAACAACGAAGACTGCCAGGGTTGACTCAGATAGCAAGGAGTTGATTCACACACCAAAAATTCGTGGGTTTAATTTCCGCTATTTTTTTTAGTTTTGATTCCTATATTTAAAGTCCAGATTTTTGATCTTTAAATTTCAATTTTTTTATAAATTTTAATTCTTTTTTAATTTAAAATCAATTTTTAGTGACATGAGAGTGTATTTGATGATATGTCAGAGTCATATATAAAATAATTAATTCCAACTCATTATTATTAATTTTTAATTATGTATAAAATTTATAAAATTAATGATTTAAATTTTAAAAAACAAAATATACACAGTGGAGGATTGATAAATTGTAGCAGATAGATAGATGTGGATGTTTTTGCGTTGAAAATCACCTAAACTTGAAGGTGCAATTTCCATCTTCTCACATGGTGTAACTTTGTGACACACTATCGAACATAATATTCATTTGTTTGTGAATCTCAAAAATGAATAACAACTCCAAGTTAAATTATTTGGTATCAATACTTTTTATTTTTTATTTTTCACTGTAACCTTTTAACAATAACAAACTCGCTTCAAGTTTTGTATATTTGTTATGTAGATAAATTATAATTTGGATGAATTATTTGCTTTTGTATGTTTCTTTTTGAGCACTTCAAACAAGCTTCTATGATAAACACTACAAGTAAAATTGAAATTTATCCTACAAGAGCACCAAAGAGAAAAAAATAAAATAAAATTCCTTTTTTATTTTTTAATAGTAACCTATTTTGACCAGTTGAACAAAAAAGCAAGTAACGCAAAACTAGACATTGGAATTAAAAGATAAATAAATTGATGAAAAAACCCTGATTTAAAAAACGTTTAATTTGATGTAGTATCTTTGTGAGAGAGAAGGTAGCATGGAAGAGCAGTCACATTTCATCCTTAGTCTTGAAAACAGTTTTATGTGAGAGTCAGTAAGAGAGTGAATGAATAACTAAATTTTCCCACACTACTATAAAAAAAAAAAAGAGAGAAGAAGAACAACAAGAATCAACAAGATCCATTGAATCATTCTTCTTCTCTCTTCAATTTCTTCTTAAACCCACCAACTTCATTCATTTTCGTCACTACTCTTATCAACCTCGATCTTTTCTTCTCCTCCGTCGTCTTCAATGGCCGCCACCGCCACCGCCACCGCCACCACTTCTTCTTGCATGTCACTCACGTGCAGCGACCCTGACCGTATCAGAACCTCTTTTCACTACTCTCGCAGAATCAACAACTATTCGATTTCGTCTTTCCATCTCAACAACAACAACAACAACAACACTAACACTCTCTTTCGATCCATTTCGCACATACCAAAACCTATTCGTTCCGGTAATCTTGTTTTTCTTTACTAATCTCACCTTAATCTTCTATCATTTTCACTAATCGTCAAATCTGGGTTTTATTTTTATTTTGTTTTATTAAATAGTGTTGTTGTTTATTAAATGCTAATGATTTTGATTTGGATCTTTGATTCTTTGGTTGGTTTTGCTTTATGTGGGGTTGTTTGTATAATTCAATTTTTTCACGCTTGTGTTTGTTTACCTGCTATGCTATTGTGTGAAAGAAAAATTATAATACGGTTGGTTGGTAAGGTGGTACCCATGTGCTATTTAACTCTCCATAATTTTTCATACCTCGTACATATCGTATACAACAATTTTAGACTCTACATCTAGTTGTTGTTGTTTTTATTATTGTTATTCTAATTCTCACTTTTAGGTGGTATTCTTGCGGTTTCGTCTAGATTGTTTGTTCATCACATGTACATGAAGTTGGTTTAAACAAGATAGAAATGTGTTTTGTGGTTTTTCTTCTTTTCAATTAATGGTTCATTTGAAGTATAGAATTTAAAATGTTGACCTTGCGTATGGGCGTGGCCAAGTCTCTGTCTCTGTTTTTGTAGGGGGATTCTTTTCTTTCTTATGTGTGTAGAATTTTCATGTATGTTATAACTCGTGCGGTGGGATTCCTCGTTATTATCGATGAATTTATGTAGAAGGTGTATCATAAGTGGTTTGTCTCCTTTTTCTTCAGTATCTTCAACTATCTGAAGAGATTCGATTTTCTGTAATCTCAACGCAAAACTCCTTGGAGATGAGACTATTCTCACTATTCTCCTCTGATAAACTAGCCACATCCGTTAATGTTACCAACTCCCTTATATAGCACATTTGTTAGGCTTAGTCCGAAACTCGGTCCTTAACGGCTTCTGAAGGATTTTGCTTTAAAGAAAATAATTCAGTTTTTAGAGGGGAAAGTGAGTACTATTGACTTTTCACTTTAGAGGGTAAAGTAAGAAATATCAACTTTTGATGAGAAAATATACAGTAGATTTTTTAACACATGAAACACATCCATGATTTGTTATGCACGTGTACGTGACATTACGTAACATCAACTGCTGGTGAGAAAATCAACTGTGGAGATTACTTGCTTTACAATTAGGTCACTTCTGATGAGCCAAATCTGCTTCCATATGACAAGTTTTCATATCAAGACGAATGTTAAAAATAAGAATGTACTTTCCCACAAGACCTATGGTATTACTTTCTTGAATAGTTAGTTTTCCTTGTGTTTTTATGTTTTTGAACTTCATGATTGGGTTGGTGTATAGAAGAAGCAAGACGGGTTAACAATATGTTTTATTTTCCATTAATCATATTTCATTATATCATCTTATAATTGTTGTATGCTGACCTATGCCTTGGAATGGTCAAATTTCAAGGTAAAACAATGGCAGTAGCTTTGGAACCTGCCCAAGAGGTAACAACAAAGAAAAAACTTCCTACAAAGCAAAGACGAGTAGTTGTGACAGGGTTGGGTGTGGTTACACCACTTGGTCATGATCCAGATGTCTTCTACAATAATCTACTCAATGGTGTTAGTGGTATAAGTGAGATTGAGAATTTTGATTGTGCAGAATTTCCAACAGTAAGTTATATTTAATTCAATCTGTATTTTCCAGTTGATGCCTGCTGCAGATTTTTGTTCTCAATATTTTCTATCTTCAGAGGATTGCTGGCGAAATTAAGTCTTTTTCAACTGACGGTTGGGTAGCACCAAAGTTTTCAAAGAGAATGGATAAATTTATGCTCTATCTGCTAGCAGCTGGAAAAAAAGCATTGATTAATGCTGGAATTACTGGAGATGTGATGGACGAGTTAGAGAAAACCAAATGTGGAGTTTTAATTGGCTCAGCATTAGGTGGCATGAAGGTGACCCTTCCTTTACTCTCAAACATGTTGAGATTCAACACTTAAAAAAAACTTTTCACATTCGATAGTTTGATTTTACATCTAATCACTGCACCATAACTTTTTTACGAACTTGCAACACATGTTGGTCTTTTGGATTGATTTGTGTGACTGTTTTGTTGTTCGTGTTGTGAATTGAACAGGTTATTAGTGATTCCATTGAAGCATTACGGATATCATATAGGAAGATGAATCCTTTTTGTATTCCTTTTGCAACAACAAATATGGGTTCTGCCATGCTTGCAATGGATCTGGTTTGTTTATGCAGATTTCCGGACTTACTATGGTTTTTGTCATAAGCTTCAATTTTGTTTTTGTCGGACCGTGTGCAATAAATGATTTCTTATTTGGATTGCAGGGATGGATGGGCCCTAATTATTCTATCTCTACAGCTTGTGCAACAAGTAACCATTGTATATTGAATGCGGCAAATCATATCATCAGAGGTGAAGCAGTAAGTAATTTACTTTGTTATATCTGCTTTTAGGAAATAAATAGGTTTCTCATATTTTCTGAATCTTCTCTTTATCTTCATTCTTCTGCATAGGACTTTTAGCGTGGTTTAATGATATTTCCTTTTTATAAAAAGTTCTAATATTTTTTTAAATATGAAATTTTCTGCAGGATGTGATGCTTTGTGGTGGCTCAGACTCTGCTATTATACCAATAGGTATTTTTTATTTTTCATTTTTTTTGCCTGGTGTGGATATTGTTTTTGGATCAAATGGAAATACTTATGTGGACTTATCTTTCCTTAACTCTGATATTAATCCAATAATATTTGGTGCAGGTTTGGGAGGCTTTGTGGCATGCAGGGCACTCTCGCAACAGAATACTGATCCTTCTAAAGCGTCACGCCCTTGGGATACTGTAATACTTATTCAAACCCTGTTGCTCATTTATAGTAATACCAATACTGTAATATTTAGCTTGAGGAATGATGACTATGCCTTGAGTTTTATAGTAATCTTTTGGCTTTTTGTAGCATTTATTCTGCGACCTAGTAGAAATAGATTCTGGTTGTTGTTGTCATTTTATAAATTATAATTATGATTCAGAAAAACCAAAAGTTGCATATCATATGTATACATTTAGGATACGATGACACAACTTGAAATTTATAAGCAAATAGAACAAAAAGAAACTGCAAAAAAGGCATCCAATCTAGTATAGCAAAAGGCAGAGAAATTTTGCTCAATTCCTTAAGCTGACACATAACGTCAATTTTTATGCTCGTTAAACTTGACCTTTTTTGACAGATTAATGGTTATATGAATTGCCAAGTCCCAAAGACGAAAATATTGCAATTCTTGTAGCTTTGATTTGTATATTCATCATTTCTTTCATTTTGCCCTGCACTTTGTTACTAACCAACATCTTGTGGTTATGATATTACAGAATCGTGATGGGTTTGTCATGGGTGAAGGGGCTGGTGTTTTGGTTTTAGAAGAATTGGAGCATGCTAAGGTACATCTAAAATCTAATGATTTGACTATTTGAGAATAAAACATGCCCTAACCTCGTGTTTCATATCGCTCTTCAATTTCTTCCAGTAGTATTAAAACACTTGTTACATCTATTGTACCTTCTGTTAGAGGTTGTTCTTTATAGTTGTCTTCACCATGAAATTCTATTTATCCCACTCTTTTTTAAAATTTATATGATCCCTATATCATGAGTCTACCACTTTTTGTTTTAGTACTTTCTAGTGACATCCAATTTTTTACCTGCAGAAAAGAGGTGCAGACATATATGCAGAATTTTTAGGTGGAAGTTTCACCTGCGATGCGTATCACGTGACTGAACCACATCCTGATGGTAAATTTTTTTACTCCTTTAAGGTCCTTTTTATTCATTGGATTTCAAAACATAAATCATTTGTAGCCATACCAACAACTATTGTAGACATATTTGTGAGCACTCTGGGTCTAAGAATGCCATACTCTTTAGGATAGCAAGAGCGAACAGTGAAGTAAGACGAGTGTGTATGATCAAAATGAGTTTATTTTGAAAACTCTTGTTGTTATGGATGCTGAGCTTCTACTTTTGCACCATAACTATTTTTTTCACGTGATACTACAAAAGGATGCAATATTCCCTTCCTTGCAGCTTTTCCCATTTGCAAGTTGTTTTGATCGATTAGACTGTGAATTTGCATGATCAAAGCTCATAATAACTGATTTAGAAATGACCATCATGTATCATTTGGTCAGCAATTACTATTGCAATGACCAATATGTATTTATTCTGGTTGGCATGTTTGAAAGAAAATAGGTGAAAGTACTATGTATGCTTTCTTGGTTATTTTTAATGAGTGGGGTTGCTGCATTTAGTTGTTACTTATTTTTTGATGTCCATTACTACATGACATCCTGTCATCTTAAAAACTTTGGAATATTGAAAGAAATTAACTACATCATGCAACACTTTCAATTCTAAAATATTGAAAGAAATTGACTACATCATGCCACATTGTCCTGAAGTGTGGACTTCTGGGGGTTGTGGAATAACATGGATTGTAATACCCCATCATGCCCATGATTAGACATCTAAAGCGTGTGCGAATATGGGTGGAATAACAAAGATCTATGCCCTATGACAAATTTATGGTGGATTATGATATCCTCTAAGAATTTAAGCACTACCTAAGCCATATCTCTAGTGGATGTGGGGCTCAACACAAACTCACGCGTAGGACTAGTCATTTTGACTAATGGTGATGGACTAATAAAGATCTCTTCAATATTGTAATTTCTTTTTAATTATATGCTTTATGAGAAATGATACTTGCATCCGAGATACTCCTTAAGCTTGAACTTGTATTTCTTTATTTTATCCAATAAAAAATAGGGGCTGGTGTAATACTTTGCATTGAAAGGGCATTAGTTCAGTCTGGAGTTTCAAAAGAGGATGTGAATTACATAAATGCTCATGCCACATCAACACCAGCCGGTGATCTTAAGGAGTACCAAGCTCTGATTCATTGTTTCGGTCAAAACCCCGAGGTAAATGTTCCTTATCACGGCATCACCCATTACATATGTTCTATTTTTAATTGTTTTTATTAATGCCATTGTATATATTGTTGTGCTTACCAAGATGTTATGTTTATACAGCTTAGAGTGAATTCTACCAAATCTATGATCGGTCATCTACTAGGTGCATCTGGTGGCGTAGAAGCTGTAGCAACAGTACAGGTGAAATTTCACAAATCAATTGTCAGGGAAATGTAAATAATGGGACAAAGTTTACATTAAAATGTTTCTGAGCTTTGATTTTCCTTGACATATAGGCAATCAGGACAGGGTGGGTTCATCCTAATATCAACCTAGAAAACCCAGATAAAGATGTGGTATGTTACGGTCTCCAACATTGAAATTTTGTTGTGTCATAATATCATATATGCGTGTGTCCGCGCTTTCGTTTGTATATGTTATTTATCTAATTTGGTTGTTTAAATTACATAAAAACAGGACACTAAAGTGCTTGTAGGCCCAACAAAAGAGAGACTGAAAATCAAAGCTGCCTTATCTAATTCATTTGGATTTGGGGGACACAATTCTTCAATTGTATTTGCCCCTTATAAGTGAAACAAATTTCAGATAATACTACATTCATGTTATTGTTATTAAGGTATGTTTCATGTATGTTAAAAAATTCAAATGAGGTTTTGTTTTACTCTCTATTTTCACTGCTCTATTCTAAGACATATTTTGTTTTATCTCACAGTTACCAAGTACCGAGAGAATGTGTTGAGATGGTTTTATTATGGCTTATAGAGAAAGTGCATAGATTGTTGTTATACGGTGCTTGTGGTGGGAGTGAGTGGGGTTATCCTCTCTCTATCTTCAGCATGAATGGCTGAAGTAGGAATTGACCCCTCCTTTGATGTAACCTTTTAACAACCACTTGGTTGGATATAGTATCATACTAGTACAATCTTTTTATATTTTTATTTTTTATTTTCATATATAGTACTATATTAGTTATAAACTTGGCTGCATATTGGAAAATAAACAATTTCAGTGATTTCTCGCAGAAATTTATACCCTTGAAGTTGATTCAAAATTGATGACAGTTTTGACTCTTTGAAAATAGAGCTATCAGTTGATAGTGCTTATACATTTTGTGATGCATTAAGTTTTGTTTGGGGTTGTTGGAATAAGATGAAATTGAGTGCTACATGGTTACATACTGTATTTGTCTATTTGATATTTGTTTAGATTATTATTCTTAAAAAAGGCTGCTATGATAAAGTCTTGCATGGACACTTTGATAGTCAATTTATTGCATTAAAAGTCTTGCCACACGATTAATTATAAGTCAATGCATCACATTAAATGCTATTATAATAAAGTCTTACATCAACACTCACCTAACACCCTGTTCAATCTTGCACACCCATTAAAATATTCAAATATATAAAAATAAGTTAAAAATAACAAATTTCCTTCTTCTCTACATAATGTACTATTATTATATTTTTTTTGAAAAATATCTAAGTATTGGAAATATTCCAAAGTTTCTCATTGGTAAAAGATAGAGTTTAAAAAACACTTATATAAAGTGACATTTTTATCTTACAAATCTGTTTTATCTATTTTGCGAAAACTCTATTATTTAGGAAGATTTTGAATAAAAGGTGTTCTGGACTGAGCCCGACAGGCCCAAAAGCATTGCAAAGGCCCAGTCCAAATGGACTTACAAGGGCCACGCCGATCAAAGAGCACGACCGTGCCCGACGGGTAGTCGCAGGCTCGACAGCACACCTCCAGTTCGACATGCTGCGGTCCAGCACCACATCCTGAGGTCCAGCTCGACATTACCTCGAGCACCCCAGCTAGGGCAGACTCAGTCCACTGTTCCCCCAACGATACTCCGAAAAGACCGCGTCTCCGTCCGTCCGCACTTCACGCAGAACATCCAGGAAGGGGACCACGTGCGGGTCCCCACTACGCACGTAGAACCTGGCAGTTCCTCCATTGGGCCAAACCTGCCCGGCCCAATGAAGGAACCTTGGCCCAGCGCTGGGGGCTATAAATACCCTCTGTTTCCAGAGGGTCAGGTATTCATCATTCTAACCTTACACTTGCTATTATCTGCTCGTACTCCTACTTACTTCAGCATCGGAGTGCCTTGCAGGTACCCCCCCACTTCGTTCAAAAAGCTTTCTGCTCGGAGCCAGCCGTGACGGTCCATTTCTGATCAGGTCAGATCAGTGGCGCCGTCTGTGGGAAACTAGCTTCCCCGTCTAACGAACAACTCTAAAGACCAAAGCTCAATTCAACCACCTGTCATGGCTGATCCAGCTCGCGACGAGCAGCACGTCCGTGTCGCCGACACTAATAATGGCACCACGGACAAGAATGGACACCTCGACAACCCCGGTGATCCCGGCCACAGTACCATTCCTGTGACAACCGTCCCTGGAACTTCCTCCTACAGGGACGGGGCTACTGCATCATCCTCCTCGACCCCTCCAGCACTCGAAGACGACCCGGTAGCTTTCGCTCATTACAGAGCTGCCCGGTTCCATGAAGTCCCAGTTCCCGCCGGGGCAGATGCCACGACTCAGGCACTGTTCGCGGCCATTAATCAGACAAACTATCTCATCTTCGCCCAAGGAGAAAGATTAAGGGCACTCGAAGATGATCGACGACCCCCGAGGAGGCATCAGAGGCCACATTCTCCACCTCCTCGAGTCACAGAAGTTCGACACCCTTCTCCCCCGCGGAGACACTACAGGGAGAACTCCAGGAGCCCCTCTCCCCGACCAAAGCAGAGGCGGCCCTACTATGAGAGACAGCCCGCCATCACTGCCGGAGAACCCAGTCGCGACCCGTCAAGGCACGACAAGAGGCACGCCGGGGACGGGCGTGTGACATTCAACCACCGAGCATCACGCTCGAGGGAAACTCAGCACGACCACCGTGCCAGACAAAACTACAGGTCCCCATCTCTTTCTCCGGAGAGGAGCGACGAGGACGACCCCCGCGGTCCCCTGTCGCAGGCCATCATGGATGCACCCATCCCCCCGGGCATGGAGAAGCCTCCGCATCTGAAGGAGTATGACGGAGTAGCAGACCCGGTCGACCACATTGACGGGTTCGAAGCCATGCTCCACTATCATAATGTCGGGGGCCCCATCAAGTGCTGTCTTTTCCCCACGACTCTCAGGAAGGCGGCCATGGACTGGTATAAAGGACTCGCCCCGGGCTCAATCACGTCGTGGCGGAACCTGAAGAACCAGTTCATCAGTTCCTTCACAGCTTCTCGGCGCCATCCGAAGACCGAGGCGGCCCTCGAGGCCATCATCCAAAGACAGGATGAAACCTTGAGGGAGTTCATCAACCGCTTCAATCGAGAAGCAATACAGGTCCCCTGCGCGGACCATATGAAAAGATACTTGCTGGAGAGGGGTCTCCTCCCCGGCACAGAATTCAGAAAGGCTGTGGGTATTGAGCCACCTCTAATTTTTGATGCCCTCCTCGACAAGGCCCGAGCATACATGGACTACGAGGAGAGGGAAGCTGCCAACAGGGCCCGAGACTCCAGGGCTCGCGGTCCCAACAACAACAGTAGCTCACGACAAGAGCCTCCTCCCCGACGTACCGGGGAGAAAAGGAAAGAAGATCGACCCCGGGAAGTCCGGGAACAAAGGGGCCCCTCGGGCCGTTTCACCGAGTACACTCCGCTCACAGCTTCCCGCGAGCGCATTTTAGCGGAGTGTGCCAGTACATATTTTAGAGACGGTGGCGTCAAGCGTCCCCGACCTACTCCCGCCAAGCCAGGGGCGGACAAAAATAAATACTGTCAATACCATAGGAGTCATGGTCATTTGACAGAGGATTGCGTCCACCTCAAGGACGCCATTGAAACCCTCATCAAAGGAGGGAGGCTCGCACAGTACAGGTGAAACGACGCTCCTCGTCGTGACGCCCATGAAACCAAGGAGCCCGAAGAAGACGCCCGACCATCAGACGAGTCGGTGCCTATCCAGACCGCCTTCTCGGTAACCAGGCCCGAAGATTTCGACATTCCCGAGCTCCTGCAAGAGCCGCTGACAACGCACAGCAGATGGGAGTACTTTCCTTCCGCCATGGTCATCAACGGGGGCGGGTTCAACGACCTCACCATCAATTCAGCTAAGAGGAAGTTGGACGAGCTGGTCGACATAGCTCCCCCGCAAACTATAACCTTCGAAAGGGTGAAGGGCAGGTCAGAGCCCATCACCTTCTACCTAGAAGAACTCCCCGGCGGAGCCCCGAACGCGGTCATCCCCTTACTAATAAGGGAAAAAATGGCCAATTTTGACGTGCATCGCATCCTGGTCGACGAAGGGAGTTCCGTCGACGTGATGTACAGCCAGCTGTTCCGGACCTTACAACTGGACGACTCACATCTCTCTCCATATGAGGGGTCGGATCTACAAGGCTTCAACGGCTCGACTTCCAAACCTTGGGGTTATGTCGAGCTCCTGGTTACGTTCGGCGAAGGAACGGCTACGAGACAGGTTAAGGTCCGCTTCCTCGTCATTGACTGCCCGTCTCTATACAATTGCATCTTGGGGAGACCGACACTGGAGGAGCTGACGGCGGTGCCCTCGACCGTCCATCTGAAGATGAAGTTCTACACCAAAAGGGCACGGGTAGCCACCATCCAAGGAGACCTAGCCGCTGCCCGTAGGTGCTTCAATGCTGCTTCTAAGGGACGGGATACCGTCGACGTAGGGACCAGACCCGCCAAGAGGACAAAACAGGAGCCCGACAGGAAAGCGTCCCCCGAGGAAGAAGTCCAGAAGGCCCTACCAAAGGTCGACTCCATAGCCCTCGACACTCGCTTTGATCAGGACGAGCCATCCAGCAGCGAGCAAATCCCACTCCGACCAATTCTGGACGGGGATTTTGAACTCGTTCCCCTCGGCACAGACCCGACCAAGGGAGTGAAGATTGGTAAAGACCTCCCCGACTTGGCCAGGAAGCAAATCAAGGCCTGTCTGCGCGAGAATGCTGATCTCTTCGCCTGGAGCGCCGCGGAGATGCCCAGACTCGACCCTGAGGTCGCCTGTCACCACCTCGCCATTGATCCAGCCGCCAAGGCCGTAGTACAACGTAGGCGTAGGCAGTCTCCCGAAAAAACGGAGGCTGCTGAAAAAGCTGTAAAAGACCTTCTAGAGGCAAATTTTATTTCTGAAGCCCAGTATTCCACCTGGCTGTCAAATGTTGTACTTGTGAAAAAGAATAATGGAAAATGGAGAATGTGTGTTGACTATACCGATCTCAACCGGGCTTGCCCGAAGGATGCTTTTCCCTTACCTAACATAGACATGCTGGTCGACAACTCGGCCGGCTACAAGACTTTATCGTTCATGGACGCCTACTCGGGATATAACCAAATACCAATGGCTCTGGGCGACAAACACTGCACGGCATTCATGACCAGCTCGGGCAACTATTACTACAACGTAATGCCCTTCGGACTGAAAAATGCCGGAGCAACTTACCAACGTATGATGAACAGAGTTTTCAACAAACAGATCGGTGACATGCTCGAGGTATATATGGACGACATGATCGTCAAATCCCGAGCAGACACCGATCACGCAGCCCATCTCAAGACAGTCTTCGCCCAAGCAAGACAGTGCAAAATGAGGTTCAACCCCGAGAAATGCACGTTCGGGGTTAAGGCAGGAAAATTCCTTGGATTCTATCTAACAGAACGAGGGATTGAAGCCAACCCCGACAAATGCCGGGCATTCGCCGACCTCCCAACACCGACGTCGAAGAAGTCGATACAAATCATGAACGGCATGCTTACGTCACTATCCCGCTTCGTCGCGAAGTCCGCTCAGCACACCCTCCCCTTCTTCAAACTCCTTCGAAAGGAAGCAGCCTTCGAATGGAACGAGGAATGCGAGCACGCACTTCGCCATCTGAAGCAGAGCCTGTCTCAGCCGCCCGTGCTGTCTCGACCAGACGACGGGGAACCGCTGTACTTATACCTGGCCGTTTCAAACGAAGCCATCAGCGCAGCTCTTGTCCGCGAGACCCCCGACGGGAAGAAACCTGTCTACTTCACGAGCAAAGCCCTACAAGGGCCCGAAAGCAGATATCAGCAGATAGAAAAGGTCGCTCTGGCCCTCGTTAATGCTGCGAGGAGGCTCAGACACTACTTTCTAGCCCACACCATCATCGTGCGAACCGATCAACCGGTGAGGCAACTCCTGGGTCGGCCAGATATGGAGGGCAGGATGCTGAAGTGGTCCTTGGAACTCTCTGAATTCGACATTCAGTACGAGAGCAGGAAAGCCCTGAAAGCACAGGCCTTGGCCGACTTTGTCGCGGAAATGACCACTCACGACCTTCCCCCGGGGAAGGAACACAAGTGGACCATCTTCGTCGACGGAGCGTCCAGCTCGTCCGGTAGCGGCGCAGGAATCCTCCTGGAAAACAAAGAAGGCGTAGTTATCGAGCACTCCTTAGTTCTCTCCTTCCCGACGTCAAACAACCAGGCAGAATACGAAGCCCTGCTCGCAGGACTGAGACTAGCCGAGGACCTGGGAGCCCGCGAGGTACAAATTTACACCGACTCCCAGCTCGTCGCCTCTCAAGTACAGGGGAGCTACCAGGCCAAAAACGACAACCTCATCGAGTATTTGAACTTAGTCAAAAAACACATGACAAAGTTCGTACGAGCCGAAATTTCTCATGTTCCCCGCGAGTAAAACACGAGGGCGGACATATTGTCCAAACTTGCGAGCACACGAAAGAAGGGCGGGAATAAATCCGTCATCCAGGAATCTCTGGCACGTCCAAGTATCGAACCACCCCCGACTACGGTCGAGATCCATGCCATCGGGGATGCCACGTCCTGGATGACCCCGGTTTATAATTTCCTGACAAAAGGAGAACTCCCGTCGAACCAGGCCGAAGCTGCCATAATCAAGCGACGAGCATGTTCCTATGTGGTTCTCGAGCAGAAACTGTACCGAAGAGGATTCTCCATTCCCCTCTTGAAGTGCATCGACGAATCCACCATCCCCGACGTACTACGGGAGATACACGAAGGGATCAACGCCCAGCACATGGGCGGTAAATCCTTGGCACGGAAAGCCCTTCGACCAGGATACTACTGGCCGACGATGCAACATGACGCCAAGGAACACGTGAAAAAATGTGACAAGTGCCAGAAGCACGGGGATATGCACCTCGCCCCCCCGCACGAGCTGAGCATACTGTCGTCCCCGTGGTCGTTCGCCTGGTGGGGCATGGACATCCTCGGGCCCTTCGTGTAAGAAACCTACCAGAACAAATTTCTCATCGTCGCCGTGGATTACTTCACAAAATGGATCGAGGCCGAGGCCCTCGCAAAAATCACCTCACACAATATCCTCCGTTTCTACAAAAGAAACGTCCTCGCCAGGTTAGGAATTCCGCAGGCCCTGGTGACCGACAACGGTACCCAGTTCACCGACCACGGGTTCCAGGACTTCGTCACCAAACTGGGGACAAAACAACATTTCACATCAATCGAGCACCCTCAGACCAACGGGCAAGCCGAAGCCGCGAACAGAGTCATCCTCCGAGGGCTCAAACGTCGGCTCGGCGAAGCCAAGAGAGGATGGGTCGAGGAACTCCACATCGTCTTGTGGGCATACCGCACCACACCCCACTCAACGACGGGTGAGACACCATTTCGACTGACATACGGCACCGAGGCTGTCATCCCGGTCGAAATCATGGAACCATCCCGACGAACGGAGGACCCCCTCGACGAAGAAATGAACGACGAAGCACTAAGGGATGAACTCGACCTAGTCGAGGAAATCCGATCGGGTGCAGCCCTGCGCGAAGCCACCCTAAAACAACGAGTGGCTCTACGCCACAACGACAAGGTCATCAAGCGCGAGTTCGAAATCGGCAGCCTAGTATTACACAGGAATCAGAAAGATTCCCGCGAAGGGAAGCTGGCCGCGAACTGGGAAGGACCTTATCGCGTCCACGGCACCACGGGTACCGGGGCGTACTACCTCGAACAACTAGACGGAGAGCCATTACCACGACCCTGGAACGCTGCTAAGCTAAAGCAGTACTACAGTTAGAAACTACCAACACCTGGGACCCTCGACCAACTGCGCCCGCGCCCGGTCAACGAGGACAAACGTCCAACTTCGTATAAAGGCTAAGGTACAAGCCCGACATACGGCCAAATCGCACAGCATCGCACGACAAACGATGACGATCGATAGTGTCCGACGTGGACAGCTACACCGAGCACCACCGTCGTTGTACCCATAAGGCAGAACACCCAGCTCGCGATGGGCAGTTCACGCCAAGGGCGAATAGTCCCCACCGGGCTTCACGCCCGACTGAGCAACTTCGCTCCACATGCCCGACAAGTCGTCAAGAATGACGGGCCATCTAAAAGGGTCAAAGGGAAGTCTCTCCCCTCGAGCACAACACTTAGGTGACTCTGGCCAGCGAAAGAGGGCCGGGCACGTACACAAACGGAAGGCGGGCAGACTCGCTCGCCAAATCACAGCCACTTACGGGCACGCCTCGGGCCCATGACTTAGGCTAAAATTTCATGCAAATATATAAGATTTCAAGCAAGGGCAAAACATTCAAAATGTAAAACAACATTCAGATAAAAATGCCCGAAGGCGACAAAACAATTATAAATCGACCAAGAAGGCCGGCGATGTTCATAACGTACAACAAACGGGCACGCAGGCCCAAAGAATACAAAATGTCAAAGGCACGCATGCCCGCTATCCTAGTCAGGTTTCCCCAGAACCATCATTGTCGACGCTTGGAGAGTCGGGCGGGGGCATGATCACGCCATCCACGATCTGATGTGTGTGGCCTATACCCTCGGTGACCAGACCTGGGTTCAACAAGGAGAGCTGGCCGGCTGCGGAGTCGAACCCCTCCTCCAGGGCACCGACGCAATCTGCCTCGAGGAGCCGGATATGGGCGACCAGCTCCGACCGACTCTTTAACGCCGCTATGTCCTCCGGATCGTCCTCGGCAGGTCACATGGCAGCGTTCATTTCCTCGATCTGCTGGGCCAAGCGTCCGACTTCGATCCCCAGACGATCCCTGTCTGCACGGAGAAGCTCCCCCTCCTCGGCCAATTTCCCCGACTTTTCCTTCTCCAGGGTCAACATCTCCCTCTCAGCATCCAGCATCGTCGTCTGCTCGTGGAACATCTCCTCGGAGCGTTCCAAAGCGGTCTTCAACTTCCGCGAGCTCGAGGTAAGGGCCGCCTTCTCCTGCTCGAGTTCTTCGATACGGGCAGGATCCCCTCCTTCCTCGGATAGCACCAAGGCCATCTCGGCCATTTTCACCAGCCCGTCCATGCTGGCGGCCAGATACATCTTCCGATCCTCTTTGCTCATCCTTTTGATAGCTTCAGCCTCGTTGGCAACCACTGTCAGAGGGAATCTCTCGAAGAAGCCCTCCTCTTTGAAGCAAGGGGGGAACGCGAAAGACTTGACAGCACTGGCGTCCTCGCCAACAGTCGGACCACTTTCCACCCGGGTCCTCTTCCTCTGCATCAGGATGGCACTAGGGTCGACCTCTTCAACTTCTTGGGTCCCATCCGACGCGGCCCCCGAGCTGGGCGGCGAGTCCACCCTCACCGGATGAGGAGCACTTGGACTGTATGGCGGGCCCATCCTCGTCGCCTGGGGGGCCTTCACGACCCTCCTTCCTCGCTTCTGGTCGCAGGACAATTTCAAAAGCCTTTCCCGTCGACCGGCCATCGAACCTGCATGAAATAAAAGATGGGTTAGTATCAAGCAAGCTCATAAATAAATAACGAGCAAAGAAATTCAAGCAATAAACAACCTAGCAGACGGGCAGCCTGCCTGTACGTCTGGCACTCCACGAGTGCCTTGGTATTAATCGGCCGAGACTCAAACGTTGGATAACCGTCTGCGTCCAGGATATCGTCCCCTTCCCTCGTAGCCCACCGAGCAGGGTGGAAGCTATCGACAAACCGGCAAAGTGTGGCGTACGCCTCCTCGTCTTCCGAGCACATGTCCCCGGCAGCAGTGTGGTAGTAACCGGTCCCATGCTCGTAGTGCCTGAATATCCAGTGCACAGGAAACTTAGCTGTACGGGCCATCACAGGACTCCCATCGTCGCCCAAAACCGCCTCCCCGTCATCATCGCTTAGGGGCTCCTCCTCCTCGTACATGGATCCTAAAGTCGAGGTGGTAACTGGCCGCACAACGTACCACTTGTCTTTGAAACCCCTTACGGAGTCCATATACATTTTGAAGAGTCTCCTCGACTGCTTCAAGGAGACCCAGCTATGTTTCCCGCCTCGAGACTGTCGCTGCAGATGAAAAATCCGGAAGAAGAGCGGTATGGTCGCCCCGATCCTCAGATAGCGACACGTCAGCTCAAACGCCCGGATGAAGGCGAGCGAGTTTGGATGTAGCTGGGACGGGGCCAACTCCAGGTGAGTGAAGACCCCGACCTGGAAATCAGTGAAGGGCAGCTGCATCCCTAGATCTTTGAACGCGATCTCGTACATCGCAAAGCTATATTCCGGATACACCGAGCAGATCCTTGAACGGGAGGACGGGCGCATGACAACAAAGTTCTTTTGGAAGTCGGGCTGGCCCTGGCCCGCTTCGAGGACAGCATACGGATTTCGGTCGCCCCGGCTGTAGATCGACGCGATCCCTCGGGGCTCGACGCCCACCCAGTCCAGCAAAGGGTCGGTCACAGTATCAATCAAGCTGACCGACTCATCGGCACTTTGTTCTTCACGATCGTGGCGCCCGGAGGAGCACGGCTCGTCCGCCATGGTTACCTGCAGAGCACGGGAAACTAGTCAATTGGGCACGAAGCCATACGCTCGACAAACCACGTCGTCCCATGCACGACCACATAGTCAGTTTACACGAGTGGTTGCCTCCCCGACATCCTGAAACTCAATGTGTTCTTCCTCAAACCAACTACACGGCCACTCTCCAACATGTCGACCCAAGGTATGAACATGGTGAGCCACATCATGAGGCCTACGGCCAAAACCATGAACATACCGGGCGCGATCATGAATCAGGCGCCCTGGATCATGAAGACCCTGAGCAGCACTGAAGTTTATCATCTAAAACTATGAATATGCCGACCACAAACATGCGTTT